>JANHMN010000004.1:32564254-32633964 GCA_030674055.1 Rhabdomys pumilio
GCAGAGGACTTGGAGAGACACCGGTGCTGGGTATGATGAGCCTCAGGGCTCACCTACAGAATGGCAGGCAACTAGAGCAGCCCAGCTTCCTGAGGACTCGACACCGCCCTCCATTGTACGTTCACTATGTGCTCAGGTGGAGAGCTCCGGGAGGGGGCCCCACACCTGCCTGCACCACTCACAGGCAGACATGCCCTCCATTCTGGTGTTTACAGTACACACTCCGCTGCTTGGCACACTATTCTGACGAAGAGTCACTGAGGCCAGAAGGTGGCTATCCCCATAGACACAATTCCATACCTCAGTTCTTGTTGGCAGGGCAGGAAGGACAGACAGACAGCTGCTTTGATTTTTCAGCTTGCCACCCCTGGGGAGCTCAGAACAACTTCATGCCAGGGGAAGGGCGTCCCTGTATGATTAGGTGAAGCTGGTCTACCTCATACTGGGGGTGCTACCCTGAATCCCAGGAAGACTTGGCTGGCCTTTGGAGAGTAGTTAATCTCTTCCACTGACCTCATGCATGATGAATTCATGTTCCCAAAGCCCAGGCAGTTGTGGTAGAGGACAAGAGGAAAGCTGTTCCCACCAGGGAGAGGGCCTACTCTGCATCTGTGCTGTGTGGAGAGCCTTACGAGTCCCGCTGTTACTTATCATCACAGTAGCTTTGATTCCTTTAACTGACCTGAAACGCGCAGTCACCGATTCAGGACCCACCTGTCCCTGCCTGGCCAGCTAAAAAGCTCACACTCAGCCTTTGTTGACCATGTGTGCCACTGTCTCCTGCCACATGGGGCCCCTCCACCACAATGCTGAGGCATGCATGAGAAGTCACTTCAACAGACTGGACAGACAAGGAAGAGTTCTTAAAGGAACCCCAAGTTGCTTCTGAGCTATGAGAAAAGATCGACAACTTAATACATCACAGTTAAGAACTTTTATTATCAAAAGACCCTGTTACAACAGTGGAAAGGTAGCATGAAAAAGAGATTTGCATCATAATTAGCTAGTGAAGAATTTGTCCCTAGAGCAAAGAAACTACAAAAATCATTAAGAATGAACAAGCCAGTTTAGAAATGAGCAGAGGACTTGAGAAAACGTTTTGGAAAAGAGGTCAGTAAACTCAGGCAAAGGTTCTCAATTATATTAGTAATCCCATTGAGATATTACTACACCTGTCCAAGGAACAACCAGACGTGAAAGCAGACTGTCCCAGTGTTGACAGGGCCATGATGGAGCAGAAGCCAGTCTCCTCCAAGTGAGAGGTCAAGTTTATACAATCACTTCAAAAAGGCGGTGACAATGTGTAGATAATCGTGAACCACACGTATCCTAGTTCCTGACAACTCCTCTAGACAGCTTTGTCACGGGTGGATGCTGTGCATGCTCAGGTACCTGCTGTACATGAGGGGACTGCCACACTTGCCTGTGCTCTTGTGACAGCCACAGGCAGACACACTCCTTCCCTTCCAGTGTTTACAATGCAGGATACACTAATTCACACCCTGCCCTTTGACTCAGCCTCGCTCAGGTCAGGAAGGTGGCTCTCCCAGTCCCAAACAATACTCAGGATTATAAAATGCAAACATAATCCACATATAGGGAAAAACAGTAATTACGCAAGTATCCCATTTGTAAGGAACAGAAAAAATGATCAAACTATACATAGACTTGACAACGTGTAGAAGTCTTTTTTTTTCTTTCTTTTTTTTTTTTTTTTTTTTTTGGTAGGTTTTTCGAGACAGGGTTTCTCTGTGTAGCCCTGACTGTCCTGGAACTCACTCTGTAGACCAGGCTGGCCCCGCCTGCCTCTGCCTCCCAAGTGCTGGGATTAAAGGTGTGCGCTACCACTGCCTGGCTCAGAAGTCTTTTTTTTATTTTGCTTTTTTAAATTTAAAATGTTTATTTCTTGAAACATGGTCTTGCTATGGAATCCTCTTTGCAGAGAGATAGAATCCTGGCTATTGTGGAATCTCCTTGTGGACCAGGCTGTTTTCAAACTTGTGGCAATCCTCCTGCCTCTGCCTCTGCTTCCCAAGCTTGGAGTTACATGCCTGTGGTTTATATGCCCACAGCTGGCTTTTGAAGATAGTGCCTTATAAGGTACCACTTCTAGCTGACTGGGTACTCTCTGTGTAGCCCAGAGTGGCTTGCAGCATCTTTGAGCCTTGGACTTCCCAGGTTGCTGGTATTGCAAATGTGTGCTCATGCTACCCAGCCCTACTGTAAGAGATGAGAAAAAAATTTTAAGTTTTATTTATTGTTTTTCACTTTTGTGGTGCTTAGAATTGAACCTGGGGTTTTATGTGTGCCAAGCAAATGCTCTACCACTGAGCTGTGTGCCCAGCTGACACAGCTGAGTCTTAAAAGGAGCAGACAGACAATAGAGAATACTGGTTTTCATTTGTATGAACTTCAGAAGTAAAATGAAACCACATTTGTTTAGATACACAATTTAGATACACAATTTAGATACACAATTCAGTGTTAAAACAGTAAGGAGAAATAAGAGACCAAATTCCATAATAGCTGGAATAGTAATGGGAAGATCTCAGAACTGGAACGTTCTCTCTAGTGACCTGAGAGGGGGTTATGGGATGTCCTTTCACAGTACTTCATTAGGCTGTACATTAGGAGCTTACATACTCTTCTCTACATGCAAAAGCCATGACACAAGCATGCTGCGAGCAGCGCTTGCCTGGAAACAGGAGGAGGAAACAGTACTTATGGAACATCATTGTGTGAGAGTTCTCAGCCCTTTCCCCATGAGCCAACTCCCAAAGCAAGACTTTGAGATAGAAATTGTTAAGGAAATTGACACAGAGAGAAGCAAAACGCCTCATCCAACATCAGATAGCAAGTACATATCAGAGCTGGGATTGAGAGCAGGCATTCTGGTGCCAGCATCTGTATTCTTGTCCAAGCGGTTCCTGCCTCTTTCTCTTCTCATTGGTTTTCAAGGGGACTTTGGTCCTTGACCTCCATTCCTCCTGGAGCTATAAAAGCATATATTAGGTTTAATTTGCAAGGGACTGTGGACCACAGGGTGTAGTTCTGTCTTAGCCAGGGTTTCTATTGCTGTGACAGAGCACCATGACCAAAAGCAAACAGGTGACAAAGGGCTCGTTTGTCTCACAAAGTCAATTACTGTCCATCCTTGAAGGAAGGCAGGGCAGGTGCTCAGCTCAAGCAGGGAAGGAACCCAGAGGCCCTGGACTGGGAGGGCTGCTGCTTACTGGCTGGCTTCCCCATGGCTTGTTCAGCCTGCTTTCTTACAGTACTCAGGACCACCTGCCAAGAGTTGGCATCACCCACAGTGGACTGGGCACACACCAATCATTAACCAAGAAAATGTCCAGTACACCCACCTACAACCCAGTCTTATCAAGACATTTTTCTCAATTCAGAATTCCTATTCCCAGATGACTCTGGCTTGGATCTAAAGTTGATATAAAACTAAGGACACAGGCTCCCAGGTTTGTGCATGGTCCACTGTGAAAGGAGAGAAAGAATGAAGACTCCCACTCTTTTCTGTCTAATTCTCTTGTAGTGGAGGATAGATTTAAGCTGACTGAAAGTCAGCTTTATCTTTTTTTAAGATTTAAAAAATATTAAATTGTGTGTGTTTCGGTAGGTATGTGCACATGCATGCAGATGCTATAGTGAAGTTATTTGATCTGTTGGCTATCCTAGAGCTCAGTCACTGCCAGCTCGGGCCTGGGTGCTGGGGACGGAACTGAGGTCCTCTGGAAGCAGTCAGTGCTCTTCACTGCTGAGCCATCTCTCCAGCCCCAGCTTTTTAAAATGAGCATACACAGTAACGGGTTTTGTTAATCATCTTCATAAAGGCATGCTATATGCAAACTGTGATTCAGGTTAGGACCAATTCTCACTTTACCCAGCATTCCATTTTCCTGACTCCACCTGCTAGACCCCTCAGGTAGTCCCACGTCAGTCATGTTCTCGAGGAACACTGGCCCAGTCTTCTGCTTTGTATCATTCCCAGGAGCAGGGAGAGCTAGCGGGCAGGCTTCCCTCAGCAGCCACAGGACTGTTTTATGTGGAGAGATTTTCATAGCACTGGGCATACCTCCTTGCCAAAAAAGTCTCCGTATCTTAGCAAAACAACTTTGGACTTAATCCCTACTTTATGTCCTTTCTTTAACATGAGTAATTAAACATAGGGAAGTGAGATTCCATCCTAGATAAGGACTCCGTCACTCCCCATGTCTCTGTCACCGAGTGCCGATAATGGCTTGGACAGAATGCACTTCGAAGCTATTTGAGGACTCTGAAACATTAGTCATAGCAGACAGGTTGGGAAGAATACCAGAACTTAATGCATTATCAAACCAGTGTGCTTCCCAGTTTTTCCTCAGTGTCCCACACCCCAGCAGTGGTCACCATACAAACAGCTCCAGGAAATGGCCTCTAGCTATGGCTCTAGTTTGTGTGTGTGTGTGTGTGTGTGTGTGTGTGTGTGTGTGTGTACATATGTACGTATGTATGTTGGGAGAGGATGCAGGGGAGAGGTCCTAAGACCTAGACAGAGGAGAATATTCCATGGTTGTTTTTTCTTCTGTTTTCCTGGTATCCAGCCCTAAGCTGACCCATAGTGGTGGTCGAGGTAATAACTGTACCATCTATAAGGACTTGAGAAAAGCTGAAATCTCAAGAGGGTAGATGTGGGCTATTGCTTTTTGTTTTGATCTCTGCCTTCCTGCTGGTTGTCCTGGATCTGGGTACAGCAGTTCAGAAAATTCATAAAAAACAATGGTAACTGAGGCTCTGGCTTTCTGGCCCAAGGAACCAGAGCACACAGGGAAAAAACAGAGAGGAAGGAGGTGCTTGAGAAAACAACTCCAAACATAGGCTTTCAGAATCTACCAAGGGGTGGATGACCTCCCAAGTGTCAGTGGGACACTGGGTGGTGCATACAGAAGAAGGTCTGAATAGGAAAGTGGTGCTGACAGGGAAACCATAACCACAGAAGGCTGGCCAGGACCTGCTGCCTAGACCCAGCCTGCTCAGTTGTCTCCTAAAACAAAATTAACACCTTCCATTGGATTTACACAAGGCCTTGTATTTCATAACACAGTATGAAAATATCCAGGATATGAGCCAAAATTAATTATCTTATAAAGAACCAGAGAAAGGGGCTGGAGAGATGGCTTAGCAGTTAAGAGCACTGACTGCTCTTCCAGAAGTCTTGAGCTCAATTCCCAGCAACCACATGGTGGCTCACAACCATCTGTAATGAGATTCGATGCCCTCTTCTGGTGTGTCTGAAGACAAAGACAGGGTACTCATATACATAAAATAAATAAATCTTTCAGAAAAATATTTTTATAAGTAAATAAACCAACTACAGACCCCATTAGCTGATGAAGAGAGTGTTTAACAAATGGAACCTCTGTAAAGGGACAAATCAACACTCAAAGGGACATCTTGTAGGGAGTGTGCATGTGATCAAAACACTTATGAAATGTGTTTTCTCGAAGAACTAATTAAAAAAAATTTTTTTAAAGAAAGAAAGGAATGTCTTTGGCCCGATGCAGGACACCTGCAAGGACCTACAGCCCACAAACCTTGAAGTCTGGCTCCACCCCTAAAAGTCCCAGAAATCGGTGAGGTGAGAAAAAGCTCCTTCTGGGATATAGATGAGCACAAAAGAGGTTAAACTGCTGCCTCCGTGATCACACAGAGAACTCCAGAGAATCCACAAACTCCCCCCCTCCCCCACTGCAGACTCCTAGAGCTGTGACCAGGTTCAGCATGATGCAGGACCCAAGGTCAAAACTAAAGGATAATTGTGGCACTAAATACAGGCAATCAACAAAGACCTTAAAAAGTTCCTGTGAATGTCCCCAAATGAGAGGATTTATGGGTAAAAGTGAATCACCACAGGACCAGCTGCAAACACTTCTCACACTTCAAGCCATGAGCCCAGAGCCCTCATTGTCCTTCTCCCTGTAGGAAGCACCCCATCCCATCCCTCCCCCACCCCACCCCACCCCACCCCCTGCCCTTTCTCCCCTCCTCCTCCTCTTCATCCTCTTCCTCCTCCTCCTCCTCCTCTCCCTCCTCCTCCTCTTCTTCCTCCTCCTCCTCTTCTTCTTCCTCCTCCTCCTCCTCGAACACTTCCCAAGGTCCTGGCCACTCTGCCCTTGCTAGAACCATTGTTAGGTACTGGGCTGTCTGCCTATTTGCTGCCTCCCAGAGGCCTTTCTCAGTGCACCTGGGGCTGGAACCTAAACAGGTTCCTGCCTGGTTCCCAATGTGAGCCTTCCAGGGCCCTCAGTAGAGCACGCTGACCATGGTCCTAACTGACTTACAAAGGCCTACTTACCTCCATGATTGCACTTCAACATCTGTGCCCCTTGCTGCCCATGGCCATGGCACTCTTGCTCCTCCTTGGAGATGCTGGGTCTCCTGCATCAGGACCTTTGTACTTCTCTCACCTCCTCCATGGTACAGTGTCACCCTACAGGAAGGTTGCTTTATCTGGGTAGTCTCCTTAGATACCTATCCCCCCATTCCTTCTCTAGAAAGCCCTGCCTCCATTCATCCTGAATACCCACCCGTGCTAACCAACCGTGCTAACCCGTCCCCATCTGTATTCTATCAGTCTCTGTCACTGTCACTATGCTGTAGATAGCACTGGGCCAAAGACCTTGTGCGTTTTGGTAGAACAGCTCTTGGCACATTACAAGTTCCTGGTAAATATTTTTTTAGAGCAGGTGCATGTGTATAAGCATTGGTATAGGCACACATTAATGTACACACACACACACACACACACACACACACACACACACACACACACGACAGAGAGAGAGAGAAAGAGAAAGAGAGAGAGAGATCACACCATATCCCCATCCTTGACTATTAATTAAGACAAAACCACCTCAGATGCAAATGTTCTTGTGGCTTCCTAGTCTGCTCTTTAAACTGTCTGGCTGTTTCTCTTAACTGCCTTAATCTGCCATAATAGACTTGATCTGGTAGCTTGAGAAATAGAATATGAAAGCCAGTAAGATGGCCTTAGCAAGTAAAGCAAGGCATTTGCCATTATGCCTGGTGACCTGAGTTTGAATCCCCTATACCCACATGGCAGGAAAGGACGCTCTTGACAAGTTATTCTCTGACATTACACAAGTGCTGTGGCACATGCACTCTTCCCACAACACATAAACACAAAGAATTATTTTTTAATTAAATAAAAAGTTAAAGCATTAGAAGGAATAATTCCCACTTCATGAATAATGATACTCCATGCAGGAGAATAATATGTTTGTTAAAAATGAGGATTTAGAGCTGGGCATAGTAGCACACACCTTTAATCTCAGTGTTCAGGAAGGTAGAGGTGAGGAAGGCAGAGGTGAACAAATATCTGTGAGTTCAGGGCCAGCCTGGTCTATAGGGCAAGTTTCAGGGCAGCCACTGCTACATAATAGAGAAAGTTCCAGTTTCAAAAAAAAAAAAGACAAGACAACAGAGCTTGGGATAGTAGCTCATAGCTTAACCCCAGTGCTTGGGAGTGTCAAGCCAGCCTGGGCTACATGGGACCCTACCTTTAAAAAGATAAAAAGGACTATTTAAGGTATTTTAATTGCATAGACTATGTCCAGGATATTATGGTATAACCAGCATGAAGTTAAGGCCATATAAAAGTGGAATTATATGTTGACACGTTCATATACACATCAATAGGAAGTGATTTCAAAGAACATAGCCACTGAAATATAGCAATTAGCTTTAGGTAACGAATGGAAATGTCAAATAATTCCTGCCTCATTGTTTACGAGATTTTTTTATAATTTGGATTTTTAAAGTTAAAAATTTTATTTTATTATTAGTGTATGAATATGTGTGTGTGCCATGCAGGGCAAGCGTGTGGAGGTCAGAAGACAACTTTCAGGAGCTGGCTCTCCCCCATGGGGTCAGAGGATTGAACTCAGGTCATCAGACCTACTTGGCAAGCCCTCTTACCTCCTGAGGCATGTCCCAGCCCTGATATGGTTTTTATATTGAATGCACATTATTTTTATGACTGAAAAATATTATTGTCCAGAGAGGGGTTTCTTATTTTGTTGAACATCTTAGTCCTTCATATTTATAACAAAAATATCTTAGGCTGTGAGAGTTATAAACCAGACATTTATTCCTTGAAGTTCTGAAGGCCAGAGAGTCCGAGATCATGGAGCCAGCACATGCAGGGGCTGCTGAAACCTCAGCACCAAAGCTGCTCCTCCCCTCACTGCCACCATTATGTGTCTTCACACAGCAGAAGGTGCTGACGGGATCCCTGGAGTCTGTTCTCTGTGGGCATCCTGCTAGTGAGGGGAGAGGCCTCATGACCTAGTCATCTACCTGTCTCCTGGGCCAGCTGCTCTTCTGCTGTGCTGTCACTCCTAATCTTGTAGCTGCATGTCAGTGGCCTTGCAGGGGGGTCACAGGCTCACTTTGTGTCATAAACAGGATTGATTTCAGGCCTGGTTTTCCCAGGACAGAGGGGAGGTAGGAGCCATGAGATCTTCCCTGCACTGGGAGTGGCTTCTGCCTATATTTCAAGAGGTCCCATTCCCCATTGGCCCCTCCTGAAGTACCACATGAGAGCCTAGCCCTGCTGTGGATGAGTCAGTCAGCCACAGGGGACTCTACCCTGTCAAAAGCCTCTTGCCTCCCCCATACCAGCATACACATATCTAGTTGGGTCTGGATTTTAGCTTGTGAATGTCTAAGTTACTTTCCTGGGTCAGTTAATTTAGTCTAGGTCAGTGGGATTCTCTGTGTTTGTTTTATAAAACCACTTTCCTATTTTAGTTTGTCATTGATAAATTGATCCCATGTTGTGGTTTATTTCCCCGGCCTGAGGTGATGTGGGAGTCTTTTGCACTTTGGCCAGTGACTCTCAGCAATCCCATTGACTCCCACGATTCACATGTGGTATGGCTGGATCTTTGGACATCGCCCTTGGGACAGGGAATGGAGAGAACAGGACATATTGCTCTCTTGCTGCTGTCCTAACATGGAGTCCTTGTGGACTGAGGAAGGGACAAGCAGCCTCAGAGTTGGGCCTGAGCTGGCTCAGCTGCTTCCCTGCCAGTTCAGTGGTTGGGACCTTAGGCATATCCTCTCCCCTCTCATCCAGCCTCGTTGGGAAACTGAGGACAAGTCCTGCCGCCTGGGGGTGAGGATTGAGTTGACCTCATCAGTGAACAGTAGCCCCTCGGTGTGTTCTCTCCTGTGCACATTTGACCGTGTGACCGCTGTTTGGATCTGTTGTCCTCTTCTTCCCCTATTCAAGCCTTGACACAGAGTGTTTATATTTAATGTAGCTTTTATGGGAGGCTGTACAGTGTTGCTCCTTTGGAATTGAAATATCTATTTTGAGTAAGATAGTTCTTCAGTCCATTTGCTGAAGTGCCCTTTGCACTTGGGAATTCACCATCCCAGCTGAGTGATGGGAGCCAGTGACCATGGGAAGGAAGATGGGTGGGACTGCTTCTCATGTGAGGAGTTTGTTTGCCTGGTGGACCATTTTGCCTATATATGTTTGTCACTTAAAATTTGAAGATAGCCCTACATGGATGGCACATGCCTTTAATCCCAGTACCCAGGAGTTGGATGCAGGTACATCTCTGTGAGTTCGAGTTCAGCTTGGTCTACATAGCCACTTCCAGGCCAGCCAGGACTACACAGTGAGATCTTGTCTAAAAAAAAAAAATTAATTTGAAGAATTGTGATTATCTGACAGAACCAATGGCTTTATATTCCCATAAAGTACTGAACGTTCTGTACCTCATTAATGTTCCTGTAAACTGCTCTAGGTGGGAGAGATGGTTGGTATCAGTGGGAGCCACTTACTCCCTACTGGGTTCATGTCAGCTGACGGGAGTGGTGCTGCCTCTGTAGAATGAGAAAAGGAAGGGCTAACACAAGGCAGACAGGGCTTGTCAGGCTCTGTATTAGTTACTCCTCTGGTCCTGTGATAAAACACCACAACCAAAGCAACTTTTAGAAGGAACGTTAAATTGGGCTTACGGTTCCAGAGGGTTAGAGTCCATGGCGGTAGAGTGGAGCCATGGCAGCTGGAGCAGAATCTGAGGACTCACATCTGGAACCACAATCAGGAGACAGAAATGGATCTTGAAATGGTGCAAGTCTGAAGAGCTCTCACTGCCACGCCAGTGACATGCCCCCAACAGCTCCAACAATGGGGACTAAGTGTTCCAGTGCTGGAAACTGTGGGGGACATTCTTGTTCAAACCCCATCAGTGCCATTGGCTGGAATTCCATCTGAGGCTTCCACAGATGAGTGTGAGGCTTGGCTATCACGCCCACTTTCAGGAACTTCCATGCAGGTTTCCTGTTGCCTAGAATGGGATCTTGCAGTGTAACATAGCTGTTTCCATTTCAGAACATGGGTGGAGTGAGAACATCCACATTCCATTCTGAGGGGTGGGGAGTTGGGGAATATGAATGAGACATTGAGAAAACTACTACTACTATTAATATTACAAAATTAAAGCTGTGCATTAGCTTAGGTTGTAAAAGCTAATTACATGGGGGAAGAGACTGGAGAGATGGTTTGGTGATTAAGAGCATATTTTTCCTGCAGAAAACAAGAGTTCAGTTCCCAGCGTCCACATCAGGCATCTCACAGCTGCTGCAACTCCAGCTCTGGGGGATCTGATGGCCTCTGACCTCCTCATACATAGATGTACACTGTCATATAAATAAGTAATAATAAGTATATACTTACTACTAATAAATAATAATGAGTAAGTAAGGTGGGCTGTTACTTGTTCTCTTAAAGGTAGGTTAGACAGGCTGAGCACACAGCAGGAGAACAGGCCAAGGCCTGAGTGACCTTCAGGTGTATTATTAACTCAGCTCTGAGGTCCATTCAAAGTTCAGGTCTCTTAGAATGTAAGAGTGTTTTCATTAAAATGTGTCACCACCGTCTGTCTTGTGCTGCTGAGACAAAGCAACAGTGCTCACCCGTACTTATCACACTGGCTTATTCTTTATGAACAGACATGACTGAAATTTGTTTTCTTTTCTTTTGTGGGGGCTTGTATGTTGTATTTTGTTTTGAGATAGGGTCTTATCATGTAACTCTAGCAGGCCTGGAACGTCTACATACATCAGGCTGGCTCAGACTTCCTGGCTGGCTTGCCTCCTCTTCCTAATAGGATTAAAGCATACATGCACAGTCACGTCCAGAGAAATTTTACATTTTTTAAAAAGCAGAACCAATTCCTTCTTCCTTTTTTTAAAAGAATTATTTATTTTATGAGTACACTGTCTTCAGACACACCAGAAGATGGTGTCAGATCCATCACAGATGGTTGTGAGCTACCATGTGGTTGCTGGGAATTGAACTCAGGACCTCTGGAAGAGCAGTCAGTGCTCGTAACCACTGAGCCATCTCTCTAGACCCCTAGAACCAATTCTTGATGAAGCAGTTTGTTTGTTTGCAGTGTTGTAGATCGAAGCCAGGGCCTCTAGCATGTTAGGAAAGTCCTCTACCCTTAGCTACACCCCTGCCCAGCAGTTCTGACTTCTATTAGATTTCCCCCTGGGGTGCACATCTCCTTAGTATTCTCTATGAGAGCGTGCCTGACACCCTTACTACATACCGAGGAGAGAGGTTGTCTTAACAAAAAGGCCCTTGTGTGATTGTCACCAACCAGACTGTCCATCTCTCAGGAACACTGTTTTCACTTGAACAATGGACAGTTGTCAGGCTTTTGAAAGCTCAGAGTCTGGCAGACATTTCAGAAATGAGAGCAAGCACGTGCATCAAGGTACCACCAGTGTTTCGTTACCAGTGATTAGATGTGTGCATTCCCAGGAACATTAATATTTTTGAAAAGGTACTTTCACTGGTCATCCTCCCAGAACTTAACTTTAAATGAGACTCAGATTGGGGGCTGACCCCAGTTTGGACCTCCTCCTCCATCACTTCCAGAAATGCTCGCTGCATGCCTGGAAGGATGTGCTCTACTGGCTGGGTGCGGGACTCTCTGCTCTTCCCTTGGTTCACAGTTAATAATTGCTCTGTTCAAATCTTCTGAGCTCCTACTGGTTTTATGGTCTGATTTTTCAGTGGCTCATGTGTTTCCCTGTTTAATGACAGCACACCTATTGTGTATGACATGTGATTCTGTACATTCTGACCAGTAAAGGGAAGCGTGCCTTATTTGATGCATACACACAGTTTGCTCATGGCCTGCTTTTATGTCCAGTTTCTGAACTTTCCAGGAGTTTTACAAATTCTCTAGGGTCCTTCCCCCAAATACTTTCTGACTCTTACTGTGACCCAAAAGACATATTTAATCCCCATGTAGGATCCCTGAAAGAGTTAACAGTTTACTTCAAAGGCTTCTAGCATCTGAAAAAGCACTTTGTACGTTCACAGCTCAGACCTGGTGCAGGTGCCGGAGAAGAACAGAGCTTTGTATCACCCAGGCCACTTCCCGCACAGGACACGTGTGCTCCTTAGTTGGTAGATTGTGTTACCTTGCATTTTCTGGTGTGGCTGAGGCAGGAGGCCTAGGCCACCGAGAGACTAAACATTTTTCCTTCCCCATGCAGCTGCCGGCTTGCTGTGGAGTCTGGGAGGGGACTGCTTTCCATTGCTGCATCTGCTGTCTGTGGCTGTCAGTGGTTCTGAGCCTGGTAGACTCAGGAGTTCCAGGATCTCCTGACCTTAGGCAGGTTTGTACACAGGGACCTGGACCTTCCTGTAGGCTACCCCAGAGACAAATTGTCTCCAGAGCATTGGTATGTTGGAAGTAGCATTTCCTTTGTAGGCAGCATGAGCATGCAGTTCCAAGAACTTGTTTGTATTTTAAAGCGTGAAGCTCAGGCCTTTAGAAATGATGTGCTGACAAGTCAGGGGTTCTCAGAGGGAACCCAAAGGCAAAAATCAGAAAATGGCAATGCACACGAAAGTAAACAGAGAAGTAAACAGTTATGTCTAAGCAGAGTCCTGGGAAACCCTCAGTGGGTGGGGTCTGCAGTGTCACTAGCTGGGTGGGCTGAGAGTCAGAAATGGGCAGAGCAAGGCAGTCACTGTTGTGAAAGATGACTGACCCAGAGAGGCTGTTGACCACACCTGCCACTCGGCCACCACTAACACTGGCCCCTCACCGCAAGGAGAAAAGGACAGACGATCCAGGTCCCCGGCTAGTCTCCTAGTCACACCACTTGTTCAACATATTTATGGACCCCCAACTTGGCACCAGACCCTGTGTTTGGTGCTAGAGATATTGGGTGAGTTCTGCCTCAGGTGTGTCTATTTGTCTGTCTGTCTGTCAAGTGGAAGTTATTCATGGAAGTTAGCAATGTTTAAGTATGATCAGCAACAACTCCTTTGGACTAATCTTTAAAGCCCAGCCTGAGTACCTATAGACTGATTAACTGAGTAAAACAGGGGAAAAGCAAGGTTAGGGAGTTGCTCCTGGGTGAAGAATGGAGTCACTCACAGGAGTGAGGACCAGATACTGGGTGTGTGCAAGGGTGACAAAGACAAGCCGTGTGAGAATTCTTCAGCTGTTGTCTTTAATGACTGGTCAGCATTGTAAGTAGGAATGGCTGGTTGACAGCCACTGTCCTCATGAGAGATTGCTTTAAGTGAAGTGGACAGTTGGATACAATAAATTGAGAGTGCTCAGAGAAGAAAAATCACAAAATTTATAGAAAAACCAACTTTGTTTGCAGACCTTGAAGCAAGGATGCTGTACTCTGAAAGAGAGAAACCAGTGAGCTTTGGTGTTTCTTCATCCCAGCTACACACCTGGACAGTTCCAGGCCTCAGTAGTGGGAAGGAGAGCCAGGCTCTTCTAAGGCGAGGGAGCAGTTGAGAAGTCGAGGAAGCAAGGCAGATTGCCCAAGAGGGAGAGGCCTGTGCAGAGAGCTTGAGGTGTGCAGCCAGTCCCCCTGGACTACTGGGCTGATATGTGGACATGGACATTACAGGAACCAGGAAAGAGCCATGGAAAGTGGCATTCAGGACAGTACCTAGAGGTCACTAGGTTGGGAATAGTGGAGAGAGTTCATAAAGCAGTGTTCGATAACGCACGCTGAAGAACAGCACCTCTGTGATGGGGCAGCATTAGTGACCGTACACAATTAGCTCAGACTAAAGGCCACTCTGGCCTCCAATTCTAACATACCGAACTAACAAGCAAGCCGTGTCGAAATGACTGAGCTCTTCCTAAGAATTCAATTCTACTGCAAAGGACTCCCCATGTACCACATTTTAACAAAGTGAAAATTCACGTGGCTGGCCACCAACCAGATGCTGCCAGGTAATTCAGAGAAGCATGAAAAAGAAATCCCACAGGAGCAAGCGTGTGTGTGTGTGTGTGTGTGTGTGTGTGTGTGTGTGTGTGTGTAAGCCTGGAGATGATGTGAGTGTTAGCTTAGTAGACAAGGACATTATAACATATTCCATATGTTTAAGAAGGCAGAGAAAGCTTGGGAACATTAAGGAAAGGCATGGAAGATATAAAAGGAACTGGATATAAAAAGAATGATGTCTGAGATGAGAAAATATACTGGCTGGCTTATCGACCAGTCCAATGCAGTAGGGAAAAAAGAGAGAGGGAGAGGGGAGTGAACTAGGAGATGTATCAATAGAAACTATTCAAAATGAAATGGAGTGAAAAATTACTAGGCAAACAATGGGCAGAGCACTACTGAAGCGTGGGACTTCTGACAGCCTCATCCATAATTGAGAGAGAGGAGCAGGGAGAAAAACATTTGAAGAAGTAACAGCTAGGTTGTTTTTTTACTTCCTCCTCCCCCTCCCTCTTCCTCTTCTTCCAAATTTGATTAAAACGCACAGATCCAAGACCCTCCACAAACTCCAAACCAAGAAAGGCTGTGAGATCACAGTATGGTGTCCAGTCCCTTCTCTTCCTCCAGGCAGGTGGCCCAGAGAACAGAGGCAGAGCCCCCTGGAGAGCCTCAAAGCAAGGCCTCTCAGGGCAGAGGGGGAAGGCCAGGTGGTGAGAGCAGCAAGCCCAGGGAGAGCCATGAGCATGGCAATAATGTATAGAAGGTTGTCGAGGAAAATGAATGAGGAGAGAGAATAGGGCCTATGGCCCACTGGTCCTCAGAGATTCAGCTACTGTGATTGCCAGAGACTGCTCTACCTTTCCAAGGGGCCTTTGCTCTGGCCACATGTTCCTTCTGGTAAACCCCCTCCTCACTGTGTGTCATGGGAATTTGGCAAGTCCACCAACCCTTACTCCTCCGTGTTTGAGATTTGAACAGGCCTGGCCCACACCCACCCCTCACCAGGGGTTTCCAGATCAGGAACAGAGGGGATGAATTGCAGTCCCATTTCCATGGTAATGTTACATATACTGCCTACCAGTTGCTGGTGGCCATGTTGGAAAGTTGTGATGAAAACTGTGAGAAGAGTAAAGGAAGCCCAGGGGAGGCCCCGTGGCCTGCTGTGCTTCTGGCAGTACCCGGGAGGCCTCTACAGCCGCTCCTTCCCACAGCCTGTGTGTGGGAACCTAAAGCCATCCTATTGGGTTGTGACTCTAGCTTGTCTAGCACGGGTGAGGCCCCCAGCCCTTTCTCTTCACTCCACAGAAAACCAAAACAACAACCAAATGACTAATCGTGTAAGTCTCCATTTTTTTATGCCTGTGTAGCTGAGAATGCAGGCCACATCACATGAGAACCACAGAGATATTCTTTATTTGGATTCCTTCGGTCCCCTTAATGTTCTGGGTGTAAAAGTCCACTGATGTTCTCAGTACTTCTGAAGTAACAAAAGCCCACGATCACTTTGACGAGCAAGTCCAGGATTAGAGCGTCCAGTCTTCTATAACTTTCAGTTCATTCAGAGCTGTGGTTCTAAAGCGCGGTGTGGTGGCGCATGCCTTTAACCCCAGCACTCCGGACATAGAAGGAGATCTCTGATATTGGAGTTATCCTGGTCTATAATAGCAAGCTCCAGGCCAGACAAAGTCACTTACTGAAACCCTGTCTCAAAAAAACAGACAAACAAACAAACCCACCCAGAACTGTAGCTACACCGCCTAACTTTATTAGGCCTTAACCTGTAAGAGCCCTGACTCTCCCTGCCCCTTCCCGGTCACTGGGTGCCCTTTGTGGCTTCCCTTGGATAGAACAGTAGTCCGCAGCCTGTGGGTCACGACCCCTTCAGGGAGTTGAAATGATCCTTTCACAGGGGTTGCCTAAGACCATCAAAAAGCACAGATATTTACATTACAATTCAGAACAATAGCAAACTTACAGTTATGAAGCAGCAATGAAATAATGTTAGGGTTGGGGTCACCACAACATGAGGATCTGTATTAAAGGGTTGCAGAGTTAGGAAGGTGAGGACCACTGCTCTAGAGGAAGGAAAGTTAAATCTGGGAGAGCGTTGCACTGTCTGGGTCCTGCTTGTGTTTAAAGCTCACCCTTGGGGTGTTCCTGTAGGCATTCAGCAGACTCCTGTTCATTTGGGGTACAGCACCTCAGTCTTAATGTTCATCCCCACAGCTCCTGGGAATCTGGATGTCTGTTCTTGCTTTTGGCCACTGAGGACCTGTCTGTGAACCCTCTAGGCAGGGATTCTGAGGAGGCATCTGAAAGAGTATTCCACTAGCTCATTCACACATCTCTGAGGGTGCAGGTTAGCCCCCATGCAGCTGTCATGCGGGGGCAGCCCACCTCTCAGTGACCCTAGACTTACCAGATAGGAAGCCCCTCTGCAGCCATACCTAGAGGGGCACTCGCTAAGTGTTCCTTGCCAGTCTGTAGTGAGAGACAAGACAACACACCAGCCCTTCCAGAGACATGAGGTTCATAACAGTTCTCCTCAAAGGAGTTTCTCTCTCTCTCTCTCTCTCTCTCTCTCTCTCTCTCTCTCTCTCTCTCTCTTTCTCTCTGGTTTTTCGAGACAGGGTTTCTCTGTGTAGCCCTGGCTGTCCTGGAACTCACTCTGTAGACCAGGCTAGCCTTGAACTCAGAAATCTGCCTGCCTCTGCCTCCCAAGTGCTGGGATTAAAGGCATGCACCACTACTGCCTGGCCTCTTTCTCTCTCTTTTTAAAAATTAATTTATTTACCTTTATTTTATGTGTATTTGTGTTGTGCCTGCACATATGTCTATGTGGGAATGTCAGATCTTGGAGTTACAGATAATCTGAGCTGCCATGTGGGTGCAGAGAACTGTAGTCTTCTGGAAGGGCTGTCAGTGTACTTAGCAACTGAGCTGTCTCTCCAGCCCCTCAAAGGAGTTTTTCAAACAGTCTTTCCATCTCTGACAGCTGGTTTTTCTGTGTAAAGATGGTGGTCAGCGCTCTCTATTTATGAAATTAATTACGTGAGGGGCTGGAGAGATGGCTGGTGGTTAGGAGAGTTTGCTGCTCTCGAAGAGGACCCAAGTTTGGTTCTCAGCACCCACGTTGGGTGGCTCCAAACCACCATAACTCCAGAGGATCTGATGCCCTCTGAACTTGACTGAAATTTTCTTTTTACATTAATTTCTTCCTGCTTATGGTGGTTTCGACCAAGCGATCTCAATAAGAACAGCCAGTGAGTCTCTATCAAGAGTGTCCACATCAGCTGCCAGTGGGAAATATCTACTCATCAGCTGTCAGTCTAAGGCAGTTTGCTGCAGCTACCCTGCTGGCGAATCCTGCCAGAGGCATGTTTTAGTTTCTGTACACAATCTGTAGATTGTATTTCTTCTATCAACTATACATCTTTATAGAGTGATGAATTTTATCTTAAAAAAAAAAAACCTATATTCTCAGCTTTTAAATAATGATCAGAAGACGTGGTAACCTAACAGGGCTCAATTCCTAAGGACTTAGAGAATGTTCTGAAATTTATGTCTCTGAGGATAGACTAGAAAGGCCCTGGAAGGCAGTCAAAATTAACCATCCCACCCCTTACACATATTCTTCAGAAGTGCAGCTCTGGCTGGGGTTGTAGCTCAGTAGCAGGGTGCTTGCCCAGCGTGTGCAAACCTTGAGTTTTATTCCTGCCACCGTGGTGGGCTAGAAATGCAGTATTCTTATTTGTTTAGTGTGTGTGTGTGTGTGTGTGTGTGTGTGTGTGTGTGTGTGTGTGTAATAAGACAAAGCTCAAATGACATTGGAAAATAACTAATCATTGTAATTATGGTTACTATGTAGTAAATACGTGTAAGGGGTAGGATGGTTAATTTTGACTGTCGTCTTGATGGGATTTAGAATCACCATGGTAGTCAAACCTCAGGCATGTCTGAGAGGGAGTTAAATTAGTTAATTAAATTAGTTAATTGTGTAGGAAGACATACCTTAAATTTGGGTGGCACCGTTCCATGGGCTGGAGTCCTGGACTGAGTGAGGAGACAGCTACCTGAGTGGGAGCCTTCATTGCTCTCTGCTTCCTGACTAACACAGCCACACACGTCAAGGCCTCACCACTGGGCTTCCCCACCATCATGAGCTGTAACTTGAGCTGTAAACCAGAATAAACCCTTACTTCTTTAAGCTGCTTTTGTCAGATATTTTCTCTTAACAAGAAAACACATGCGTGGCGCACGCCTTTAATCCCAGCACTTAGGAGGCAGAGACAGGTGGATTTCTGAGTTCGAGGCCAGCCTGGTCTACAGAGTGAGTTCCAGGACAGCCAGGGCTACACAGAGAAACCCTGTCTCGAAAAACCAAAAAAAAAAAAAAAAAAAAAAAGAAAACACATGCTAATACAGGGGTGATGATGGTGTTTTAAAAGACATCACAGTAGCATCTCGCTTTCCTCATATTAAGAAGTGAGGAAAGCCAGGCAGTGATGAGGAACACTCTTAATCCCAGCACCTAGGAGGCAAAGGCAGGCAGATCTCTGAGTTTGAGGCCAGCCTGATTTATAGAGTGAGTTCCAGAACAGGCAGGGCTACATAGAGAAACCCTGTCTCTAAAAATATCAAAAATACAAACAAACAAACAAAAACAGAAGGAAAGAAAGAAAGAAGGAAAGAGGAAAGTCAGCTAAAAACTCAGGAAGGTATAGTAGGCTAAACATCAAAGAGCTACAAACCCAGTCAAATGTATTGTTAAATAAGCAATTACATACAGCAAATGTAGAAAGTCTTAAGTAAACTTTAGTTAAGAGACATGTCAAAGCCATCAAGATAATGGCTTACCAGTAAAGGCACTTGCTACACAGGCCAATAACCTCAGTTCCATCCCCAGAACCAACATAAAAATAAATAAATAAATAAATAAATAAATAAATAAATAAAGCCCTTAAATCCCAATACAGGCTATCAGGAGGATCTGTGTGAGTTTGAGGCCAGCCTGGTCTACATAGTGAGTTCTAGTGCAGCCAGGGGTTGCACAGAGAACGCCTGTCTTGGGAGAAAACAAACAAACAAAAAAAAAAAAACCCAAAAAAACAACCAACCGGTTGGACAGACAAACAACAACAACAAGGAATTGAAGTCAGAGCCTTGGGCATACAGGACAAGCCCTTTTAAAGTTTTATTTTTAGATTTGGACTTACCAAAGTGCCCAGGTTAGCCTTGAACTTACAGTTACAACCCTCCTACCTCAGCCTTCTAAATTATCAGATTATAGCTGTGTGCCACTATGCCCAGCCTGGGTTTATTTTATTTTTTTATTGATTGATTGATTGATTGATTGATTGATTGAGACATTTGATAATTGTCATGGAGTGTTGACTCCGGAGGGCACTATGTTCTGTCTGTCTTCCCTCATCTCTGCTGTCTTGCTTGGCATCTGACGTTGGGTTTTCAGCAAGATGAAGGCCCCTGATAACATCTGAAAGAGTCCACTAGAGAGAGGTGCACTGTGTGGTCTTAAGTCTGAGGGACACAGCATGAAGGGTGGCTGCCTCCAGGGCGGCCACCACACTGGGACAATCAATAAGTATTGGGAAAGTCTGTGATATTTCTTTTTCCTAGAATGCCAGAGTACAAGTATTGAAAGAAAGCAATGCTTTTTAGTTGTACTTTTAGTTTTTAGAATTGAGGCCTTTTTGTCTTTCTTGCTGGTTCTATAAGTTCTTAACATATAAAGTCCTGACTTTGCCTGAATCAGAGAAAGACTAGGATTATCTGGGGAATCTTTACTTCCCTGAGGGAATTCTCTTGGGAGGAAAGCCTTCTGTAGTGTTTTGTGTCCTAGTTGGTATTTTCAGTGCTAAGATGCCTTCTCTCAGGTTGAGGATAAGTAAGCACATTTGCTGAGCAAGCATGAGGACCAGAGTTCAAATCCCACCACCCACATAAAAAGCTCGATGTGTCCATGCAGACCCATAACCCCAACTCTGTGGAGGCAGAGACAGAAAGATTGCTGGCACTTGCTGGACAGTGGCCTAGTTTCAGGTTCAGTGAGAGACACTGTCTCACGGGAGTAAGCCAGGAGTGTTAGAGCAAGACACCGGATATCCTCTGGCCTCCACAGCCTGCACATCCCTCATATTCACATACACCACACACATGTGCGTGTGTACATACACACACACACACACACACACACACACACACACCTTACTGACTTGCTCCTCCGGGCTCACTCAGTTAGCTTTCTTTTATACAGCGTAGGCACAGCTGCACAGGTGTGGTACTACCCGCAGTGAGCTGCACCCTTCCATATCAATCAATAATTGAAAATACTTCATGAACCTGGCCACAGGCCATTCTGATTGAGACAACCCCCAAATAACTCTGAAAGTTGTTTCAAGCTAGCAGCTGATACTGACTAGGAGACTGGCTCATTGAACAGATTCTGTGCTCAAAACTTCAAGGGACTTAAGATGGTTTCCAGTCCCTTTCCTCAGAGTCCAGTCTCTGACTTACTGCATTTCGGTTTCAATTGCCATGTTTATTCAGGAAAGCATTTCTGTATTAACATAAGTGGATGGCCTAGAAGATCTGAGAAATAGCTGCTTCTGAACCTGGCTCTTCAGGCAAAATAAATGTTCAATAGATGTTTTGTGACTTAAATCTATTAAGGCATATGTGTTTGCTTCTGTTCTTTGAAGCAAAGTATGTATTCTTTTCCAAGCAGTGCCTGTCTTCATGGTGTAGTTCTGGGAATGCAACCCACAGAGGCAGCAATGGTGAGACTTCAGTGACATTTTCTGCTTTTCCTTTTCAGAGTATGATAGGCTGGGTTTCCTCCTGAAGCTGGACTCTAAACTGTAAGTAGAATGGGAAAATGCTGTAGCTCTGGGTAGACGTCTGTGAGAGCTGGGGTCTAGCTTGGAAGGGTCACCCCTCTTATCTGCTTAGTTTGGGGGGAATTCCTTGGAGCTTCTGTCCTCAGGTTGTAAGCAGAGTCTTCAAGCATGTTACTGAACACGGGGGCCTGGGCAGGATGGGGTGGTGGGTATAAACTGAGGCTTAGGCTAGCACAGGTGGCCCATTACAGAAGACCATTGCAAGAGCTTGAGGGACTGGAGAATACTGGAACAATTTTTCCAACAGAGTGGGAGCAGTGTAGACGGTCAGAGATGCCCTCCCATCAGGTGCTCCTGTGCTCAGGTCCCCAGCTTCTGCCCTTTGAGCTCCTGCCCCTCCTTCTACAGGCAGGCCTGGTCCTCCGGGGTTCGTTACTTGGTGCTCAGCACTGCTTCTTCTTGCTAGGTCACTTGGAAAGCCCCAAGATTACTTCCTGTCTACACCAAATTGGCTCTTCCATGCTTCCTTTGAATTTCCATAACCCCATTGCCTGCCAATTGTCTGGCTCTCCTATAATTAACTGTGTGATGATTATTAATTTATTAAGGGTGCAGGCTCAGAGCCAGACAAAACTTGGTTCAAATCCCAGATTGCCACTTACTGAACTTGTGATCTTGAGCAAGCTCCTTAGCTACTTTGAACCCATTTTATCTGTAAGATGAAGACCGTATACATGCTTTGTAAGTTGTCATAAGGATTTAATTGAAGTGACTAATTCAGGGGCTTTTGAGTACCAGATACCCAATTCTCTAGCATTCTTTCCTGGTCTCTCTGGTGCCTAAACAGCATAGGTATAGGTTTGTTAGCTTTCAACAACCTCTGAAAGCTTGGATAGATGGCTGGGTGAGTGGGTAGATGGCTGAGTGGATGGTAGGAGTGGGTAGATGGATGGTGAGATGAATACATAGATGGGTGAGTGGGTAGGTAGGTAGATGGGTGAATGGATAGATGGGCAAGTTGGTGCATGGGTGGGTGGATGGATAAACACAAACCCGTTTAACCATCACATCATGAGTTGGAATTCTGTTTGTTCATACCCTGTACAAGACCATTCATACAGTTGTCAGCAATCTCTATGCTCCTATGTCCCTAAGTGAGACATACGTCATTGAAGATCAGTCACTGAATTGTATTTCTTCTCTCAGTCTCTCTCTCTCTCTCTTTCTTTCTCTCTCTTTCCACAACTGCTTCAGATTGTGATAGTCATACCTATGTTAAATCATCACACCAGGAGCTGTGAGGCTCATCCTTGTCAAGCCTTGGAATTGTCTGCCAGCTGGCCACTTTTCCTGGAATCTAAAGTCTTAACTCTGGGACCTCAGGCTGTGGGTTCTGGTGTTGTGGCTCTCCCAGTTTTTATACATCATCGAGGCAGCTGCCAGGGAAGAGTGGTCTGGTGTCTTTACAAGGCAGGCAGAGAGATGTTAGGCCCCAAACATCTGGGGAATGAAGTCTGAGTGTGCTAAAGAGTTGTGCACTCCCTTCTTAGAAATGTCTCCATTTAGTGCTATGAACAGAAAAACAAAACACATCAAGCATAAGCCATAAGCAAGTGAAATGCCACCAGACCAGAAAAGAGACAGTAATTACCAAGTCAAATTGTATGGATGAACAAAGAAGATGTTACGGTGGACGTGCTAACCACAGTGTTTAAGCTGTCTTCACAGTGAAGGAGGAGGACGCTCCTACCCTGCTGTCTTGACAGATGAGCGGTATGGAATAGATCACTGTGTAGCTTGCTGCTGCAAACCAGGCCAGTTCCGTGAATCATCTGAGGGGACTTGGACTTTGGCCAGGGAATTTATATGGCCATGCATTTAACTCATATTGTTCGGGGCAAACTAGAACCTTCCTGCCTCTTGTTGCATAGGCTTTTCCAGTCCAGTGCCTTCTTCCAAGGGAAACACAGATGCATTCAGGGACAGATTTCTAAGTTAAGGATTCTGCTGTGTGGGGAATTCCTTGGCCATATTTCCACCTCTCTTTACAGAGTGTCTTCTGGTTGTGAGCTGTTCTGTTTCTGATGTATAGAAAGGATACGGTGTAGATCAGAACAGGGCCTGAGTTCTACCTCAGCCACTTAGTTTATGTGTCCTTAAACAGCACGTTCAAGCTTTCTCAACCCCATTTTTTCCTTATGAAAAATGTAGATTATGCACTTACATTCATTGTAGTTTATGGCAAATAAAAGAAAGCACTGTATAATCTATTGTAAGTGGACAAATGGAAGGATTTCTTTGAGTTTATCTTAATTTAGGTTAATTTAGCTTCTTGAGAATAAAAATGTATATGTCCTGAAAAATATCAGCCGTTTCTCTTTAAATACTGCTTGTACCCCATTCTCTAGTTTCCACACTCCCTACTCTTCAAAGTCTCCTTTAAATTTTAGAGCTTCCAGTTGTAGCCTCTGGGTCTATTAACTTCTCCATATTTGCCACTTTGTGGCCCTTCCCATGTTAAACTGTAACTGCAGAGGACTCCCTGTAAGAATATACTAGAACTAACCCTGAGCCCCCAGGCCAGGATTAAAGGGAGCTTACCCCAGCTCTGAGTGGATTAGGCTGAAAAGTCAGCAGACGAAAGTACTTGCTCTCATTGCCAGAGTCTCCTTGCTCGGGTAAACTAGGAATTCCCCAAGCCCATGTGTAAAACACCCCAGATTCGGCAAGTGCTGCCAAGCACCTGGCAGGAGCAAACCCAGACTCTCTCTAGAAAAGGATGTGAACTCCTGGCAAGGAAATGTTCAAGGAAACGAGCAGTTCACAGGAAGAGTGATGCACAAGAGAACAACAAGCCCTGGTTAGCGAGGACCGAGAAAAGCAGCAGACAGGGAAGGAGAGCACTTGCAGAGACTTCTCATGTTGAAATGACTAGTTATAAGACAGTTCTACATACGGTACAAGACTGAACTCAGTACATAGAATTAAGAACTGTAAGAACCTTAGATTTTAAAATTTAAAAAAGCAGGCCAGCAAAATGGCTCACCCAGTAAAAGGGGCTTGTTGGTGAGCCTGCCAACCTGAATTCAGTCCCTGGAACCCACACACTAGAAGGAAGGCGTTGGTTCCTCTGAACTCTCAAGTGCCCATATCTACACACAATAAGCAAATAAATAACAGTGTAACTAAAAAATTTTAAAACTAAAAAGAGGTTTTGGAATGAGGCATGGCCTATGCTCAAGTCTATATCTCATTAGCTCTAATCTTGGGCTTTTATTTAATCACTAATCTCATGTTCCCATGAGAGTACAGACTAATGAATGAGATCTAGCCATACCCTGTATCTTTATTGTGGTCTTTCTAAAAATAAAATTTATTTATTTTTATATTTTATGTGCATGAGTATTTTGCCTGCATGGATGTCTGTGTGTGAGTGTCAGATCTCTTGGAACTGGAGTTACAGTTACAGATAATTATGAGCTCAAATGTGGGTGCTGGGAATTGAAACTGAGTTCTCTGGGAGAATAACCAGTGCTCTTAGCCCCAGCCCCTTTACTGGGATTTATCAGCTTACCATTGGAGAAGGCAGAGTTTCCAAACAAGATCTATATTCTCCTTGTTTCTTGTTCTATACCTGACTTCATTTTTGCATTTATTCACTTAGCCAATACATCTTGACACCAACTATACGCTTTGGGCATGGGATACATCGGAAAAGTCTAAGCCATATATATGTATGCATGTTAGCTTAGTGAACATGGGCGGGGGTGAACAGCAGCAGCAAGAGTAGTTGTGCTGGGTGTCATAAGCAATGTGTGGTTTGCTTTTAAAATAAGGGTGGTACGTATACTGATGATTGGGACAGGTGGTGGAGTCTGAAGGAGGTGCCAGGCATCCCCAAATGTGTGGTGTGGAAACAAAAAGCCCCTCCTCAGAAGGCAATAGAAGTGGTGTCTGTAGAGAATACCTAGACTACTCTGAGCAGACAGTAAAAAGAACATTCACCAAGGAGACTGTAGATACAGAGGCGTGAAGGCCTCACGGAATATAATGGAACCCTAGAGTAAGGAGCAAGGTGAGAAACACTAGGCAACAAGATTCAGAGCGCAGTGGGTGGAAGATGAGACAAGTATCACAGATGTGTGTATGGGGGATGTGGACAAGAATAAGTAAGATTCGAGGCCTGCAAGGTGGTGATTGCCCGAGAACTGCCCTTACCTGCCCCCAGGGCTGGCCATCCCAGCTGTAGTGCTAATAGCCACAGCCTACCTTCAGAGTTCAAACCTGGCCCCTTAGGAGGCCGGAGGCTGTCTGCAGTGCTTGCTTCAAAGCCAAGAGTTGGAAGAGCTCAGAAATAACTGTCCCCATGACAGCTGGAGGGCAAGCATTCCTCTTTCATTCAGCAGAGATCTTGATAAGTTATCGTACAATAAACAAAATGTTGTGGGGGCTGCCAAAAGGGCTCGGGGGGGTTAACAGCACCTGCTGCTCTTGTTGAGGTGCGGGCAATCAGTTCTTAGGATCATATATCCAGTGGCTCACGACAGGGCCTAACTCCAGCTTTATGGGATCCAGCGCCCTTCTCTGGCCTCCTTGGGCATTCACATGTAGCACACACATAAATAACACAAATAAAATCTTTTCTGAATGTTACGAATAAGCTCTCAGTCCTATGAAGTAGTAAGTGCTAAGGAGGACAACCGTACAGGGAGGGGAAGCTGTGGAGGACACTGCATGAGTAAGTGGACAGTGCGGGCAGAACTCCCTGGGAAGTGATGTTTCAGCAAAGACCCAAAGAGGTGATGGAGAGGCCTCATCCCCATCCCAAGGCAGGGCGTCCCACACAGAGCCCTAAGGAAATCTCAGCCTCAGGAATATGATACCATGAGTCAAGAAGGTGCCTGCCACTCATCCTGGGAGATGAGACATCTGGATGCCTTGAAGAACCAGGTCCCAGT
Source organism: Rhabdomys pumilio (assembly GCA_030674055.1). Classification (NCBI taxonomy): domain Eukaryota; kingdom Metazoa; phylum Chordata; class Mammalia; order Rodentia; family Muridae; genus Rhabdomys; species Rhabdomys pumilio. The sequence continues at coordinate 32,590,383 of JANHMN010000004.1, forward strand.
GCTAAGATGTGTGATTCCTGCACTCTCATGAGCCTTCTGGGGATAGATTGGATTAGACACGAATTTTATTTCTTTTAACTGGGTTTGGGTAGGTGTTCCATGGAACCTATCTGAGGTGGTGTGGTATCTTATAATTACCAAGTGTAGGGACTTAAATGCTCAATTAATTTTGTGAAGAATTCTGTGCAAAGAGACAGGTATAAAGTCCCAAACCAGTGACTTTTAGCACCAAGAGCCTTATGAAAAGCAGGCCAGTTAAGGAAGGCATATAACCACCGCCAGCCCAGAGCGCTGCTGGAGGAAGCTGAGTGGGGAAGCATATGCCTTTCTTCCCAGCTACTTGGGTGGCCAAGACAGAAGGACCACATGTTCAAGGCCAGCCAGAACTACATAGTTAGGTCTGTCTCAACAACAGCAACAACAAAACATAGGAACAAGAGGAGAATGGGGAGCCAGAGGTAAATTTACCGATTCTAAACCAGCCTTTCCAAGTTCTACCATATGGCTTGCAAGGGGAAGCATTGTATGCCCAGTGCCATGCTGGATATTTTGTGTCAGCTCTTCCTCATAGCAACCACTTAGATGACCTCATCTGGTGCACCTCATCTGTCTCATGGCCTTTCATGTCATCTATATGCTAATGACTCACAGATTTGGACCAAGCCCAGTCCTTTCTCCCACACTCGGAGTCATTGATCCAGGACCTACTTCCCTTGGCTGTGGCTCTGCTTCTCACAGTTCACATATCTAGAGCCAAGATCCATATTCATAGCCCCACCTCCCAGAATCTTGCTTATCTCAGAAAATAGCAGCTCCATCCTTCCATCTGCCCGAGGGAAAAGCCAGAACATCGTTGCTTCGACTCTGAAATAGAACCTGGCTGCCTTTCCCTTAAGTACAGTATCCAAGGTCCAGCCTGCCCCTGCCCCCTGGACCATTACTCTGTCCAGATAGCCATACCCCAACCATGGCTGCTCCCCCATGTAACCATAAGGCTTTTCTATGCCTGCTCCAGCTCTGAAAAATGACATGGAGACTTACCGTATTTATTAAAAGCTTTGGGCAATCTAGCTGGGCAGATTCTCAGCCATTATAACCCAACAATCCTGGCCTGAACTATGTCCCGCCCCATGGCCCATTACCTGTCCATCTTAGTCTTGTCCTGGTAGCTGCTTTCATCCATATCCAGCTGGCAACACTCGCCTCCAGTTCTCACCTGAGACCCTTCCTTTCAAGTCCCCGCCTTAACTCTCTAGCCCAGCGATTGGCCACTCAGCAGACCTGGCTGTGGCTGAGGAGCTCTCTGGAGTGCTCCTCGCTGTGGATGCCCGGTACCTTTGCCTGTCCATTCACTGTCTGCCTCCACCCACCAGGGGAGCACAGGGGCTTCTCCTTCTTCCTTTGCTGCTGTTTCCTAGCACCTGTTGCCTAGTGACTGCTCAGTAAACATTAGATGCATGAATGGACACGTTGGAAGATAACTATAAAATAGGTGGTATTCAAACGCTTTTAACAAATGAGAAGATGACGGGGTGGAGAGAGCAAGCAGTTTAGTCGTGTTCAAAGAACAGCATCTGATCCAACCCGAGTCTGACCCTTCTCTACCCAGCTCCGGCCTCCTTACATCTTCACTTCTGTACTGTTTGTTTGTTTTTGTTTTTGTTTTTTGAGACAGAGCCTCACTGTATATCTCTGGCTGTCCTGGAATTCACAGAGATCTGATTGCCTCTGCCTCCCGAATGCTGGAATTAAAGGCACAGGCCACACTCCCATCCCCGCAACTCTCCAACCCACCCTTCACTTACTCTAAAAACAAAATAAACCAAGCTTTCTACTTGTGTTTAATATATACTTAGTTTCTCTTCTAGTTTTCTTTTCTGTTGCTGTGACAAAATACTGACAGAAGCAACTCCATCACTTGGGGAAGCTAGGCAGGAACTCAGGAAGGAGCTGGCAAGAAGACCACGGAGGAACACTGCCTACTGGGTTGCTTCCTCTGGTTCCTGCTCAGACAGTCTTTCTGAGTCAGGCTATATCAGGTTCACAGCCAAAGCTAACTAGAAGAGTTCCATTCTAAGTTTGTATTAAATCAACTTTTATTCTCCTGATGAAATTGTCGTTGACAAGGCTTCATGGCCTCCATCTGCTTACCTAGGCCTAGTTCTGGAAGCTTCTAGTCTCTATACAATCAAATCTAGGCATAGGATGTTTTCAGCCTCTGAGGCTTGAATAAGCTCACCCTTTCCTGTTCTTTCTGAGCTTTGGCTAACTGATCAACTCAGCTGCTCTGGCTCCAACTCCTCTCTGTGCTGACTGATTCAATCTGGCTTCTCTCTCAGCTTCTGAATTGCTCTGCTTGGCCTCATACTAACTTTGGCAATCTGTTCTCATCTTCTGGCTCCTTATTCTCTGGCTTGTTCTGTCTTCACATGTGTCTAGCTTGTTCTCTTTCTACAACCTGTCTCTGTACACCATCCAGATAGAACTACCTCCTCTCTCTTTCTCTCCTTTTTCTTTTCTATAGAATTCTTTTAAGTAGCCTCTTTTACCTGTCTTCATGAGAGTTGGCATATCTTATTCTGTCAAATCTTTCTTTGCCACTCAATAAGACATCACTTTCAAACTTGGGTGCTGCCTTCTATAAACTAACTTTACCTTTATTGTTTGGGTTAAAAGGTGTGTGCTAAGGCTGACCCACACCACAGCTAGAAAGAGCTTTTTTTCAGTAAATAACACCATCTCAGGGTTCACAATGTGATCAAATACCCTGCAGCAGGTTTGGGGAACTGTAGACTTTATGAAGGCCGGAATGAACACTGACCTAGTCACAGGGGTGTCACAGTGCCTGCTACAATGTGTGTGTTATGCAGCAAACAGTGCAGCAAATGCTTGTCCAATCAGGGAGGGCGAGAGGAAAGTGGGTTGCACTGCCAGCCTCTACACAGAAGTCTAGTAAGATCTGCCAGTTCTCTTTAGGACATACGGATTGGCTGAGGAGGAAGAAGAAGAGGAGGAGAGGGAGGGAAAAGAAAAAAAAGGGAGGGAGAGAAGGAGGGAGGGGAGAGAGAAAGAGAGAGAGAGAGAGACAGAGACAGAGAGACAGACAGACAGACAGACAGACAGACAGACAGACAGACAGACGACTCCTGCCTAATTCTGATTTTTCTCTCTCCTGGAGGGTCTTTCGCTGCCACAGTTACATTGACTTCAAGGGATGTAGCATCTCTGTAATACTTTAGAAATGGGGGGAGATGGTATGGTTTTCCCTTGGTTCTTCTAAGCATATAAAAACGAAAGAGGGCAGCAGAGAAATGGACCCCGAGGATACAAGAGACACAAAACTGTAAGCTGTCTTACAAAACACAGCTCCTTTTAAATTATAAGTCTTAGAACTGAGAGGTCATTGGACAGCTTGGTAAAGTCCAGTGGGGATCTGTGTGCAGGAGCGCCTTTGTTCACTTTTACCTGCATGGTGATCAACACGCAGGCTAGCCATCACCTCAAACACTGGCCATTCCCCTTTGACAAAACCATTCAGAACCCCTCCTCCAGCGCCCTACGAGCATGTGGTAGGATGTTAGCTGTGATGGCCCGCCCTCTGTGTAATACAACACCTGAGCTCATTTTCCTGCTGGCCCGGATTGTGCACCTTCTATATGTGTCTTCTCATCCCGTCAACTTGATCGCCCTGTGCTCCCCAGCCTCTGGGAAACCATTCTGCTCTCATTTTAGCTGCCACATGTGGGTGACGTCATGCAGAATTCTGTCTCGACTGCAACTTGTATGTGCGGGCGCTCTTTGTTTATGCCAGAGCAGGTCAGTTTCAGGATGTGGCTAGGCTCCCTGCTTCATAGCTGCAGCCTGTTTGACAGCCCACAGCCCAGAGACTGACTCTCAAGACCCCACAAGCTCCCAGGTTCTCTCTTTGTACAGTGATTCTTGGTCTTGATTGAGTAATGGATCCACCCGGGGGTCAAAAACAAGTTGCAGATATCCACCTCAACCCTACCCCTAGATATTTGGAATTGGTAAGAGTGTAGCCTAGGCAGTGGGATTTTTAAACCTTCCCTGGTAAGTCTAACATGCTGTGAAATTAGGAACAACTGCTTAGGATTCTACTTTCTATCTGAGTAACAGAGCACTTCCCCCAGGTGACTGTCACCAAGAGTAAGTGTCCTTACACATATGTATGTATTTATGCAATGATTCGTGCCTGGGGTCTGACCACTCAAGATACTGCTTTACTTAGCCAGGCTGGGAGACTCTTGTGTAAGCAGTGCCCTGGCTATTCTGTGTTAATTTATTCTGTGCCAGGGTTAGAGCCTTGGAGGAATAGCTCCAGGCCTGTCACTGTAATCATGCCAGACTACAGACTAGTCTATGCGTAGGGCCAGGAGAAAGGGCTTACATTCAAAATGTACAAAGAGCTCTTAAAACTCAACAGTAAGAAAACCATCAACCCATTTATAAAAGGGCAGAAGATCAGAAAAGATACCCAGATGAGGCCTGGAGAGATGACCCAGAAGTTAAGAGTGTGTGCTGCTCTCAGAGAGGAACCATGGTCTGTCCTGGAGACTTCACTCCATCAGCTCAGTAGTGCTGGTCTAGTGATAGCTCCCTAGCATCTATCTCTCCCTCTCCCCCTCCCTCTCTGTCCCAGGTTTTGTATACATTGTGTCCCTGCTGAGAATGCCCTTCTGCTCCCCCCATCCCCTAGGAAAATTCTCTCATTTCCCCCACACCCTGTGCATGACTCTGCTTGTGCTAACCCTTGACAGTTTTTTGTTTTGTTTTTGTTTTTAATTTACCCTCTTGCCTCTGGGTTACAAGCTTCTTGAGGACAGGATCCAACATTGAAGTCTCAGCCTTGAGTAATGTACTTCTGCACCAATCCCTGCAGAGCACCTTGGGCGTAGCAGAGATAAGCACCCCCATGGAGGGCCCCCTTCAAGCACAGGGGTCTTTAAGAGTCCTCATTCATTTAAAGTTCTGTGTTCAGTTACATAATACATATGTGTTGTTCTGATGTATTCTTCACCAAGTTTATTGATTTAAGTATGTGTTTGCTTGCATGCACATATGTGCACCATGTTCATGCCTGGTGCCTGAAGAGGTCAGAAGAGAGTGTTAGATCCCCTGGTCATGGCGTTACAGATGGTTGTGAGCCTTCATGTGTAGGAATCAAATCTGAGTCCTCTAGATGAGCAGCCAGAACTATTAACTGCTGAGCCATCTCTCCAGTCCTCTCAAGTGTATTTAATAAATCCGCCCACTCTGAGAAGCCTAGACCCAGTGGATTTAGAGACAATGCTATCTGGAACTGGATGATAAGGATTTACCTAATCCTGCATAGGAATATCAGACATGAATCTTTACTGTGACTTTCAGTAAAAGTCTGTTGAGACTTGGCCCCTCAGTAGTGCTCACATAGATGCTGGGGTGCCAGCAGATGACAGGCCTGCGCATGCAAATGTTGGCCTTATTCCTATCAAGCAGACGTTTGGAGCTGGCAAGCAGGTTAGAGAGAAAAATTTGGGTAACAAAAGTGGAAGGAATAGTTATTTTCCTCCAAATTGGTGTATCTCTGATCATCCAGGTGGAGCTAAGGATAGGGAAGGCAGATACTGACCATTACTAGAGCGGGTGTCATTACCAACAGGTAACTTCCCATCAGCCCACCGACGCTTATTTTAAGAGCCACAGAAACCACAAAGGAGACCTTGTTACTTGAAGTCTAGTCTTCCTTCCTTTAAGATTCAGTGGTACCCAAGCTTTTCACATTGCAGCAGACACTGTCATCTACAAACATGCTGGACTGCATTTAGAGCTTGTCTGATATGCACACAGCTTGGGGCCACAAGATGGTCAAACGTGCTTAAGTCAGCATTCTTTCTACCAATGAAACAGAGGGATTTGATGAAATCAGGAGGCAGTTCGGGTTTTTGCAGAGGACTGAGGTTCAGTTCCCATCACCAACTCGTAGCTCACAGCCATCAGTAACTCCAGTTCTGGGGATTCAACACCCTCTTCTAACTAACCTCTGTGGGGATCAGAACACACATGTACAGACATGTGCATATACATAAAATCAATTTTATTATTATTTTAATGAAAACAGCAGGACTGTCTTGGTAGTTCAACAGGTAAAGGCCCCGTAACTAAGCCTCACACCCTGAGTTCAATCCCAAGGACTGATGTGGTAGAAAATCTGCAGGTTTTCCTCTGACCTCCATACACAAATTCCCAACACACACACACACACACACACACACACACACACACACACAGACACCCCACACTTACCTTGGAGTGGGCTGCTGTAGGTGCATTCAAAGCCTAGGCTGCTTGAACAAACCAATTGCTGGAGCCATGTGAGATGTTTGTTTGTTTGTTTGTTTGTTTGTTTGTTTGTTTGTTTGCCGGTATCTCTAGATGGATGTGGAGATGCTTAATGTGTTTGTTTACCGTCTAGTAAACAAATTCTTCTCTGTGTTCAGGTCCAGAAACTAACCCTTCCTGGTCTTTGTTGTCCGGTACATCATTCATGAAAAGTCACCTACCCTGTAGCAGGAAATAGTAGGCTGCACAGAGATTCTTTTCAGAGCCTGTTTTACAGACTCAGTATAGGACCGGTCGCTTCAGTGGGTGACGTCACTGCTCAGTGTTCTCCTTCCTGCAGTGACTCTCACAGGTGTGAGACCACAAATGCCACTGTCATCCAGAGCACACAGGAAAATATGAGTAGAAATGGACTGTCTGGTTGTGCTAAGTTCATCATTTGAAAATTTAAATGTGAACCAAGAGCAGCAGATCTCCCAACCTGGAATCCTCCTGAACTCTTGCAGCCCTACCCGCCTGGGCACAAGGCCGCGCTGCCTTAGCGGGCTTACACAAAGCTATTAGATCATAGATCCGCTGCTGGGCACTTGGCCCACACTCAACGTGTTAATTCCCTTGCTCTTTTCACTACCACCCAGAAAGAGGGTGTGTTTATATTTTTAAAGAACTGAAGTGTGGAAACAAGGCTGGAGCCGTCACAGCAGGCCCTGGTGGGGCTTCTGTGAGGACTGTTGTGTAGCAGAGGCCAACACAGAGAGAAGGCTACTGAACGTCCTCCCAGCCCAGATAGAGAGCTAAGCCCCCAGATGAGGTTAAACTACAGTAATGTCAGTTTCAAAACCCGATTAAACGTGATCACTCACAAAAGCTATAGGAAAAATCTATGCCTGTGCTGGAGACTACAGAGAGCAAATAGCTACAGCCAGTGTGGAGGGGGTTGACACTGCCTCTTGTAGCTACAGGAAGAAGCTGAGGACAACCCAAGGACAGCCAGCCCAGGCACTCCTTTACTCCCTGCAGAGAGCCTTGTTACTATAGTAACAAGGTTAGAAGAACAGGAGCCAGAAGGGACAGCAACTGTGCTACAGCTCTGCAATGGAGCTATAGAGCCAGCTCTCAACAAGGGCACCAGAGGCTGCTGGCTGGATCACTAGCACAGGAGAGGGGAGGGAGGGAGGGAGGGACTCAGACAGACAGACTGATTGACTGACTGAGGACTACCCTTAAGGAGAAAAGGTTCGCCTTGGCGCCTAAGTGGAGCTGTCATGGCATTAAGTTATTTTCTTACATGAAGGCTGTTTTGGGGGAACAATTCAAATGGCAATGTTTAGTAATCAAATAAGGTGACTAAAACTAAGCAAAGCTACTTCTACCATTTCCTGGTTGGTTGCATGGTTGTTCCAGAAACAGCTCTAGTAATTGGAGAAGTGGATCTCTAGAAAGGGAAGAGAACCAACGGAGGCAGCAGTGATGGAGTTTGCTGCGTGCTGAGGGACTCCATATCCCCACTGGGTGGTTGGCTCTGACTGAATGGTCAAGCGGTGGGTTAGACTTCTCTCATAACTAGTGCCTGGTCCTCTCTGAGATGCTTCTAGAAACTGGTCTGTTGATTACAAAATGTTCACCACTGGTCTGTAGAGTTCTTGAGATTAACCCTCAAGCTTTTTGCCCCAGCCCCCCCTCCCTCACGTTTGCATTAATTAGCATTGCAGGTCAAACTGACTAATTGAGTTTTGGTTACTGTCTTGGTACTTCGGCACTCTGGCACTCTGTGCCATATGTTCTGGGTTAAACAACAGGATGTTTCTCTTACTTTCTATTAACATGCTGATTGCACAAAATAATGTGTTCCATTGCGGCGTTTTCCTACAGGCATATAGTTTTATTTTATTATTTTAGCCCCTATTCATCTCTGCTGTCCGCACCTCTTCTAGACACTTTCCTCTTCCCAAATTAGGACAGAAAGCTGTTTCAGTGAACACCTGCTCATGTCCCTAATCCCTGCACCACTTGCACTTACGTGCATGCGCGCGCACACACACACGCGCACACACACACACACACACACACCCCTAACACTCCTCCAAATCACACAGCTTGCTGAGCTGTGCAGCCAGATAAAAACCCAGACAGCAACTTCATTGCTTGTTGAATGAGTGAATGAGAACAGGAAGTGAAGGAGTGGACAGAAGGAGCGAGCCAGGAAGAAAGTGTACTGTAAGGCGCATGGGCTGTAAGGCGCCTGGGAAGCGCAGACAGGAGGAATTGGTTCTGTCTCCCAAGGACGCAGAGCTTAGACTCACTCGAGCCACTGGCTAGATCAGTGTATGAATGCACTGAAATACTTCTTATCTTCAAAACAACAATAAAACCACATCACCACCTTTACCCTGTTCTCCCACCAGCTCTTTCTCCCTTTAGAGCAAACCCCTCATGTAGTCTGTTCTGACTAGTTCCTCCCTTGTTTCCTCTTAAATCCAGTGGAATTGAGTTGCACACATCCACTCCCACCACACACCCACATTGCCCCCCCATACTCCCATCCACACTCACTAGTGAAACAGCTCCCAGGGACCTCAGCAGTAGCCTGCATATTACCTGGTTCAGTTGTCCAGCCCAGTATCACCTTATCAGCCTCCTCTGTGTTTGACACCACTGGCCCCTGTGAGATGTAATACCCTCTACTTCCTGTTTCTGCTTATGTGTTTTTGTTTTGTTTTGTTCTTTGAGACAGGGTCTCACTCTGTTACTTGAGTGCTCAGCCTGCCCCTGCCCTCTTCTTTTTCATAGTTGCTTGAGAAGACCTCAAACCTGACTTTTGCAATGGACACCTCGGTCTGATAGCAACTCATGGGATTGAAACTAGACATGACCAGGTGCTCACCTGCCTCTGTCTCCTTCTTTTCCTTACACTTGTCCATTGCTTGAGAGGATGGTCAGCCCTCCGCTCCCCAGACATGTGTCTCACCCTATCCTCACCACATCCCAGGGATCTGAGTTCCCACTGCACAGGAGGCTAAGGCTGAGTGGGTTAAGGGATTCTCCATGTCTTCTCCCTTGTCAGCATTCTCTGGAAGCCTGAGTCCAGATGTGGCCCTCCTTCCATTCACTCCCAGGATTTGGCCTGATTCCCTAAACTCGGCTCTTCTGAGCAGAGTTGGGGAATGGGAGTTGGGTTTTCTTGTGGGCTCCAGTCTGGTCATCTGGGTTTCCTCTGAAGAGTGTGTAGTTTACACTCTTCACCCCAGGGGCTTCTTAGTCACGTTCACCACACAATGGGTGCTCTTAGTGGATGCAGTGCTCCGTCTTCTACAGTGAAAGGCCAGCTGCAGAATATGGGGAGAACAAGGGTGGAATGATTTGATCAGACATCTGGGGGCCTCCTGGCATTTGGAGTGACTGCCTAGAGAAACTTAACTATTCTGGCCTGAGGGAGCTGGCGACCATTAATCTTAGTGGGTTTGACTGCTGTCTGCCCCAGAGGTCCCAGCATGCTGTATGACTCAGAATCCTCAACACTCCCCCTATTCTTCTCTCACTGGGACGTTCGGGAGGCAATTCTAAGGCATTTTAATTTGGTAATGATTGACATGCCTCACTGTACCCAGGCTTGCTTTCCTAAATGAACTGGTTAGCATTCATCATTCCTGACCAACCACCTTGCACACCTCAGAAGAGCAGACTTCTGCCTGCTGTGCCGTCTCCCACTTTTCTGCACCCCATCTGGCATGCAGGCTCTCCTCTCTAGTATGCATTGCCCTAGCCCCAGAGCCTTGGGCTGTGCAATGGCCATTCTTCAGGTACCTTCTAAGAGCTGAGAACATGAAGCAGGGAGAGGAAAGATATGGTCAGAGGTTTGTCTCTTGAGCATTGCATTCTTCAATGCACCGTTATGGATGGCAGCTGCCATCTGTCTTCCAAGTTCTTTGTAAACCTTCTGGAATTCAGAAAGACCACAGACACTTGGTACAAGTTGGACAACCCTGAGGGTGAGGGTTCTGGAGACATGGCACAAAGGCACTCAAAATGCCACAGCGCTGTGTACATACTTTCAAAGAGTGGGGCGAGGACTTCTTGACCCTCATTTCTACCCATATCCGGCCATGTCAACTGCTCCTACTGGTGCTGGGCTCCTGGCCAACCTCTGTGATCATGTTGCTGGTAGTGTCACGTCAGTAGCACTGACGTGAACAGAGGCAGCTGCATGGTCTCGGCTCTGGCTCTTCATCGCTCTAAGCCCCAAGCATCTATTTGTGATGCAGGGCACCGACTCCCAGGGCTATTGAGAGGAGAGGCTGTTAGTCACTGTACTTCATCCAGAAGCTTCCAGTAAGCTCCATAATTGCAATGACAACCATATTTAATTTCCAAAATACAGCTGTTTATGTAGGAAAATACAGTTTTTCTCCTCTTAGAACCTTTGACTTTGTTTTGTTTATCAAAGTTCCAGCCCCTCGCTTTGCATTTGTATCTCATTTGAATCTCATTAGTAGGGAAGACTTGAAAATGTAGATTTCTAAAATTCTCTGTGTACTTAATGAGCAATCCCTTGCATAAGGCCCTGGACCACACCTCAGGAGTAAATTGAACTTGACACCCCACAGATGACGTGTGATAATTCCTGGCTGTCCAGCACAGACACCCCACACACACACTTCAGTTTCTACAGGGGCCATGCTGAAGGCCAGCTTACTATTGAGCCACACCCATCGAAGCAGCTGGGCACTGGTGTGGAGGGGTGAAGTAGGGGTGAGCTCAGAGGCTGGGAATCTAAGCTGGCAGGTGACACTGCTGGCAAGGCCTTCTGTCCTGGTGTTCACAGGGTCATTGACTGAAGATGTCCTGATGTTTTCCGGACTGCACAGGGCAGAGCTGTGGTGGAGGGCGGTGACTCCAGAACCACACTGAACACATCAGGATTTGGAAACCTGATGCTGTAGGATGATCGATCCAGTTATGGTCACTCGGCCAAGACAAGGCCAGGACACAGCCCTCAGACAGTGTTTGCAGTCTCCGCCCTGAAGCTTCCTGAGATGTCCTTGTCTTCAGATCATAGTACAGGGAGGCTGCCGTCATTGATTTGGTTTTCAAAAACATGTATGGAGGTCTTCATGTACCCATCTCTGTGTGAAGTGCGGGCAGAGGTCTGATCCCAAGAATTTACGCTGGAGTGAGAGACAGTTCTGTGGAGGAGCAGTGCAGCTGGGAGTGGGCATAGGATAAAGATGCTGGGTTGGAAGACTGCCAGAGCAGAGAGGAAGGCAGCCCATTCTGTGGGTCAGGGAATTGCTCCTGTGAAGCCCACCTTGGAGTTTAGTTTTGAAGGCCTGGCATTCTCCAGGAGGAGGACTCAGGGAGATTCCAAACTGAACAGGAGAGCACGCTCAACTGAAGGTCAAACTGGTCTGTCAGTAGCTCAGTAACACACCTTTATTGTGTCTCTGTTCACCATGAATGTCCTCATGGATAGAAGAGGGGGTGGAAGGGATAAAAGCAGAGGAGACTGGGCATGTAGGGTTGTGCCTGGAAACTGCAAAAACTGGTGCCTCTGCATGTGTCAAGGCTTTACAAGTCCAGCAGTGCTCCCTGATACTGCCTGCCCAGATGTAGAGCCTTTGTGGTGAACAGTTTTACGACACAGAATCTGTGAAAGGAAACCGAGGGTGTCCCTTTTGTGGAGGCTGTCGAGGGACCATTTTTATCAGCCAGTTTAATTCTCTTAGGAACTTGATATAGAAAGACTTTATTCCATTTTAGTCTCCACAGCCCCTGCCAAACTGATAATCTACCCCCTGCTCTTGTGCCCAGCTCTGACCTTCTCTCTCTCCTGCAGGCCTGCCGAGCTAGCCACCAAGTACGCAAACTTTTCTGAGGGAGCTTGCAAACCCGGCTACGCTTCAGCCATGATGACTGCCATCTTCCCCAGGTATGTGACTCTTGCCCTCGATGCCTGAACAGTATGGGCTGTGGCTCAGATGTATGAAATGCCGGCGAGAACGTGACTTTCTTCTGAAGAGGTCACCTAAGTCCCCTCCTCTGTCTGGTTAACTGGTGCCCAGGGAAGGACTTTGTTTTTGTGGGTTCCACACTGCCCACTCTGCTCTTGCCACACTTTGTGTTGCATCTAGCCTCTAAGCGCTGTGCCTGGCCTTGCAGTGTATTTAGAGAGGACAGGAGGTATAATGTGCTTGGCTGGCCCTTGGAAGTCAGTTGTCTAGAGCCACCAGGCAGAGCATTGACAATTCTGGTCCTGGAATCATTGGTTAATCCAAGCTGGGTCCCCTTGACTAGCCCTAGAGAGAATAAATAAAGCAAGAGTGAAGAATGCTTCCTGAAGTTGTCTGGGTTTTAATACCTTCCCTGGCTGTCCATTTAGCATTCTGGGGTGCCTGATCTCCCTGATTTCAGGCTTGCCAAGAAAGTCTGTGCCTGGTATAGGAAGTTCTGTTTACCAACTGCTTCTATCAAGTGTAAATGTTAACTTTAATATAAATATATTTAGTAAATTCATATGGTAGCTGTATTTCTTTATCCTAGCTAGTTCCCAATAACAACACAGAGAGGCCAAGATTTACTTCCAAGCTTTACCTCAATATCTAGGGAGTCAGATAATCTCTTTTAGCCCCTAAGATAATCTGGCTACTTCCCAGCCAATATCCCAATGATACTTGCAATTAAGTCGTCCATGTTTTGGCTGAACTCTCAAGAATTCTTTCCTCCCCACTCCTCATGATAGATCTACCTCTCCCTTCCTCTCTTTCTTCTTCCACTAGCTGATGGAACTATTCTTTCTTCTGCCCAGCCATTGGGTATCAGCTTTTATTGACAAGGCAGAGGATAAATGGTAAGAGTTGTTTATACAAACTTGAGCAGGAGATTTTTGACACAAGCATTACAGTGCCATGTCTGATTGAAACAAGATATGAGGGCAGAGAAATCAGCATTTGGATAACACACATATAGCCATTACACAGTGCACAAAAACATTATTCATACAATCAGGCCTTGATGAGGAACAGGGGCTGACGAATTGTGTTGTCTTGTTTCTGGGTAAGACTCAGCTCACTGTGGAGTGCTGGGGGCAGCTCTGTTCTCTGAAGGAAGGATTTGACTCCCATCCTTTCAAGCCCAAGCCCAAGCCCAAGCTCAAGATACACAATGTGTTTGCAAGAGGGATGTTAGGAAGCAACTGGCACCAAAGCAGATCCGAGACCTTGAGTGGGATGCTCATTCTCTGGTCCGTCCTGAGCAGTCCCACCTAGCTCCCTGTGAAAAGCAGAGGCTAGAGTAGCTGCTGCTCAGACAGGGTCTCCGTCTGGGCTCTGCCTTCTGAACCGACTCCCACTGCTTGCCTCTTCTAGCTGTTACTAAATCCCTCCAGAGTGCAAAGCACAGTGTTGTGTGTTCTTACACAAGCTGCACTGCTCCATCCCCTAGCCCAGACACTTGAGAGTTTTCCTTGACCAGGACATAGGTTTCTTTTCTAATTGAAAGTAACACAAACTTGTGTGTGTTGGGTGCAGGTAGGGAATGTGGCTCTTGATCACTTCCCCAGCGACTGCCTCTATCATTACACATTGAAATGTGTTTTATTGTTCTATAGTTTATTCTTTATTCCTGAAAGTTATGTTGGAAATTATCATATTACTACCATACATGGCTCCATCTTTTTTTTTTTTTTTTTTTTAAGATATTTTCATTTTCCTGGGGATGCTGAGAGCCAAACCCAAGTTCTGCCCCTAAACTGTTCATTCATCCAGCATCCCCTAAACTATCCATCCAGCATAGACCAGACTGGCCTTGAACTCACAGAGGTCTTCTGCCTCTGCCTCCCAAGTAGTAAAACCCATAACATTTTAGAAATGATTACATAACATGTAATTATATGGGTATATAATAATTTTGTTAAAAACAAGATTCGTTGAAGTTTAATTTATGAACACTAAAATTTGCCTTTTGGTGCCATTCTGAACTTTGATAAATGGGACTTTGTGTGACCAACAGTACATCCCGTCTCCCCCAGACTCCCATGTCACTTTTTGGTGAGCTCCTCTCTCACCCTCAGCCTCTGGCAACTGCTGACCTACTTTCTAACCCTGCAGTGTTCCTGGAATGTCTTATGGATGGCATCATACATCTTTTAGAGGCAGCCTCTCACACTTGGTGTAATGTATTCACAGTCCGTGCATCCGTTGTATATCCTAGCTGTTGGCTCCCTTTGGTTACAGAGTAATACTCCATTATAGAGATGTGATGCTTCTGTTCACTCAGAAATCAAAGACATGTAAGGCAATTCCAATTGGAAGCCATTTTAAATAAAGCCACCGGAGCACTGGGGCATGGCTTAAGGGGAGAGAAAAAGCCATTGAGACACAGAGTGTTGGGCTTTGAATGAATACATATGTATTCACCTTTCATAGCGAAGTGCAGTGACTGGGTCCCATGTCTGATGTATGGCCAAGCTGTCTTTGAGTGTGAAAATCCCAGGTTTCCTTCCCACCAGCAGCATCTGACAGTCCCAACTGCTGAGTGTCCTTCCCTGGGCCTGCAGGGTGGGGGGACAGGGGTAAAAATTTGTTATTCTCTGGATTCTTTACAGTGCGGAAATTTTAATATTGATAGACTTTGACTCATCACCTTTTTTTCTTTTAAGGGTGTTATATCTAAGAAATATGTCTCAAAGACAAGGTCAGAAAGGTTTTTTTTTCTTGTTTTCTGCTAAAATTATTATGGGTTTAGCTCTTCCATTTAAGCCTATGACCTATTTCGGGTTCTTATTTGTATATAGTGGCATGATACAGTGGCATGAGCTTGAGATTTCTTTATTTACATATGGGTGTTTAACAGTTCCAAAATAGTGTTAGTGACCCCCTCAACACACACACACACATACACACACACAGAGAAAGACACATACACCCATATACCAACGCACTGAATTACCTGTCCACACTTACTGAAATTCAGCTGGCACGTGCAAAGCTATTTTACCAATCTTTGTTTTTGTAACAAATTCACACACAGTTGGACAGTCGTAGCTTCTGTTACTACAGACAGTTTCATTTCATCCTTTCCAGTATAGCAGCCTCTCTTTTTTATTTTATCTTACTTATCATCGTGTGTAAGATGGGGTGGGGCATGCTACAGCACATAGGTGGAGGTCAGAGGAAAACTCTGGAGTGAGTTCTCTCCTCCCCCTTCATGTGGGTTCTGGGAAGAAATCCCTGTATTCACACTTGGAGGCAAGCCTTACACCCACTAAGCCATCTCTCTAGCCATGATGCCTCTTATTCTTTTTTCTGGTCTTGCTATGTTAAGTGGATTCCTCAGAATGATGATAGTCTGATTATGGCACTGTTAGCAGTGGCGATCTGCTCTCCCTTTAGCCCTCCTAGTAGATGGGGCTGAAATTGTCAGTCCTCTGATCACGCGTTTGGTCCACCTGAAGTCAGTCCACATCCTGAGGCTCCCCAGGTGTCCATCGACAGTCTCTTCATTAGGATAAAAATGTTCCTGTCATCCCCAAGATTCAGATAAAGACAGTTGAGGGTCTTTGTCAAACTGCCATGTGTTTCCTGGTTCTCTAGCCACTTAATTCTGACAGGAGTGCTGAAATCTCCATTCATCAGGTTTTGCTTCATTCAGTTTGAAGCTCTGTTATTTGGTTCTGATACACTTATTGTTATCACATTTCTAGATCCTGTTGTAATTTTGAAATTTTTTTCACTAGTGATAATTCTTGTGACATTTTTTCTATGATGTCAATCATTCTAACTACTCCACTTGATTAAAATTGGCTTTATCAACTCATTTGCCCCCCCCCCCCCCACACACACACATGAGAGAAGGAACATACTTTTGTTTGCTCTTGAGCAGTTGTGTATATGGCAAGACAACAGTCCATCCTTGCTTTTAATCTGCTGGTGTCTTTGTGTCTTCATACTTAAGATGGGTTTCTTGTAGATAGCCCATAGTTGAGCCTTGCTTTTTAACACAGTATGATGATGTCTGACTTTTATTGGAATGCCATTTATATGTGTCATCAATATGGTTTTGTCTGAGTCTACTGTATCATGGCTTATATTATATATAAGTTATCAATATGTCTGAGTCTACTGTGTCATGGCTTATATTTATATATAAGTTATCAATATGTCTGAGTCTACTGTATCATGGCTTATATTTATATATAAGTTATCAATATGTCTGAGTCTACTGTGTCATGGCTTATATTTATATATAAGTTATCAATATGTCTGAATCTACTCTATCACCATTAGTTTCCTGTTTATTTCCTTCCTTTTGTGCCTCATTTTGGATTAATTACATACCATGATTTCATTTTACCATCACTGTTGGCTTAATAGCTATATTTCTTTGTTTTGTAATAGATATTTTACATTTTATAAGATATTTTACATTTTAATTTATAATTATTTTCTAATATTCATATGGAGTTAACAACCTTATGTAACAATATTTTTCCATTCTTTGTTCTGTTTTCTCATTCACTTTGTATCTATTTATTTACCTGTCATAAAACTACAGTATTGGGTCTCTTATTTCTCCTTAACACACACATATACACATTTAAAAATAAGATATTTTAAATATAAAAATCTCTTATTAAAGTTCATCAACGAAAAAGAGCTACTTGGTTTTAAAACAGACAAAGAACTTATATAGGTGGCTCTCAAAGGAAGATACACAAGTGGCCAAGAAGCATATAAAAAAGATGCTTAATGTCACTGATTAAAGAAATGCAAAGCAGAAGCACACCGAGAAACCACCTATCCGCATAGCTACTGTCCGAAAAAACAAGCTAGCAGAGCTTGTAAGGTGTAGAGAAGTTAGAACAGCACAGCTACTATGGGAAACAGTGGGTCATTCCCAAAATCATCAGAGCAGGGTTAGCTTGTGATCCAGCAATTCTTTGTCTGTACAGCCAGAGTAGCTGAAGTCAGGGACTTAGGTGTCTGCACACCCAAGGTCATAGAGTCATTGTTCATAACTGCCTAAAGCTAGAAGCTACCCAAGTTCCTATCAGTAGATGAAGGGAAAACAAAGCAAGTTCAGGCAGAGAAGTATTTTTTCTGCAGGAAAAAGAAGCAACTCTGACTCATTGCAGTGGGAACCCCTGAAGATGTTACACCCAATGCAATAAGCCAGTCACAAAGGGACAGATGTTGTGATTCCAGTAACACAATAAATACATATTTCCATCTTCTGGCTGAAGAACCTCTTTTAACTTTGTGCATATGTGTGTGTGCATTATGTGAGTGCAAGTACATGTGTGCTTATGTGTGTATGCCTGTGTGCACATGAATGTCACATGAAGTTCCTCAGTTTGACTGTGACAAGTCTGTTATGCTTTTCGTTTGGGAGGTTTTCGTGGCAGGGTGATCGCTCTTCTCATAGCCACGCCTCCTTGTAGGATTTAAAACAACTCCATTTCTTTTTGCCACCACTAACTGCTTGTGACTTTATTGAGTTACTTAACAAGCACTTGCTTAGGGCTTACCATTTTCTTTATCTGAAGCTTGCATAATCTCTGCCAGCAAGTTTCTTCTTTCTCTTTATTCTTTAGGAAAAGCATTTGCTTCTGCCTTTTGAGCTTTTACTCTTTATCCATGGTGTCTAATATGATACTTATTTGCCTGGTGATCTAGGGATTCATAGTTTTGGGGGTTTTTTTGTTTGTTTTTTTCTTTATAAAACCATATTTAAGCCACAGTACTTCTAATTGCCATAAGATATGAACAATTCGAGCACACATTTTGTATATTTTTTTAATTTTGTGTTTTTTATTTTTGTAAGTTCCTTTGGGTCTTTTCATATCTTCTGTCTGGTCTTTTTTATGTCCATGGATTGTTTTGGGGGTTTTCTCTCTTTTTTTTTTCTGCTTAATGAACATGTTTGTAGTAACTGTGTTTAGACCTGAATGAGAATGGCTCCTCTAGGCTCATAGATTTGAATATTTGGGTTTCAAAAGTCCATGCTATTTCCAATTAGCTTGTTCTCTCCCTCTCTCTCCCCTCCCCTCTCTCAGGTACTTCTCCAGCCCCATACCTGCCCACCTGCCAAGCTCCCCATCCTAATGATCATAAAGTCTAACTCTATGAAACTGCAAGCCCCATATAAACTGTTTCTTCTGTAATTTGCTTTGGTCATGGTGTCTTAACCACAACCATAGAAGAGTAACTAAGGTGAGATGTTTAACATTCTTGTCTGCTAGTTCTGGGATGGTTTCTATTGATGCATATTTTTCTGGTTTTCTACCTGGTAGTTTTTATTGGACATAATAGGTTTTCACTTTTCCGTGCTAGATTTTGTTGTAGTCCTTTAAATGGCACTGGATTCTGGTGCATTTAGCCAAGTTACTTAGAAACAGTAGTAGCCCTTTAGGTTTGCTGTAGTAGTGTTAGCAAGTCTTGAGCAGTCTTTTCTCAAGAGCCATTTATCCTTCCGATGCCCTGCCCTCCTGGGAACACTGCCAAAGCTTCCTATGTTAGCAAGTAATTCCACGCTTACTGATGCTCACTCTGCTTTATGGGAATAGAAACAGCTCCTTGTCTTGTATGAACACTAGAATTTTTTTTTAACTTCTTCCTGGTGGTTCTTAGCCTCTGCATCTCCTTTCACGTGTACACAGATCAATACTTGGCCAGAGATTTGGGAGGTGCCCTTTGCAGATCTTCAGAGCTTTCTGTGTTGTTCTCTCATCTGAAGCAATCTGTCCTGCCAATTGCTCTGTGGCCTACCTAAATGTTGGTGTGTTTGCTCGACTCAGACCTCCGAGCTTAATTTAGATTCCCATCCTTACTGCAGACTGGACACTGACACCATGTGGTGGGCGGGCCCTTTGGGGCTCACTGTGTTTGTTTCTGAAGACCATTGTTTCATGTGTTTTTCTAGGTGTTAAGTTTGGAAGATAAAACTTGTCCCCATATTTCATGATAGCTAAAAGCAAATGTCCCCTCTGCTTGTCTCTCTGTTTTGAAACAGTGTCTTGTGTAGCACAGCAGGCATAGAACTTGTAGCTGAGGGTGGCCTTGAACTCTTAACCCTCCTCCCATGTGCTGGGATGCCAGGCATGAACACCAGGCTGAGTCCTCTCATCATGTTGTACATAGCATTCTGTCCTGTAGTTGTTCTGTATCTTACTTAAGCACTTCCCTTTTGGTGGACAGTTACCAAACTCCACTTTCAAACACATTACTTTATGAATAACCTTTTTTGTATATCATTTTTCACACATGCAAGACTATGTAGAATAAAGTGCTATTTCCAGACCAAACACTATAAACATTTTTAATTTTGGAAGTTATTGGCAAGTTGTCTTCCGTGGTGGCTTTTAAAATTTGCCTACATGGTGTTTCTGATAACACTTTCTGTCATAGTTTATTCTCTTGTTTCTGTGATAAGGTATCCCCCAAAAAGCAACTTAAGGACAGAGGGTTTATTCTTGTTTATAGTTGGGGTGGATCCTGCTGCAGACTTGCACTGCTCTGACTTGACATTGAGACCCAAAGCTGCTGTCACCTCAGGTGCTGGCATCAGGTGGCACAGAAATGGTCAGAGCTGGCAGTGGTGTCCCACGCCTTTAATCACAGCACTCAGGAGGCAGAAGCAGAACTCTGTGAGTTCAAAGCCAACCTGTTCTACAGAGTGAATTCCAGGATAGCAAGGAAGGCTACACAGAGAAGCTCTGTCTCGAAAAACCAAAAGAGGGTAAAAGAAAAGGAAAAAAAGGAAGGAAAGGAAAGGAAAAAGGAAAGAAGAGGACTGAACTAATCTTGGTCTCTACTCTCCCACTTTGGGACTGCTGTATGGCTAAAGGAAACTTGGAAACCCAGACGCTACTAGACTGTGGGATCATAGCTGGGCCGAGGGAACCTTCTTGGCTGTAATAGCATATTTTGTAGCCTACAACTTCATAAGGCAGTTTTGATACTGGCAAGTGCACTCCTAATGTGGCCTCAACTGCAACTGTGTTCTTGAAAGATCCATTCCCCATGCCCCATAACTGAGGAACACAGATGTCATCTCACACACAGCCACAGTTCCCAGCATAAAGAGGTCCAGCCCAGAAATACAAGCTTAAACCTAGTTCTGGTCTCTTCTGTAGTATCCAATTAACCCAGCGTCAATCCATGAACCAGGATGACAAGCGGGGTCCATCAGCTCTCTAGCGTCATACACACATTACATATACATATCAACCTGTATTAGGATAAAATAATCAAACAGAAGAAAAAGAACCAAAGAGAAAAACACAAAAACCACAGATAGATGCAGAGGCACACACAGAAATCCTATAAAAACACAAAATCATAAACTAAACACAAAAAAAAAAACCAAAACCAAAAACAAAAAAAACAACAACAAAAAAAACCTTTAAAAACGCTATTGAATTCATTTTATGTTGGCCGTCAACTGCATCTGGCTTAGACCTGTGCAGGCCCTGTGCATGCTGCCACAGTCTCTGCCACATATATGCATCGGCCCTACTATGTATTGAAGATCTTGTTCCTTTAGGGTCTTCCATCCCCTCTGGTTTCTACAATCATCTACTTCCTCTACCACAGGGTTCCCTGAGCCATGAGGGGAGGGATTTGTTGGAGATGTCCCATTTAGGGCTAAGTGATGCAGGATACCAGGGTACTCTGCACATTGTTCAACTGTGGGTCTCTGTGTTTGTTCCCATCTGCTGCTGGAGGAAATATCTACGCAGCATCTCTTTACAGAGCCATCAACTTGTGAACTTCATCTTAAGGGATCTATAGATATTACAGGGATTTCACAGTACCCATGGTGCAGAAGACCCTGCATCTTTAATCAGTCTCCCAAACCTGAAAGATAAACAGCATCAGAAAAGAGGTGTGTTGTCGTGCCCTTCGCCACATCCTGCATTTTTGTGTCTATAACCCCTGTGTTAAAAAGTAAAAATTATAATTTGATAATAATTAAAAAAAAGAAATAACACACAGTGTCCCCCTGGCTCTGCTGACTTAGCTTCTGACAATCAAGTTTCTTGTTCTCAGAAATACTTTGAATTATAAAATGTTATTGTGGTTTTTGTTAGTATGCTGGGTAAGATAATTTTTATTGATTTCATTTTAGACTTCAAAGTTTGTAGTGAGTTAAAATGTCCTTCAACATAATTATAGGTCATATTTATTTTCATATTGTAAAATGCTAGTTAATCTGTTGAACATTTTAAAAAACTGGATTCCTTTTTGAGAATTTCATATATGAGCACTGTATTTACATAATTTTCCCCTTTCTCTCCTTCCTCCCACTCTTCCCAACCCCCCATACTTTTCAAATACATCTTATTATTGTTCATATAGGTATATATATATATGTATACATGTATAAGTATATATGTATATACAAATACTGATAAAGTGTCTTGAGTAAAAAAAAAGAAAAGAGGTGTGTGTGTGTGTGCGTGCGCGCACGCACGCATGTGCGGGCACATACACACATGTATGAGTAAATCTTCATTTCTGTTCTCTGAAGACTGAGAGTCCGGGGTGTGAGAGCTGTTGCACAGTGCTTGGCTGCACTCTTAGTGAAGAACTGCAGAAAGACAGTGATTGCGGCATCTTGCAGTACACACTGCACTGGAAAGACACGAGTGTTAGACTGTGCCCTCAGTCCTCGTGTCCTTCTCATGTAACAGCTGTGTGAACGTGGAAAAGTCTGAGCATTGCTTCCCACATAAGTCAGGAAAATGAGATCAGATGATGTCTCCTGGGCTATGTAAATGTTAGACCATGCCAGTAAGTTGGACACTTAGCAAGTGAGTTCTGTTTGCCAGTGACTTTCATTATAATTAGATGAGTTTGTGGGTTTTGTTAGTGTTGTTTTGTTTATTTTACTATCTGGGAAATAAATGCACATCTCAGAGTAGGTCACAACAAATACTCTAAATGTTGTTTTAAGGAAAAAACATGATTTATTTAAATGTATCACTTAGAACCATAGTTGATATGTGACATCCCTGGCAATCCTTTATTCATACATGTGAGCAGCTCTTTTGCATATTGGTAGAAGGTATGATTAAGTTCATTGAGTATCATACCTTTAGAAGATGTATTATGTGTCTGTGTGTGTCTGTGTCTGTGCATTCACCCACAGAGGTGTTGGCTCCCTGCAGCTGCAGGCAGTTGTGAGCTTCCTGATGTGCTGGGAATCAAACTCAGGTCCTCTGCAAGACTAGCACGTGTGTTTTCTTTTTTTTTTTTTTTGGTTTTTTTCGAGACAGGGTTTCTCTGTGTCACCCTGGCTATCCTGGAACTCACTCTGTAGTCCAGGCTGGCCTCGAACTCAGAAATCCACCTGCCTCTGCCTCCCAAGTGCTGGGATTAAAGGCATGCGCCACCGCCGCCAGCGCAGTGTGCTTTCTTAATCACTTTCTTAATCACTTCTCCAGCCTGAGTGCCATGTCTTTTATATGGTGACCAGTTTGACCACTCAGTATTGAGTGTCCTCCCCAGGCAAAGCTCATGGCCAGCAGTCTCTATGCTAAGAATCTTTCCTATTTCTCTGGTTAAACCCTTTTGACGACTTTATCACACAGAGATGATCATTAGTCCGGTTTCCGTGAGAAGAAATGGAAGCCCAGGGAAGTCAAAGGGTTTGTCTGAAGTCACGAAGATAAGGAAGGATAAAAGCTGTCTGGGTGTATTGTTACGTTTTGGTTTTTAAGACAGGCCTCCTTCTGTAACCCATGCCATTCTGAACCTCATTGTGTGGCCCAGGCAGGCCTTAAACTCATGACAATCCTCCTGCCTTAGCCTCTCAAGTGCTAGAATTTACAGAGATGGATCATCACTTCTCACTGAAACTGGGTTTTGAATTCAAGTATTCTGGCTGCAGAGCCTGCATGCCTAACTACCGCCTCCTGCCACAGTTGTGAACAGATGGCAAGTGGGCAGGGTACAGATGTCAGCCAGATGCCTGCGGATGACTGCTGAGGCTGTGCTGGAGTTATACCTGGTCGTGCAGCTCTGCAGGAGGAAATCATGGGGTTTTGTTTTAGATACACTTTGCTTTAGGAAGGCTCAGTGTTGTGATTCTTGGACTTATGAGCCCTGGTCCAGCCTGATACATTCTCTAGAGTGGCCATCCAGACCCTGCAGAGTTCTCTGGGGCAGGAAATCTGGAGCCAACATAGTCCCTGTTGCCTGTTTTAGGACTCTTGCGTGAGAAGGTGTAAGAGGCCTGTTGCACTGCCTGGGGGCTTTGAAAGCTTGTGGGCTCCTAGCCAGGGCAGCTGAGTAGCTGGTATCCCCACATTCCAAAGCACTTTTTTCTGTGCCCCTCCAGAGAAGGATCCTGGGACTTTTATCTCTACAACTGCAGGAGGTGTGGTAAGACTGGGAGGCGTGGGCTCTGCCTGTCCCGTACTATAAATCACAAAATATGGAGCCTTCTTCCCCACTTAAGAAGATCTCTGTGCTTCAGAGGAAGATGCCCAGCCCCCATCCTGCCAGGAAAGCGATAAGGACTTTTGTCCGCTAACTCTGGACCTGTGTTGTCCATCCTTTCTCACACCTCTTTCCTTTGAATGCTGTTGTCCAGCAGCAGGCAGCTAGCCTGCTCTCTTCATGGGGGCTCTCCGTATGTATGCTTAGGAACTGAGTTGTCTCCTCTCTCCTTCCTGGGACCGCTGACTCTCTGAGGAGTCCTCAGGCTCCACAATCCTATTGCATTCCGAGTGGCTCCCCTCCCTTCTCACCCACTTCAGCTAATGACAACTCTCCAACCCGAAGAGCCAACTTCCTGAGGGACAGCTCCACTTGGGTGACTCAAAATCATCCCAATCCCAATGTCCCCCAGATTCCAACTGTTCTGAATCAGACCACATCACAGACTTTAGTAAGTGTCACCTGAGCAAAACCTCTGGACTCTCCTTCTCCACCTGGTTATCTAGGCAGCTGCTGAGCTCCAGACCTTCCCAAATCTAGATCTTCTCCTCTGAAGTCAGCCCCGCACCCCACCCCCATCAGGTCCTCTGACCTCTCACACTGCTGGGGAACATGGGTCTTCTGTTCTTGTTCTTCTGTGTTCTAGTATCTCCTGTCCTTCACTGGCTGTGTGCTGTCATTGTTTGCCCCTTGGTTCCTTCCACAAGATGCCATATACTTTTGTAGATCTGGGAGACCTGCCCCCTACAACAGTCAGCCATGCACAAAGTCGCGGTTGTTAGAGAACCCACTGCAAGCCAGCCACAATGCTGGACACTGCTCTTGACCTCAGGCGCTACACAACAGCCTTACCTTAAGTGCTCTTCAGCCCATTTTATAGATGGGAAAGCTGTCAGTTGTCAGAGGTTACAGTAGCACAGAGCCAGAACCAAATTCAGCAGCCCCACCCTATGCCTCTGTTTGGGGGCTCTGAACCGTGAACATTTTGGGGGAGTGCACATTCCTTTCCTTTTGTTTGGAGGGGTAGGTTAACTGCTTTTGATTGGTTTCCCTCTGCCACCAAGCCCTTGTGTACCCAGCTTCCCTCTGAAAAGAGCAGGGGTACACTGAGTCCAGACTCCTCTGAGGAGCACAGAAAGCTGCCTGAAGGACGGACAGACTGACTGACTTGACTGACTGGCTGACTGACTGACCAGGACACCTGTCCTTGACCCAGACTTGAACTGCCATCTGTGGCTGGTTGGCCATCCACTTTCCCACTGTCTCCACAACGATTTTTATCATTCAGTGTGTAACTAACTTTGTCCTTACAGTAACTTGTTCAACCTCGGTCACCATTCAAAGGCCCCAAAGCTACATACCCAGTCTCTTCCTTCCTGCTTGGTCTCCTAACCTTCACAGGTGGACTTCAGTAGATGGCTGGACTTGTGGGTTGTTTGTTTTGGGAAAGGCCTCCTTTCTTAGAGGCCTGGAGACGCAGACAGTTTAGCATGGTACTTACTATTGACCCACTGTGTGCTGTCTCTGGTTGTGAGTTTGTATGCTAGGCCTCAGTCTTGTTACTGTTCCCAACTGCTGTCCCAAGCAAGAAGGTAGAAACATGCAATTGGTTTAGCAAACGGTGCATTTTATTATGCTGAGGGCCGTTACATAAGGATCACACTCTAAATTCCTAACTGTGATCCTAAACCCATCTCCCCAAGACTGCTCGCCTTAGCTGAAGGTTAGGTCAAATCTCTGAAGAAGAAACTTAGAAGTCTCTGATTCCAGGGTTTGGATTCTGGTGGAAACTCTACAGCTGCAGGGCAGATCAAGGTGGTGCTCTCTCCAGATGTTCAGAACATCCGCACTGCTCTTGATCTCGGTTTATATACTGTCCGGTGGGCATTATGGGGTTCCAGGACTGGGTCTGGTTCTCTTGAGTGAGTGACATCACTGAGTTCTGGTTATCTGGTGCAGCCTTGGGTGTAGTGGGGATCCTGACTAAACTATTTTTACATGTCTAAAAGGCATTTTAGTATGCTAATTACAGCTGCCTAGGTTGGGGGTGGGGGGCCCTAGGGTGTTCCAGCTTAGCCTCCTGTAACTGCCACCTGAGGGTAAGGCAGGCAGCAGAAAGCCCCAGACTGTGTAGAATCTGTGGTGTATCATGGGATGAAAAATGATATGAACCGGTCTGCATTACAGTTTTCTACAAACAGATTAAAGTTTTGGAAACTTTGATAGCAATCACAGTGAGTTTATGTTGATGAGCCTAATAATTCTGAGATGGGGCTTACATTTTCCATGGGTGTTTCATTTCCCTGTGGTTCTTCTTTGTTATATTTTGTACAGTTATCGTTCTGGGACAGAACTGAAGTGTAAAGGGCAGAGCCAGTTGCTCCTTCACGGACCTTGAGAGGCATTGGACCGTGCTGGGAAGAGCACAGGCTCTGGGAGAGGGTGGAACCGGTGTGCCTGCTGGCAGTGCAGGGAGACACTTACCCCAGCTTGTATACCCTGGAAAGGCCAGCAGCCTTTAAACAGAGAGGAGTGGTCAGTCTGTAACTGAAGTGTGGTAGAAAGTTTAAGGCTTCAGTAGAAGAGACACACTGCAGCTTCTTCCTCAGCAGACCCAGCTCAGGGCTCCCAGCCACCGGATAGCAGGAGCCCTGGGGGTGCTTAGCAGCCCAGCCCAGCCCAGCCCCTGGTGCGAGCAGGCAGGCTACATTCCTGTGGTATTTGAAGACTGATCTCGTCAGATTAGCAGCTTTGCTTGTTTTGGTTCAGGTACAAGATCCCCACGTGGGCAGCTCTGCTGCGCGTGAGGATCGAGAGCTGTTGAAAGCAAGAGCCTGATTGCCTGCTTCCAGACCGTGCTGCGCTCCGGGCTCCTCTCAGGGGGAGAGCTCACGTCTCTGTCCCACTCATTGCTCAAGTCCACGGGGTGGAAAACAGCATGGCTGACCGCACCTTCAGGAAGTTGCCCACTTTTCCTTGCTCATCTGCTCCCAGAGAAGGTCGTCACTGTGTGACTGTCCTCCACAAATGGCCAGAGCTAGAAGAGAGACTGCCCTAGACCCCAGTTCTCCCCAGGGGAGGCAGGACTGTAGCCCATGCCTGCCTGATAATATAGAAACACCCACCCCCATCTCTGCTAGTAAGTGAGCTGGGCTTAATGGTTTACATCTGTAATTCTGGTGCTTGGGAAACTGAAGCAAGAGAATTTTGAAAGTTCAAAAGCAGCCTAGGCTATATAATGAATGCTAGGCCAGCCTGGACAGTCTGAAAACTTTATCAAAAATTTAAAAAATAAAAAGAAGTTGCTAGAGGACAGCCTCCGGTGGGGAAGACACGTGCCTGACCTCTGACAGCATCATGAAAGCCTGCAGTCAGCTTGTGGCATCTTTGTGCCTCTTGTGTTGGAACAGACTTCATCCCTCCTTTCCCTCCCCACCCGGCTTCTGAGGGCTCAGATAGGGTTTCCCGGAGCCAAAAGAGTTGACATAGCTGAAAGACAGACATTGTCACTCTGCTATGCAACCCTCCAGATAGAACATCTGGGCCCAGGGCCAGCTGCAGAGCTCACCCCAAGAAGCAGACACCCAGTGGGGCAGGACCACCAAAGAGGTAAGGCCTGTGCTAGGAGCCTGGGCTCAAAAGCCACCTCTAGGGAGCCTGATGTTACCTCTGGTCCTGATCTCTTGCCCCCAAGGTAACTGCTAACACTAAGCTTCTGGCCAAGTAAAAGGCTATTGCCACCTCAGTCTTCTTCACACTACCCATTCCCCCCCATTTCACCCCCCCACCACCACCCCGTGCACAACACCAGGACCAGCCAATGTGATTAGGACTTTGTTCAGGGAATGTTCCACCTTGGAGTGCCAGCCCCTGACCATGTCCTTGTGCCTATCTCAGAGATCATTACATTCACAAGTACCCCTGCTAGCCAGTGAGGTAGGAGGCAAGGAAAGTGAGCACTGCTTAGAGTGGGTACCAGGAGCCCATGAGCTTCCTTGAGGAAAAGAAACCGTGATCTTTGTGGTCAGTGGCTGCCTCCGGTGGCTCTGCTATCCCCACTTACCCTCATTCTTATTCAGGGAGAATGAAGACAAACGTAAAAGGCACTAGAACAGAGGCCAGGATGCTGTGCCCAGTCCTGGGCACGTGGGAAAGGCTGCTGTCAGGAAAGCCAGGCTCCTGTGAGCTCTGTCTACTGCTGCCTCACAAAAACTTATTGTATTGCAGCCTCAGATTGTTAGGGGAGAACTTGGACTTTAGGATCTGCAGGCGGCCAATCAGAGCATCCACACAGAAGGTTCAGGAGGGGAGGATAAGCCTGGTTGTCTCATCTCTGGCCCAGTCCTCACACAGGAGCTCAACATAGAAGGAAAGGCCATCTAGTCTTGGCCACCGAATCCCAGAGCCAATCTCTGTAAGCAGTAGTCACTTTGTCCATGAGCCCCTTTAGAGGCAGGGCTTGGAAGCTGAATAGTCAGAGTCACCTGGAGACATGAATTAAATTGTAATACTGTTCCCTCCACCTGGAGAATGCTCAGACCTGCCCCTCTCCATGGGGGCCAGGACAACCCATGGCTGGGTTAATTACTGGCTATATCTCAGACCTCCTCTGAGGGTCACCTTGGGTTTGGAGGAACAGGGAGCTTGATAGCTGAGCAGAGGTGATCTGGCCATGCTCAGATTGTCTCTTGGCACCATAATGAAGCTGGTCAGGATGGGGGAAGGGCATCTTTGCACCATGACCTCACCATGGGTTCATTGATCTTTGTGGGTAGAACCATGCCTGTACCCTGACCAGGCTTACAGTGGCTCATTATGTTGTCCTAGCAAAGACTGAATGCAGCTGGGGCCTCGGTTTTCTTAGTCCACACAGGGAAAAAAGAGACAGGCAAACCTGGATTTCAATCTGGCTTCCTCACTTACTGAGTGAGATGTGACCTTGCATAGGTCTCTTAGTCAAGCTGAGCTTCAGCCTCATCTACAAGAGTGGAGACAGATCGATCCCTACCACCTGGGCAGTTGCCATCATGACCGTAATTCATGGCCTGGGGCCTGGCCTGCAGTCAGGGCTGTCAGGGGCAGGAAGTGCTGTTGCTGCCCTGTCCTCACCCCTGCCTCCACTCCGCATACACCTTCCCGTAATATACTCTGGGCAGGAGCTGTCAGGACTTGTGTAGACTGTACACACAAACCCAGGTGATTGGCAACTGTTGATGTAGGAATGCTGTGCATAGCAGGAAAGTGGCTGTTGGCATCTTCAGCCACACAGGATGCAACTGATAACTTATAATTTCGGGTTTTTTTTTAAAGCCTTTTGACCACCTGACAGAACTGTCAGAACAGCAGAAAATGATGTCTCCAGGTACCTAACCTCCGGCACTGCCCTGAAAACCCTCTTTTATACCTGTTCATCGTGCATGCCATTCCTCAGCAGGGAATGCCTCCCAGTCTTGTTTCTGAGAGCCATAGCTCTACTTTAACGAGCAGCTCGAATGTCGGTGGCACCAAGGACTACAGTCTTTTCTGGCAGAACTGCTTGCTGCAGGCCACTCCCCTCAGTTCTGGGGAGAGGGGCACTGGGTCAAGCCAGCACTCAACATGGTGCACTGTCCACGCACATGTGCGTTGTGTCCCTTTGTGTTTGTGTTTACAACATCACCTCAGATGACACCCGGTAGGTGACAGTTTCGCTAACCGTGGGGCTTCCATAGCTCTTGTACATTCCTTTCTGCAATACTTTGAAGTTCCTTCCTGCGTCCTCACTCATCCCTGTCTAACTTTCATCCTTAATTGAGGTTGTATCACCACTTACCAACTGATCTGGGGTCACCTCCCATTCCTGTCCTGTCACCATGCTCCTCACTGCTGACCGGGCTTGGAGAGGCAGGCAAGAGTGGTCATCCTAGTGACCTACCTGTGCACTCTGCCATGTCCAGGCCACTGCACCACAGTGCCCATCGGCTCCACCAGTATCAACAGTGGGGAGAAACTGAAGTGACTGAGAATGTATTAAGTGTCGACCATTCTTCCCTCAGACACCGACGTTAGGGAGCTCCCTCAATGGCTCAGACAAATTTTTATTTGTGTGTGTGTGTGTGTGTGTGTGTGTGTGTGTGTGTGTGTGTGTATCCTCTCTTACTCAGGTCATGAGGCTTGGCTACAGGCACCTTTATCCCAAAAGCTATCGTACCAGCCCACAATGCCTTTTTTTTTTTTTTTTTAATTGATCGCCAGGAATTACACTGGACATTGGGAAGACAATTTTAAAAAATGCAGCCAAGATAGCTGTTTTGCAACATCTGGGAGAAGTCGACTGAAGTTGGATCAAAGGGTTCTGATGAAATTTATATAAAACCGAAAAGGTGGGGACTCGGCTGAGCACCCCACCCTGGCCCTGGGTCGGCTGCTGAGTGGGGGACGGGGTGGCTGAAGAGAGCTCGGTCCTGCCCAGGATGGAGGCTAATGCACAGTAGCTCTGTAAGCTATAAGAGGAACTTCAGAAAAGCAGGCTTGTGGGTGACTCGGTGCAGAGCAGGACAGACACACAAGTGCATCTCAAGAGATCCCTCTGAGCTAGTCTTGGCACGCTCACCCAAGCTGCACCCAAACAAAAGGCTGTTGACATTGCTTCTGGACAAGTCATGAAAAGCTCCAGATTGAGGATGAGCCATTTCTGCTTCTGCAATTCTGACAACAGAAAAAAATGAAAATGGAGCCAGGTGTGGTGGTGACACATGCCTGTAATCTCAGCACTTAGGAAGGAGGCTGTTGCAGGAGGATTGCCAGGAGTTCAAGGCCAGCTTGTGCTACTTAGCAAGACCCTCTCTGAAAATGCCAAAAAAGGATGAGGGAGAACAGGAAAAGTATGGGTCATTAATTCAGTGTTGCCCCTAGCATTGGGCTTGTGTCTACACCGCTTGTGGGCTTAATTCTGCAGCTCTCCGCAGAGCCTGCCCTGGGCATAGGCAAAAACTTCCTCCACCTCAACTGTGGGGACCAGAACTCAACCTCCATCCTCAACTGCACCTCCCAGAATGCAATCCTGTCCTGCCCATGGTGACTCTTCACCCTCCTCCTCAGCCCAGGGAACGTAGGTCAATTCTGTAGAGCCCCTACGACCTCTAAAAGGCCTCTGCAAAGCTCTGGGAACAGTAACAAATAAGAGTCATCACCATCCAAGAACTGCCGTCAGTGAGCAGTGTGGCAGTGTGGCCACTGCAGGGACAGTGGGCTGAGCTTGCTTTCCTAAGGGCATCTCACTAAACGGCATGCAGAAGTCTTCCTATAAGAGATTAGAGCTCTGCTCACTGCTGGTGGGAAATTAGAAACTAGCCAGGTGCCCAGCACCAGTTTCGAGATAGAGGCTGTGGTTTGTGCATATAATCCTGGCACTTAGAAGCCTGAGTCAAGAGAATGGCGAGGTCAAGGCCAGCTCAGCTACTTGGCCAGTTTGAGGAAAGCCTGGGCTACATAATCAGAACCTGGTGAGAATGGATGAATGAGTGTTTTAGGGGAGCTCCCAGGTTTCCGCACTGTTGTCCACAGAGAGTGAACTCAGCCCACACTGTGCCCACTAAAACCCAGGCATCTATTGCATAGTGCTATGGTGAGAGTCCACAATAGTCCTGTGACCAGCAGAGCCCAAGTTCTCAGCAGTTCAGTTGACCCAACCCAATGTCTCTGTACCCCCACTTCCACCCTCCCTAAACCCAGGAAGTAGCTGAGCAACTCACCTGATCAGCTTGGTTGGCAGGCCTACACTCCTCCCACAATAGAAACCACCCTTCTAGAGTTCCCAAAGAAAAGCAAAAAGGGCCACCAGCCCATCCTCAGCCTCTCTTATAAGCATCCAGGCCATCCATCCTTACAGCAGCTTGTCCTGTCAGAGTCTCAGGAAACAGCCAGATTTCCCTACCTGTCAGTCCCTGACTGATCAGTCTCATCCCCTCCCCAACTCCCCAGAGAGGCAGCCTGTCTGAGTGACTCATTTCCCACCACCCCCCATGATGCCCCCCAGAAGCAATTGAGCTGCCTGTTAGCAGTTCATCCACCCACCTTTGGCCTTGGGAAACAACAGGACTAGCCTACCTCCAGGCAAACTAGTCCCTAGATGCCCTGCAAAGACCAGTTAACCCTTTGCACACTAATAAGGACACCTTATAGATAGATTCACTGGTCCAACCTGGCCCCTGCATCTTTCAGACATTGACAGACGCTTAGCCTGGTTAGCACAAAAACAGTCCATGATATGAGAGAGAAATTTAGCAAAAAGAGGATCTTAAAGGAATAAGGGGGAAAAAAAACCTTGGAGCTAATGAAGTCAATAAATAAAAAGTATAGTTGAAGGCCTGAATAATAGAATGGGGCTAATCAGATAAGAGAAGAGGAAATAACAGAACAAAAACCCTGTAAAAGACTGAAGAAACCCCTCAGACTTACAGGGTACCATTGAGTGAACACATTTTCAACATCCAAGTTGTGAATGCTATAAGGAGGAGACCAAGAGTTAAAAACAAGCAAACAAGCTGGCCAGCAGTTGGGAGGCAGAGACAAGTGGATCTCTATGAATTGGAGGCTAGCCTGGGCTACACAATCAGATCTTGTCTCAAGAACCAGCAAAAAGTATAAGCCGTAGCCACCAGAACAGCATAATATTGGTATTAAAAACAATCCATAGGTCAGTGGGACAGAGTATACAGCACAGAAACAACCCCACATACTTAGCACCAGCTGATTTTGAACAAGGCAGCCAGCCAGACTATTAGAGGAATCTCTTGAGTTACATGCTGAAAAACCTGGATATCCACTTGTATTAAAAAAAGAAAGAGCCAGACGGCGGTGGCGCACACCTTTAATTCCAGCACTTGGGAGGCAGAGGCAGGTGGATTTCTGAGTTCGAGGCCAGCCTGGTCTACAGAGTGAGTTCCAGGACAGCCAGGGCTACACAGAGAAACCCTGTCTCGAAAAAAAAAAAAGAAAGAAAGAAAGAAAGAAAGAAAGAAAGAAAGAAAGAAAGAAAAAGAAAGAGAGAGAGGGAGGGAGGGAGGGAAGAAGGAAGAAAGGAAGGAAAGAAAAGAGAAAAACAACCCAGATCACTGTTTCTCATCATATAAAAAGTGAATTCAAAATGGACCAGAGGCTTAAGCATAAACTCGAGACAATGAAATTACTAGAAAACAGGAGACATGCTCCAGGACATTGGCCTAATTAAAGATGTTTTGGATGTAATCCCAAAAGCATAGGGAACAAATGCAGATGACTAACCGACAGGATTGTAGCAAACCCGAAAGCTTCCACACAGCAAACAGCCAACAGAGCGCAGAGCAGCCTGCAAGCTGAGAGAAAACATTTGCAAGCCGTGTCAACAGAAAATTAATCTCCAGAACTTACAAGGATCTCATTCAACTTGACAAGGAAGTAACTGATTTAAAAATGAATGAATAACCCAGATAGACACTTCCTTAAAAGCCATATTATTTATTGTGTGTGTGCATGCACCTATTCAACAGCATGTGTATTGAGGTCAGAGGACAGCTTGACTGGGGTCAGTTCTCTCCTCCCACTATGTAGGTTCTGAGAATCGAACTCAGGTCAGTAAGTGATCTCACCAGCCCCAAGACTGGTGCTTTTTATAAGTGCACAGCTAGAGATGTTGGTGCGACCTGTAATCCCAGCACTAGGGAGGTGAGGCAAGATGGCGGAGAGTTCAAGGCCAGCTTTTGGTAATGAACACCCTACCTCAAAAGACAGACAAAGGCACATTATACAAGTAACAAGTGAGTCAGGTAGAGCACACATCTTTAATCTCAGTGCTCAGGAGACTGAGACAGGAGGATTGTGGGCTTGAGGACAATCTGGGCTACATAGTGAGACCCTGTTTCAAACAAGCAAGCAAGCAAACAGAAAACAGCAGCACCAACAAAGCCACAAATAGCCAACAAGTATATGGGAAAAAATGTTCAACATCACAAGTCACCAGGGAAACACAAACTGAAACCACTCTGAGAAGTCCTCTGGCCCCTCTTAGAATGAGTGTTAACCAAAAGAGAAAATGGCAAATGCCAGTGAGAGAGTGTGGAGCAGGGGGAACTCTCTTTCCTGCGACAGGAATGTAACCAGTACTGCCAACATGGAAAACAGAAATAGAGCCAGTTGTTATCCAGTCTCCATGCTGTAAGCTACCCCAAATTTTTAAAAAAGGATGTAAGACTTTAAAATGAACCAAAACAGAAATCGAACGTCCATACGAAAGCATTCCACCACTGGTAGGAAGCCAGGGGATGTTTACATTCCCATGTTTACTACAGCGTTGTTGGCTACAATCAACATGGGAAAGCAGCCTGAGTTGTGGACGAATGTGTCCATAAAGAAAATGGGGAGCATGTCCACAGTGGAGCATCAGTCAACCATCAAAAAGGATGAAATCCTGCCACTTGCAGGCACTCGGCTGGAACTAGATGACACAATGGTAACAAAACAAGTCTAGCGAGTTCATGTTCACCACTTAGATGTGAAAGCGGAGATGCTGATCTCCATGCAGGAGAGGTGGGTTGTGGTTTCCAGGACTTGGGAAGGGAATGGAGGTAGAAGAAGGATGACTAACGGATACAGGAGCAAATGTTAGAAGGAATAATGTCTACCATAGGTAGAATAGCTATGGTTGAGAACAACTGTGTACTCACGGAAACAGCAAAGAGGAAGTCATATTCCAGCACAAATGTCAACAGAGGGAATATGTCAGTTACACTGACTCGATCATTATGTGTCTCCCGCATGTATTAAAGTACACCATACCCCATAAATATATACAACTATTATATCATGAAAATTAAAACACAAGGACTGGAGAGATGGCTCTTCCAGAGTGCCAGGGCTCAATTCCCGGCTCCCACATGGTATGTAACTCTAGTTCCAGGAGATCTGATACCCTCTTCTGGCCTCCAAGGGTACCAGGCATTCATACATAAAGGTGGAACACCCACACACATAGAAATTTTAAAAATTAAAATAAAGATATGGGGCTGGAGAGATGGCTCAGTGGTTAAGAGCACTGACTGTTCTTCCAGAGGTCATGAGTTCAATTCCCAGCACCCACATGGTGGCTCACAACCATCTGTAACGGGATCTGATGCCCTCTTCTGGTGTGTCTGAAGACAGCTACAGTGTACTCATATAAATAAAATAAATAAATCTTTTAAAAAATATATAAAGATACAATAAAATAAGCAAACTCTCCAGGCAAAGACTCTAGGAAAGGACTCACACAAAGGGAAGGAGACACATGTGTAAGCAGTTTGGCCTGCCTGGAGTGTAAGTCCCAGGTGGCCACCAGCCTTAAGCTTCATACTGACACACTTGCACTATATTATGAAGTCAGCCAAGGTTTGAAAGCGAGGAGGGAGGGGCAGCAGCAGATGGGTGCCTAAAATGGAAAGAGTGGATTACAGGAGGTGAGCCTGAGCAAGGCAGTCCTGGAAAGAAGTGATGGGGCAAGGGTGGGTTTATGGGATGTCAGAGAAGGACACAGCAGGTGGCTGATACGGGTTTGCATGAAAGGAAGGTGCGAGGCAAGACTCCAGTTTTGGGCTTCTGACAAGATCAGGAAGCCAGCTGCTGACCCCGAGGGAAGCACCTTGGAGCCAGCTGCTAAGCTCTCCTCCAGGAGATGCTGGGCTTGAAGCTGCCTGGAGATGCACACACTCCATCCTCTGAAGGAGGGACTCCTCCAGTTTCTCCCTGCTGAGAGCAACATCACTATAATCTCTGTTTCCAAGGCTAGGCGCTGCTCCTGATGGAGTAGAGGAGTAGTTCACAGCCATGTCTAGTCTGCTGAATTAGCTATCACTGACCAAACTGACCGTCGCAGGCTTATTTCTTCACCTGCCCTGCCCCCTCTCATTTGTTATTTTAGAAGTGTGTCCATTTCTTGGGCATCATGTTGGATACAATGAAAAGGACTAACTCATACCCCCCAAACTTCAGGCCAGAAGTGGAGTCAAACATAAAAACAACGTCACATGATGCAGACTATGAGGGTGCAGGGTGCTGGAAACACAGGAGGGGCCAAAGAAGGCTTTTTTCCTTAATGTGAGTTGTGACTCACACCTCTGCTGCTATCACTCTTTATAGAACCACTTGGCCTCATTCTAATCATGAGCCTCTGGCATTAGAAGGCCAAGGGAGACTATGGGCATGCTGGCAAGTGGTGAGTGGTGTCTCCCCCTCATTCAATGGAAGCTTTTCTTTTCTGCCTTTGCCTTTGCTTTTCATTTGGGAGTGTTGGATGCTAGACTTGTGAGCAGGTGGGATATGTATGTCAGTACCGAGTGTGTGGACCTAAGCCATTCATGGTCCCCTCGAGGCTACATACAACCAGAGCCAAGCTGAGTCTTTCCTGTCCTTCTGACCTCCTCCAGACCACTACTGTCTTATGACCTACACCTCAGTCCTGTCTCTTTTTAGAGACACTAGAGGAAAGCCAAGTCTGAGCCCATCAGCAGCCTGAATTAGCACTGTGTCTGCTTTCCTCCCCACTCGGTGAATACAGCCCAGGGAGGAGTATGGCTGAGATAACCCCCTGGAAGAAGCTGTCTTTGATGGGAAAGCAGGAAAAGGATTTTTGAGGGTGGGGGATTTCCTAGTCACATCTTAAAGATGATGCAGGATTCGTGCAGTTGAAGGTAGCAGGATACATATTTTCGAAGAGGGGCCATGCAAGCTGAAAAAAAAAATCACACAAACCAGCTGTTCTGAGGACTGTCGCAGCGGGGCATGGTTGGGGTGTGGCATTTCATCCTACAGTGTTGAGAGGTCACTCGGCCAGATGCTGGGAGTGCTTACAGGCCACTTAAAACAATTTTAGAGCTCACTTTAAAAGACACAAGCTTCTGGGTCAGCAAGATGGATCAGTGAGTGAAGATGCCCACTGCTAAACCTGACCGCCTGAGTTCAGTCCCTGGAACCCCCATAGTGGAAGAAGAGAACCTAGCTGAAAACTTAACTAAATTAACTCCTACAAGTTGTCCTCTGACCTCCACATGTGCATGTGCATTTGTGTGTACACTCCTAGCATGTGTGTATCTGCGCGCGCGCGTGCGCGCGCGCGCGCGCGCGCACACACACACAGGTTTTTTAGATGACTGTTGACATGTTTGAGTCAAGACAAAAGAAAGCTGTGATCAGATTTACTCTTTCAAAGGGTTACTGTTGCCTAAGACTTCTTAACATTGTTCCACTCATGACCCCTTTTCACCCAGGAAACTACAATGTAACCCCTACATGTGGTATATAAACCTATGTAAAAGGCACGCCTCCCTTGTCACCCCTCCCACCTTTGGGAGTCCCTACTCACCTTTCTTGATAAATCTGTACTTGATCTTCTAAAAAAAGATAAAATAGATACACAAATGAACATTTGCTGATAGTAAATCATAAATTTGTTTTTAAATAACTCTCTGCTATACATATAATTTTGCCATTTACTAAAGATTAAAACAAATTTGCATACCAGTGAGGTGGGTGGGCCATACTGCAGGACGTAGAGAATCTTCAGCAGTTTTCAGAGTTGAGTGATATTTTGATTTTATAATCATCAATGCTAAGAATGCCACTTTACATAAACAGTAGTGCAGAAAGGCAGAAACGTGTCAGGGCTACTCAGAAATTTCTAGAGATTCTGTCTTAATTCTGAGTCAGAATTCACTGAATGACTCTCTTTTGATCAAGTCTGCAAACTCAAGCAGCGATATTTAAGTGTCCTGACAGTGTGGTGTGAAGGGGCACTGGTTTGATGTGTGCTGGAGAGTAAAAGGAGGAAACACTAGAAGTCTTTGTTTCCTCGTAACTGACCTGTTACGGTTCTATAAATAACAGGAAGAAACGTGCCAGAGGCGACTCAGCGGTTAAGGAAGTGTACTGCTCTTGTTTGTTGAGGGTCCAAATTCAGGTTACAACACTCATATACAAGAGGCTCGCTCACGCTGTCTTCATCTCCAGCTAGAGAGGGATCCAAGGGCTCTGGCTCCCGCTATCTCCAATCACACATTATTAAAAATAATAAAAAGTGGACCCCAATGGAAGAGTTAGGGGGAGAACTGAAGGAGCTGAAGGGGATTGCAACCCCATAGGAAGAACAGTATCAGTTAACCGGACCACCCAGAGCTCCCAGAGACTAAACCCCCAACCAAAGAGGGACCCATGGCTCCAGCTGCATATATAGCAGAGGATGCCCTTATCTGGCATCAGTGGAAGGAGAGGCCCTTGGTCCTGTGGAGGCTTGATACCCCAGCTTAGGGGGATGCTAGAGTGGTGAGGTGGGAGTGAGTGAGTGAGTGAGTGGGTGGAGGAGCACCCTCTTAGAGGCAAAGAGGAGGAGGGATGGGAGGGGGAGGTTGTGGACAGGAAACTGGGAAGGGGGACAACATTTGAAATGTAAAAAAATAAGCAATTAAAAATAATAAAAATTAAAAACTTTTAAGTGTAGAAAGAAGGGGAGGGACCAAAGAAAGGCCAGAGGGATTAGCAAAAATTAGGGTAAAACAGATTTTGCCCTCTCAAAAATGAAGGGCGGCAACATAGGGAGTGTATAACAGGACATAAAATGTGGGTTTTATTAGATTCAATAATCTACTTTTAAATATTAACACAAGGGGGAAATCCTGTGTGTGCATATATCATTGCAACATGCCTTTAGTAGTGTGTTTATAATAACAACAAAAACATTAGAAGCAACCTAATACGAAATGTCTCTCTCAGCCAAGAATGATACAGGCAGCCTGCCCACACGACCAATGATAGTATGCACTCATGAAAACGGTGATAGGGTCCAACTGTATTGATGGACACAACCCCTTAAGTTATGGTCTAAAAGTTCTTACAGTAAGTTATGGAACAAGATATATAAAATAATTCCACTTGTATTATATATCTGCTCATGGAAAGAAAAGCCTGAGTCTTCCCACAAATCACCACTGTCCCCACTGGCTGCACCCAGTAGGCCTCTTTGTGGCCTCTGTCTTTGACGGAGATCTAGGAATGTTTCTTGGCTTCCTGCTGTTTGTCTCCTCTGATCTCAGTTTGCTAGGCTGGCATTCAGGACTGAGAAATGGCAGAGTTGGTCCTGGGAGAAGCCGTCAGCCCCAGCAGCCTGTTCATGTCCTGTCTAGCACTTAGGGCCTTTTATCCTGGAAAGGCTCAGAGTTTCCCTGGCCCTTAATCCCTCTGAGCCTACATAATTCTTCTGGAATAAAACCCTTCCCAGAGTCTCTGGGTACACATTTCCTGTCCTTGCCTACCTCTCCCACCCTCTAGCAAAATTGCCTGGCCATCCCCTCTCCCACGCCTTCTGTTCAGTCAAGGAGTTATTTTTAACAGTCTTGTGTATACCGTGCTTAAATCCTGGCAAAACACCAGAGCTTTGGGATAGATGTTCATGATGGAAATAGTCTCCTCTTCCCTCCCTCCTTCCCTCCTTGCCTTCCTTCCCTCCAGGGTTTTCCTTTTAAAGAGAGAAAACAGCTAAACCCAAACTGTGGATGGCTCTACAGGAAAGTTCCTGGACCCTAGCACCGTGACCCATGTTAACAATGCTTCACCCAGACCAGGCTGGAAGCTGGGACTCCTGTCAGCCTAGAATGAGCCCAGGGAGAGCATGGTGCCTGCCACTCTCCTGAGCTTGGCAAACCTAGAGTCCCTATGGCTAGAATCCTGAGGAGTCCCTAGCAGAGTGCCCTTCTCCTCAGTCACTGGAGAGCTCAACTCTGAAGAGCCAAACTCCTGAGCCCTGCAACTTCCCCTGTGATCTTCACTGTGCCTTCCAGAACCACCCAGAACAAACGTAGCCTCTCTAAAGCTGGTGCTCACATGATTTCAGGTCTCTGCCCTCATGACGCATCCGCAGGAGCCAGTTTCCGTCCTGGCAGACCTGTCCTGAGTCAGTGCCATTTATTTCCATTCCCCTTAGGGAACTTCACAGATAGAATGTGTGCTTCCTGTGGGGCGGCCTGACAGAGACTTTCTTCATGATAACCAGTGCTCCAAGTGGGCCACTTTTTAGTGATCACGTCACACTGACTCTCTTAGTTTCATGTCTGTCATTGTGATAAAATACCCTGACAAAAAGCAAACTGGGGAATAAAGGGTTTACTTTAGCCCCAGGTTACGATCCACCATATGGGAAGTCAAGGCAGCAGGAACTGGATGGAGCTGTTCCAGAGCTGAGAGAGAATGGACATGTCTCCTTGCTTGTTTGCATATGCTTAGATGATTGCTTCACTCTCATATGGTCCAAGAATTCCCTGACTTGGGAATGGTGCCACCCACAGTGGGCCGGGTCTTCCCACAGTATCAATTAACTTAATTAAGACAGTCTCCACAGACATTCTCACAGGCCAAACCAACATACACAATAGTTCATTGAGACCAGGTGTTCTAGGTTGTGTCAAGTCGATAATTAAAGCTGGCCACCACACTGACCATAAGCCGTTTTTTTCCAGTAGTGGAAGTTGAACCCAGGTCCTCATATGTGCTAGACAAGCACCAAACCACTCAGCTGTAGTACGTCCCTACTTCACAGGCCTGTTCTCTCCATGCTGCTAGACATGTATGATGATCCCATCATACATGTGATGATCCCATCGTACATGTGATGATCTCATCATACATGTGATGATCTCATCGTACATGTGATGATCTCATCGTACATGTGATGACCCCATCGTACATGTGATGATCCCATTGTACATGTGATGATCCCATCGTACATGTGATGACCCCATCGTACATGTGATGATCCCATCGTACATGTGATGATCACATCATACATTGTGGGCCCAGACCAAGTCTGCCACTCTGGAGCCGTGTCCATGTGACAGGATTAGACACGTAGAATGAGGTCTTTGTTGGTGACACTGTGGAGAATGCAGGAGATTTTCCTGGGGCAACTCAGAGTACCCTTGGTTAGTCCCAAGATCCTCCCTACATGTGGGGGGCAGCGACATTCTCTGGTGGATGGTGTCTTCTTGCTTTCTTTGGAATAAAGTATGTCCAGAGTACATAACACTAAGCTGGAGGTCCCAAAAGAGCCCTGGTCAAAGGCCTGGGGATATAGTTCAATTGGTAGGATGTTTGCCTACCATGTACTGAGCTCTAAATTCAGGCCCCAGCACAGCAGGAAGCTAGGCTTCCAAGGCCAGTTAGTGACCCATGCCTTTAATCCCCGCACTCAAGAGGCAAAGGGAGGTAGATCTGTAAATTGAAGCCTGCCCTGAGCTACATAGCAAGTTCTGCCCCAACCAGAGCTATATAGTAAGACCCTATCCAAGAATAATTAATTAAAATTTAAAAAACAAAATTAGGTATGGAAACTGGGGATGGGGGAAACACCTGGAAGGTGGGGGAAGAGGGATCAGAAATTCAAGGCTGGAGCTGGAGAGATGAGTCAGTGCAGCAAAACCATGGAGATCTGAGTTCAGATTCCAGCATCCATGGCAAAAGCCAGGCACAGCTGCACATACACCTGTTAACTCCAGTTTTATTGGAGGCTGCAGATCCCAGACTGGGTGGAATAAAGAGTCTGTCTCAGAAAAGTAAGGCAGACTGACAGAGCAGGATGCCCAATCCTCTGACTTTTATCAGCACATTCACCTACACACACATGCATGTGCATGGTGAATTCGAGGCCAGCCTGGGATTCATGAGACCTTGTCTCAGATGAATAAAAATAAAAAAGAGCCCTGTCAAGAGCCCTGGAGAAAGGGCAGGGGCTGTGGAGCCAGACACCGCACGAGCCTTTAAGAATAAGACATTGCCTGCGATAAGGTCTGTAGGAGACCTAGCTGGGCCTCGGATCCAAAGCTCTGCTGTGAGGACCGGGCTGGCTCAAGTGTTCTCAGCCACTCTGGAGCTTCCAGATTCCTGGGTTGGAGCAAAATGGCTCATACCCAACCAGGGAAAGCAGTGTGTGGAGCAGGCAGAGCCTGGCCTCAGGCTGAGGGAGTCCCCCTGGGCTGCTGTCAACCCTGCGTCTGACCTGGCACTCCCTGAGCAAAAAAGGGAATGGCTGATACCAAAACTGGGAGGGGAGGAAGGGAAATGGGAGGAACTGTCAGTTATTGAGCAATGTGGCGTGCCAAGACTTCCTACGCCTTATCCCATTTCCTCTCTCCTGCAACCTGGGAGGTAGGCGGTATGTGCAGCCCACATCACATCCATTCATTCATCAAGTATTTAGCAAGTGACGATTAAGTGTCAGGCTGTGCTGGCCGTGAGGAAAACTGACAGACATCCTGCCTTCATTGGAAACAAGATATAAGTAAAACCAGGTTAAATGCAGTTAAGGTTCTGTAACTAGAAGTGTCGGAGGAAAGCAAAGAGGAATGGAGAAGAGGGAGCTGGGGGGACTGATGTTTCAAACAATGTTTCAGGGGTTGGGAAACAAATAGGAACCCAAGGGGCATGGAAGTCGACCCCAGTTAGAAGCATGGACAGCTCAGATGAACAGATGGGGTGCCATAGAGAAGTGGGTGAACAGCGCTATGGAGCTGGTAGACGCCCCGTTCGGATTGCTGCAGATACTTCAGAGCAGTGGACTGTCTGATGGAAGCATGGACATAGTCTGAAGGGTCATCCAGGAGATTAGAGAAAGCAGCGTGATGGCAGCAGCGTAAGGGCCTTCCCTGAGCTCAGAGTGAGACCAAGCCGAATGTACTTTTCCCATTCACGTTTTCTGTGCAGGTATGTGGATAGGAGGCAGGGGATTTTAACTAATTTTCCATTCACAACAAGAGAGAAAAGGAAGCTGAGACTGGAGGCAGCCAATGGAGTCATTTACAGATTTGGAATGTAAGGAGGTGAGTACTGCAGCAAGTCTGCAGAGGAGGATGCTGAAAAGATGGCGGGTGCTCCCAAGTGTGGCGGGAGGAATGGGTGAGCCGCCTGTGAAAATGGAGAGTGATACCACAGAGGACTCCGGTTATCAGAGGTAGCCTAGCCCAGGACAGAGCCAGGAGTAAGTAGCTAGAACAGGCAGGGAAAAGCGGGTTCTTGGAGTGGACAAGGCCAGGGCATAGCTGCCTTCAAGTTCCTAGTGTCTGTATTCAGAAGGAAACTTCTCTCCTGTTGCCCACCTTT
Organism: Rhabdomys pumilio; assembly: GCA_030674055.1. Classification (NCBI taxonomy): domain Eukaryota; kingdom Metazoa; phylum Chordata; class Mammalia; order Rodentia; family Muridae; genus Rhabdomys; species Rhabdomys pumilio. Next base: position 32,633,288 of record JANHMN010000004.1, read on the forward strand.
TGAGGAAGGAGGACACCATCAGCATTGAGACTGATAACAATTGCTTTTAGAGCCTACCCCCCCCACTTGAATATTGACAGAACCTAGAGTCAAGAGGAGACACACCTGCTAAAAAAGGGGTGACACACTTGAAACAGGTGAATCATTGTTGGTTTGTGATCACAGAGGCACAAGGCAGGTCAAAAGCAGAATGGGAAGGAGGGAGGAGGAGGAAGAGGAAGAAAAGAGGGAGTGAGGAGGAAGAGGAGGGAGGGAGAGAACAAATACGAATCAGAACGAGGGTCTTAGCTGTAACGTGGAAGACACTGCATCTCACATGCCATCATAAGACTCCGTGGGCCTCAAGGACCAGGAGTTCACACATGAACCGGTATGAAGGCTTCCAAAGAGGAGGCAAGATGGGCTGGGACTTGTTCACCTCTAGGACATTTGTCCCTGCCAGGGTTGGGAGCTGTTGTGTGGCTAGAACGATCCAGAGTGAATCTCCAGCCCTGGCTAAAGAGTCATGGGGTACAGATTGCAGCAGGGAATGGGGAGCCTAAGATGGTGGGTGTGGATATGGGACTTAAATGCTATAGCCCTGTAGATCATGGCTAAGACGGGCCCTTGTTCCATACCCAGGGTCTCCAATGTGCTAAGACGGGCCCTTGTTCCATACCCAGGGTCTCCAGTGTGCT
>JANHMN010000004.1:32645325-32706445 GCA_030674055.1 Rhabdomys pumilio
GTGTGCACACACAGAGTAACAAACACACGTGCACATCCTGCGTGTGTGCACACACAGAGTAACAAACACACGTGCACATCCTGCGTGTGTGCACACACAGAGTAACAAACACACGTGCACAGGTGCACATCCTGCATGTGTGCACACACAGAGTGACAAATAATGACATAGCAGATGAACAAGTGCTTCAACTGAAAGAGAGAGAAAGAAGTGGCATGTGCCCATGATCCTAGCACTCATGAGGCAGGAGGATTGTTGTGAGTACATGGACAGGCTGGGTGGGCTACATACTACATCCCAAGACCCTGCCTCCAAAAGGGGGACACTTGGAGAGATGGCTCAGTGGTTAAGAATAGTAGCTGCTCTTCCAGAGGACTCAGGTTCAATTCCCAGCACCCACATGGCAGCTCACAGCCATCTGTAACTGCAGTCCCAGGGGCCCAACACCATCTTCTGGCCTCTGTGGGCACCAGGCATGGTATGGTGCACAGAGATACATGTAGGCAGACACTCAGTCACATAGGGTAATAAGATATACAAACCCCAAAATAAATAATAAGTAAAATAATAGTGAACCACCATCTCTTTGTTGTCAGACTGGCAAACCTGACGTTTAACAATGTCCTCTTCTGCTACTGCAGTTGGAGGAATGGAACTTTGCATATTGCTAGCAGGTGTCACAAATGCCACTGTCCCATGCAGAAGAATTTGGCAATATGGAGCAACAGTACACAGTTTCCTTTTGATTCAGAGCACACACACACACACACACACACACACACACACACACTCACACTCACTCACTCCTGGGATCTCTTTATTGGCAAACAGAAAAGATAGATGGGACCAGGTGTGCTGGCAAACACGGGCAATCTCAACACCTAGGAGTCTGAAGCAGGAGGGTCACAGGCTCGAGAGTAGCCTGAACAATGCCTCCAAAAGACAAGAAGAAACAGGTGAAGCTTTTGATAGCCACTATTGTTGGCATCTGTTTTACAAAAGACAAGAAATGAGAGCTGGAGAGATAGATGACTTGAAGATTAAGAGCACTTCCAGAGGGTCTCGGTTCAATTCCCAGCGCCCACATGGCAGCTCACAACTGTTTGTAACTCTTGTTCCAGGGGATCTGATTTCCTCAGACATACATGCAGGCAAAGCACCCATACATAAAATAAAATTAAATATATCTTTTAAATAAATAAATAAATAGACAGACAGACAGACAACCAGAAACAAAGGGGCTGACTGCATTATACGCAGTACATAACTGGCGTGTCATCCAGCCCATGATGATGCCAGGATATGTTATTTTTTAATCAATAGCCCAGATGTGCATTATATGTTACCTTTGGGAATGGAGTGGCTTACATCTGCAATTCAGCATCTAGAAAGCTGAGGCAGGAGCCTCCAAGTTTGAAGGAGGAAGAAGAGAAGGGGAAGAGGATGCAGAAAAGAGGGAGGAAGAGAAGAGGGAGAAGAGAAGAAAGAGGAAGAAGAGGAAGAAGAGGAGGAAGAAGAGGAAGAACAAGAAGAAAAGGCGACCACCACCACCACGACGTGGGAGTGGAGATGCTGATAGGCAATGGGCCCCAGTAAAAGCTAGGCTTCTCTGAATATGTTGTTTTGTGAGTTTAACTTGGGAACTATATAAAGCTTAATGATTTCCAAAGACAAAAATTCAACTCAAATGGGAGGGACGCAGTCCCTGTAGAGCAGAAGGAGACAAACCCTAACTCTGGGCTACTCACAAGCTCAGCTCAGATGAGTTCTTTCAAACGCAAAAGCAAAGCCACTCAGCACTCAGGAGGCAGAGCCAGGTGAATCTTTGAACATTTGTGTTTAGCCTGATCTGCATAGTGAGTTCCAGTTCAGCCTGGGCTACATAGTGAGATTCTGTCTCAAAAAAAAAAAAAAAAAAAAAAAAATTAAAAAGCTGGAGAGATGGCTCAGCAGTTAAGAGCACTGACTGCTCTTCCAGTGGTCCTGAGTTCAATTCCCATCTGTAATGGGATCCAATGCCCTCTTCTTCTAGAGTGTCTGAAGATAGCTACAGTGTACTCACATAAATAATTTTTAAAAAGAAAATTAAATAAAATAAGAGAAGCACAGTATAAAAGCCAATGAGTAAACATGAATTTTACTTTATGTGAATTATGTGTAAGTAAAATTGTTGAAAAGGAAGACAAGCACATCACTACAAATGATTTTTTTTGTCATTGTTCACAAAACTGTTTCCTAGTTTGGTCCATCTATAAAGGCATAGGGAAAGGACCAACATGTAGGCATGGGAACACCCTGGCACTGCCATCTCTCGGAATCATCTCTAGCACCTTGAGCAGATGATGGAGTCCAGGTAGTGTCAAGAGGACTGGCTAAGCCTGGAACCTCCTTTCACATGGGAAAGCCAGGCTTTCTCTGATAACCTTTATCAGAGGTTACTAGGTGCATTTCACAACCCAGGGAAAGATGTACCCAATAATTCAGGAGCCAAACTGAAAATGTTCTGGTGGCCAAAGACAGCTTGTTCTAAACATCAAAGAGCATTAATTACAGTGAGTTGGCATTTATCAACTATAACAAAATGATAAATCCTTAATGATTTAATAAGATTAATAAGTGATATAATCTCATTAATTAGATCTGAAAGTCCCTAAGTGATGATCTCATTGCCCTGATAATTTGGTAAATGGAGGTAAAATCAGGCATCTTCCTGTATACCCAATTCATGAGCATGAGCTGGTGAATTGGTGAATGCCGATAGAAGATAATGGAAGGTTTACATCCCAGCATCTGGCAGGTCCAGGCACTGACCCAAGAGACTGTGCGAAGGCACTGTGTGCAAGCTCTTATCTTACACACAGGAGAGCATTGTGTGTCCCAGACATCTCTTCCTACACAGGACCTGAATCTGATCAAGCCTCCAGCTCTAGCCCAATCTACAGCCAAGCACACTTTGTACTTGATGGGTTTTAATAAGGGGTGGGGGCTCAAAATTTTGTAGGTGGGAAACTTGGGAGGTGGTTGAATCTGGGAGGAGTTGGGGGAGAAGTGAATATGTACAGAATTCTCAAAGAACTAATTGAAAAATAAGGGAGGGGATGGGCCAGTGCAATTGCCCAGTGGATAAAGGCACCTACCACCGTGCCTGAAGACTTGAGTTCTGTCCTTGGGACCCACAGGTAGGAAGGAGAGAACCAAATCCTACAAGTTGTTGTCTGACCTCCGCACACATGCTGACACACAGTGAATGATTGTATAAAAAGAAAAAAAAGATTAAGAAAAGAAAAATTAGGGCTGAGGTTGTATCTTATTGGTAGGCCTGGTTTCTACCCACAGCACAGCAAGCTGTTTAGGAGTGGATACATTACAGGGGGAGTGAGGGGGGCTGTTTGTAAAGGGGTGCACATACCAGCAGCAAGAAACACTAGCGGAGGCTGGCTCATTTGGAGGGATATAAAAAGAGGCTACAGAGTGAGCATTTAAAACATGAAGACCCAATAAAAGAATGGGGCGGACTGGCGAGTGTTTGAAAGCGTACAAGTGGGAAAGGAGCAGACTGCACGCTCGGAACAGACAGTTTTCATGAGGCCTTATCTGGCCCATTTAATGCAGTCTTCCAGTCTGTCCTGTGAACTTTTTTTGACTCTTACTAATTTGCCAGCTCCTGCTTCTCTTGGTCACGTTTTCATTTGTCCCTACTTTTCCTTTTCACTTTTGGGGACTGAAATGGGTCACGTTATCAACAGCTTCCGGGTTTTGTTGTTGGATCCAGTCTCTGAATAAGGAGAAACCCAGGTTACAACGCAGCCTACCAAACCATATTCACAAGGGAGCATCAGTTTGACGTGTGCCGAGAGGGGTCACTCTGTCTGTGGTGTAAGATTGTGATACGTGAGCGATTACCGGCTGGCTTTCCAAAGTTAACACATATTGCAGGTCACACAGAAAGCTGCTTTAAAACTGGGGTATTTCAGAGGCTGCGGAGATGGTCAGTTGGTGTCCTGCTTATGTAAGCCTGAGGCCCTGACTTTTTATCCCCAGCACACATGTAAAAAGCAGAGACATCATGCCTGTCACCCCACAGCGCCTGCATCAAGAACCGGGAAGGCAGACAGGTGGACCCCTAGGGCGCACTGGTAGCCAATATAGCTCCAGGTTCATGGAGAGATTTTGTCTCAAAACAATAAGGTGGAGGATGATGGAGGAAGACACCCTGCATTAGCTTCTGGCCTCCACACTTGTACATGTGTGCATGCATACACACCAGAGGCGGGTAGGGGAGAGGAGAAGGGGGAGGGGGGAGAGGGAGAGGGAGAGGGAGAGGGAGAGGGAGAGGGAGAGGGAGAGGGAGAGGGAGAGGGAGAGAGGTGGATTCCTTCATTATTGGACCTACATCATCCATAAGCAAAATGAAAGGCAAAAGTAGACCACACAGGAAGAAATTTGTTTTTTAAAAACTAAACTAAGGTGTTGCTAGGTGTGGTGGTGCACACCTTTAATCCTAGTGCTTGGGAGACAGAGGATCTCTGTGAGATCAAGACCAGTCAGGGCTACACAGCGGGAACCTGCATCCAAGGAAAAAGAGGAGGAGGAAGAAGAGGAGGAGGAAGAAGAGGAGGAGGAGGAGGAGGAGGAGGAGGAGGAGGAGGAGGAGGAGGAGGAGGAGGAGGAGGAGGGGAGGAGGAAAGAAAAGAAGTGTTCTATATGTGTTCGTGTCACATGTGAGGGTGCCTGTGAAGGCCAGAAGAGGACATGGTTGCCCTGGAGCTGGAGTTACAGGTGGTTGTGAGCTGCCTGGCATGGGTACTGGGAACTGAATTTGGGTCCTCTGGAAAAGCAGAGAGTTCTCCTAACCACTAAGCCATCTCTCCCTATCCCCCAGCATACAGTGTTTCTGGAGTAGGAGTTATTATAATAAAGTAATAATCTAGGGACAAAAAAGGGAGAAAATACACAGAGATCACTCAGCCAAATCTGAGATTTTATTAGCGTATGACATCATGTACAGACTTCGAAACAGATGAAATCCTGCCCAAGCTTGACTCTGGAACCTTACAAAACTGTAAGGTCCTTCCTGTGATGCTCAGATGGGTGGGAGGGGGAGAGGTGGGGAGTGGTGGGAGCACATCCAGGGAGCTTGTTCCCTTTGCTGCTGCTTGTAGCCCTTGACCAGGATTCTTGCCTCCAGGAAAGCCCCACACATGCTATCAATTTATTTGGATTTTATATGTGAGAAATGGAACTTGTACACAAAGCAAAGGGTGCTGCCTCCACTGCTGGAGAGTGTTAGACACAGACTGTCATGGCTGTGCGTGTGGCCATCTTCTTAGCAAGGGGTGGGGGAGGGAGCAGGACCTTTCTCCTGTGGCTTTCAAGTTCATGTCAAAGTCTCCAATGCTATCAGGCCTCTGAGTGATCACTCTCTTATTCTTCTTGGGATGGTGAGATAATGGAGATAGAGATGATGGAGGTGAGAAATGTATGCTTAAGGTTACATACAGTATGAGGAGAGAATGTTCTAGCTTCTGGGTGGGGGTGGGATGCAGGGAGTGGGATGCAGGGGGCGCAGGGGGTACTTTCCTGCAGCCTCCTGCTATACAGTGAGCTAACTGGAGTTGAGTCAGTAGCAAAGGTGCATAGTTCCTGAGGCTTAGGCCTCCACTCTAGATCAGCAGTGCGTGCCCACAGTGGATCCCCAGCAGGCCACCTCCAAGGCTGCCAGCCTGTGAGAAGTCCCAAACCACAGCTCCACAGGAAGTGTCTTTCAGGCATCTCCAAAGAGCTTGACTCCTCCTGTGTCATTGTCTACTGTCCCTCATCCTTGTCACCCCCCCCCCTTAAGTTCTTGTGACCTGTGCAACCATCCCCCAGCCTCCAGCTTGCCCTGTCTAAGAAGAGGAATATTCTGCCATTCCTTCTGCTCAGTGTCCCTCTCTCCTGTCTCCCTGTCTCCCTCCCTCCCTCCCTCCCTCCCTCCCTCCCTCCCTCCCTCCCTTCCTTCACGTTTCCTACTCCTCTCTCCCCTCCCCTCTCTCTTTCTCCTTTCCTTTCCATCTTTCTATAGGCCCAAGTGAATCTTCTTAAACACTGTGAGCCACTTCTCCACCTCCATAGGAACTTAGGGATATCAACAAGTGTACCCCAGTTCCGGTTGGTCTGGCCTTTCTTCTCAGCCCTGTATCCCAATCACAGGGCTCTGCCTTTTCTTGCACTTTTCTAACAAAATTCTCTCTTTCTTACTTTTTCCATTTTGCTGTGTCATCGTGAATTTGCCTTCCTCCTCATCCTGGGTGGTCTAACTCCCAGAATCCTCTCCAGCATTCTGTCTCTCCATACTGGCTGGATTTCTGGATACTTTAGTGTTCTGCTGGCTCGGTCTTATCCCCCTGTTCCCTGATTGGAGGAACATAGCGGGCAGCAGTGAGTGGAGATGGGCGCCTAGATAACCCTCCAGAGAGCTCCCAGCTCTCAGACACTAATCCTTGCGGAGGAGATCGTGTCCTCCACTCCCACAGCCAAATAAAGACTGACCAGGCCTGCTCTCTCAGACTCAAGCTCCACTCAATAAAATCAGCAGCTACCCAGTTAACGGGCTGGTGGGGGCTGGGGAGAATCGAACTGGAATGTGGCTTCACAGACCCATGGCTCTGTAGCCTATTGCCTTGTGCTGTGTTTCAGGTTCTCCAAGCCAGCACCCATGTTCCTGGATGACTCCTTTCGCAAATGGGCTAGGATCCGGGAGTTTGTGCCACCTTTTGGGATCAAAGGTCAAGGTATGTTGGGAACCCTTTACTAAACATTACACACCCCATTTCTCCATGCTATCTCCCTATCCTTCAAGACAAGACTTTAGCTCTAGAAATTCTGCACCAAGGGCTAGTGAGATGGCTCAGTGGGTAACGGTGTTTGCTACAAAGTCTGACAACCTAACTCCAATGTCTGGAATCCACATAGTGGAAGGGAGAAACAACTGTAATAAATTGTCCTCTGACTCCATGGTACACGTGTGTGTAAGTGGGTGTGCACATGTACACATACACACAAATGTGTGTTTATGGAGAGGAAGAGGGGAAGGGGGAGGGGGGACATTGTGGTGCATACCTTTAATCACAGAAGCAGAGGCAGGCAGATCTCTAAGTTTGGGGCCAGCCTGATCTATATAACAAGTTCCAGGCCTGCCAGAGTTATATGATGAGACCCTGTCTCAAATACACACACACACACAAGACCAGTCCCTTTGTTCAGAGTTCTAGTCTAGTTAAGTAGCAGGTACTCAGAGAGTGACTAGACCCTGGTGCCATGAGATCACAGAAGAAATGTGCTAGAAACATTGTCATAGTGCTGCAACTACATGGAAACAACAGACAGACAGACAGACACCAACATAACACACACCAGCTCCTGTAATTCCCACTCAATGTCTTTCATCCTGACTTAGCCTTTCCTCTAACTGTTCTTTTTCTGTTCCAAGCTAACCTTTGTCTCTCTGCCCTGCATCCCCCTCCCTTCACCTTAGGGACCCCTTCCACATAGCCCTGCTTTGTTGTCAAGTTCCTGGCTGTTTCCTGGCTTGGTGGGAGGGTCAGATAGGTTTTCAGATTCCTGTGTTTGCTTTTGACTAGCTGTGACCTTGCACGGGTTTCTTAGTCTGTCTGAGCTTGGGTTTCTCTGTCAGCTAAATAGAAACCATGCCATTGTTTAAGGCTCTCATCAGAATTAAAAGAGATAACAAAGAGATAACACTTGCCAGGAGACTTGGACCTTTATCCCGATAGCCTAGCCCTCCCTGGAAAGAAGACAAGCCAGCAAAAATGCCGCCAGACTGGGGCTCTGAACCCAAGCTCCAAAAGGTACATCTGATTGGATAGTTTTAGCCGTAAGAAAAACTCCTTCCTCAGTGCTCATATCTGGCACAATCCTTCCTCCTGACTTTCTCCAGGACTGACTATATAGCTCCAAAGGCCAAGGAAAGCCATTCAAGTTCCCAGCCAGCAAGAAGAGAGCGGATCCCCACATGTGCCCTTTCCTGTCATAGAAACCAAAGCCCTATCTGTGTCCTTGTCCTTGGTCAATAGTGATGAGCTCTTCCTTATGTGAATTTGGTGGTGAGGAAGGAAGGGGGCGAGAGGTCTTCTTCACTTTAAAGTGACTCTGGAGGCACTTAGTGTAGAACCTTATTGAAGGTTTGTTCCTCAGCCCACTCTCAGCCAGCTGTGGGACTCAGGCCCCATCCTCCTTGGTTCTCACATGCAGCCTCAACAGTGTCTTCCTGCTTGCCATTTCAGAGTGACTTAGTGCTAAGAGCTTCTGTGGAATATAAGGGAGGCATCTAGTCATTCATGTGACCTACTGCTGAACCCAAAATTTTGTGCTTGTGTGTATGCGTGCGTGCGTGCGTGAGTGTGTGTGAGTGTGTGTTTGAGATATGCCCTCACCTTGGAGCTCTAACTGGCCAAGAACTTACAGAAATCCACCTGCCTCTGCCTCCTGCGTGCTGGGATGAAAAGCATGCATGCCACAATGCCCAGTTTACCCTCAGGAAGAGTTGTGTGAGGGGCTTAGGTGTAGCTTGGTAGTAGAGTGTTAACCTAGCAAATGCAAAGCTGTCTAGGCGCAATCCTCAGCCCAACAAAACCAAATAAAACAAAAAGTTGTATGTTGTTTCTTATTTTGGAGGCCTGCTCTCTACATGAAATGTCTCAGACATATAAAAAAATGTAAGAATAATCTAGCGAAGCTAGATGATAATAAAGCTGATGATAAAGTGCTCAGTTGGTAGAGCGTGGCCTGGCATGCCTAAAGCCCGGGGTTCGACCCAGGACCTCATAAAACCAGGTGTGCTGGCACATGCCGGAAGTCCTCGCACTTGGGAGATGAAAGCCAAAGGATCAGAAAGAAGCTCCAGGACTCTTGCAGCTATAAATCAAGGTTGAGCCTGGATGTACGGAAACCATGTCTAAAGTTAATAAAGTAAGGAAAGTGATCCAGTGGGCACCACAAGCTCGCACTCTTCCTAGTTTATAAGCTAAAGAATGACAAGGCTGGAGAGATGATGGCTCAGTGGTTAAAAACACTGCTCTTCCAAAGGAGCCGGGTTCAATCCCAGCACCCACATAGTGGCTTGCAGCCATCTGTAACTCCAGTCCTGGGATCCCATGCCCACTTCCATGGGCATCAGACACACAGAAGGCGTACAGACATGTGTGAGAACAGACAACCTGGTTACTCTACCACCCACTGCCCTCTCAGCACCGTTACCTTTGTTTGGATGTTGACAGTCAGTGTCTCTCGCCTTGATTTTTATTTTAGCTAGGTATTTACATATCCATTAAACATAAATCAGTTATCTGTATGGGACATGGTGATGAATACTTTGATCCCAGTACTCAGGAGGCAGAGGCAGGCAGATCTCCTTGAGTTTTAGACCAGTCAGGACTTTAGACCCTGTCTCAAAATGTGTGTGTGTCTGTGTGTGTGTTGCAGCGTGTTTTTAAACTGGACGTGTATTATTATACACATGTGTGTATGTGTACATTGTTTCAATTGTTATTTTGATTACAGTTTAGCTTTATCTGTATCAGTACCTATAGCTGTACGTCACTGATGGGGTTTTGTTGGGTTTCTGTTGTTGCTGTTGTCATTGTTTTACCACATAACAGTTCGTGTTCCACACGTAATTTTCCTTTGGTGTACGATTCTGCTGCTTCTGGCATTTTGCAGTTGCCAACAGATCTGCGGTAAAGATCCTCACCTGTGTCTCCTTGTAGGAACTTTTCAGCGCTGACCGTGGAGGTCAGCCGCAGGGTTCTGTCTAGATGCACCATATTCTTATTTTATTACTAAGATGCTTTCTGTCATGGTAGTACCAAGCTGCTTGTCTATAGGGCAGTGGTTCTCAGCCTTCCTAATGCTGTATCCCTTTAATACAGTTCCTAGTGTTGTGCTGACCTCCAGCCATAAGTTACTTTGTTGCTACTGTAATGTTGCAACTGTTGTGAATCCTAATGTAAGTACCTGATATGCCAGCTGCACAGGGGTCACGATCCACAGGAGACCTGCTGCTATAGACCTTTGTACACATTGTATCTTCCCAGCAACTCAGGAAAGTAAGGCTGCCTTCATTGTCTTAGAGGCAACAAAGCAAAAGCTCAACAAAGGGAGCCGTTTGTGGCAGGTCAGAGTCTTATGTAGCAGCAGCCGGAACCTGATGGAGCCAGCAGCTTCCTCAGGTTAGAATGTTCTCACGGCACCGCAGATAAGGAGAACTGTCACCCAAAGGTTGATGAGGTCTAAACAGTTCAGGCTCTGGAAGAGCAGAGGCCCCAGGGTCTGAGAGTAGCGAGTGGAGCACAGATGCCAGGCACTGGGGTGCGACAGGTGAGGAGGAGGCAGCCTGACAAAGAGCAGGATCAGAGATGGGGAGTCCAGAGTGGGGGAAGTGAGGTGGCTGTATCACACCAAGGCAGGTGGTCCACTGGAGTGAACACTTCCGCCATCCGTTGTCTGATTCATTCCCTGGAATCTACTCCGTGAGACTGGGTGATAAGACATCAGTGCTCTATCTCTGATTAGATACTCGAATTTCATGCACAGCCCTGGCCTAGTGACACATGTCCTATGGTCTAGCTGTGGAGCCTAAGAAAACCAGATGAGTCTCCAAGAAAGGTAAAGGGTCATGGGAAGAAGATATGCTGAGGTTGGAGCCTGGCTCCCAGAACAGCTGAGTTTGACCACTTCTCCACCTCCATCTCCTGGCTCAAGAGAAAAGTAAAAGCTGTGGCCTGGCCTAGCCTTGTGTCTGCAACTCCCTCTACCCATCCCCACCTCCACTCTATCCCTAGACCTGTGAGATTACTCCCAGTAAGATTACTGGTAAACATGCTTAAGTGACCCACTAATAGTAACCTTCCTCCTTTGTCCACAGATAATCTGATCAAAGCCATCTTGTCAGTCACCAAAGAATACCGCCTGACCCCTGCCTTGGACAGGTGAGCCAACCCCCCTTCGCCCTGGCATGTGCAGAGGTGCTGGATTAGACAGGTTCTCCACCAAACCTCCCATGCATACACAGTACAGTCTCTGGGTAGATTATGTAAGTAGAACCACTCTTCTGGATGCTGAGTAAAGCACTTTACAAGGCTTCTCCATCCTCAGACATCAGTGGTCTGGGCAGAAGCACTGAAGGTAATGGGGGGACGGGGGCTGACAGAGGCAACTAGGCAGCTAACAGAGAACAGAGCTTAAGTCTGAGGTAATGACAGCTCTGAAGGAAATAGACCCTGGAGGGGAAAGCCTCAGGTCAGGAGGGAAGTCCTGTAAGCAAAACCACCAGTGACTGCCGGAGCCTAAAGGCTTGAATTGGAAATAAGTCCAGTACGCCAGAGGGTGTGGTGCACATCTTTTGTCCCAACACTCAGAGGCAGGCAGATCTCTGAGTTCAAGGCCAGCCGGGTCTACAAAGTAAGTTCAGGCCAGCCAGGGCTACACAGAGAAACCCTGTCTTGGGGGGGAAAAAAAAGTAAGAGAGAAGGGATATAGGGGAGGGGGGAGGAACCTGGTCTTGAGTCCTGGAGCACCCAGTCTCTTTACCCTGCCCTAGTTCTTCTGAGATCCTCAATCGCCCCTCACTGTTCCTTCCCCTCTAAGGCTACCAAGACTCTCCTGTGTTTTTCTTAGACGTGTCAGACACTAGTTGTGTCTGTCCCAGGGTTCAGCTTCCTGAGGTATGGCTCTGGGCTCCTAGAAGCGCTGCATGGATCTTGCCAAAGTCACAGTAGAGTCCAGGGCAGAGACTAAGGGAAAGCAAGCTGGAGACCATCTTCACAGCCTCTGCTCTTTCCCTCAGCCTCCACTGCCGCCGCTGCATCATTGTAGGCAACGGAGGGGTCCTCGCCAACAAGTCTCTGGGGTCACGAATTGACGACTATGACATTGTGATCAGGTGAGGTCCTTAAACAACCCCTTGAGCACATGCATGTCACCCAGATCCAGGGGATCTGCACTGAGGACTGTCTGGTCACCTTGGGGGTTAACAGAAGCCTCATATTTAATGAATATGAGTACACTGTAGCTGTCCTCAGCCACACCAGAAGAAGGCATCGGATCCCATTACAGATGGTTGTGAGCCACCATGTGGTTGCTGGGAATTGAACTCAGGACCTCTGGAAGGGGAGTCAGTGGTCTTAACCTCTGAGCCATCTCTCCAGCCCCAGGTTGGCAGGTTTTAAAACAAATAAGGAGGTGTCCTGGATTCCCGCTCAGCACCTGGGGATCTTGGAGTTCAGGGTGCCTCCCCAAACATAGGCCCAAGGTCAGCCTGACTGCACCGACTCTTTGTAGACTGAACTCAGCACCTGTGAAGGGCTTTGAGAAGGACGTGGGCAGCAAAACCACCCTGCGCATCACCTACCCCGAGGGCGCCATGCAGCGACCTGAGCAGTATGAACGAGACTCTCTCTTTGTCCTCGCTGGCTTCAAATGGCAGGACTTCAAGTGGCTGAAGTACATCGTCTACAAGGAGAGAGTGGTAAGCTCCTGCTACAAGCAGCCTTTTTACTGCCCCAGCCTCCCAGCTTCCGAGGCAGGACCTCCCACAGGACCCCACAAAGAACAGATGACCCAAAGCTAAAAAGAGTAAATCCAGCAAGGGGCAGAGGCGAGACAATATCAGGGTGCCTAACGGTCACTGCTGTCTGCTGCCTCCCTCCAGATAGCCAGGGCTGGTGCTTGTGTCTCAGATCCCATGGAAGCAAAGCTCTGCTCCCTATGGCCAACTCCCAGCTTTCAGAGTTTCCGGCCCTGCTTCCCCTTCGCAAGGCCGTTATGACTGCTCTTATAGCCTTACCTCCTTCTCAATGGGGAAAGAAAGCCTTCTGGGGTCATTCTGTAGGGACAGCGAATCTCAGTTCAAGGATGTCAGCTCTCAAACTCATGAATTCAGACCATTCTCTACCTGTTTTTTAACTGCTAGCCTGTAGGTTAGTCTCCAGCTGCCATTAAATCTGGTTCTCTTTTGGTATGACCAGATTCTGTGCTGACTGCTCTGAGCTGGTCAGAATGTGTGTGTGTTTAAGGAATGTATGTGGTAGAGCCGGATCAGAATGCCCATTAGTAGACCACCCACTGCCCCCCTCCCAGACCTCTGTTTCCCAGTTCTGGGCCTGCGGGGACACCTGCCAACTTGTCTGAGTCTGTCTCCCACCCCCCACCACTCATATCTCCTTCCCTTCAGCCTTCGTTAGCCACCTGGGGAGGGGTATGCAGAGCTCCATCCATTAATTTCCCAGTGCCCAGGTCTCTTCCTAGAGACTGATGACAGATTACCCTCTGCCTTCAGTGAGAAGCTAGTTCTTTTAGATTTAGAAGTCAGGGGTGAGAACAGTGTAGCCTGCCTGTGTGGCTCTCAGTACACTTTGGTTTGACTCCACAGCCCTTTCCAAGCAAGATCAAGTGCAGACAGTGTCAAGTAGGTAGCAAGCAAGAGAGAAGACAGAAGTCAGGTCCAGAAGCTCAGGTAGGTTGGACAGCAGGAAAGGAAGCCCATTCAAAACCAGGCTGAATGAGGTGGCTGGCTATGCTGGGTGCAGCCCAGATCTCTAAAGGGAAGGAAAAGGTGAAGAAGCCCCCAGCCTCAAACAGGCCTCTTGTCTACGAAACTAGGGAGGGAATGGGGCTGGGGAAACACCTTTCTTTTTTCAGGATCCCTACAAGCCTTTCTACTCGCCTTAAGGTAACAAGCAGGTTTGTCAGAGGGAACCATGAGGGTGAACCAGATCTGCCTTGGTGAGCCCTTCTCACATATGCTTCTGCTCATCAGCCCACAGATACCTAGCAAAGCCCCAAGGCTTTCTCAGTCAGGAGAGCCAGAGGGTAGGGACCTGATCCCATTGAGTTCCCCACCCCCTCCCAGTCACCATAGATAGTCTGGAAGTGTCTCAGATACCAGTTCCTGCTTCCTGAGGGGCAGTCTGGGAGAAGTGGGGGGGCAACCCAAATTCCTTGAGGACAGCAGACCAGAGATGCACAGCTGCCAGTTGCATATGGTCACCCCCATCTCCAAGAGCACCAAGGTCCGTGGAGTCAACGCCCTTCTTATCTATCCAAGGCAGGAAGGAGAGTCAGCCGAAGTGAGGGAGCAGAGAGCAGGCCCTTGCTGCTCCCAGGAAGACAGAGGTGCTTGCCACCTGACTTTGTTGGCCAGTGGGTCAAGAGATTGACACAGGGGGTGAGGCAGTGTGAGGCTGGTTCAGGCCCTCACTCAGCCCTGACCTGGCCACACATGGCCAGCCTGTGTCTTGGAGAACACCTTCCTGAGTGTGGTGTGAGAGGGAAGATGGCAAGGAGTCCCCTGAAATCCTGTGGGCTTTCTGTGGCACTACAACCAAGGATGACTTTGAACTTCTGAATGGGCCACCAGTAATGTTCATGCCTTTCTCAGCATCCCAAGTGTCTCATCAGTGTTCTGTTTGCTATGAAGAAACACCATGACCATGACAACTGTTTTTGTTTGGTTGGTTTGGTTTGGGGATTGTTGTTGTTGTTTGTTTGTTTTGTTTTTTAATCATGGTCTCTCTGAACAGTCCCGTCTCTCTTAGAACTTAGAACGGACCAGGTCAGAGATCTGCCTGCCTCAGCCTCCCGGGTGCTGGCATCAAAGGCATTCACCACCACACCCGACTAACCATAGCAACTCTTATAAAGGAAAGCATTTGGTTAGGGTTTTCTTACACTTTCAAAGATTTAGTCCATTATCTTTGAGGTGGGGAGCACAGCAGCATGCAGGCCAATATAATGCTGGAGAAGCAGCTTTGAAAGTTCTATATACAGGCAGCAGGAAAAGAGAGAACTACTGGGCCTGGCTCAAAGCCCACCCCCAAAGACATCCTTCCTCCAACAAGGCCACACCTCTTAATCCTTTCAAATAGCACCACTCCCTAGTGACCAAGCATTCAAATCTTTGAGCTTCTAGAGGTTATTTTTATTCAAACGACCACATCAGGTGAACCTGCGGAGGCCTGCTCTTGAGTACCCTTCCCCCAAGCCCGAGGTTGGGGTTCCCTGGGACATCTCTAGTCTACATTATCACTTCCCTGGCCTCTGAGACCTAGGTAGAATGGATGTTAAACCAGGCTGCCTTCCCCAGCCCTCCCCGTGGTTAGAGTTCAGCCACAGGCTTCCTCTGATCACGTAGTGATGTTTCAAGCTGCTCAGCCTCTGGCTGCTGGCAAACTCTACGCCTGTCTAGGGTTTCACCTGCAGAATTCTAGCAGGCCATAGCTCAGCTGCCAGGGTCAGGGATGTCTGGGCAGGGCTGGGGCAGGTATGAGGCTCAGGGTTACTATCTGCTGCTATGTTGCTTACAACTCTGGTCCCCAGGAGTTCTGATGAGCATTGGGAACATGGAAGATGCCCAATGGCTCTGCCCTGCACTGCATGTACCCGTTTGGTTCTCTTATCACATTGCATAGTGGCACTGGTAGCTCCAAATGGGTCACCAAAAGACCTTTTGCTAAACTCCCTGGTCCCAGAAACCTTGATCAAGCCAGCAGGGATGACTGATTGGGGCCCCCAGCAGGCTGTGTGTCCAACAAAGCATTGATGGATACTGAATAGGGAAGTAAGGCTAGGAAGGAGAGCAGGGCCAGGGAGAAGGAGAAGCAACCAGAAGTTAGGTCCCTGATAGGAGCCACAGCTCAGGAAAACCCTCTTCTCAGAGTCAGACTGCACCTCCTCTGTACAGTCACCCGCTTTCCGGACACTGGTGCAGCGCAAGCTCTGAGCCAGCCCCTGGGACTTCAGAGACAAATTCAGCTCTGTTCCAGACCAGAAGTCACTCACAGTCTAAAGGGAGACGCAGTCCCCAAACTAGATTAGTGTGCAGTGTAGAATGTGCAGTGGTAAGGAACCCTCTGTAAAGCAAGCTGGGGTAGACAAGGAAGGCCAGAGAAGGCCTCCTGTGAGACACCATCTGACCGGAAAGGGAAGGGAAGAGCTTGGAGACAGTCAGGTATTTCAGACAAAGGAACCATATACATGGAGAGTCCTAGGGGCCATGCTCCACTCTGGATACTCGAAGACTATGGACAGCCCAGTGTCTCGGATGCGATGGCCTGTCGTCATCCTGGCACTGGATAAAGATTGGGTAGGGCAGAACATGTGAAGGACAAAGCACCTCCTGTGGTCACTCTGGCCACTACCTTGTGTTTCTGCCGTTTCCATTTCCCCAGCTGTGCCCCAGGATGCCTGGTGGCCCAGGGCTACAGAGCCCATGTGGGGGCCTTCCTTTCTTTCCCCGTCATCCTCCCACTGACACTGGGAAACTGGCATGTACTGAGCAGCCCCTGTCTGGACTGGACCAGTGTGGCTGAGGCCCCAACATTCAGAGGGAAGGCCTGAGATGGCCTTTGGACAGTCACTACAGGCCTGACCTTACAACGGAGTGTTCTTTCCTCAGGGACAGAGAGAAGGCAGGATCTCAGAGGCCAGCCAGAGTCTCACAGTCATACTCAAGAGGCGGCTTCAATTTGGGTTTTTGTTTTGTTTTCAGATAGGCGGGCCTGCAACTCACTGTGTAACCCAGGCTTGCCTTGAACTCAGGGCAGTCCTTCTGCCTCTGCCTCCAAAGTCTTGGGATTATAGTTGTGAGTCACCATGCTCAGCTGATGTTTTTAAAAATTAAGATCAAATAGAGACAAAACCTAGCCCAAGAGTCGCAGTAAGTTCTCAGCCGCAGGCAGTTTCTGGTGTTTGTTTTTATGAGACAAGGTTCGCTCTGGAGCCCTAGCTGGGCCTGAACTGTTGCCAGTCCTCTCGCTGCAACCTCCAGAGCTCTGAGACTCTGGCTACTCCACCTTTCTTGGTGGTTAGTGTTTACTGGTGGTTGCAGTTAGAAGAGCCCCATTGCACTGGGAAGTGAAGCTTTTTTTTTTTTCCCTAGGCTGTGGGGTCTGGCCTAGATAGTGACCCAATAAAGAGGAGTTGGGGCTGAGTCCAAGGGAAAGGGGAGCCCCCTGAGAACACCAGCAGAGCTAGTAGTCTGAGAACTCCACAGTGCAGACAGAACCATCAGGTCCCCGAATACGAGTCCTTACTGGACAGAGCCCAAGCTGGGCATTAGATGACATCTGTCTTTGAGTCTCTACCCTGACCTGAGGGAACTTTGCTCAGGGGAAGCTGGATGGAGGACTACCTTACCTTTCCACTGGGAGACACTGGGCAGGCTTCGCGTGCCCCAGCTGGAGAACAAGTGGTCCAGACTTCTCCCACGCCTTGGCCAGGGCTTTCTTTGCAGGCCAGCACCTGTGACCACACTGTTGCCACTAGGCATTGTTGCACGCGGGAGTCAGAGGGCATCAGAAGGCTCTCCTCTCCCCCACCCCTCCCACCCCCGCCCATGCTCATTGCTCCCTCCCTACAGATTCAAATGCTCAGGAGCCAGACTGGTCATCGCTGCCTTCTGCTGTTCATCACTACTGCCTTCTGTGTTCTGTCGCTCACTCTACCTGATGATGATTGTCACTCTTCTCTCCCTGCTCCTCCCAGTCCTCTCTTCCTTGCATCTTTTCCTCTCGCCCTTTTACCACTACCACCACCACCATCACCATCATCATCATCATCATCATCATCTCACCATCCCTGTTATTTAAGCTCCTTGCTTCTCAGCTTTTCTTGAATCCCTGAACTGAGTTTTCACAACAGCCCTGCTGACAGTACTGTTCCCATCCTCAGTGCTGGGAACCAAGGCCCAGAGATGATGACGTGCTTGATCGAGGTAGCACGGCTAGTTAAGTAGGTATGTAGTAGACGTGGGTACATAACCCACACCTGACTGCCCCAGGAACCCAGTGAGGAGTCTGACCACATACCTTCCTGCCTAGAATCCTCCGTATCACCCCATTCCTGCCATAGCCTAGGAGAACCCTGTGTACCGAGTTCTTACACATAACGGGGCCCCAGGGCATGTCCACCCACCGCTGTCGGATGGCTGGCTGCTCAGGTGGGGTTAGCACTAGTGAGCGGTAGAGTTGTGTCGTGAATTGTGCATTGCCGTGTCATTCTGACTGTTCACTGTAGCCTCTCTTGCTTACTCATTGGTCCATTCATTCTAATTTAGACCAAACAGCAAAGTTGTGCCCTGCCCTGGGGTGCTGTCAACATCCATCTTCCTTGGCACCCTGCCATACTTTTTTTTCTGCATCCATCCTTCCTAGTACCAGAGACTGAATGTCACCATGGAGAGAGAAACTGCAGCGGGTTGTAACTCATGATGCCACTTTGCCAGCATCCTGACCCTCTCAGCCTTCTTAGTGTTCCATCTTCAATTCTGCTGGACCTCACATACAGCATGCAGGGTAAAATAAGGCCACCATCAGTGGGCTTCCCAGCCCCCACACCCACATATGCATACTAGTTCCTTGTCCGTTGCTGTGATGAAACCATGACAAAGGCTCTTAGAGAAGGAAGGGCTTCTGGTTCCAGAGGGCTAGAAGTCGGTCATGGCAGGAGTCGTGACAGCAGACAACAGATGACATGGCAGCAGGGACAGTTGAGAGCTCATACCTCCAGCCACAAGCAGGAAGCAGAGAATAAACTAGAGTTGTTTTGAGGCCACACCTCCAAAGCCTACCCATAGCTCCACGACCTAGAGACCAAGGGCTCCAGCATCTGAGCCTGTGGAGGACACTCTCATTCAAACCACCACAGTAAAACCCACGTCTGCTTCTGGTCTCCTCTTCTACCACCCCTGGCCTTCATCGGCATCCATTTTTTTCCTGAGCCGGGAGGCTGTCTCCTCTCACCTCCTGAGGGGATCTTCTCTCCTCAGCCTTCCCACCTCTCTCTTTTGAGCCTCTTTTCACATCTTTCTATTCCTCTAGGTCTTTCTCCCCTTAAAAATAAGCTCGTGAGCTGGCAGTGTGGTACAGTGGTAACAGCGACTGCCACCAAACCTGCTGACCTGAGGTTACTCCCTGAAGCCACATGGTGGGGTACTGCCTCCTATGAAGTATCCTCTGATCCCCCCAACACTAGCTGTGGCAAGGTTTGAACCCATGATTCTGCTTTACCAGAATCCCATAAGTGGGTCCCATTTCTGAGTTTACACACACACACACACACACACACACACTTCATGAAAACATAAATATAGTTAAAAAAAAAAAAAAGTTAAGCCCTTCCTTTGTGCCTTACTCATCCTCTTACCTTCTGCCTCAGATACCTGGAAGAATTGCCCCCTTTTGCTTCACAGTCCCTCTTGTTAAAGGACCAGCTCACCAGCTAGTATACTCAGGGCCTTTATTGTGACCTGGCAGGCTGTCTAAGAGTCTAAGGACAGTTCCTGGTTGTGACCAAACCTTAGGAAGCCTTCACTCCTTCCAATCTCTCTTCACCCTGTGTGTTCAGTCACTCATCTTCCGGTCCTTAACCAGCCCTTCTACAGATGGCCAGCTCCGGCGAGCTCAGCAACTGCCTAAGCTCTCTGTTTCCGGATTGGTCTCCTCCATTCTGCTCACCACATGTGCCTTCAAACCATGTTGTAGCATCCCTGCGACTGGCTTGTTCTTTTATTTAATGGCTACCACCATTTAAGTGTGAGGTCTCGTATCACCTGGAATCTTGTTGTTTGGGGGAGAGTCCCACCTTAGGACTTCTGAATGAGGAACTTGGAGGTGGTCTGTGGTCTGTTTTAACAAATCCCCAGATGTAAACTCAGCGCAGAACCGCTAACCTACAGGACCAGTTCAAACGCCCACATCCCCAGAGCCTCCCCTGTTGTTGCTACTGTCCCATACCCAACACTTACATTCTCTTCTGGCAACACCAGAATGTGCATGCTGCTTTCCACTGCTGTGTTTAGCCTGCACCACCCGGGACGGTTAGAATTCCCCTCATAAGCCCCCATAGGCAGGAACCGTCTTGTCTGTTGCAAGCTTAGGACCCTTTAGCAGTGTTGGAGCAGAGCTGACATTCTTAAGTGAATAAGCATGGAAACTGAGGCTGGTAGCTTCTGAGGATTTTAACCAGAACATGGGGCGCTCAGCCTGGATCTCTGCACAGCTGCCTCTTGCTCTTGCTGTCCCAGACAATGATTCTTTTGGATTCTGGACCCCCATATCTTGATCTCTTGCTTCTCTTGAGGCTCCTCTTTACCAGTTCCAAGAAGATTCCATGATAAAGGAAATAAAAACTGAACAGTCCCTGGCTCCCTGCCACCCACAGCCACCCCAGGCTGGCTCTTCTCTTTGTTCTTGGCTCTTCCCAAATATAGTTTTCAGAAGGTTTTCTTGACCCTCTCTTCTAGCATCCATCAACATAAATTCCAAGCAGACTAAAAAGCAAAATATAAAAGCATGGCATGTGGCGTGTGTGTGTGTGTGTGTGTGTGTGTGTGTGTGTGTGTGTACATACATGTATACATACACACACACACACACACACACACACACACACACACACACTCAGGTGCTGGGATTAAGGGTATGTGCCACCATACCCAGTTCCCCCAGGCCAATGCAGCCTCCTTCTCCTCCTCTTCTGCTTCTCCTTCTCTTTCTTGCTCCCCTCCTCCTTTGTTTGTTTGTTTGTTTGTTTGTTTGTTTGGAAATTGAGTCAAATTCCCTAACTGAGCTGTTAGGAGGCAGGCACTGTGCTTGGATACAGGTGTGAGCCACCATGATCAGCAGGAAGGGACAAACTTTTAAAGCACAGAAGTGCTAGAAGAAACTTGGCAATAACCATTGAAAGCAAACAAAAATATTATACCAAACATTTTGAAAGTGCATTTAGAAAATATGATAGACAAAGATTTATTATTCTGAGTCCTGTCAGGGAAGCCACCAGAGCCCAGCACAAAGGGTACAGGGTACACAGATACAGAGGAAACTACTGCAGAGATGCATGTGGCCTGCCTAGCAGTTGCCGACATGCATGTGCAGGTATCAAGGTGTCATTTTTCACCCATCACATTTTGAGAAATCTAACGTTGAAATTATAACATAGTACATTGGCAAGAGTGGGAGACAGGTACTCTCAGGTAATGCCAGTGAGGGATGGCTTTGGGAAAGAAAGTGCTATACAGTGCCAAGAGCTGTCCCCCAGAGAAAGGAAAAGCCTGCACACAAGATTTTTATCATGGTGGTATTTACAGTAGCCAAACTCAAATGTGACCCAAGGGATTAGTTATGCAAATTACAGTTTTCACTGCTGAATGGAGCACATAGCAGCAAACCTAGCCAGTCTACAGTGGGCATGGGCATGTGAGCCCACCATCACGGTTGCTCTCCTATTCTTCTCATGTAAGGAAGGCTGGTGGACATAGAGCCAGATTCAGTGTCAGATACTAAAACTGGTGTCTTAGGGTTCTATTGCTGTGAAGAGACACCATGACCACAACTACTCTTACACAAGAAAGCATTTCATTGGGGCTGGCTTACAGGTTCAGAGGTTTAAGTATATTATCATCATGGCAGGAAGGATGACAGTGTGCAGGCAGACATGGCGCTGGAGAAGGAGCTGAGAGTTCTACATCTGGACCCACAGGCAGAAGGAAGAGACTGTAAGCCACTAGGCCTGACTTGAGCTTCTGAGACCTTAAAGCCCACCCCCTAGTAACATACTTCCTCCAATGAGGCCATAGCTTCTAATAGTTCTGCTCCCGGTGAGCCTATCTGGCATTTTCTTTCAGACCACCACAACTCTCCTCTTCCTCTGCCACAGCCAGTGTTACCCAGCTGTAGAGACTAAACAGGACAGTGTACACGCCAACCCTTGACGTTCTGTACTCATCTGCAAGACCAGCTGCCTTCTGAGAAGTGAGATTGAGCCCAGTACACATCATCTGCCCACTGGGAGAATGCCCAGCCTCAGGGTCAAGAATAGCTGTGCCAGGGCAAGCCCCCTGGCTTGGCAAAGGGAACAGAGGGTACCCTGGTCAGAGGGTCCAACTGCTTCATCTCTCTGCCCCTGGGATACTTAGTACAAGCTGCAGGTCCTGAATGGCTGTCCTGCAGTCTCTAGTCTCATGCACAGGCTGGCCAGATGAACAAGGTTTCCAGCACAGAGAATGGCACTGGCACGCTGTTGGTTATTTAGTGAGTTAAAAACTATTCCATTCAGTGGGGGCAGTGGAAGCACACACCTTTAGTCCCAGCATTTGGGAGGCAGAGACAGGCAAATCTCCACGTTAAATACCAGCCTTATATACAGAGTGAGTTCCTTCCAGAACAGCCATACATAGATAGGGTTCTTCCTCTATGTAGGAGGAACCTATCTCAAAAAAACAAACAACAACAACCACAGCAAAAATAACCTTCAACTGGTGTGACGTCAGAAGGGTGCTGCCCTTAGGATGGGTACAGAAGTGTGTGTGCTCATCACACGCTGCCCATATCCAGTGAGATGGCATGAAGAAAAACATGGAAGACCAAGAGCAAAGTGCCCACCTCAGGCCTTGTGCTCACCCTTTTGAGTCCATTACCATGTCCTGGAGACCTCCATGTCTCCTACCCTAAGAGCCAAGCCCACTTCCATCCTGGAGGGCAGAAGGCTGAACCTGCACTCCAACCCCAGGAGGGCTGTTTGCAGAGGCTTTGAGCAGAGTTTGGATATACAGAATGAGGAGGTCACAACCAGGAGCAGGCCTTACCATCTGGGAAAGGGCCTGGGCAGGAGAAGTGCTTTGGCCAACATTCCCTTAAGTATCATGGTTGGTGTATGTCTCGGGTCCAGATTCTAAATTCCAATTTTGCCCTCCATGGCATTTTTTAAAGGAAAAGTAGACTATTCTACTTAATAGCTTGAAAGACTGACTTACAACTTCTAACACCTAGAGTATGGGGTTCCCTTTCTCATTTATTGCTGCGATGCTAGGGATGAAGCCCAGGGCCTTGATCATACTAGGCAAGTGCTTTACCACTGAGCTAGCCCTATCTGGCAAAGCAGCAGGAAGTGTTCTTAACCACTGGCCGGCTCTCTAGTCTCTCAACCTATTATTTTCAAGAATTACAATAGCAGAAGCTAACAGGAGCTGACTTTGAGCCAAATATTTTATATGCGTGGCTTCTAACTGTCATAACAAGAAACCACCATAAGGCTGGGACTGGTATTCTTATCCTGTAGTTGAAGATAATGAGACTTAGAAAGGGAAGTGAACTGCCTCAGGACATAGAGTGAGCAGCTGGGAGTCTGGGTTGACTCTTAGACCCACATTCTTAGCCGTTGGCACCAGCTGTCCTGGGGGGGCAGTGGGAGCCGCTGAGGATTTTAAACCTGAGGTGAAGACCAGACCTATGTAGGGAAGCACAGTGGACTGAAGGATGACAAGATGGTGGCTGATACAAAGACCCCAGGAGAGCAGGGACTACCCTGAAGCAATAGCAGTGGGCAGCATGAGAAGGGATCACATCTGCTGTATCTGAGGCTGCAGAAAGACAGGCCAACACTGCCCTCAGACCCCTCCAGAGAAATCTTCCACAAGGACCAAGATATATCATGGTAGCAGGACCCTGGTGGAAAGATACTTCCTTATTTTCTTCCCAGATCTTTTTCCACTTGGTTCTGGCTATTCTAAGAAGAGCAGAGCAGGTTGCATCAGCAGTAGCCTGGCAGCTCCACACACAGGAGCCAGCCCAGACTTGACTGGGGCAGGGACATTCCTGGAGGAGGGAGTGACAGGGAATGCAGCCCACAGCTGTCCTCTAGGAGAGATGCGGTGGCACTGGCTGGCCTCTGCATTGTGTCCTGTGGGTGGGAGAAGTGATATGTAAGCAGCCTTCATGCCAGCGACGGCCTTGACAGCACAGCCAGCAGCAGGCAGGCCTCCAGCATCCACTGCCTGCCTGCGGGAATCAGCGGGCAAAGTTGGCTCCACAGTCCCGTGTCTGAATGGGTGCAGGTGTGGACCTGTGCAGGTGTGCTGGCCTTTCTGTGGTGGCTGACACCTCCAGCCACACCCTCTGTTTCAATCTCTTGGCTTCTGCAACACTCGGTCATAATAGGAAAGATTTATTGAGTTCTCACTGTATACCAGACACTGCCAAATGCTATCAAGCACAGCATTGCCTTTAATCCCTTCAGCTTTCTGGGAAGTTGGTCTTGTCATCCCTGTTTTATGCAAGAGGAACCTGAGGCTTAAACAGATGACGAGATGTGCCCCAGGTCACAGAGATGTGAAATTGGGGTGTGAGCCTCAGTTTTCTACACCACAAAACCTGTCCCATGTGGACTTCTGAGAAGAGGAGCCATGCATGGGGTGCTTGCATGTTTACTTGATGTTAGGAGACAGGCTGAGATTTGGTTCATACCCGATGGTTTTGTTTTATTTCTTTATCTATTTATTTATGTTTATGGATATGGGTGTTTTACTTGCATGTACACGTGTATACTCCTTGTATACCTGGTGCCAGAAGTGGGCTTGAGATCCCTGAGACTGGAGTCATAGACAGTTGTGAACTGCCATATGAGTGCTGGGAACTGAACCTGGGTCCTCTGGATGAGCAGCTAGTGTCCTTAGCCATTGGGCCATCTCTCCAGCCCCAATACTTGATATCTTTACAGCTACGGAAACAGAGGCTCACACTGCACCTTGTTCTTACTATTTCACATCTCCCTGAATTCCCAAGGAAGCTTTGTATCAGGACAATGACCAATGGGGGTGAGGGGGTGGAAACAGAAGAAACTGAATATTTGACTGTGCCTCCAATGTGAGGCTTGGGACCTAAGCTTGAGACTCTTCCCCCAAGGACCCAACACTCCCCTTAGCTACTTCTGCCTGCCTCAAGGCAGTACAAACATCAGAGTTTGCACACATGCAGGGCAGTGATAGAATGTGCTCATCTGTTCCCAGGACTCACACCCTGCCTCAGCTTACCTACCGCTACACAGAAGCAAGAAGTTAGGAAGAGCTGCTCACGTGTGTGCTCATGTGTGTTTATATGTGTAAGAGACCACTCACATCATACTGGAAATGAGGCACTCTGTGTCCTCAACTCCTCATCAAGTTAGTCATCTCTCCTTCCAGAAGATTAAGGAAAGAAGCAAAGCTATGGCCTGCCCTTCCCCTGTGCTTTCTTCAGATTCTTAGAGGGATTTGCAATAAGCTAATTCTCCCCAGTTTCACTTAGTGGTTAGATCCTGGACCTTTAAAAACACGAGGAAGGCTGAGAACGATGGTTTTGATGACAGTGCCTCAGGTCCCGGGCAGATTGCAGCTTCCGGAGTGGAATCCAGTTTATGTGCCCCACTATGCCAGCTGCATATGTGCCCCAGCATGTTCCTTCTGTCGAATGGGTCATCAGGGCACCATCACTGACCCCTGACTCACCTCAGAGCTCTTGGAAGGCAACAGGGAGATGCCTTTCATCTGTGCTGCAGACTCCCTAAGCAGGGACAGCCTATAATGACCTGGCAGAAAAACACCTGTCTTGGGACCAAGATACTAGGCCCAGCCTGGCAGGTTGTGTGATTTTGAACATGTTTTGTTTATGTCTGTGAAGTAGATGACAGAAGAGGTAAGCAATGGAGGCTCATACCTCCCCTCCCCTCCCCCTGCAGTTCCCACCCCCCTCCCACCTCTGCAGTCCCTAGGAGTGGGCTGTTGGGGCCTGCTGAGCTCTGGAGAAAAGACAGCTCTGAGACATGTGGCCAGCACATCTGCCACTCTTGGGTATCCATCACAACCTGACTGGTCCAAGAAGGGGTTTCTCCATCACACTGTCCCATGGCTCAGTCTGTTCTCGTCTATGCTAGTCCTATGCCACCCTGCTGTCCCAACTTTATCTCCTTTCTCACACAGCTACAGCCCTATGGAGGGATGCAGAAGCCACAGGAACTGTCACCTACTTGATTATTATAATAGGCTGAGACCCAGAAGTTGGCCTCAAAGGCTTGTTCTTTGATCTGACCTATGAAAGGAGGAAACAGCTGCCAGAGAACGAATAGTTGCCTCGGGTGGGAGACAAAGGAAAAATTGTTGAAGCAGAGACAGGAGTGAGGAGGTTCTAACCAACTGGGTGCTGTTCTGCTCCTGAGGCCAATGGAGGAGCTTCAGAAGAATGTTGTATCCCCTTCAGCAACCATGCCCTGCACAAGCTGTGCTGGGCCCTGGGCTACAGAAATTAAACAGAGAGGAGCCCAGCCCTGGATAATTCTCCAGTGGCCCACATGGTAAATATTGAGTGTCTCTGGTTTATGCATTAGACTCTGTTTCTTGCCCAGGGTCTCCAGTGAGCAGAGGTGAAGCCCAGGGCAAAGCCTTTAACTCTGTGTTTTGTCATCTCTCAGAGACTAGGAGGCACTTCTTCCTTGGGATACAGGAGATCAGGAAAGATGAGCAAGAGGCAGGTCTAGGCGGGATGCATCCTGTGGGTACAGGGGAAGGGTACTGGAGATAAGCAGTAGCAGAAGCATGGAGGAGTTAGCTAGCAGTGGCTTCAGAGGGCTTGGGGTCTGAGCTGTGGCTGCCAGAGGTGATACAAGCTGGTTTGTATTTGGAAAGATCATTCTGACAAGGTAATGTGGACTGGGAGGCAGAGACTGACTCTGCTCAGTCTAGGTACTCAATTCCACGTATGTTAAATAAGCAACTGGAACTCAACAATCATTTCCATGTGTCACGTATGTTCCATTCATTCTACAGAGCTCTGGGGTGCTTAGCAGGTATAGAGTGGGCCACCTGTTACGGTCGGCCTGATGGACGGTAATAAGACATGAACCTGAGGTGGCAACAGTGGCTTTGCAGTGGAGGCATCATCTATGGGATAAGACGCAAGGAGCAGATGGTCGGAACAGGATAGGTGAGGCAGTGCAGGAGAACCTGAAGTATACTCCCAGGCTTCTGGCTTGGAAGATGAATAGAGAGTAGAGGGAGGGGGCAAGGAGGAAGAAAAGATGTGACAACCTAGATGTCAAATGATATCTATGTGACAAACTCCCAAAAAACATAATTCTGATGTCTGGCTTTCCCTTTATGGGACTGTATACGGTATCACTTAGCTGAGCTGCTTTAGCAAACTTCTGGAGACTTTCCTGGCATTTCGAATTCATAGGGACCAGCCTGGAGGTGTGGGTAATTGGTCTTATGCTTGGCAAGGGTGGCCCTGGGTTGATGCTTAACTTCTTACATCCTTTGCCCGTTCCTGTGAGATCTCATTGTATTTTGTTTGTTTCATAGTTTTGGGCTTTCTGTTTGTCTGTTGGAGCAGGGGTGTTGTTGAGACAGGGTCTTGCTATGTAGCTCAGTCTAGCCTCCCTTGAAGCAAAGGCTATCCTGCCTCAGACTCCTAGGTACTGGGATTACAAGATTATATCACCATGTCTGGCTATTTTTCCTGGACTTTTAAAATACAAATCTCTTATGGACAAACTTTTCTCCACATTTTTGTTTCTCTCTTGAATTTGTCTGTATTTTATTTTTTTAATTTATTTATTTTAAACTCTATGTGTATGTGCACTCTGTGTGTGTTCTAAGTATACACATAAGAATGCTAATAAAGTGGGCTGGATATGTGGCTCAGTCGTAGAGCATTTACTAGCATGCTTGAGGTTCTGGATTTGACCCCCAGTGCTGGAGAACAAAAAAGGAAGTAAAAAAATCTTTTTAGGTCCAGTGAGGTGGATCAGCAGGTAAAAGCACTTGAAAATGGGGAGTCTGTCCTTTTTTTAATGTGTATTTATTTATTGTGTATGTATGTGTGTGTATGAGAGAGACAGACAGACAGACACTCGTATACATGTGTAGATGCATATGCGGGGGATCAAAGGACAACTTGGTTCTCTCGTCCCACCATGTGGGTTCTGAGGATCGAACTCAGTCGTCAGACTAGGGAGCAAGCACCTGTACCCACAGAGCCTCTTTTCTTACACTCAGTGATTGTTCCCTCTTGGCGTGCTCAATTCTTTTCCACTCTAAGTTTAGTTGATTCTTTCCTGTCCCCTAGGCAAGTACCAAACTTGGTGCTTTAGAAGCCATAGTGATGGCGTGCTGCTGCTGGGCTCACCGTTTCCATGGTGATGGTGTGCTGCTGCTGCTGGGCTCACCACTTCCTCCAGCACTGAAGGGCCCTGTTGTAAGGGGAGAGAAAGGGGAGCTCGTGAAAGAGGAGCTGAAGTGACTGAGTTGGGGTCTAGACCAGGAAAGGCTGGAGGTCAGGGGTCTTTGTAAGGTTGGATAGGAGGAAGAGAGATGCTAAAGAGAAGAGCCTGTGGCCCCGGATCAGGCACTGGGATGTTTCAGAAGCAATGATTCCACATTAAGGACCAAGCTCCATGAGAGAGTGAACTATTCTGCACACAGCAGAGAGAGTGAACTATTCTGCACACAACAGGGCTGAAGCCCCAGCTCTGGCCAGGGGCAGGCCTGAGGTCTGAGTGTCGCTCTACTGTTCTGTGATAGCTCATGCAGTGTCTTTATTTTCCAGGTCCGCTTTAGCGCAGTTGACTGAGAGCCAGGAAAGACAGAAGGAGCCGGGCTCGGCAAGCTCAGCAGAGCAGATAGACGAAAGAGAGCAGGCTTCTGGTGGGCCCTAGCCTCTGGTGGGGGGTGGGGTGGCTGGGCCTGCAGGTCTTCTTGTGGCCCAAGGACACCCAGCCCCAGCACTCCAAACAATGTCCCCCACTCTGCCTCAAAACTCATTGTGTGCCCTTTATCACAGGCCATGGGCCTACCACATGTTCATCCTTCCCCGAAACATTGATGTCAGTCACACATCCCATGACCTCTGACCTGCTGAAGCCTCCCTGTGCTGGTTTCTACCACGGACCTCGGGTTGCTCATCCACACATGCACCCTCTCCTCACTGCTCCATCTCTGTACCCAGCGTGAGTCAGTTCCTCTCCTCTGAGCACATCACCAGGTGCCCAGCTCATGTCTCTTTGTTCTCTGTTGTCTACAGAGTGCATCCGATGGCTTCTGGAAATCTGTGGCCACCCGAGTGCCCAAGGAGCCCCCTGAGATCCGCATCCTCAATCCGTACTTCATCCAGGAGGCTGCCTTCACTCTCATCGGACTGCCCTTCAACAATGGCCTCATGGGCAGAGGGGTGAGACTCCTGTGGGGGGAGGGGCAGGACTTGGAAGAGGATCAGGTGGCAGTGCTTGGGGAAAAGGCTCCATGGGGAGGAAGGCCCATCTTGGCAATGGGCTTGATTAGCTCTGGAGGTCTTAGCCCCACCCTTCCCTACCCCTCCACAGAACACTCATGCTTCCTCTCTCCTTCTAGAACATCCCAACCCTTGGCAGTGTGGCAGTGACCATGGCACTCCATGGCTGTGATGAAGTGGCCGTCGCGGGCTTTGGCTATGACATGAACACACCCAATGCACCCCTGCACTACTATGAAACTGTGCGCATGGCAGCCATCAAAGAGGTGAGGCCTGGGCAAGGGGGCAGTCTCTGGGGGGGTGGCATTTATCATAAAGGATAAACGTTAGCATCTATATAAATGAATGCCAAGGGGGACCAGTAGCTGCTTGTGCTGCCCAGAGTTCCTGGAAGGACCACTCTCAGCCAAGCAGCCACTGCGGTCTGCCCAGCATGCAGGCCTCAGCCATCTGTGTATCCTCTTCCCTAGCCTCCCCTGGGCCCAGAGCACCCCCCCCCTTTTATTTTTTATTTTGGCTTTATCCCTGAATGCTCCTTTCATGGGCCTCCTGCCCCTTGCCCTGTGCCTTAACCTTACCTACTTCCTACACACCTGGCAATTATAGTCGCTTGTCACCAGCTCAGATCTTCTCTTCCATGGACCCTGTGTTCCCCGGGAAGACCCTTTACCCCTTGCATAACTTACAGATGAACAATGCCTCTTGCTCCCAGGAAGACTCCCATACCCACTCCACCCTTCCCTACACCAAGCACAGAACTCATCAGGCAATCCGTCTGTACAGGTAGCTTTAGCTCTCCAGGCGCCTCTACCCCTCGGCCAGGATGTGGCTGGGAGAAGGGTCGGTGAATCCTCCTCAGGCCTCAGCCTCTGCTGTCCTCTCACTGAGCCTGGAGGGTGGGTGTGGCTACAGAAACTGCTCTTTGTATTCTTCACCCCCATTAAACCCTTCACTCCCTCACCTGCCTTCACTTCCTGTCTCAAGAATGCTAAATCTCATACACATGGATATGCCTTCGTTCTTTGTTTCATTTATTATTGTTGTGGGGTACATTATACCAAGGTACCTGTGTGCAAGTCAGAGGACAGCTTTTCAGACTCAATTTGCTCCTCCCATGGTGGGTTCTGGGGATCAAACTCAGGTCTCAGGCTCACACAGTGAGTGCTTTATTCTCCATCCACACACGGGTCCTCATTCCTGATTGCTCAGAAACCTTTTGTGTTGATTACTTCTTCCGCTTAGGCTCCTAATTTCTATTGCTCCTTTCCTCTCTCATCCTCCTCTCCTCCCCTTCGCTCCCCTCTCCTTCTCTCTCTTCTTCTCTCCTGTCCTGTCCTCCCTCTTCTTCCCTCCCCTCTCCTCCCTTCCCCTCTTCTCCCTTCCCTTCCCTCCCTTTTCCTTCCCTTCCCTTCCCTCTCCTCTTTTCCTCTCCCCTCCCCTGTCCTCTTCTCCTCTCTTCTCTCTTTTCCTTGTCTTTTCTCATTCCTCAGCTTTGACCTAGCCCTTAATAATCAACATTAGGCACAGGCCTTTGATCTCTGTGAGTCTCTGTGAGTTCAAGGCCAGCCAGAGCTGTTACAGTAAGAGCCTGTCTCAGGAGGAGAGGAAAAGAAGCCACTATGGGGCTTTATCCAGAGAGATAAAGTAGTTAAGTAGTTAGTAGTAGTTAAAGGCTCAGTAGTTAAGAGTACATACAACTTTATTCCCAGCACACATATAGCATGTAGACACATGTAGACATGGTGTATACAGATACATGCACACATACACACACATATTAAAAAAATAAATCTCTCTCTTTCTCTCTCTCTCTCTCTCTCTTTTTTTTTTTTTTTTTTTTTTGAAACAGGGTTTTTCCGTGTAGCCCTAGCTGTCTTAGAACTCACTGTAGACCAGGCTGGCCTTGAACTCACAGAGATCCACCTGCCTTTGCCTCTCAAGTGCTAGGATTAAAACCATGTGCCACCATGCCCAGCTAAAAAACATATATCTTGAAATAAAGTAAATGAAATGAAATACAATAAAATAAGAACTGTCAGAAGAGACTCTGCTGAAAATGTGGACTGAATAGATGGACAGAAGTCTGATCACAACCTGCCTCAGCAGACAGCAGTGTCTAGATCCAGGAGGCTCCCAACTTACCTGCATGGAAGGAGGGTTTAGGAAAGAGCTCCAGAATGGGGCAGTCCCTGGTCTAAGAGCTATATCCAAGACAAACTTGTGTGCCTTCTCTCCTTTTTTTTTTTCTTCAAGATTTAGTTTTAAGTGTGTGTGTGTATGTGTGTGTGTGTGTGTGTGTGTGTGTGTGTGTGTGCGCGCGCACCATGCCTATATGTGTTGTTCTGGGAATAAAGCTGTATGCAGGCACCTGAGTACAGGTCTCCACTGAGTCCAGAAGAGGGTGTCAGATCTCCTGGAGCTGAAGTTTTAGCTGGGAGCCACTGACAGCATTCCTGGGAACTGAACACATATCCCCTGCAAGAGCAGTATGTGCTCTTAACCCCTGAGCCATCTCTGCATCCCTGTGCCTACTTTTTCATTAGGAGGGCAGACTGTCCAGCATGTTCATACGTGTAGGCTGGTGGAGAGCACAGAACTCCCACGTCCCAGTTATCCATACATGACTAAGTCTTCCCTCTGCTTCCTCTCACGCTCCCCACCCCAATGACTAGGGGGAAAATGACTTTTAGAGACAGCATTATGGCCAGAAATTCTGTAACTCCAAAAGATAAGAACTACTTTGATATCACATGTAAAAAAAAAAAAAGTTAATAATTTCTTAATGTAATGGAATATCCAGTACTCTATTGACCTGCTAGCCCTCAGTGACTCCTAGTGGGTGCTCTTGAAACTGACTCATCCCATGGTTCCTTCTGCTGGAAGGAAGAGAAGGTGCAGTAGGAACACAGTTTGATGAGTGCCCATGCTTGCTTGGATCCCTGCCCTGCCATTCTTCTGAGCCTGGTGGTGGGGGTGCTCTGCTTTGCTTTTGCCTGTCAAATCTAATTTCTGTCTGAGGAGATGACTCAGAGGATAAGAGCCCCTGCTTCATAAGCATGATGACCTAAGTTCAAATCCCAAGAAGCAAAATGTCAGAGGTCAGCCGTGGACCTTCCTGTGACTCCTAAGAATAAAACTCAGGATGTCAGTCTTGAGCAGGAGTGCCTTTACCTGCTGAGCCACCTCACCAACCCCACCCAACCTCTTCATCTCCAGAAGCTGTATTCCTCCAGTGGACTCTGAAGTTTCACACGGTCACCTCAAATAGTCTGCAAATGTAACTGTACTCCCAAATTGGAAAGAGATTTCCCAGGGCCCGTTCCACCACCCTCTCATCTGGAATCATCTGAGGACAGTGCTGTCTTTATAGCTGACATACTTGCTTTTAGGTTTCTAGAGTTCTTCCTGGTGGCCGCTCCTCACTGTGTCTGGAGCCTGATGCACTGCGCCATCGTTTTGGGGGTAAAAGTTTAAAGAGCTCTGGGCTCACTCTTCTATGCAGCTTGATCCTTTCCCAAGGTAAAGGAGTCGTGTAAATTTTAAGCCACCATGGGAAAAAAAAATAGTTCAACTTATTTTTTTTACTCAGCATTTTGAATAATTTATTTTCATGTGCATTGGTGTTTTGCCTGTATGCATGTCTGTGTGAGGCTGTCAGATCCACCATATCTGGAGTGACAGACAGTTGTGAGCCACCATGTGGGTGCCGGGAATCAAACCCAGACCCTCCAGAAGAACAGCCAGTGCTTTTAACCACTGAGCCATCTCTTCAGCCTCGTCATGGTTCAGTTTCTAGCAGTTTCCTGTTGCTCCCCTACCAAGGTTGCTCCACCTCATCTCCTCAGTCCTCATGTTATTGTTTCGAAGCTGTAAAAGGTGGTACCCTAAGGATTTTATCTTCCGCTTTACTTGAGGCAAAAAGGGAGGATCGTCGTCATCTTTTTTTGCCAGAAATGAGGGAGTAATAAAATTTGGAGGACAAGTTTTTTTTCCCATCGCTTATAAACAAATTCTTTTTATTCTCTAGTAATTTTCCTGTCCTAGGTCTAACATGGTCTCCTTAGTCAAGAGACTCAACAAGGATGAAAGGCTCTCTGATGCAGCTTGCCTACCTTTTAAGAGATAAACTCTTGTATTTGATGTTTCCCTTCAATTTGTGGCACAGACAACAAGCCGTCCACTTGTTCAAAGCTTCAACCATAAAATCCCATTAAATGTGAAAGGCAGTAAAATTAAGACAGGCAGTCAAAGAGAGATCTGCCTTCATTTTAGTAGTTTTCAATCTCTAAGTCAAGGAAGGAATTCATAGGAGAATTTAAATTTGTTTTCTCTTTTGCACTCATAAAACCTGTGGGCTCTAACAATTTAAAATCTTTATAATTGCATGTTTTGCATTAAGCATTGATGAAAATAAAATCTTTAATTCTGGAGGCTAAAGAGATGGTTCAGTGGTTAAGAGCACTGACTACTCTTCCAGAGAACCTGGGTTTAATTTCCAGCACCCACATGGCAGCCCACAACTCTCTGTAACTCCAGTGCCAGTGGATCTGTTACCCTCACACAGACACACATGCAGGCAAAACACCAATGCATATATAATAAGAATAAATCAAGCATTTAAAATAAAAACTTTAATTAAAAAAAAGTCAGGCATATCTACACAAGTACCAGACAGGAGGGTCACTGGGTTTTGCTGAACATGAGCCTAGCTCCAAGATCAATGAGAGACCCCATCTTCAGAGAATATGATACAGAGTGATAGACCAGGACAACATTCTCCTCTCCCCTCTGCAAGTATATGCATATGCATGCACGCACACACCAGGAAGGAAGGAAGGAAGGAAGGAAGGAAGGAAGGAAGGAAGGAAGGAAGGAAGGAAGGAAGGGAAAATTACATCTAATTTCATTGAACAAATCTCATGGAGTGCCTACTGTATGTCTAACCATTCTTGCCCTTAGAAACTTCTGGAAAGATGATTTGAATCTTCAAAGAATGGATGTGAGTCACCCAGGGGTCTGAGACAAGGAGGGCAACTCTGGAGGTAGCAGCAAGGTGGAATGACAAAGCCTGATCTAGGTTTTTCTGGAGATTTGAGGGGACAGATGGCGAGAACAGGAAGGATGCTGAGAGAGACTGGATCACCTCAGTGCACTGCAGTGTGGATTGTGAGGAAGGAAACCATTACCACTTGGGGTAATGTGGAAGTTTCAGGGCAGCCAAGTCTGTGATTCACTCAGGAGGCCTCAAGGATGCTCACAGCAGAGGGCTATAGGGACTCTGGTCGGTGACTGCCTGAGTTTTAGATGACAGAGATTTGGAAGGTCAGAGAGTATTGTTGGAATCAAAGTAAGAGCCGGACAGCCCCTAGTTTTTAGTACCAGTAAATAGTGGCTGTGGATACAGGCATGGAGTGGCCTAAGTGCTGACACACACGAAGAGGCCAGCTGGGTCTAAGCCATGAGGCTAATGACACTCACCCTTCATTCCTTCAGTCAGGCCCTTCCTTCTTTGAAAGGCTTAGTCATCGGAGCTTTCTGGGGAGATTTCTGGGAATCAGAAGGAATCCAATCCCATTAAGCCCTGAAAGGTGGCATCTTCTTTAACTTAGTAGGATGCACTTTTTAAGTATATGGCACTTTTGGTTTGTTTTGTTTAAGGATAGTGGTATAGGAAGTGCTTTTAGCCTTTGGGAGCCAGCCTGGTGGAATGGTCCTAGGAGGTAGAGGCAAACCATAAAAGGGGTTCAAGGCCAGCGTGAATTAGTGAGATACTGCTTTAGAGCAGTAAAGCAGATGGATATATCGGCTCACATCTGTATTCCAGCATTTGGAAAGCTGGGATACAAAGATCATGAGTTTGAGAACAGCCTAGATGACACAATGAGTTTGAAACTAGTCCAAGCTACTAAGTTAGACTCGGTCTCAAAAACCCAGGGCAGGTGAGATGCATCAGTGACAAAAGCACTGGCCATGCAAGCCCGGTGGTCTGATTTCAATCCCTGGAACCCACAGTAGGAGGGAAGCCATTGCCAAAGATCAAAGGTCACTCTTTGACTTCCACTCAGGCCGGTACTCAAAGACCCACACCCCATACACACACAGAAAACAATACATAGAAAACAAGCAAACATAAATAAACTTTTAATGTTTAGCTTCAAAAAAGAGAACATTTTAAAAAAGAAAGATGAGGTGTACTCCTCAGACTCCCTGGTTCCTGTGCACTGCACGGGAGGAAGGCTTTCATTAGCTGCCTAAGGCCTGGAGAACTGATTGCATCAGGCCAGAGAAGCAGCCCAGGCCCTTGCTGTGCGGTCCAGTGACTCACCTCCTTGCCCTTGGGGTGTCTAGAACCCCAGTGCTGCCAAGGAGCTGTGGCTGCTGTCTGGGGGAACAAGAGGCTGAGCACCGAGGGGACTGGAAAGCCGAGCCTACTCAAGACTTGGAAGGAACCCAGGGCAGAGTTCCCCTGGGGTAACAAGGGGGTGCCAGGCTTGTTTGTTGAGGGAAGCATTGTTAGTTGGAGCATTCTGTAACCCAGTTATTGTGATCTTGTACGGAGACATAGGACAAATGTGTGCCTGCGTATTCCCAGTCACAGAGCTTCGAAGGGTGCTGACTGGAAGTGAGCACCAGCTCAGGGTTAAGCAAGGCTGTGTCCCAGCAACCCTCTGGATTGCCCACTTCATGACTTCTCCATCTCTCCCCTTCTAGTCCTGGACGCACAACATCCAGCGAGAGAAAGAGTTTCTGCGGAAGCTAGTGAAAGCACGAGTCATCACTGACTTAAGCAGCGGTATCTGAGTGGGCCGGACACTGGGCCAGAGAGGCTCACGCCAGGACCAAGCAGCTGCCACCTGCACAGGAGCCTTCCAACTGAGAGAAGGACAGTGCCAAGGGGCCCGAGGGCCAGTGAGGCCTTGGCAAGGCAACCAGAGCTGTGCCCACTAAGGCCAGCTTCAGAGACCAGCACCCTGCCTTGCAGCCTGGGTCTATGAAGCCAGAGGGCCAGGAGGCCATTGGCTGTGGCCAGCAGGCCCAGCATGCAGGAGGTGGGACATTTGGTAGCAAGAGCGCTGCCAGAATCATTTCTCTAATCAGTGTTTGGTGTATTATCATTTTGTGAATTTGGGTATGGGGAGGGGAGGGATAATTTATTTTTAAATTAGATGTCACATTTGGTCCACTTGTTGTGCAGAAAGAGGCCCACTAGAGGGCCCATCAGGCAGTGGTACCAGTGAACTCCCTGAAGGATGGAAGTGTGGTGACCATGCTTCAGGGACAGGGAGGTGGATAGCGTCTCCTGTCAGCCATCTCCAGCTCATGACACTCTTTGGCCTTCCTTGGGGAGAAAATGGAGTACTCCCTCTCACCAGCCACCAGTGTCCCACAGGGGAACCCCAGAGCCATCCCTTTAAAGCCAACAGGACAGCTCTTGGACAAGAGCAGAGAACTCAGGAGGCAAGGACCAGCCCAGCCTGAAGGGAATGAATGGCTCGGTCCATAGCTGTCCCTAATCCACGAGGCAGTGCTCCTTCCTGGACTGACCAGCTGTCAGATGGTCTGGGTTTCTTGATGAGACTGCCAGCCCTTTGGGTTCTATGCAGGACCAGAGGGAAGTGAGGCTCAAGGACCTTACCCAGGCTGCGGCAGCCATCCCAGGCAGCCCTCATGGAAGCAATAAAGCTCTCCTCTGAATCTGGCATCCTGTTGTTTTCTCTCACTTCTCTGGAAGAAACAAAAACTACTGAACTCAAGGGTCTTCTCTGCAGCCCATGGACTCCTGGGTCTCTTTCACTTCTCATGTCTAGTGCAGGACCTTTGAGCCCTCCAGCTCAGTGGTTAACAGTATTTACTGTTCTTGCAGAGGACCCAGGTTCAATTACCAGTACCTACCTGGAGGTTACAATCACCTGTCACTCCAGTTCCAGGGGATCTGATGTTCCCTTTTGACCTCTAGGGCTCCTGTAGTATACACACACATACACTCACAGAGGCATACAGACACAGAGAAGCTCACAGACCTCCATTCCTGTCATCCATGGCTCCCCTTAGAAATGAATATGGCCCACTCACCATTCGCACTTGAACAGAAAATAGGACAGCCCCTCACCCAGCCCTAAACACCCCTGGTAACTTTAGAAAAGACATCCCTGCATCCCTGCCCCTTTTCACCACTTTAGAACTCTGGAATCTGACCTCTCTTAAAGCAACTCCAGGTAGATCTAAGAATCAAAGGTACACTGTGATCTGTAATGGTGGTGGCAGCTTCGTGTCAGACCCTGACCACCATGGCAGTAAGTGGGACACGGCTTCAGCTACATGCCTGGCAGTGGGAGCCCTAGCTGAAAAGACCACCTCAACTGAGCAACCAGTTACATGAGAAGAGAGCAAGCTGTTCAGTGCCTGTGTCATGTGTCTATCCATGTTGTCCCGTGTGACCCATGCAGTCCCGTGGGGCCTGAGGATAGCCCTCACAGACTTCAGTCTCGAGCACTGCACAAAACTGCTCTCTCAGAATCAGTGGTGATGAACTCTGGCTATGCGCCAGAATCACAGGTGAAGACCTGGAAATTTACACCTGCCCACCCTAGGATTCTGACTCAGACCTGGGGTGGGGGCAGCTCTTAGAGGTCCACAGAGGTACTGGTACATAGCCAGGGTACATCTAGTGCATGCGCATTCTCTGAGTTCCCTTCCTCAGCCCCAGCACCTATCTGATTTTGCATGTATTGGTTGGTAAGTACCAAGTTGCCATCACTAGCCCAACTGCCTTCACTTTACTCCTGGCTATAAATTCAGCTGCTTCAGGGGCATTTCTATCAGGAGAGTCTACAGACTCCTCTATTTCAGCATGTCTTAACACTGGCTTCACATGCCACCACACCCCCCACCCCAGACCGCCACCCCTATATCTGAACCTCTCCCAGAGAGAGCCAGTTCCTAGCATTCATCCTTCTGTGGTCACCCAGGCCAAAGCTAAAGGCCCACCTTTGTCCATCTTACCACCTCATCTTTGTCCAGTCAGGCAAAGGGAATGTTGGGGATTGGGTCCTGAAACCCCGACTCCCCATACCCCTGCTCAGAGTTTATCCTATTGTCCCCAGCAGCCTGCATCCCTCTTCTGACTTGCTTGTCTCAAAACCATACTCTCTCCAGTGCAGTCATTCAATGAAAATGCATGTCTGACCACACTCAGACTAGGTCAGTTGTTCCCCAAAATCTTGGTGATGAGCTCCAGACTAGTTAGCAGAACCTTTCTGATCATGGCCATCGACCAACCTCCAGACACCTGTCAAATTGCCTTAAACTCCAGTTCAATACTCTGAGGCTCTCTGATTCTTCATCCCTGGTCCCACACACACTATCATTCACTGCCTTCACTGGGTGTATGTGTGTGAGTCCCTCTGAGGCCCGGGCCCTGAAACTGAGCAAACAGACTATCCTTGGACTGTGGACACTCTGAGGCAGCTGAGCCTTCTGGGGGTCCCAGAGCCACCACTTGAGGATGCAGAGTAGCTCTCCAGAAACCCCACGTCTGCTCAGCCCAAGCAGGAACTCTCCTCCAGGCTGCCCCTCCTTCGCCGCCCTCCCTCGCTCTCTCCCGCCCTCGGCCAGGCCTCCCAGTTCCCTACTTTGCGTGACTACCAACTTCGAATTCCCAGTTTCAGCGCCTCGCCTCGCTGCAGCCCGCGATCTCTACTCTGCCTCCTGGGGTCTTCTCCAAATGTCTAGCCCCCACCTAGGGGAATCTAGCCTAGCCAGCGGGGACCGGATCCAGAGGGTGGAGCGGCCAGGTGAGCCCTGAAAGGTGGGGCGGGGCGGGGGCGCTCTGGGCCCCACCCCGGGATCTGGTGACGCCGGGGCTGGAATTTGACACCGGACGGCGGCGGGCAGGAGGCTGCTGAGGGATGGAGTTGGGCTCGGCCCCCAGATGCGGCCCGCGGGCTCTGCCAGCAACAAGTCCCTCGGGCCCCAGCTCTCCCTGCAACTGGGGCTTGGAGCCCTGCACCCGAGGTAAGCCAGCCTTCTTGCCCATCCTCTTGATGGACGCTCAAAGGGCAGGAGAAAGGGCAGAAAGGTCTTCTCCCCCTTTTCTCTCAGCCTCTCTCTTCTGGGCCCTCAGCGCAGCTCTTTGCCCCTCCCAGCCCCTCCAGTTCCTCTTGTCGCTAGCCTCTTGGACTGTGTTAACCCTCCTGGCTGGCTGTAACGTGAGGCTCCCGCTGCCGCCACAGGACGCAGACCGGCTGCCAAGGCCCCACTTTTAACTAAAAGAGGCGCTGCCAGGTGCACAACTCCGGGCATGATCTATTTGAGCTTCGGGGGAAAGCCCAGCACTGGTCCCAGGAAAGGTGCTTAGAAGGATACGGAGCAGGACTATTTTGGTGAGTATAGGGTTGGTGGATAGGGGTGGCAAGGGCTAAAGGACCAAATATCCCAAATGGTAAGAAAGGAGAAACTGGTCAGAGCTGTCCTCGAGGGACTTGCTCCTAGGCTCCCCCTAGCGCGGATATCCCTAAGGTTGCCTGGCCTGACTTTCCCTCCATCTGAGAAAATAGTAACCAGCCTGGTCTCTAGGGATTTGAACCTTGTTAGCTGCACCTAGCTCTGGAGGACCACTTCCTAGATAAAGGCCTGAGAGGTGTGTGTCTTGTCCTGGAGTTGTCCTATGTGCTCCCCTTCCCTGTGCATTCTGTGTGCCAGCAGAAGGATGGAGGGTTACATCTAGGACCTAAGAAGAGACTAGCTAATGAGAATTTTTGAAAGTTCTAGGGATCCCAGAGTGGTGGTTCACAAAGACTGGTGGTGCGGGCTGGGGTCAGGAAAGATGGTTCACTGGTTCCTAGGAGCAAGGCTAGGGTGCCAGGTCCACAGAAGGCAGATGGCTCAGGCTTGGGCCGGCTCTCAGAGTGGTTCAGCCCTCTGAGACCAGGTTGTTGTGGAGGACTAAGTGGTCCTCCTGGGAATGGCTCAGACCTAAATGTGCAGAACGTGTGCAAAAGCCCCCTCCCCTTAAGTCCGCGGGCTTGACCAACTCTGCCCCCTGGTGGCCACAGGAAGCCATGGTCCAGGCCCTGTGTTTTCAGAAGGACCATCGCTTCCCCAGATTATAGGCAAACTCTTGGGACATATCTGTGGGCATAAGAGAGAACTTGGGTCCAGAACAAAGATTGCAGGAGCCCTAGGCTCCCGGTCATCAGATAACCCAGTGACCAACTGACACTCAAATTCTCCAGGGCTCTGCTTCCTCCCCTGAGGTATGGAGTGAATGCTGAGCGACAAGAGGAGCGGGCTCAAGTTACTACTTTCTCCAGCCACCCTGGTACCTTCAGCCTGAAGTACAGAGCAGAAGGGTCTTAGAAGACAGGACCACCACTGTGTGAGTCTCCCCCCTGTGACTTTAGAGGATCTCTGAGCTCAGCTGAGCCTTGTTTGCCAATCTGGAAAAGTGATCCATTGACCTGTGGAATCGTGAAGGAAGAGGTCCTGCCGAGCGTCTAACACAGAGCAAGGTTCTCCATGCAGCTACTGCTTCCGAGTGGACTCTAGCTACTCCAAACTCCAGGGTAGCTTTGAGAGACTGAAGTGGAAAAAGGAATACCCCAAAAGATAACTAACTCATCTTTCAATTTGCAAGTTGCCTCAGGAAGAGGGTGGGGAAACGGGTCCACGAAGGCTGATGGGAGCTCCTGGAGTTGAAAGCGATGGAACTGGGACTTGGAGAGCCTACCGTATTGTCCCACTGCCACCGGCCTAGATGGCAGGTGAGTCGTCGTTCCCTTGCGTTTCCCGGCTGGCTTTAATTAGAAAAAAGAGAGTAGGGCATGGCTTGGGCCGGCAGAGGTCAGATATAAAAGGGGAAATGCCAAGAGGGAGGGGCCAGTCATAGGAGGAAAGGAACGGGATTTCTCAGGTTGGTCAGTGCCCTCACGTAGTTCCTCCCCTGGGCTCCTGGGAGCAACAAATGCCTATTAAACCTGAGCCCTTCCTTACACTCTGCCACCCAGCTAGGAGCCTCACTAGATCAGTCTCTGATCTAGGCAAGACAAGACACCCCCCGCCCCCAGGAATGCCCTGTTCCTCCCTGAGTCTCTTCTTTTCTCTGTGCAGCCAGCCTTGTGGCCAACTCTAGCTGCTCTAGCCCTGCTGAGCTGCGTCACAGAAGCTTCCCTGGACCCGATGTTCCGCAGTCCCGCTGCTCGCGATGGTCCGTCGCCGGTCCTGGCGCCCCCCACGGACCACCTGCCTGGTAGGTGAGAGCGCGACAGGGCGGGGCAGGGGCGAGGCTAGCTCTAGACATCCCCCCACCCACACCTCCGAAAGTGACTGAGTCTCATTCCAGGGGGACACACTGCGCATTTGTGCAGCGAAAGTGCCCTGCGACCACCGCCGCAGTCTCCTCAGCCCGCACCCCCGCCACCAGGCCCGGCGCTCCAGTCTCCTCCCGCTGCGCTCCGCGGGGCACGCGCGGCGCGTGCAGGAACCCGGAGCAGCCGCGCACGGGCCACAGATGCGCGCGGCTGCCGCCTGCGCTCGCAGCTGGTGCCGGTGAGCGCGCTCGGCCTGGGCCACAACTCCGACGAGCTGATACGTTTCCGCTTCTGCAGCGGTTCGTGCCGCCGAGCACGCTCCCAGCACGATCTCAGCCTGGCCAGCCTGTTGGGCGCCGGAGCCCTGCGGTCGCCTCCGGGGTCCCGGCCGATCAGCCAGCCCTGCTGCCGGCCCACTCGCTATGAGGCCGTCTCCTTCATGGACGTGAACAGCACCTGGAGGACCGTGGACCACCTCTCCGCCACCGCCTGCGGCTGTCTGGGCTGAGGATGATCTCCAAGCTTTGCACACTGGACCCAAGTGTCGCCCTACCTGGAACAGCCCCTCTGGGCCTCACTAACCAGGAGCCTCAACTCAGCAGGAAATGGAGGCTGCAGAGCTCCCAGACCGGGGAGTGACAGACATGGAGCCTGGAAAGATGACAGAACCACTGACCAGCAGTCTCAAGGTGTTCATGGATCCCCCTCTACAGACAGCAGAAACCTCAGCTAACGAGAACTCCTCTGGAAGAATCCAGAAATGGCCCTAGATCCTGGGGAATGAATTTTGAGGAGATACACGTTGTAGTCGAGTTGCTGGACCAGCTGATGCTGAAACCAGCCTTGTGTTCACTTGTGGAAGCCGAAGCCCTATTTATTATTTCTAAATTATTTATTTACTTTGCTGGTTTGTCAGATCCTTTCCTGGACGTGGGGGGTGGGTAGAAGAAGCTAAATGAAGATGTGCCCCCCCCCCATCCACATTTTACACTGACTCAGCAATCATAGTGTTACCTACTTCTTGCTCCTCAGGTGGCTCTGAGGTGGATGGGAGGCACACATAGGTGACAGAGATGCACAGTCCTCAGTACTTGGGGCCTGGGTTACCTGTGGGAAATAAACAGTATAGCTTTCTTTGGAGAAAGGCCACCCTGTGACCACTGGCACCTTTGAGACCCCTGCTTAGTGGGTAAAGACACAGAAAAGCTTGTTTTGTCCCGCTCCATCTATGTCGGTGTCTTACCATGCAAGGACCCATCTTCAAGACTCCCTGACAGGTACATGCTGCTTTACATATAAGTCAATCCCTGAAGGCAAGAGAATATCTGAAGAAGGGCTGAGGATGGGAGAGGGGCCAGGGTAGGGGTGGGGAGGGTGCTGGTTCATGGGAAAGAAGCACAGAGCTTTGTGAGGATAGGAAGACAGGAAAGCACTGAGGGTCTCCACAGAGCATGACTTTTGGGTGATGAACAAGCATAACCACTTGTTCACCCAGCAAACAGTGACATGAGCTGTCAGCTACTATGTAGACACTACAGATGCAGAAGTGAGGCTGGAGATGTAACCTGCCTAGCATGCCCAAAGCCCTGGGTTTGGTTCCAGCACCACATAAACAGAGCGTAGTGGCACATACCCACAATATCAGCACTCAAGAGACAGAAGCAGAAGGATCAGAATTCAATGGCATCCTTAGCTACATATTGAACCCTAGGCTAGCCTGGGCTACATGACAGTCTGTCTCAAGGAAAAAAGACATAGAAGTAAAAGGAACATAATCTCTGTCCTTAAGCTTGAGCCAGGCCGGGCGGTGGTGGCGCACGCCTTTAATCCCAGCACTTGGGAGGCAGAGGCAGGCGGATTTCTGAGTTCGAGGCCAGCCTGGTCTACCGAGTGAGTTCCAGGACAGCCAGGGCTATACAGAGAAACCCTGTCTTGAAAAAACAAAAACAAAAAACAAAAAACAAAAACAAAAAAAAAAAAAAAAAAACTTGAGCCAGGAAAGACAGACAATCAACAAGCAATAGCATATGTAGTCACTTAAGTTGATGCGGCTGCTGGGATGAAAGGCAACTGGAAGCTAAGAGGAACACACTCTTTCTGGAAAGGAAGTCAGTGCTGTCCCTGGCTCATCTCCAAAAGGTCAGTGCAGTCATCTGAGCTTTTCTGTGTGGCCCTCGAAACTGTCTCGGACGAGGTGTGATGGCGCACTGTAATCCAGCACTTGAGGTCTGGAGGCAGGAG
The DNA here is from genome assembly GCA_030674055.1 of Rhabdomys pumilio. Taxonomy (NCBI): domain Eukaryota; kingdom Metazoa; phylum Chordata; class Mammalia; order Rodentia; family Muridae; genus Rhabdomys; species Rhabdomys pumilio. The sequence continues at coordinate 32,688,968 of JANHMN010000004.1, forward strand.
GATCAGTTCAAGATCTTCCTCAGCTACATGGCAAGTTCCAGTCCATCGTGGGCTCCATGACATCCTGTCTGAAAAAGAAAAGGAAGGAAGGAAGGAAGGAAGGAAGGAAGGAAGGAAGGAAGGGAGGAAGGAAGGCAGGCTGTCTTCCTGGTCCTATGCATTTACACTGATTTTTCTTCTTTAAAACAAGACAGGACACTTATTTTTATTTTTGTGTGTATGTGTGGAGGCCAGAGGTCAACAACCCGTCTTCCTTCCTCAATTGCTTTCTGCCTTAACTTCGAGGCATAGTCTGTCTTTGAACCCGAAACTGGCCAATTTGTCCAGGTTGGCTGGCCAGAAAACCCAGGGATCCTCCTATCTCTACCTCCCCAGCTCTGGGATTACAAGCATGTAATTTCATTTTGTTTACCATATTTTGTCTGCAAGGTAGGCAGACATGCCACAGCACACATTTAAAAATCAGGGAACAACTCACGGGAGTCAGCTCCCTCCTCCCACCATGGTGTCACAGGATCAAACTAAGGTCATTAGGCTTGGTGGCAGGTACCTTTACCCGAGGAGCCATCTTGCTTGAACCTCAGCACTTAACTTCTGTTTGTGTCTTATGCACTTTCCGACTGACTAGTTCCGGCCCTCCGAGGTAGCTACATTTGGAAACAATGTTGTCTCCCAACAACTGGGGTTATTGGGAGGCATGGTTGCCTGGAGCAGAGGAGGGAGGCCTGGTGGGACAGATTTGCAAGCTGTCAGTCGTGAGGTTGTAGCCAGGGAGGTTGAAGGTAGGATCCCCGTCATTTGGACCATTTATCAATGTCTGCAGAGTCCTTCCTTCCCACCTGTGAGTCTGCCAGCTTTGCCACAGGAGCCCTTCTCCCAGGCAAAGAAGCAGCAAGAGTTCAGAGAACTGGGCCCATTCTGGCTCAACAAGGCAAACCAAGCCTGTGCTCTCTTCTGTAGTCTCCACCTCAGTTTTATATACTCCCCAAACCTTGGTGGGTTTGCACCCTCAGACATGCCTTTGGTCCCTTTCTCTCTCTACCGCCAAATTGACTGAAACTCCTCAGTTCACATGCGTGTGTGTGAATTCACACACACACACACACACACGCACACGCACACGCACACGCACACGCACACATGCACACACACACTCCCTGAAGAAAAGATTGTCCGAGAGCCTTCCCGCTCACAGAGGACTGTCTAAAGGGGTTGGGAACATTCTAAGGTGATGTCAGCCCTACTGATAAGACTTTGAGCTTAGTGCCAAAAGCTGTCAGTGGGCACTGCAGTTCTGGGTCATTCATGAGGATGCTCACAGTGAGGAAGCCAAGTGCTGGGTCTTGTTGTTTTCTTTTTGTTTTGAGGGGTGTTTTTGTTTGTTTGTTTTTTGAGATAAGTTCTTACTCTAGCTGGATCTTACTTCATACTTGTAGCAATCCTCCTGCTTCAGTATCCCCAGCATAAGAGGCATGATCAGTCATGCCCAGCAAAGTGCTGGCTCTTGACATGCCCCAAACTGCCAGTCCTTGAGGAAGAGGATCCACCTCCAACTTGAAGCTGCATTGTGCTTATAGCCTGGCCTCTCCTCCAAGATGGACTCACTCCCACGGGAAGTCAGCAACCCTTTCCAAGTCCAGCTACCAGATCGTTCTTGAAAACAATGCTTTCTGTTCAAAGAAATGGCAGCAGGGCTGCACTTGATTGATTACAAGCCAGCTAACCAGTCACCAGTCACCAGTAACCAGTCATGTGACCAGCCTAGGCAGCACACTGGGCTCCTCGAGGCTTGGGGTACTTTTCGAGGCCGGGGTGCTTTATAGTGCCATTTCTGACCCTGATCTGTTTCTTTTACAAAACCGCACTTCCCGGTGGATGGTCTTCTTAGAACCTACCACCAGTATCCTCTGAATGCGTATGCTTTGAGGTGTGTTTTTCCAACCTTAGGGAACACCTTAAACCTTCCTGTAGATTCATTTCATCCAGGATGTCTGGTTAAGGGTTCCACTCACTCCCCTACGCCCAGTCACCTGCTCTGGCAGATGGCCCTTATTTATCAGTGACTCTCTTCTTTTCCCACCCAAGGAAGGCTAACGTATTCCTGATCATAGATCCCTGTGTGCAGTGTCTGGGCACTGACTGGGGGTTCATCTCAAAAGGGAAAGGAAGTTGAGAAAAAAGATTTAAGAGACTTTGTGGACCATGGTTGTATCTTTGTTGTTCTCAGAAGGGTTCCAACCTACCTTTAAAGTGGAGCCTTCTGAGAAAACCAGTGAAAGCTATGGTCCTTCTCCCCACCAAATGCCAGAAAGGTTACTGATATATGCACATCTGGTCAGGAAGCTTAGGTGTCTGTAGGGCAGGGGACACCCTCTGAAGCTCATTCACAGGCCCCATGGCGTCCTTGGCCCCATGTGATGCCCTGCCCTAGGTACCTTATGGAGCTGGACCGATTTCTCCGAATGGACTTGGGCTCTGATATCAGGACTCAATTATTTACAATGCACTCTATACTTGAGCCTTTCTCTATTGCATGTCTCCTCTGAATTTATACTGACTGGAATAGAATCGCATCAAAAGAACTGCTATGGGAACTATGGGGGATGGGGCAGGAGTATCTGCTCTGACTTTCCTTCTCTAGAAGAGACTTTGCTGAGGTTTCAGGTACCTCAGTGGCCACTTCCTAGAAAACTTACCTTGGCTCTCTGATCCCATACCCTCCTGTAACCTCTCACTACCCCAGCTGCTCCTTCTATGTTGGGGTTCCTCTTCCTTTCTCTGCATTTTGTGGACACCCCACACAGATTATCTCTCTATTCTCAGGGTGTCAGGTCCCACTGCTATGCCATGCTAGTAGTGCTCGCTCACAGTGTCCCTTCATCCCAGCCCCTTCTGAGCCCGAATTGATCCAATGCTTATCCAAGCATCTTCAAGCTTCCTGATGTCTTCTGACCTTCAGCTCTGCTCTCCAGCCTTGTCTACCCTCTATGTACTTCACAGCGATAACTCTCCCAGCTTTCCAGTTTCCCAACCACCCTAGTATTCTCCCCTCAGCAACTTTGACCTGAAGGCACAAAACAGAAACATGGGCAACATCTTAGACTCCTTGAGCTTATCCACCAGCCCTAAAACAGTTGCCTCTCCTGTTGTCTGCTCACTGAAGCTATATGCTAAAACTCTATTACTGAAGATACCATGCACTCTGACTGTAGGACATAGAGAAATAAAGCTTTCTCCCTGCTGGCTAGTACCAACGAATTCTGTATAGGCTGCTGGAAGGGAGTTATCATCAGCAGCCTTCCTCAGCTGTGAGCCCCATATGCTGCACTTCTGACCTGCCAGGCAAGATGTACCTATTGGTGAAGTAGTGGCAAGCCTGGTATGGGAGTAAACAACCACTTCCTGTTGAGGCCCACTGCACAAGGGAAAATTCATATCTGTTATTGTAAACCTAGTCAGAAATTCATGGCTGGAAAACTCATAGGCCCTAATGGGAACACTACCTCTGTTGTTTGCTAAATTGACATGATGTGCCCAGTAAATTGCCTTCCAAATAACTATGTTTATGCCCCTGGATTAGTATTGCTGTCAGTTTTGGTCAGAGTTGTCTTTTTGTGGTGGGCATCAGTAACTACAGAGACTCATCCTGGATCAACGATGAGAAAAAGTGACTCTTGGATACTCGGCCCTAAGTAGGACATCCATATACCACAGCCTCCAAGACCCAGGGAATCAGCAGAAGAAGGGAAAAGCAAAGAATGCAAGTCTGCACAATATTGGTTCCATCAATGCCCTGGCATGGATCGTGGGGCTGTATCTCTCCATGAGGATTTAGAGTCAGTTAATGGTTCATGGGGAAGGGTATTGCCAGGCTTCTGAAGGTCCTGCTTGGGGTTTAATAATAAAGACATGGAGACGTTTGTATAGTATATACTGTTGGCCTGTTTGCTGGGGTGCTCTCTCCGTAAGTCATCTAACTTACCGGAGAGTCTCCACCATGGTGACGCTCTCTGCTTCACCTCCCTGGCATGTGTCCACTGTACTTCAACTCTCCGATGCTCAGCTAAAGTGGACAACTCTTTACTCCTCAAGTGCCATACTTCTTTCTCATACAAAAAGCTATTAGCATAGAGGGGAGATTTCACAGCTACTCATTCCGAACCAATCAGCAGCCAGCCGGACAGGCAACATCAGTAGTATTGCCTTTTGGCCAGTCTGAGGGCTACTGTGACCTTCCCCAATCCCCGGTGGCGCTTGTCTTTTTTTTGGGGGGGGGTGAGGGGCAGGTGAGGAAGCAGCAAACATTTACATATCCTGCCAGCCTGGGGCCACAGTGGCAGCACCGCAAATAACAATTGAAAATACAGGGGCACACCTGAATAACCAGTTGATAAAACATGTGTGTGTGTAGGGGGGGTAAGTCACCCCAACAAGAGGGAGGGGCATTTTCTTCAGTGGTAAATGTCCATGTAACCAACCAAATACATTGGGACACACACACACAGACACGAACACAGCATGAAAGAAGAAAGATGAGTTGCAAAAAGGAATTATCAGTGGAAAATGGAGATGAATATAATTCAAATTATATGTATGTATAATTATATGAATATAATTCATATGTATAATTATATGAATATAATTCAAATTAATGTTACATTATATGTAACATTATGAATATATGAAAATGTCACAGTGAAACCATCATATATAACTAACATATGCAGATAAAACCTTATTTTCATTTTTACTTATTTTTGTTTTTTGAGACAGGTCCTCTCTACATGGCCTTGGCTGTCCCAGAAATCACTCTGTAGACCAGGCTGGTTTCAAATTTAGACATCCACCTGCCTCTGCCTCCTGAGTGCTGGGATTAAAGGTATGCGCCACCATGCCTAGCCTAAAACATTAAAAGGAAACAAACAAAAAAACCCTAAATTACATTAAACTCCATCTGGGTTTACTGTATGGCGTCTCTCTCCTTATCGATTAAACTTTTCCCAACATAGAGCCTTCTAGCAGAAGCACAGTTAGGCAAATATGAGAAGGACGGGCATACCATCGGGAGGAGGAACTTTGTGAACCTGGGGAGGAAACGGATTAAGACAAGAGCTGGAGACACCATACAAGGGCTTTAGTGCTATACTATGGAGCTTGGGGTTTGTCCTGAGGAACCACTAATGAGTTCCCAGGGGATTTGGTTAAGGTGTATGTGCTGCTTGGGTTTTGTCAATCTCATGCTTATGTCTAAGTTTGCCTTGACAAACCTGGGAAGGAAGACTGGCAGTTGAGGAATTACTTCCATCCAATCATCCTGTGGGCACATCTGTGACTAATGACTGATGTGGGCGGCAAGTGGTCCTGGGTTCCATTAGCAAGCTGAGCAAACTCTCAAGTTGAGACAGGAAGCAGTGTTCCTCTGCTCAACTCTTCCTCAGTTTCTGCCTCTAGGTTCCTGCTTCTGCTCCTGCCTTGACTTCTCCCTCTAGGACGGACTATGGTCAGAATGTGTAAGCCCCAGTAGTATCATAGCATCAGAAAAGCAAACAGAGACAGAATGCTTCTGATGGATGGCCAGCGCCCACGTATAGTGATGGGAATGTTGAGGGGTCTCTTTTTTGAGTTGTTATTCTCATTGATAGAATAATTTGAAAACAGTCACAGAAAGAAGCTTGGAGCCGTTTTCATTAGAGTCAGAGAGAAAAGCATGGGAGAGAAGCTGAGGGTCCCAACAACTGCTGGGGTGAGGGATGGAGAGGAGACACACTGCAGGGAAACAGTGAGACAGTCCAGAGTCTCAGAGAAAGCATGTTTGGGCTTTTGGCCAGCATCTGAAAATGAGATAGAAAGAAAAGAAAGAGTGGATATTCTAACAACTCAAACTCCAGGCTGGGCAGTGGAGATCTACAAGGAATGGCTTGCTGTGAGAGCCGATCACGGAGGACCCAAGTATGTGTTCCACTGAAGAGATAACTCCTCCCATGCCCTCAGCTTGTCTTCAGGTGAATCAACTTTCCCGATGGATGCCGATTGGCTGGTCCAATTAGATCAACTTTCTGAAAATTCTATTTATTTATTCATTCATTATGTGTATTGTTGGGAGGTGGGTGGGCTACATCTACACAAGGACAAGCTTTGGGAGTCAGTTTTCTTTTTCCACTATGTGGGGCTTCAGAATTGAACTCAAGTTTCAGGTTGAACAGGAAGTGCTGTTAACTGCTGTCTTAGTCAGGGTTTCTATTCCTGCACAAACACCAAGAAGCACGTTGGGGAGGAAAGGGTTTATTTAGCTTATATTTCCACATTGCTGTTCATCACCAAAGGAAGTCAGGACTGGAACTCAAGCAGGTCAGGAAGCAGGAGCTGATACAGAGGCCATGGAAGGATGTTACTTACTGGCTTGCTTCCCCTGCCTTGCTCAGCTTGCTTTCTTATAGAGCCCAAGACGACCAGCCCAGGAATGGCACCCCATTCATAATGGCATTTTAAATATTTGACACTTCCCAGTGTCATAGAAAATGGGAGGTGGGGGTTCAAAGCTCATAGCAAGGGACTTATCCTCACTGGTCTCCAAGCCTTCAAGTGACTATCTAGGTTCCTTAACAGGAACAGGGATGGTGAGGTAAATTAGCCTTTAACTAACTGTAAACATGAAGAAAACACAGCAGCCACGAGGTGGCTTGTGGGCCAGACTCTATCCAGGTATAATTTCAGTTTGTGCTTCACTGGACAAATCTCTCACCCATCTCCCAAAGAAGCCATGGCCTTGTGGCTGGAAAGACACATATGTTTTTAAACCCGGTCTAAGCAGAGAATGGTGCTCTCTGTTGCCACCCTGTCAACCCTGCCATCTATTAGGCTACTTCTGAGGACTGACATCACTGAGAAAGCTTCAGCCAGCAGCAACAGACCTGGCAGAGTGCACACCAAGCCTGGAGTCGGCTCTTTCTTGGATCCCTGACTCCCTCCTTTTGAAGTCTCCTACTTTTACCTTCTTCCCTTTCCTCCTCCAATTTCCTCCACAGTGCAGACAGATTTCTCTAAAACGTCAATGTAGCCATATTGCTCATCTGAAAATCCACCTAAGTCTCATAGGCACTCAGAAACAGGTCTACACTCCTGCAGGCCCTCCACCGCTCTTCACAACTAACCACCGATGTCGGTCATCCCTTCCCTCCTCCTCCTCTTCCTCTTCCTCCTCAGAGAGTCCCTTAAGCAGATCCAAAATCACTAGTGTTCTTTAAACATGTTTTGGTTTCTGTTGTTGTTTTTCAGACAGGGTCTTATAGCCCTGGCTGTTCTGGAACTCACTGTGTAGACCAGGCTGGCCTCAGACTCACAGGGATGATTGGCTTCTTTAAAACACTTGAAAAAAAATTTTTTTTTTTTTTTTTTTTTTTTTTGGATAATGATTTGCTAACTAGTTGCAATGGATGGACTCCCTTTAGCAGCAAAGTGAGTCACTCTCCTTCCCAGGCTTTGAGGATTCTTCAAGATCTTATCTCGTTTCTTCTCCTTTGGGAAGCGTTCATCAGCCTTCTCTGGCCTCAGCAGCTACTTCCAGTGCCACCTTCCTCCCTTAGCGCACAAGTGTCACCTGGTGTGGTGGGGCACATGTAAAGCCCTGTATGGTGTCTCCAGTCCTTGTCTTAATCTGTTTCCTCCCCAGATTTACAAATTTCTGCTTGTCCTGATGGCATGCCAGTCTGTGTCATACTTACCCAACTTTGCTTCTGCTAGGAGGCTGTGTTGGGAAAAGTTTAATTAATAAGGAAAGAGAAGCTATATAGCAAGCCCAAATCGAGTTTAATATAATTTAGTTTAAAAAAAAAAAAGGCGGGGCAGTGGTGGTGCACGCCTTTGATTTCAGCACTTGGGAGGCAGAGGCAGGCGGATTTCTGAGGTCAAGGGCAGCCTGCTCTACAGAGTGAGTTCCAGGACAGCCAGGGCTACACAGAGAAACCCTGTCTCGAAAAAACAAAAACAACAACAAAGTTTTAGGTTGGGCATGGTGGTGCATACCTTTAATTCTAGCACTCTGGAAGCAGAGTGGGCCTCAGTGAGTTGGAAGCTAGCCTGGTCTACAGAATTTCAAGACAGCCAGGGCTTCACAGAGAAACTCTGTCATGTAAAAACAAAACAAAACAAAACAAAACAAAACAAAAAATGATCCTTCTGTTTGAAATCATTTTCTTCCCTGAGGACAGGAGTCAAGGACGGATAAGTGGAGGGTGGAGAGGAAGTGCCTGCTGGGAGCAGGGGTTCGCCTTCCTCCAATGTTGAGTTTCCCATTTTAGCTGAAGATAATGAATAAAAATACCCACCTCAAGCCCCGGCTACAAAGTGAGAAACCCATTTGAAAACAAGGAAGGAGAAGCGTGTGGTTCAGTTGACAGGGTGCACAAGAGGCACGGTGCTTGGGTGAGATTCACAGCATCTCAGACATCCAGCTTGGTGGTACACTCCTGTAATCCTCAGGAGTGCTGGGATTAAAGGTGTGCACCACTACCCCAGACAAGAGATTCCATGTCAAAACCAACCAACCCACCACAGCAGAGTAGAGAGAGAAAGAACCTAAGGGATAAAGCCATGAGCTATTCTTACTTAAAATATAATGAAAACCTTACGGTTTCCTCCGCTCCTCTCTCTCTCTCTCTCTCTCTCTCTCTCTCTCTCTCTCTCTCTCAATCTTTCTCTCTCTCTCTCTCTCACACACACACGAACGAGCGCGCCCGCAGAATAATATGATTTTCTAGTTGCTTACAAGCTGATCCACAGTGTTGTTGTTTTTTGTTTTTGTTTTTAATTGTGGGATACCAAGCAACTTCTATCTTTCCTCTTCTTTGGCGGGTGCTGATGGTTCACCAACACAACCAGTTTCTTGTGCCTGAGCACGGACCAAACTAGACCCTTTCCCTTTCATTCTTGGCTTCCAACTCCATCCACAGGTCCCAAGAATCAAGTCTTCGCAGGAGTTGCTCTCCTAGGCAATGTGACTGAGTAAGATGATCCTCTGCCGTAAACCGAGAAAAGGATAGGGATCCATAGGACCCCAACCCACGTGCTCCGAGCCTCCCTCCTCACGAGCCGCCTTCCGGTCTGGAAAAAAAACTACATTTCCCAGGGTACATAGAGGCGGGTCCTTGCTTCGGGCAGGGGCCCCTGGCGGTGTGCCGTTCCGTCGCCTGTTCGGGGGCGCGCGAGCTAGCACGAGGACAGGGCCAAAGACCCGGAATGAGTTTCCGCGTAGTTCCGCCGTGTCGTACCTGGATGTGCTTAGCCGTGCCGGGCCAGGACAGGCGTAGGTGGGGGCCTGAGTTGGTGGTACTGGAGACAGGCGCTCGGGACAGCCCGCGTCTTGCTGAGGTCCCCGCCCCGTCCCGGCCGGGCCGGCCCGTCTGTCAGTCACTGGGGCGGAGGCAGCGACCATAGCGGGGCCAAAGCCGGGAGGCGAACAGATCGCGGGCCAGGCGAACGGAGGGGACCTAGCTCAGCCCCCCAACTCTACCGACTCTGCCCCAGACTTACGAAACTGCAACCCCGTGCTTCCTTGGACGTCTCCGTATCTCGCGAAGGGCTCTCTCCCGGGTGATCTCCCAGCCCCCTGACCTCATAGCATCTCGAAGCTCATCCAGACTAGGGTGTTATGGGTACAGGCCGTTGACCCTGTGACCCCTCACGGGCCAGGGCCTCTGTTTCCCCTGTAGGCCTCCCTGCCCTATGACTTTTGATTCAAGGGACAGAGCCGTGACCTCCCACTAGGACCCTTCTCTGGGAGCACCTCACTGACGCCTCCCTTTTGGGAGCCACCTTAGCGGGTCCCCTCCGAAGAACACATCTTTTGACCTCTGCCACCCACCCCCCTCCAAACGCGGTGGGCAGGCCTCGGCAGCCATGCCCGCCCTGGGCATCCCCTCATCCCACCACTTCCTGGGTACTCAAGCCGGGGTCTAGCAGGGGGCCGACAGCCAAAGGGCTGGGGCAAGAGAGAGATCAGGGTCCACCTCCCTGCCAGGCAGGGAGCAAAGATGGAGCGGCGGGAGGAGCAGCTGGGGGCTGCAGGGGCTGGAGCAGCACCAGCCTTGGACTTCACTGTGGAGAACGTGGAGAAGGTATGAGGGCCTTGGGGTGGGCACTCCAGTGACAGAGCAGAAGTTCTGGGGACTGACACTAATGCCAGAGCTCAGTCCTGGGCTCAGTGCCCGCTGGGATGATGCCCCCAGAGCACCTGGTATTTACCGTCTCTGTCGGGCAGCCGCCGGCTTGGACAGCAGTGTTGCAGTGCCTAATGGGCTATTTTTGGCTTTCTGTAGACACAGGTCCCCTTTCGGATAGATACTCTAGAATCTTAGGTTGTTCCTTTAAGGTGCTGCTGAAGGGCTTAGACTTATAACCAAATTGGCTCCTGTCCAGCTCCAGGAGAAAGGCAGGGGGAGTTCTGGAGGAAACCAGGAACTCAAGACCTGCCACTCAGCCACCCCCACCCCCACCTTGGAAACCACACTGATGCTGAGCCATCCTGGACCCGACTCACTTTTTTTTTTTTCTCCAGTCAAAGGCTCACAAAGATATCTGGAACTAAAACCATCTGAGTTATGTTTTCATTCATCTTCAGAAAGGGTCTTTTCCTTATTGGATGGAAGTCAAACCGGTCCTGGGCAGGCAGGAGTGTATCTGGCTTTCTCGCTTTGTGCTGGGTCCAAGAGGCTTGGCTCTGCTGGCAACTTTACAGGGCCCTTCCTTCCTTACCTGCCCACATGGCTTTCTGCCATGGCCTCCTTCCAGACTTTTTCATTGCCCAGGCCATCTTTTTTTTTTTTTTTTTTTTTTTTTTTTCTGTTCTTTTCCAAGCAACCTAGGATGCAGGAACGCACCCCCCACCCCATACTCCCAGGGATGAATGGAAAGATAGGGATACCTTGTTGGATAGCAAGAGGGCAGTCATAGAATCACATTTATGGCTCTTGAGGCTTGTTTGCCTAACAAATGTTGAGAAGGCATCTTTTCTGTTTCTGTTTCCTGTCTCCTTTTGTGTCCCTGAGTGGCTGAACAAGGGACAGTAGCTATAACTGGCTTTCAGGGGGTTACAGATTTGGTAAATCCTAGTTGGATGGAGTCCATTTAGGGAACCTGACCCTTGGGGCTGGACAGTGTTGGCATGGTGGCACATGGTTTCATGTGCTGCCAAGGAGATGAGCCATTGTTTTCTCTCTGCATGAAGTCTCACTGGAGTTGGGCCCTGGGGATCCTGCCGCTGACAGCTCCTGGGTAGGTACTTGCTTGGGCTGCTTCTGGCCAAGGCCTCTCTGCATCATCTGATTGGAGGCTTACTTGTACTCTCTGAAGATGTTCCCATCCTCCTTCCAGTGTATCTGTTCCAGGGCTACCTGGCCTGAAGCAGTCCTTCTCAAATTTCACACTGGCTTTAGTGCCAGCCTCAGGAGTGACCTCAGGATGATCCCAGGGGAGCAAATGGAGTTTGCTTGTTGGAATCAATGGGAGGAACTGAATGTAGAAGGGCCAGGCCCCTTCGGGCTGTTCTGTACTTGTTTCAAGCTTACGTTTGTCGTGGTGGAGCCATTCCTTCCTCCTAGGCCTTGCCCTTACATACCTCCCTATGGGAAGAGCCCCCCACCCCTCGCCTTTTCTGCCTTCCTGTGGAGAGCCCCTCTCAGAACCCATTTGTACTATAAGAAGAGAATGTGGTAGAACACGGGCAAGATTCAGGCTTTCAAAAGGTCAGCCAAGCCCTGAGCTCTCCCTTCCTGCTCACTCCTTCTCCCCCCCCAAGTCAGGGAGAGGCAGCATCTTGCAGGACCAAGTCACACCCTCTGTTCTGGGCTCTGGCAGGATCCAGAGTAGCCAGCACCTGCTCAGTCCTGTGCTGTCCTGCAGGCGCTGCACCAGCTCTACTACGACCCCAATATTGAGAACAAGAACCTGGCTCAGAAGTGGCTGATGCAGGCCCAGGTCTCTCCTCAGGCCTGGCATTTCAGCTGGCAGCTACTCCAGCCAGACAAGGTGCCTGAGATCCAGTACTTTGGGGCCAGTGCCCTGCACATCAAGATCTCTCGCTATTGGAGTGACATCCCCACCGACCAGTATGAAAGCTTAAAGGCGCAGCTCTTCACCCAGATCACCCGCTTTGCCAGTGGCTCCAAAATTGTGCTGACTCGGCTGTGTGTGGCACTGGCCTCGCTTGCTCTCAGCATGATGCCTGATGCTTGGCCATGTGCTGTGGCAGATATGGTTCGGCTCTTCCAGGCTGAGGACTCACCGGTGGATAGTCAGGGCCGTTGTCTGGCCCTTCTAGAGTTGCTGACAGTTCTGCCTGAGGAGTTTCAGACCAGCCGCTTGCCCCAGTACCGCAAAGGTCTGGTGCGGACCAGCCTGGCTGTGGAGTGTGGGGCCGTCTTCCCATTGCTGGAGCAACTGCTACAACAGCCCAGCTCTCCCAGCTGTGTTCGGCAGAAGGTGCTCAAGTGCTTCTCCAGCTGGGTGCAGCTGGAAGTACCCCTGCAGGACTGTGAGGCACTCATTCAGGCTGCCTTCGCTGCTCTGCAGGACTCGGAGCTCTTTGACAGCAGCGTGGAGGCCATTGTCAATGCCATCTCCCAGCCAGATGCCCAAAGGTGAGTTACTCTCCAGCTTCCCAGAAAGGGACAGCCCATCCATCCCATAAGCATTAATGGGGTGTCTGTCACATGCTTCATCCTATGGAAACAAAAGCAAGGATGCAGGCAAGACCTGGTCCCTGTCCTCATGGTTGAGAAAGTGAGGCGGACATTAAACACCTAACTTATCTGGTAGACTATTAAAACATTTTCCTGTTCTCTTTCTCTCAGCCAGTCACTAAGTCGTTGGTGTCCTGCTCCCAGCCATATTGCAGATCTATTATTTTCAGTTTCTGCTGCCACCTCCCTAATCTCAGCTGTCATTGTCTCTTTTCCCAGAATTTAGCAGAGCTTTCTCTACAGTCTCCTGCTTCCCCCCACCTCATACCCTTTATCAGCCCAACAGTCAGAGCGACTTTCTGAGAGTGAAGCTCTAATCTTTCCTTTCTGACCAGTGGCTCTCCTCTGTGTTCAGAATCATCAGTGTAAGTCATAAAGATGCCTCCACCACAAGGCACAGCCCAGCTTCATCTCATGTCACTCTCCTGACTTCCTGTGTTTCTATACTGTCCTTCCCAGTTCCTGAACAGGTGCCTGGCACATCACCTAGTCAACTTAAATCTCATCTCACTTCTGTAGAGAAGTTACCAAGGATTCTTAAGACCAAACTTGGTCTTCTCTACCATGTCATCTCAGAGCTCCTAAGTCAGATTCCTGACCTTTCTTCTGAGCCTGTAGTGCGACTCCTTGATATATATCCATGTGCACCTCCTCATTAGCCACTCAGCTGCAAGGCCAGGGACTCATCGTTTTTATCTCACTGTGTTCAGGGAATGGAGTAGCCACCAGTTTTTAAGTGGATGAAAAATGGGAGTTGCCTGATGAGAGGGGCCTGGAGGTAAAGGAGATTGGGTGAGAAGGGATGCCACTAGCTTTAGGTACAAAATCCCAAAGTGGACAGTGCCACAGAATATTCAAAGACCAGAAAGAAGGTGGATGTAGGGAAGTGTGCATTTGTCAAGCAGCCATCAAGGAAGGACCGGCTGAGCTGGGCCCGTGCTGTGTTTCAGAAGCACACGGGCTGGCGAAGGTTTGAACCCTTCACGTCAGCTGCTCACAATCACGGGTGAGCATGTGAGTAGGCAACTGCAGCCCACCACTGTTCAGCACCAGGGGAGAGGCTTTAGGTACCCAGGGAAGGCGATTAACTCAGTCCAAGATTCCCAGAGGAAGTGACAGACAACTGAGCCAAACTTGGATGGCTGTGGGGGTGGGGGGGGAGGAAGGAAGAAGGGAGGGAGGGGAGGGAGGGGGGAGGGGGGACGGAGAAAGCACTCAAGTCAGGTGCAGTTGATGGTATTTGGGCAAGACATCCCAGACAGAAGAAAGTGCCCAAGCAAGGTGAAAGATATGAAGGAATTAGTGGTGGCTTGTAAATTATTAGGTATGACTAAATAGCAGGGCTTAAAGGCCAGTGTTGTAGGAGAACCAGGTTCAAATCATGTAGGACCTTGGCAGCCAAGCTTGAGAACTTTTTAAAATAAGTGTTTGTTTTTAAGATTTGTTTTATGTACATGAGTACATGTCACTGTCTTCAGACACACCAAGAAAGAGAATTGGATCCCATCACAGATGGTTGTGAGCCACCATGTGGTTGCTGGGAATTAACTCAGGACCTCTGGAAGAGCAGCTATCTCTCCAACTCGATTTTTTTTTTTCTTTTAATGTCCTTCCTGAAGCAAGTATAAAGTTCCTGAAGGATTTTATACAGAGACAATGATCTGTTGAGATTGGGGGGGGGGGAGTTAAGTTGGGCTGGAAAGAACAAGACTGGAAACCCGACCCTGACACTTGAGAGAAAGGTTTTGTGAATCCTAGGTGACACGTAGAAAGAAACCAGCGAAAGCTGTGGGGGAGTGGCTAACGGCCCAAGACTTGTCAATAGTCCTGTCTGAGTTTGAATTTCAGAGTGTGCTTGCTGACTGAGAGGCCGTGGGTGAGCCACTTCTGAGCAATGGAGGCGGTCACTCAGAACACATGGGGTGATTGCGGTGCTTGGGACAGGGTGATGTGTACAGGCCAGCCTTGGTATTCAGTAAAGAATGTCCCGAGTCCTTGAATAATGGCAGCTCTTTTGTAGCCTTCACTCAGGGTGGGAGATCAGCAGCTCCCATTAGCACATATATGCTGTGCCATGTGCTTTAAATTGGGGACTGTGTGTGATGATTTTGTCCTTCCACCATCTGTGATAAGTTTAATGGTAACCTTTTCTCCTTTGAGAGAGAAGCAGACAGTTACTGTTAAGCTGACGAAAGCTGTTTGCTTTAAGAAATTAAGGAATAGAAACTGTTACATGCAATGGGCTAGAGCTCCTACAGACACACACGCACGCACGCACACACACACACACGCGCACACACACACACACACACACACACGCACGCACACACACACACACAGAGGTAACATGGTTAATTGCTGTTCTTTAAAACTTTAAAGGGCTGTGGATGTCAAGGCTCAGTAGTAGTGCTTGCTGAACATATACAAGCCCTAGGTTCAATCCCACTACTAAAATGGAAAAAAAAGTAAAAGAGTGTTGGTTGAAAACATGTTTTGGTATGAAGGTTAAATAAGAGAACATGAGATATTGAGTGTGGTTGCCTGGTTCTTCATAATGTCGCTTGGCTATTATCTTTGCAAGAGCAGTTAGTAAGATACTGTTAGTAAGATGCTGGCTCCCTAGCACAGGATGGATAACAAGCCCTCGTGTGGGGGCTTTTGTGGCAGCATGAAGCTCAAGTGCTGAGTAGGCTTAGGTAGTGGCTAAGGAGAATTATCAGGGTAAGTACCAGGGTGATGTCGAGTATCATTGGATACACCCAAAGTTTACCCACCCAGCCTGCCCAAGGGCTTTAGTAAGTAATTGATGCCCCTTCTCTTCTGAACCAATGAGCAAGCAAGGGACTAGTGCGGGAACCCATAGCCTTCTGGGCGCCCATTGGTTGCAGCCCCTTGGTTGCTTAGCAACTCTTCCCATTTTCTCAGCTCTGCTCCCAGAGCTCTAATTGTAGGTCTGGGCTGAGCTCAGTGTGAGCGGCAGCCAAGACATCCCAACAGCTCTGCTCCAGCTGCAGAAGCTGACCATCTAGAGCTAGGCATCTTAGACCTGCCTTAGCCATGAAAGTCATCCTCCCAGGCTTCCATAGCAAGTCTAGAAACCTTCAAGGCCTCAGTCTCATTCTGTTTGCTCAAGCTCAAGCATGTGTGGCAGGAAACCTACACAGGCAGTTTCCCTGTGGGCTGGCTACAACAAGCCAGGAGTTGGCACTGGGGTTCTGCTCTGTCCAATCTAGCTTGCTATATTTGTCTTAAGAAAGTGACCTTCAGTAATTATCCTGGGTGATCTAGTCTCTATCTTTCCTGGTGTCCTGGTATTAGCCTTCCCTCCAGCTGAGCGTACACTCAAGTCATCTTTCTTTCTGTTCCTCTGCACTTGCCTCTTCTTCCTGTCTCTCTCCTTTGAATGTTCTCCCTGGAATACACTTTTTGTTTGTTTGTTTGTTTGGTTGGTTGGTTGGTTTATTGTTTGTTTTTTAAGACAGGGTTTTTCTGTGTAGCACTGGCTATCCTGAAACTCACTCCATAGACCAGGCTAGCCTCGAATTCATATCTTCTTGTGTCTGTCTCCCAAGCATTGAGATTAAAGGTGTGCACCACTGTGTTCAACCTTTGAAATACATTTTTAATGCCAGGATAACTTCTCATAGGGAACTGAGGGGAAGGGGAGGTGAATGGATAGGGCACTGGGGCTCCCGTCATAAGGACTGGAGATACAAACTGAGATCTGCACAGATCCTCTGCAGGAAATTGTATTTGGGCCTTCAAAGGGAAGCAGATCTACAGTGGTTTAAGAGTTTCTCAATCTGATCTGTGTCTTAAGTCGCTGTGTGACCTTGAGCAATCGTCTGAGCCTTCTAGGTTGTGATGCCCTTGATTTATCCTATTTGAGACTCAAAACATGCTGAAAGCCTTTAGTGCCTACCTTCTGTCTGCATGAACTGGAAGCTAGTGGATGCCTTGGAACTCAGTGGGGATGCTGTGGATGCTGTGGATGGAGTAAGCCTCCATCTCAACTGCTAGGGAGCTTATGGGTCATAGCCTTGGCCCTACCCCTGACTCTTTGTGCCTGAGCTTGGCCTGAAGGTACCCATTGTCTGGCGGTGCAGCCTGTGTCAGGATCCTGAGACTGAAGCCATCCCAGCTGTCTCCAGGCGACACCCCCTACGGCTGTCTCTGAACTGGGGGTATCCTGGTATGGATAGCTTTTGCCAGCAGAATCTAGAATGGGATTGTAGAGAAGGAAGCCAACCTTCCTAGTCTGGCTGCTTCTTCATATCCTTTCATCTCACTATGTCCAGATGCTGTTGCCTAGCAACTTGCTTTGGGAAAATTCAGGTAACATGGACCCTTAGCCCCGCTTCCTGTCCAGGTACATAAATTGCTACAATGACACTGCTTGACATCAGAGAGGTCCCAAACATCTGATCATCTCTTAGAGTATAGCTTCCTCTGCTTCATTCTATCTCGACAGAGTGGATGGAGTTACCCTAGTCTCTGTCCCCTTAGTGTCCTGGCTTTCTCTGCCTGTCTTTGTGCTTCAGGACTCTGACCTAGATATTACAATTTTCTTACTCCATATTTTCCTGCTGGTCAGCTCTTACTGACTCCTGTATCTTCAGCTACCAGCTAACAATTCCTGAATCTGAATCTCGCTCTTACCTACTAGGCATCACTCTGACCTATCTGTACACTGGGCATCACTCTGACCTATCTATATTCTGGGCATCACTCTGACCTATCTATA
>JANHMN010000004.1:32707659-32787164 GCA_030674055.1 Rhabdomys pumilio
TGGGCATCACTCTGACCTATACACTGGGCATCACTCTGACATATACACTGGGCATCAGAGTTTTATGTCCCAATCTTTCTGACCACTCCCATTTGTATACTTTGCCTATTCCTGAGCTTCACCTCTCATAAAGTGTTCGTGTTTGCCTTTTCCATGTTTCAGTGACTCTGGAGAGTTGTCCTCTGTACTCAGCCAGTTGTTATGTTTTGTCCGTCTTGCCTGTTAGCTCTAAATTCATTTAGTGCACTCCCATCCTGCTGCCACCGGACACAGGAGTTGGGACTTGGTGGCAGCCAGTTGGAACTGGTTCCCTTAGGAGCTCTTACTACCTTCCAAAGTCTTTTTTAACAGTGTTCCTGACATGGACATCCTTGTCCAGTGTCCCTAACATTATGCTCCTTTCTTGGGGCTGCAGTAACGAAGCACCACAAGCAGGTGGCTTTGAATGACAGAGATTGCCACACAGTTATGGAGGCTAGATGTCTGAAATCGAGGTGTCAGCTGGACTGTGCTCCCTCTGATACCTTGGAAGACTTCTCCCCCGTCTCTTCGTGGCTCTGGTTTGCTGGCAGCTTTTGCCTTGCGTGGCTTGCAGCTGCACAGCTTGAGTGTGTACCTTTCTCTGTACTTGGCATTGTCCCATGATGTTCCTGCCGTCTTTGTAAGGACACGCGTCACACTGGATTAAGAGCAGACTTCTAGTAGACTTGGATCTGCAGTGATGCTTTTTCCAAGTACCACTCCCTTTTCAGGGGCGGGGGCGGGGTAAGATGCCAGCGTTACCAGTTTGCACACCTGCACAGCAGAATTATGTTGTTCCTAAGGAGCTGGCTACCTTAGTTTTTGAGACTTAACCTCTCAATGGTTGGAGCTTACAAAGCAGGCTAGACTGGCAGGCCAGTAAGCCTTGGAATCCTCCTGCTTCCGTCCCCAGTACTGGCATCACAAGTACACCAGCTTTTTTGACATGGGTCTGGAGATCAAACTCCTGTCTTCATGAGTGTATGACATGAGATATCTCCCCAGCCCTAAAACATGCCTTCTTAGGAGATTTTTCAACCCATAACAATCTAGCCTCTGGGTCTCTGAAATTCATGTCACTGTCATACACAGAAAAGGATTCTCTTAATCCCGACTCCCTTCAAACACTAACCCATGCCAGCATCAACTAACTTGGACTTTCTTGTGCTTCCTGCCCAGAGCTCTCCTGAAGATCTCTGACCTAATGTTCTCAGCATGAACAGCATCAAAGCAGCCTTGGCCTCTTTTTGATAGGAAGGCTTTGGTGGAAGGCGGGGAGATTGCCTTTCTCTCAAAGCTGGCGGGGCTGGGCAGACATCTCTGATGGATCACCTTACCTCATGCCTCTAGGTACGTGAACACACTCCTGAAACTCATTCCGCTGGTGCTGGGACTGCAGGAACAACTGCGGCAGGCAGTGCAGAATGGGGACATGGAGACCTCCCACGGCATCTGCCGAATTGCTGTGGCCCTGGGCGAGAACCACTCTCGGTAGGGAGTGGGGCAGCTGCTGGTGGGATGGCAGAGCCTATCAAAGGTTCAAGTTATGGACCCTTGTTGGAAAGGTACAGTGAACTAACTCTCTGCTCCTGCTCCTCTCCCCCACCCCACAGGGCCTTGCTAGACCAAGTAGAGCACTGGCAGAGCTTCCTGGCACTCGTCAACATGATCATGTTCTGCACAGGCATCCCTGGCCACTATCCCGTCAACGAGACTACCAGCTCCCTCACTCTCACCTTCTGGTACACGCTGCAGGTATGTCTGTGTGGCCATCAGTCAGATGGGGCCTTCATGAAGGATAGTGGGTCATGGGTTTCTGTGGCTGCTGCTGAGACGGCTAACTGTCTTCCCTGGCTCTCTCAGGATGACATTCTGTCCTTTGAGGCAGAGAAACAGGCTGTGTACCAGCAGGTGTACCGGCCAGTCTACTTCCAGCTGGTGGACGTACTTCTGCACAAGGCCCAGTTCCCTTCTGATGAGGAATATGGATTTTGGTCCTCAGATGAAAAGGAGCAGTTCCGAATCTACAGGTGATGGCAGCAGGCCAACCCCATGAAGTAAGGGAAGAAGCCAGGCTTCCTGACTTCTAGGGTTTCTTTCTGTAGCCTTTAGGCAATTTTGCAGGGTCATGAGGGTCCTTGGGTCAGCTTCTGGCTTATGGTAAAGATCCAGGCAATATAAAAGGCCTTCTTCTGCTTTTCAGGGTGGACATCTCAGACACACTCATGTATGTCTATGAGATGCTGGGAGCTGAGCTGCTTAGCAACCTCTATGACAAGCTGGGCCGTTTGCTCACCAGCTCAGAGGAGCCCTACTCCTGGCAGGTACCTCCCAAACTTGATCCCTCTGCCCTCCCTAACTTGCTGCACCCTTCTCCTAAGTCAAGCCAGTGGTACCCTCTTTCCCCAGCACACAGAAGCCCTGCTCTATGGCTTCCAGTCCATTGCAGAGACCATCGATGTCAACTACTCTGACGTGGTCCCCGGACTCATCGGCCTCATCCCACGGATCAGCATCAGCAATGTGCAGCTGGCGGACACTGTCATGTTCACCATTGGTGAGGCCTGGCATACCTTTTATGACCACATTCTCAGAGCTACAGCACCCATTCCTCAGCATGGCTGGCCTGCTGGGTCCTGTCCAAACTGAGAGAGCTACATCTCCCCCACAGTCAGTACTGCAGCCAACTAGCTGTCTGGCAAGCGCTGGGATCTTTTCTGCAGTGCGCTGAGCTTCGTCTCTGTGATGCTAATCTGCTGTCAGTCAGTGGAGCAGCAGTGCTGGGCCTCCTCGAGTAATCCCTTTCTGCTTTTCAGTGATGAGGTTCATGCTCAAGCGTCAGCCCCTTCATGCCCACACTGTCCTCTGAGCACTCTGGGTGCGCTGCTGTTGTAACTTAATCGGTCCTGAAGTCTTGCCTGCCTCAGAGAGCCTTCTCTTTCCTTTTCTCTCCTAGGAGCTCTGTCTGAATGGCTGGCTGACCACCCTGTCATGATCAACAGCGTTCTGCCCCTTGTGCTGCATGCCCTAGGCAATCCTGAGCTGTCTGTCTCGTCTGTGTCAACCCTCAAAAAGATCTGCCGAGAGTGCAAGTATGACTTGCCGCCCTACGCTGCCAACATTGTGGCTGTCTCCCAGGTATGCAGGGGCTCCTGGGCAGGGCTGGGCCTCACAGTGCCCCGCTCCACGCTGATATATCATTCTCTGCTCCCAGGATGTGCTGATGAAGCAGATCCACAAGGTATGGCTCAAGCTTTCTAGGGGTCCCCTTGGGTTTTTGGTGGGGAATCGCTCACCCCTAGATGCTGCCTTCTTCTCCCCACTCACCTCTTGCCTTTGTCCTTATAATCCTTCCCAAGAAGAGCCCTCTTTCTACTCACGAGGTGTGGTCAGGATGGACCGTCCCTGTTTTCTGCCCCACAGACAAGCCAGTGCATGTGGTTGATGCAGGCACTGGGCTTCCTGCTGTCGGCCCTGCAGGTAGAGGAGATCCTGAAGAACCTGCACTCACTCATCTCTCCCTACATCCAGCAACTGGAGAAGCTGGCAGAAGAGATAGTGAGTGAGCTCTGGGGACCTGGGGCAGCACTGGGACCCACGGCCTTCTCTGTCGGCATAGGAGTGGGGTGTTGGAATTGTCACTCAGGTCCAGTGTTGAGTGACTGGCCCCTAGGCTGGGCCTGGGAGATCTGGAGCTTGATTCAATTCTCCCCATAGCCTAATCCCTCCAACAAGCTGGCCATTGTCCACATCTTGGGGCTTCTTTCCAACCTCTTCACCACACTGGACGTCAGTCATCATGAGGATGATCACGAAGGCCCTGAGCTCCGGAAGCTGCCAGTGCCACAGGGACCCAACCCGGTAGGTGACATTGTCTTTGTTCCTTTCCTTGTGTCTTTGTCACCCTCCAAGTCTGTGGGTAATGTTGGCATTGCTTCCTGACCCCACAGAGGTCATGTACTTGGTCCTTTGGCCTTCCACCTTCTATGTGGCCACGTCATTGCATCACTTATCCCGTGGATAATGTTTTCTCTGTCCTCAGCCTGATGGGGGTGATGTCATTGAGGTTTATTTGCCCCACCCCCTGTGGGCACTGACATTATCCTTTGGAGCCACTGAGCTGTATTATGAGCTCATGTTCTGTGCTTCTCCTTAGGGTCTCCTTCCTCAGTCTCTGTCCTGCAGGCACTCAGGATGCCCATGTGCCCACATGTAGTGATTCTTGCCGTAGTAAAGTTGCACCCACTGAGAGGAAGTGCAAGGAGAGCTTGCTGCGGAGCACAGTGATGAGCACTGGGATAACTTGCCATGGATCTGGGCTGACCTCTCTGCTTTTCTGTTTTCCTTTGAGACAGGGTCTTGCTGGATAGCCCCGGCTGGCCTGGAACTTGTCATGTAAACAAGGACGGCCTTGAGCTCAGAGGTCCTCCTGCCTCTACCTCCCCAGTGCTAGGATCAAAGGCGTTTGTAATTTGATAGTCTTGTTTCTGTGGTGTTAGAGATTGAACCTAGGGCCCTGGGCATGCTAGGCTAACACTCTGCCACCAGTCTACATCCCCAGCCCTTGAGGTGACCTCTCAAGCTACATGACATTGGGACAACCTTCAGCTTCCCTCTCAAAGCTGTGGCCACTGGGGTCTGCGGCTGCTCATTGCAGGTTTGTTGGAGCAGAGGAGGCTTGAGTGAGATTAGTTGACAGACAGCCAAGTTCTTTCTGTACAAGTAACAGGGACTGCATTAGCCATTGACTTTTCGTGCCCCAGGCCTTCTCCTGGAAAAGAAAGCCAGGGACACCCCGGTCTCAGCTTAACTCCATACCTCAGCCTCAGTTATCACTTGGGCTCTAGGCTAAGCCTGGGCCACCATGATCCCACAGAATTCCCCTTTTCTTCTATGGCAGTAATTGTCCTGCCCTCCCTATCTCCCAGGACCTCAGCCTGCTCTCTGCTCTGCCATAAGCTGCCCGTATCTACGAATCCCATGGGGCTCCCTACCCCACGCATATTTGGTGAGACAGCACCTCCTTCCTCAGGGGCTAGCCCATTGCCTTGGTTTTTCTGAGCAGAAATGGATAGAGAGAGTGATTTCTGTTTTGTTTGCAAAGCTGTCACAATTTTATCAAGAGCTAAGAATGTCTCTGCTTTGTAGTTCGGAGTCTGCCTCTGAAATGGCCTACAGTTCAAGATACTCTTCTCCTTCGTTGTTGGGGGGTTCAGCACACCATTTCTTGTCCCAGGGGTCCTATATCCCAAATCCTCAGTGTGCAGTCGAGAGTGATGGAGTGAGCCGTTGTCTCCTGCCTCCTGCCAGGCCCCGGGTGGCAGCGGTGTGGCAGCGGTGTGGCAGCGGTGTCTCTTTCCTCCCTGTGTCTTTAGGTGGTGGTTGTGTTGCAGCAAGTCTTCCAGCTCATCCAGAAGGTGCTGAGCAAGTGGCTGAATGATGCCCAGGTGGTCGAGGTGAGTCCTGACCTTCTCTGCTCCTGGGCTGATTTTGACCAAAAGGATTGCTTCCGCACTGCTCCTGCAGTGGTCTGGAGAGAACAAGAGGGGAAGGCTGCAACATTGACAGGAACAGGTGTCTTATGGATGACACAGTCCCTCCCCTGATCACCAGTGCCCAGGATCACAGAAGTGCTTGGTTAAAGGATAGTAACCGTAGGCCAAGTCCCAGATGTCTGTTGTAGTGTAGAGACCTGGCTTTGGTCCCTGAGTTGAGATTTTGGTTGCTCTTACAGTCCCCTGAGAAGAAATGGTAGTGAAGTTAGTAGTGGGAATTAAGTTGCAAAGTTGGAGCCCATGCTCCTCTGTGGAGAGTTCTTTGCTCCTTCTTTTCAGCCCGAGGAGTAGGGTACTTCTGTGGCTTGGTTTGCAGGGCTTGGCTAGACTTCTGGGTAAGGTTCCTTAGACCTTCCTCCCATGACCCGCTGACAAGGGTCTTCTTGCTTTCTTCCTCAGGCGGTGTGCGCCATCTTTGAGAAGTCTGTTAAGACACTGTTAGATGATTTTGCCCCCATGGTGCCGCAGCTCTGTGAGATGCTGGGTCGGATGTACAGCACCGTTCCCCAGGCCTCTGCTCTTGACCTCACTCGACAGGTAAGCTGTCTGCTTTGGGCAGTAGGTGCTCTGGATGTCATCTTGTTAGAGACCTGTCCCCAGGAGGGAGTGTGTCAGATGGCTGCCATGGCTGGGGTCCCCACGTGTGTTCCAGGGATGTTGTTGTCCTGGTGAGGCGGACCTCAGCTGACCAGCATCCCCTGCTCTGTTGTAGCTGGTCCACATCTTTGCCCACGAGCCTGCCCACTTTCCTCCAATAGAGGCCCTCTTCCTGCTGGTGACTTCCGTCACACTCACTCTCTTCCAGCAAGGTAAGTGCCCATCAGGGTCTCTGCCACCACCACCACTGCCTCTGCTTCCTCCACTGGGGAGCCAAAGCTACCCCACTCTGTTCTCGATATCCTGGTCACATGTGGGACTTGATGGGAAACTTGGGGGATGAAGCACAGCACAGTTGTTACCTATAAGTAGTTGACATTTCAGGTTGAAGTGGATAAAATGGTTAATGGTGTCTTTCACAGCCTGCCTTTGTTCCAGGCCAGCCTGGATACTGGGGGAAGCTGGGCTCAGACTCTGAGTGACTTGGGGCACTAGTCTGGCTCATTGCCTTTGGAATATAATAAGAAGTTGGAGGAGCGTGGGCTTTGAAACCAGGCAGACCTAGAATCTAAGGCATAACCACAAAACTAGTTGTGTGACCTTGGGCAAGTCATATCCCTTCACTGAGCCTTGTTTCCATGTCAGTTCAGGGACTCTGGTTCCTTGGA
This sequence comes from Rhabdomys pumilio, assembly GCA_030674055.1. NCBI lineage: Eukaryota > Metazoa > Chordata > Mammalia > Rodentia > Muridae > Rhabdomys > Rhabdomys pumilio. Next base: position 32,714,501 of record JANHMN010000004.1, read on the forward strand.
TCCTGGCTTGGGCTTTTGCATATGAAGTACTCGAGTGCTGATTCCTCTTTTCAAGTCAAAGTTTAGTCCTTTCTGAGCCCAAAGTGCCTTCAGGGGTGGTCCCAGTCCCTCTTTCTGTGGCCTTCTGCCTGAGAAAGTTGGAGACTGGCCTTCAGGCTTCCTGTCCAATCCGGGTTCTAGCCTGGCACAGAAGCAGTGCTACTCATTCAGCCCCATAAACCTAGCCTGGATTTGAGCTTTGAGGCCAAGCAGAGGTGTCTGCTGGAGCCCAGAGTGCTCGCTCGCATCTCATATAGTTACTGTCTGGTCCCTTGTGGGCCATGGAGCAGAGCCAGAGTGTGACTGTCTTCCACTCCACCTCTCCTGTTCCTTGTACCCCCTTTCTGGGTGAGTCCCAGTGATCCTGGGTCTGTTCATTCCTCAGAGGGTCCACTCCTCCTCTCCTCCACGAGCCCTTTCTCAGTTTAGGCTCTGCCTCACTTAACTCCATAAACTCCTCCGTGCACATGCGCCCCTTTTTCCAGCCCACTCAGTATACAGCAGTCATACTGTATTTCATAAAACACAAATGTGATGACCACTTTCCTCTCTGGCCTAAAACCCTTTCAGATGCTGCCCATCACCCTCAGGTTATTGTCACATTTCCACAGGACCAAACTCGGGTCATCTCTAAAGGTCTCTCCTGACTCTCCTTAACACACCCTATTTGAACTCTGTGCATTGCTCCTTCAGTTGGAAAATACTACACCCCTGACTGGGTGAACTCTCACTCATCCATGCCCTAGACAGAAGGCAGGCGTTACTCCTCAGACAAGTGACTGAGATAGCTATGTGTAAAAACTCCACCATACTTACACTACTTATATAAAGCACAGGCCATGAGATTAATAACCTCCCTGTCTGTCTCTCTTCATGGACTAAACCCTTAGGGGCAGAATTGCATCAGCTACAGATCTCTACCATGTCCCCCGTGTCCAGAACAAGGCCAGTCTCAGACACTGTTGAATCGAGGAGGGCTCCCTGTCCCCGGAACCTTTTTTCCACACTATCTGGCCCAAGCAGAAAAGGAACCGTACACTCACCACACTGTTCTAACAGTGGAAACACTGTTCTAATATGGCACATCAGACCTTTCTGGGACCTGAGTAGCGAAGATTTCAAAGATAGAGGATCAGCCTTAGGTCAGGGCTTCTAGTAGCCTGGGGAAGGAGGTGAAGGAGAGGTTATGTGTCACAGGTGGGGCGACAGAACACCTGTGACTTACACAAGATCACACAGCTACTCAGTGGTGTCTCCAGCAGGTACCTTTCTACTACATCCTACTGAGAGTGGAGAAGCCCAGGCAGGAGCAGCAGGCGCATGCCTTGCTCTTACCTCAGGAGTGGTCAAAGCTGAGGCAGGGATGGCCAACATTGTTATTTGTCAGAGTTGTTGGTTGTCTTGTTGGGTAGCATAGCCCCCATACCTGTTTTGCTATTCCAGTTTCGGGTTCCTCAAGCCTTTGCCTTCCCGCTGGGTCGTGCATGGGGTGACACAATGACTGTTTTCCCCCTTTGATATGTCCAAATACTGAGAGCTGTCCTCAGCCCTGAGTTTGGCTATCTCCCAAGTCTGTGCCATGTGAAGGGACTTGGCTGGGATGGGGTTCTCTTTCATGGCCTTACAATGCAATTTATTCCCCTGCCCCTACGGATGACTGGGCAACCTTGTAGCACCCAGAGTCCTGCCCTGTCTAAATAAGAGTACTTTAGTTTACGCAAACAAGTCTTATCTTAGCCTGACCAAGAGCCCTTAAACCACCAAACTTAAGGGGACAGTTACTCAAAATCTCATGTCCTGGGCTTGCCAGGGCCTTTAGCCAAGCCTCAAAATGAAGTGCCATGGACCAACCTGCTGCCAGCTGTGCCTTCCACTTAGATGGTTGTGATAGGGACACATATGCCAAGAAGCAGTGTAGGGCTAACCCAGCCAGTCAGAGCTACAGCAAGAGTGTGGAGACTGTTCCCTAAGCTCTATGGAATCTAGAATTGTTTAAGCACCAAAAGATCACTGCGGGACTGGCTTGAGGTGGAATGGGGAGTAGGTGGAAGGCCCCTGGGGGAGCTGGGGCAGGCCCGTCCTTCACTCTGCCGTCTCTTTCTGTTGGGCTTCTCCCAGTTCATGGTTTTGTATGTTTTGTTTCTTTATCTTGCTTCCTGCTGCTCATGTGCCCCATGCTGTCTCCTGCAGGCTCTCAGTCCCACATAACTATATGAGGTTGAGTTGCTGTTTGTATAATTTTTTCTTAAGTTCCATCTTTATTATATTTTAGGGCCCAGGGATCATCCTGATATTGTTGATTCATTTATGCAACTCCTGGCACAGGTGTGTTTTAGTTTTATTCATTCACGTTCTGTTCTCTCTCTCTCTCTTTCTCTTATGTTGAAATTCAATTTAAGCCTATTTTTAGCTTTCTGTTGACAAATTTTTTTTTTCTGTTCAGTTGAATAGAGTTTCTTCATCTGTTTCCGTGGAAGTTGACAACCCAACATCCCCCTTTAGTGCCCCTTTGCCTCAATTAGCTCAGTCACCTACAAAGACAGAGAAAGGCTGATTGGAAGGGAGGGAAGGAGAGGGGAGGGGGTGGTGACTGTACTCAACAGTTCCTGTGTGGCCAGCTTACCCAGAACTGTCAAGAGTAGGGTTGAAGTTGAAGGGCCTGGGCTTCACTGTCCCTGGGCTTCACTGTCCCCGTGCTCCCGCCGGGGACTGCAAAGATCAGAGTACAAGGTGAATGTGCACCGTGCAGTCCAGAGTACATCTGGTGGAGAGATTGTGCTGCTGGAGGTGGGGTCCAGGCTCCACTCTGAGACCTCACTAGGATGTGTTTGTGTCTGGGGTGTGCTCTCAAGTGTGTTGACCTTATTTTGTATGTTTGGAGTTTGGTTTTGGAAGGGAACAGAAGTCATCTGGTATAAGTAGGGTGTGCATTGTGCTAGATACTGAGAGAAGTGTGAAACTGATGTGACATGTGATGAGGGTGGTCCCTACATTGTATGTATGTTGATGTATGACATGTTAGACAATTGATGGACATTGAATATGGATATATGTTAGTATGTGTGTGTGTGTGTTTGAACTGGAGAGGTGAGTTTTTAATGAGAATGTGGAGAATGTGTTGGAGAATGTGTTGTGAGTTGTTGGCATGCCAACATTAAATGAACATGGCTTGGCAGATGTATGTCAGACTATGGGCAGGTGGACGTTGGTGTGATGGGTTCTATGTGAGAGAGTCCCTGTGGACTAGAAGGGTTCTGTGAGTTGGAGTTAATGGGTATCTTTCTGCTTACTTATCCCATTTGCATCCACTGAGTTTGTAGTAACGCTGTGACTCTGATAAAATATGAGCACATGCAGTGGGGGTGGTCCTTGGTCTCCTGGAGCCTACAGTCTGGTGGGAGTATGGAGAAAGGAGTGAAGACTGATGGTCTTCCGATCCTTGAATGGGTATGCGTGTGGGTGTCTGTGAAGGTGTATCTCTGGCCAGGAGGCTGTCTCAGTGTGTTTGTGGGTATGTTGGGGTGGTATACTTGTAGGAGAGGGCTGTTTGTGTGTGGATGGTTTGGGATGTGTGAGGGCTGGGTGTGTAACAGTAGTGGAAGCACACTGTAAATGCAGAAGAGCGTATGTGAAGGTATAACAGGTGTGTAAGTAGAACATTTCAGGGTGGGGTATATGTAGGGGTGTTTGCACTTATGTAAACATGGGGTTATCTAGTGGCTATCCATGAGGGGCTGGAAGGGTCTATGTGATGTGTGCTGGGGCAGTGTTTAAGGCCTGCTGGAGTTGTGCCAAACATCTTCTGCGACTCAAGACTGTGCCAACCATGCTTGGTAGCACTGGGGGCAGGCCATCTGCCCACCCAGCTGCTACCTTGAGGGTAGCATTGGCTCCTAGGATGGGGGATGGCTGAGAAGGCCCCGGACAGAAAGCATCCTGGAGGAAAGGGGATGAGAGATCCAGATCTCCTGTTCTACTTTTCCTCTTCTTGAAAAGGAGCTGGGAGAAGAGCAAGGCTATGGGAGTGGATGCTGGGCTGGGTCTTCTGTCCTACTGCTAACTCTTCTTCCTGCTACCCTTCCACAAATACAAGGGGCTCCACTTCTGTGATTCAAACAGTCACTACTGGCTACCTGCAAACTTTGGGAGTGGAGGGGGGAAGCTGTTTGCTTAGGGAGTGATTGGGACCTAAACACTCACACCTATGCATTCAGATAAACCTACCTGCACCTTCAGCATCCCTGGGGCAGCTCCTCACTTGACTGAACTCTGGGACGATGTGGGTTCCCCAGAGATCTGGGTGGCATATCCTGTACCTGTGATGCCTGAAGTTAGGAGCTTGGGTGGCAGGTGAGTGGAGGGATGATCCTTGGAGCTGGCTGGGGCTGGGCTTACCAGCTCCACCTCCTGCAGGCTTTGAAGCGGAAGCCAGATTTGTTCCTGTGTGAGCGATTGGATGTCAAAGCTGTGTTCCAGTGTGGTAAGTGGGGCCAAGTGGAAAGTTGGGTCTGGGGTTCCCCTGCATCGCTAGGCCCCATCTGACTTAGCTCCACCTCTCCCACAGCTGTGCTGGCCCTCAAGTTCCCTGAGGCACCTACTGTCAAGGCCTCCTGTGGCTTCTTTGTGAGTCCCATGCTGACCCCTGACTCCCCCCAGTACTCAGAGGGTAGGGGTGTGGTGTGCAGATCTCATCCTCAGGGAGAGGTGGGAAGGAGCTGGGGCTGACAGGCTTCTCACCTGCAGACTGAGCTGCTGCCTCGATGTGGGGAAATAGAGTCTGTGGGGAAAGTGGTACAGGAAGATGGCCGTATACTGCTCATAGCAGTGCTGGAGGTGAGCTGGAGGAAGCGGTTGGGTGTGGGGAGACTGTCACTGCTGAGGCAGCTGGTGGGGTGGGGGTGCTGAATCTTTGGTTTCCTAAGCTCTCTGACTCTCCCACAATTAAATGTCTGAACGTTGCTGTGAGGATCAGCTGGCTCATAAAAGATAGTGCTCACTTACACAGCTTGGCTGTGGACGTGTCCCAGAGAGCCTGTGATATGGCTAGACCTCCTTGCTACAGAGGAGACAGGCTCTGGTGCACTAAGAACCCCTCTTCCTCAGGCCATCGGGGGCCAGGCCTCCCGCAGCCTCATGGACTGTTTTGCCGACATCCTGTTCGCCCTGAACAAACACTGCTTCAGCCTCCTGAGCATGTGGATCAAGGAGGCTCTGCAGCCGCCTGGTTTTCCATCTGCCCGTCTCAGCCCTGAGCAGAAGGACACCTTCAGCCAGCAAATACTTCGGTGAGCAGAGCTGGCCTGGGCCTGACCTGGGATATGGACGTGATGATGTTGGTAGACGAGGCTGACATGCTCTCCCTTCCCTCCTCCAGTGAGCGAGTGAACAAGAGACGGGTGAAGGAGATGGTGAAGGAATTTACACTGCTGTGCCGGGGGCTACATGGCACAGATTACACAGCCGACTACTGAGGGACGTGTGCCCCGCCTCACCCCTTCTTACCCCTTCCTGTTCCCAAAGAGTAAACTGGACTCTTACTGCTGCCTCTGCCTCCTTTCTCCGTCCTCCATCGCCTACGTGGACCCAGGCCTGATGGAAGAATGGAAGGATGCTGGGACCCCAGGCCTTGGTTTAGAATAATGGGGACATAGGGAGGGTGTGATAGCAAATGCCTTTAATCCCAGTCAAAGGGAGGCAAAGGCAGGTGGACCTGTGTAAATTCAAGGTCAGCCTGGTCTACACAGTGAGTTCCAGGATGTCTAGAGCACCTGTCTCAAAAACAAACAAATAAAACAACCAAGAAAGAATGAAGGGGACACCTAGCTCTCAGGGTGGGTGCTATCGTCCAAGCTGCCTATCCTGGAACCAAATACTACCTGTTCTTGTTCCCCGGGTGAGAGGCCACAGTACAGCAGCATCAGCAACCCATATACACTCCTGTTAGATTCATGCATACATTTAATCAGCAACTCTGAGTACTAGGTTCCTGGATTTAAGCCAAACAAAGGCTGGCCCCTTCCGTGGCTACTGTACTCGGTAGGGAATGGGTGCTGGCCCCATCCGTGGCTACTGTACTCGGTAGAGAATGGGTGCTGGCCCCATCTGTGGCTACTGTACTCGGTAGAGAATGGGTGCTGGCCCCATCCGTGGCTTTTGTACTCGGTAGAGAATGGGTGTGGAATGGCTGTGTGGAAGAAGCTGCATTTCTGAGAATATGTGCCTTCAGGATCCACCTGGGGTATGGGAAGAAATGGAATGGAGGTTAGATTTCCAGGATGGATGTGTGATATGGAATTTATTTTTATTTATGTTCATTTATATTGAGTACATTTCAAGGGGACAGAGAGCTGGGCTGCAACCAGTGTACCACTTGCACCCTGATAAGGTGTTTTAGAACACCTGAGCTTGCGTATGGTCAAGGGGGCTGTAGAAAGTACGGTGGAGTGAGAGGAACTGGAAGGCCTTTCAGCCCTTAAAGGAAGGAAAAGGATTACCTAATACTGCCTGTGTCTCTTAGCACCTTTAATGCAGATAAGGACCATGGACAGCGCCCGGCAGCTGGCCTCCTTCCTTCACTTTCAGCCCTAGTTCTGTCTGCCCTGCCCTTCTGGTTACCCATCAGTAAGATCAGAAGCGCAGAGCTGAGTTCTCCCCACTCCCATCCATGGCGTCTGGGTCCACTTGATGGATGGGTAACTGCATCCCATCCTCTGGTCTTCCCCAGCTTTTGTATTGACTCTGCCTTCCATTCTTTTTCAATCAGTGTCTTCCTGAGCCAGCTAACAGCATAAGCGTCTTCCACTTCGTTATTTATCCCATCGTTACCCACTCCTCAGTCCTAATTAAAAAAAATTATGTGTATGTGTGTATGGCTGAGTTTATATCTGCGCACCACGTGACTCTACCTGCAGGTATTAGGAGAGGGATGCCCTAAACTGGAGTTACACATGGTTATGAGCCACAGTGGGTGCTGGTAGCTGAACCCAGTCCTCTGCAAGAACAGTAAGTGCTCTTAGCTGCTGAAGCATTTCTCCAGCCCTGTCAGTCTCATCCTTACAAGTCCTGATTTCTCAACTCCTCTGGAGGATGCAGAGACACTCCATATATTTACAGTCCTTTTCCCCTACCACATGTTAAGAGATGTTTTCCTCTCTTATCCCTCCTCATGACAAAGAGAAGTATTGGAGAATGTGGGGGAGGGCTGGGGATATAGCTCAACCATAGAGTCCTTGCCTACCATGCGTGAGGTCCCAGGTTCAGTCCCAAGGAGATGAGGAGAGAGAATAAATGTGGGCTCTAAAGCCCAGTTTCTGAAACCAGCAGACATGGTTTTGTTTTTTGTTTTTGTTTTTGTTTTTTCTTAACTATATGGGATAATTCTTGCTCCTATAATGTAGTACCTGATGAACTTAGCAAGGGTTCAGTGTTTGATTGATAGACTATGAGGACAACAGAGACTATTCTGTAAAGTTAGTTGTGGGACAATCCTCTGGGAGACAAGGTAAAGGGCATAGAGATATTCTACGATGCCTGGCAGAAAGTACCTACCCACAAATATTCAGACTCAAGCAGTGGGCACTGAGTTGGAAATTATGCAGTACTGGGAGATCCAGCTTCAGTTACACAGCAAAACCTGTCTCAAATTAGAGGGGCTATGAGATGGCTTGGTGGATTAGGGGTTGCAGCCAACCCTGAAGATCTGAGTCAGATGTTCAAGGACCCCTGCTCCCACTGTATGCATATACACCTGCGCGTGCGCACACGCACACACACACACACACACACACACACACACGCACGCACGCACGCACGCATTTACGTTTAAATGTCACCAGCAGATAGGGCCTGGTTACACTGAATTAGTTTTAGAAATGATGTTCCAGAGAGCACCGACAGGGAGCTCTAGCCAGTGGAACTACAACACCCACAAGGCTTTGCGGCACTTCCGATTGGTCCTGAGAGGCTGATGATTGGTTTTCTGTGAGTAGTCCTTGAACCCGGAAGTAATCTCCCTGGTCCATGTGTAGTAGAGAGCCGGGAATTTGGAAGCGTACGGTGTGGATCTTAGCACCCGTGGACAGGTTGGTCCCGATCCACAAACAAAGCTGCTGTGACTTTTGAGGGCGCAGCTGCATCTCGCCCTACCCAAGCTCCACCCCATGGAGTCTACGTTCAGCAGCCCCGCAGAGGCGGCCCTGCAACGGGAAGCGGGCGTTCCAGGCCAGTTAACCCTTCCTGAAGACCTGGACCGAGTGTATGAGCTGGAGCGAGTAACGGAATTTGTCTGCGATTTAGGATGTCAGCGGGTGAGAGCTGATTTAGAGAAGAGGAGGGGAGGAGGACTCGCCTCTGGGCATGAGTTGCGGAGATTGGGATTTTGAGTGCTATGTGTGTTGAGAAAATACGAGTCCGCCCGCGTCGCATGGATCACCCACAACTTTGTGGGGCTGACTGTCCCTTTGAAAGTAGGGGCTTGAAAAGTTTAGCGTTTATTTTGCAGAGGCTTTTGATGGAGGAGTGAGGTTGTCGCTGACTTATGACTTGTATTTACAGGTGGCCTTGCAGTTTCCTGACCAGTTACTAGGAGATGCTGGAGCGGTGGCTGCCCGACTGGAGGAAGTTACAGGATCTAAGATGTTCATTTTAGGGGACACAGCTTATGGCAGGTATGGGTTTCCCTGCTCAGTGTCTGCCTTCAGTGAGTGTGTTTGCATGATGAGAAGCTCCTGATGCCAGCTTCCCTCAGTGACAGTAAATTCTTAGCTTGGTACCATTTTCTCCACTGGCCACATTTCCCATTGATGACTCTTTCTAGGTAGGGAACACCTCTCACCAATGTTCTCTGCCCTGCAGCTGCTGTGTGGATGTGCTGGGCGCTGAGCAGGCTGGAGCTCAAGGCCTTGTACACTTTGGTCCTGCCTGCTTAAGTCCCCCAGCCTCCCTGCTGCCCATCATCTTTGTCCTTGGTCAGCGTCCTGTTGCTTTAGAGCTCTGTGCCAAGGCCTTTGAAGCCCAGAACCCAGATCCCACAGCACCAGTGGTACTGCTGAGTGAACCAGCTTGTGCCCACGCCCTAGGTGAGAAATTATACCTTGAGGGAAGGAGGGGTGGGTCCATGGCTGCATGCCTTAATTTCCCCTATTTAAGCACACTTCCCTAGAGCTCCTGTCCTCAGTTGGCCTAGCTTATGCTCTAGTGTCACATTCAGGTACCTGGGGTTGAGGCATCTTTTATTTTGCCAGACTTCAACTCTGATGCCACCTCTTTCAGAGCCTTTGGCCACTCTCCTGCGCCCAAAGTACCAAGATCTGCTCATCTCCAGCCCAGCTCTTCCCCTGCCAGTGGGGTCCCCGAGCTCACAGCCTGAGTCACTGGAGCGTTTTGGGCGCCGCTTCCCCCTGAACCCAGGGAGATGTCTGGAAGAATATGGTGCCTTCTATGTGGGGACTTCTCAAGCAAGCTCTGACCCGAATCTTGATCCAGATCTGAGCAGACTGCTTTTGGGGTGGACACCGGGACGGCCCTTCTTTTCCTGTTGTCCAGCCACAGGACAGACACAAGACCAGGGTGCCAAGGCTGGGAGACTAAGAGCACGAAGACTGTATCTTGTAGAGAGGGCCAGAGATGCCCGTGTGGTAGGGCTGCTGGCGGGCACATTAGGTGTGGCTCAACACCGTGAGGCACTGGCACACTTGCGGAAACTGACTGAAGCTGCTGGAAAACGTAGCTATGTGTTAGCCCTGGGGAAACCCACACCTGCCAAGCTTGCCAACTTCCCTGAGATGGACATCTTTGTGCTGTTAGCCTGTCCCCTGGGAGCACTAGCCCCACAGCCTTCAGGTGGCTTCTTTCGGCCTGTATTGACACCATGTGAATTGGAGGCTGCTTGCAACCCTGCCTGGCCCCCTCCAGGCCTGGCTCCCCACCTCACACATTATGCAGAGCTGTTGCCTGGTGAGTGGCGGGGCCACATCTGGGCTCAAAAGTTGGGGCTTGAAGTTGAGAACCTGGGATAGCTTTCTTTTCTGCTTCCATTTCAGGTTCTCCCTTCCATGTGCCACTCCCACCACCTGAGTCAGAGTTGTGGGACACCCCAGATGTGTCACTCATTTCTGGGGAGCTCCGACCGCCACCTTCTTGGAAGTCATCAGATGACACTGGATGTTCTGCCCTAACTCCAAGGCCCCAGCTGGAGCTGGCTGAGAGCAGCCCTGCAGGTAAGCATGCAAATACCTGTCCCCTGCTAGATTCTTGTCTGGGTCCAGCCCACACAGCTTGTTCTCTCTCTCTGTAGCTTCATTCCTTAGTTCCCGGAGTTGGCAGGGGCTGGAGCCCCGCTTGGGCCAGACACCAGTGAAAGAAGCTGTCAGAGGAAGACGAGGTATTGCCATTGCCTATGAGGATGAGGGAAGTGGCTGACACCTTTCGAGGCCAGAGTCACAGAGTGCTAAGTCTGCTGGCACCTCTTCTCCCTGAACCAACTTCTCATCCTCTCACGGGGATACTTGATGCCTGCACAGAGGGAATGTAGGTAGCTCCTCCCGAGGAGCTGTCTAGCCTGTAGCCTGTGCTGCAGGGCTCAGCACATCAGAGCAGTAAGTGCCTGTTTGACTGGTGGGGGGGGTGCAGAGAGGGGTCCCAGGGCTGACCCCAGTTCCTGGTATGCAGGAGCAGTTCTGCCCTTGGTCAGGGCAGGACTTGGATGATCCAGACCAGAGTTCTTCCACGTCAGCGATGTTGACAGTCTGGGCAGAGTAATTCTTTACTTCAGAGGCTATTCTGTATAGAGAAGGATGTTTAGGTTCAGCTGACAGAAGCACCTCCCTTCCTCCCCCGCTGAACTCAGATAACCTAGATTATCTCTAGATGTCGGCAGATGTCATGTAACCGCTCCTAATTGTGAGAGACCTGTACTGTCCAAGACAGCATTCATTGGACACATGGCTTTTGCCATTTAAAGTGGATGAAAAAACTGTTTCTTGGTTACACTAAATTTCAAGCACTCACATGGCTGCTTGTGGAACTTTAGAGGACAATTCCACCATGGCACAAATTTCTATTGGACAGTGATGGGCTACATTGACTCAGACTTGTTTCTTGGGGATACCAAAGAAACTGAAATAAACGAAATTCTTTTTCTCCTGTTTGTCTTTATTCACCAAAGCTTGGTTCTAAACAGTTCCTGTGGATGGATATGTGAGTTATATTTAACCAGATTACTGTTCTTAAAATATGCTTGGGAGAAAATAGTAACCCCAGAAAATAACAATTGTGTGTGAAGGGAGCTCCAGGGGCAGCTGGGTTTCATAGCAGGATCCTGAAGGGGACTCAAGAGGCATCCTAGACAGAGGAGTCCTGAGCTGTATCTTACAGAGAAAAAGATACTGTCAGCGCCGGGCAGTGGTGACACACACCTTTAATCCCAGGCAGAAGCAGGCAGATTTCTGAGTTCGAGGCCAGCCTGGTCTACAGAGTTAGTTCCAGGACAGCCAGGGCTACACAGAGAAACCCTGTCTCGAAAAATCAAAAAAAAAAAAAAAAAAAAAAAAACCTATGGAAAAATAACCTATCAAGTAGTAATAAGAGTTATGGGAAAACACAAATCTTGGAAAGAGAAGGGATTGTTTTAAGGGAGATTGGGGTTGGTTGGAATATTCGACAGAATGGTTAAGGAAGGGCTTGAAGGTGAGCAAAGGTTGGAAGCTAGAGAGTGGGGCAAATGCAAGGGAAGGCTATGACTGAGGAATAGCGAGAAGGGTAGTCTATTAGAGCCCTGGAGCTTAGCTCTGTTACAGTGCTTGCTTTACATATTTTAGGATCCTAAGGATCTCTCTTCTGTTCCGAGTGAAATAGGATCCGCAGGGCATTTGAACAGGAGAATGGCATGGTCTTATAAGATCACCTGGCCGGGCGGTGGTGGGGCATGCCTTTAATCCCTGCACTTGGGAGGCAGAGGTAGGCGGATTTCTGAGTTCGAGGCCAGCCTGGTCTACAGAGTGAGTTCCAGGACAGCCAGGACTACACAGAGAAACCCTGTCTCGAAAAAAAAAAAAACAAACAAAAACAAACAAAACAAAAAAAGATCACCTGAACCTCATAGGCCTTCACGGCTGGCACTCCACACCCCCTCTGGGGTGGGAAAGACAACTTAGAATGACCTCCAATGACCACCAGCAGGCATTAGCTAGGCAATGCGAAGACCAAGAAGTCTTGCTTCAATCAGAGGGAACTAGGTAGGGCTAGAACAGACCCGAAGGATCTGCAATGATTGGAGAATAAACTGGGAATTCAGTGGGAAGTTTAGAAGGGCAGCACAGTTGGAGAGCCAGTACCTGTCGCAGAGAGCTCCCGAAGAAACTACAACCACCACAGTGCTCCGCGGCATGACGTCTACCAGGGCCTGGTCTCAGGCAGCCAGCCACTGTGCGCGGAGGTCACGTGGAGCCGGCGCATCACATGCGCCGGTCAGGTGGCGCTGCGGGGCGGGTCGACAGACTGCGGGGCGGACGGTGGACTGGACGCGGTTAAGCTCAGGTCCCACCGATCCGACCCCTGCTGTCGCTGCTACCATGACGGGGCTGGAGTTGCTCTACCTCGGGATCTTTGTGGCCTTCTGGGCCTGCATGATCGTCGTGGGTGAGCGGGGCCCAGGCGGGCCAAGGTGGCCTGCTGGTTGGGGCGGGAGGCAGGTGGCAGCCGGAGCCGGCCCAGCGCGGTGCCCTCCCGCGACGAAGGAGGCCGGCCCTGGGCTGCGAGAGCCACACTGGCCTTTCCAGGATCGCGACACCAGGTTCCTGACCTCTCGTCCGCGAGCCGCATATTTGAGCGCCCCGCTTCCTCTTTTTCCTCCTCGCCCTCCCCCCATTCTGACAGCTTGTTGGGTAAACAGCGATTGGGCCGGCAGGATCTGGCGCGGCCTGGACGCAGCGCCCTTTCCCTCCGGCCCGTGAAGGGGCTTGGTGTCATTAAGACTGGTTACCTAGGGAGTGGCCAAAAAAAATGGAGGCCTGGGTGGAGGTGCTGTTTCGCTCCGGGACTCTTCGCTTGTCTAATTAGATGTAGGTGGCTGACAGTTTTGACAGTTGGACAGGTTTTTTTTCTCCTAGATTGGGGACTGTGTCTCGAAAGAGCAGCCCTTTAACTCTTTTCCTCATTGCTGCAGGAATCTGCTACACCATCTTTGACCTGGGCTTTCGATTTGATGTGGCATGGTAAGGGAGGGCACGTAGAGGATTCTCCTAGGAGCCCCAGTCCAGCTCTCAGATACACGGACCTTTGAGAAATATGAAATCTAGCGTCTGGGACTGGTGGGCTGGAGCTGGGTGCGAGCTGAGTTTTGTGTGGTCTCCCCTGCCCTCTCCTGACCACAGCTGAATCCCTTTCTTCCCTGTTTCCACACCAGGTTCCTGACGGAAACTTCCCCCTTCATGTGGTCGAATCTAGGCATTGGCCTAGCAATTTCTCTGTCTGTGGTTGGAGCAGCCTGGTGAGTGTTAGAGTGATGGGACAAGTGGGAGGTGCTGAGTCGTGGCTGGTGGAATCGTCACTGGGTTCTTAATCATCCTGAGGACAGCGACTACTTGGGCTCCTTTAATCAGTTTCTTATCCTTCCACCAGGGGAATATATATTACTGGCTCTTCCATCATTGGGGGTGGGGTGAAAGCCCCCAGAATCAAAACCAAGAACTTGGTCAGGTAAGCGTAATGGCTTTTGAATGTCAAAACTAGCTGCGATGGAGGTCTGATGACATACTGGCTTGTGACCAGTCTCATCGTAGCGTGTATGTGAGTCAAGGAAAGTTGGCTGGGGATTTTCTGAAGAAATGGCTGATTTCCTTCCTATCTCTTTTCTCTACCCCTCCCCCAACATTTGCCATTATGGTTTCCAGCATTATCTTCTGTGAAGCGGTGGCCATCTATGGCATCATCATGGCAATTGTCATCAGCAACATGGCTGAGGTAAGGGAAAACCTGCAGGGATAGGCATCCATCGAAATGTCTACGCTTTCCCTAAAGATTGGAGGGAAGGTAGGTGCATTATGGGATGCCTTCTGAGAACTTATTCTGTCTCTCACAGCCTTTCAGTGCTACTGACCCCAAGGCCATTGGCCATCGAAACTACCATGCAGGTAAGTGGGCAATGTAGAGGTCTGTCTTGCCAGGCATGGTGCTTTGGGCCTTTAATCCCAGTACTGGGAGGTGGCAGCACCAAGTGAGTTGAGGCCAACCAGCACTACATAACTACAGTGAGACACCCCACCACATGGACATGTCTGGGCTTTACACACTTGCTCCTACTTCCTGGCTCTAGACCTTTTTAGTCTCAGCCGCCTTACTGTGCTCTACAGAGTTGGAGTGGGATTGGCCCCGTTAGCCCACATTGGACCATTCATCTCCTGCTTGCCTCGGCCTCACCTGAGCTACTTCTTATCCTTCAGGCTACTCCATGTTTGGGGCTGGCCTCACAGTCGGTCTGTCCAACCTGTTCTGTGGAGTCTGCGTGGGCATCGTGGGCAGTGGGGCCGCCCTGGCTGATGCACAGAACCCCAGCCTCTTTGTAAAAATTCTCATCGTGGAGATCTTTGGCAGTGCCATTGGCCTCTTTGGGGTCATCGTCGCGATCCTTCAGGTGCGGATCCCCCTAGGGACCTGTGGCCTCTTTGCCCTTGGCCCCAGCCCTGCCTTACTCTGCTCAGAGGAACAGAAGTGCCTTCCTTCTTTACCCAAGCCCCTTCCCATCTCTTCGTCCCCGCCTTGTCTGCTGTTTTATATGCACGTCTCTCCTTTAGTCCCTCCATTTGCATCTCTTTCTTCTGCTGTCTCTGAAAATGTCCTCTTTGTGGCATCTCTCTCTCAGGGTCTGTGTTAGTATGTGTATGACATGCTTGTCAGTAGAATAGCATATCTAAATTCCTGTTTTGTCAGTGTGTGAGTTTGTGACTGAAAGACTGGCCTGTAGGTCTAAATGTAACTTAGGGTGCTTGACTGGGTTGACTCTTGGGGACATTGACACTGTCTCTGGGAACTTTTCTTCTTTGTTGTACAGCTGAACTCCTTTGTTACTATCCATGTCTGTCTGTCATAGTGTCTGTCCTTGTTTGGTCATCCATCTGTGGTCTGTCTGTCCACCTACTGGCTTGCTGGTTCTGATCTTGCCACTGGTCACTGTCCCTGCCTGATTTGTCTTGTTCTTCTTTTGCAGACCTCCAGAGTGAAGATGGGTGACTAGATGACCTGTATGGGTGGGGCCGTGCCCCACTGTTATTTATTGCTGGTTTTCCTGGGACAGCTGGAGCTGTGTCCCTTAGCCTTTCTGGGGCTTGGTGTTCAGGGCCCTCCTGCACTCACCTCTTGCTGCCTGTTGACTTTGGAGGCATTGCAGTCCAGACTGAACCCCAGTGTGGGGAGTGGGCTACTGGTGACTGTGTACTGCTGTGCACCCGTGGCCCCCCAACCCCCATCCAGCCCATCTTCCTAGTGTTTGTGAAATAAACTTGGTATTTGTCCCAGTCAGTGAGGCTTCTGTTGGCCCCTTGCGACACCTTTCACAGAGGAAGGGTAGAGCTTATGCACTCACTCTAGCCTCTTGTAACTTTCTATCTACACACCATCTCTGCTCTGGACAGTGCTGGCTCTTGGGTGGGAGGTAGCCACCACCCAGGCTGTGATGCTGGAAGAGTCTGGGCTATAAGATTCTCATAGCCTTGTGTCCTTGGACCCCTGTACACTAGACCCAAACTCACTACAGCTAATTCTCTCTGGCACTGTACTGAAACTCCCCACACCTGTATCTTCACTGGAGCTCAGTTTTTTTTACTTTTCTTGGTAGTCCTGTATGAACACCTAACCCTTCCAGAAACCTCTTCTCTGGTCTTAGTTCCTGAAGCCCTGTTCAGCTCCGCCTATTCCTATACAACTCTTTCCACCCCAATCTTACCCAACCTGCTTTTACCCAATAAGTCCTTTTCAGTCAACACCTTTGAGGGTCTACCCAGCAGGCAGCCCTGGTTGGCTGACCTTGGCTCCCAGGAAAGAGTTGACAAGACCCTAACCCTCTGATTCACCCACTGTCCAGACCCCTTCCCAACTACCTAAAGGACCTAGCCATCCGGCTCCTGGTCTCCTTTCATCCCTAAGGCAAGCTGGTGGAGGAACCTGATGGATTCCTGCGCCCTTCCTGGGTCTCGGGCATCTGCAAAAGCACCTCCCCGCTGGCTGGGCCGCGCAGGGCCAACGGCAGGGGCGGGCGGCGGAGCGGCGCGCGGCGCGTGCGGGCGCACTGGAGGCGGGGGCCGCGGGGGCGCGCGCGCGGGCGCGCCGGCCTGGCCTGCCCCTCCGAGGAGCCGTAGCGCGGGAGGGAGGCGGCAGCGCAGTGGTCCGTCGGTCCGCCGGTCCGTGGGTCTGCCCGGCCCCGCCCTGCCTCCCGGGGCAGCTTGGCTCCATGGCCCGCGGCGGCGGCGGGAGGTGGCCCGGGAGCCTCGGGGACCGCTGACCGGGCGGTGGGGCCGGGCCATGGGGGACAGAGCGGTCCACAGCTGCTGGAGCCGGGATCCCTACCCGAGCTGGAGCGGCGCCCCCTGCTGAGCCCGGAGCGCTGCGTGAGAGGAGGGCGCGCGCGGCCCCCCACCCAGGGCCCCGACATTCCAGACCCGGCCCGGCTAGGGGGCCGCCCGCGCGCCGCCACAGATCCCAGCCCAGGACCCGGTGAGCGAGGCACCGGCGCTATCCCCGGCCTGGCTGCACCCCACCCTACCCCCATCCCGCTAGCCTCCTGGGCTCCGGCGTCCGCCCCCATCCGGCCTCCCTCATTGTCCTCGCTCGCCCCGGCCTTGTGTCTCGCAGAGGCGCTCGGCCCCGGCCCTACATTCACATCCCCCACTGCATGCACCCCTCCCCAGGGCTCCACACCCACCTGTCTTCTGCTGCCTCCCCCGTCCCGGGGTGCCACGTGTTCAGCCTCCCAGCCCCGCCCAGACGCACCCCTCAGCTTGGTGGCTAGCCTGACCCTGAGCCCCTGCCCTGCAGGGAGGGGTGGGAATACTTGCACGTGGGTCTAGGTGTATGGCTACGCTTGTATAAGTCTGAGCCGCGGTTTGTTGATATATGTGGCTCGTATGTTACTGTCACCCCAAGTGTGTCTAGCTCTATATGTAGGTCTCTGTGTGTCCCTTGAGTGTGGGTGCCTACTGCTGGTACTAAAGCTGTCTATGTGATTTTTGTGAATGTTTGAGATATTCTGCTCTCAGGAGCACGGCCAGAAGTGTTTGTTGACCTTTTGGGACTACAGGGGAGACCTGGTCCAAGCAAGGACACCCCCAGCCTCCACCGCCACCTCTGCCAGCCTATGAACTTTGCTCCTCTGGGGTCCAAGTGTACTCCGTTTCAGGCTCCAGAGCTAGCTAGCTTGAGGTCTTAGGTGAGGGCTCTATATTGCACAGTATGCCTTCGCCCCTTGTTCCAGTGGGAAGGACCCTTTTAAACATCCTCTCCTTTTGGAGTGGGGGTACTTCTGAATGCTGAAGGACTCATCTCAGCCCCCAAGTTGGCTAGCCCCTTGCTGTTGGGACTTGAGTGCCCAAACTGGCCAGGAGTCCAAGTGACTTTCCATCATGGCCCCTTGGAAGGACTAATGAAGTCATAGTATAAAGTATTCCTACGTGGTAGGCACTCAGTAAGTGATCCATTCTCTAAACCATGTGTCCTGTGTTGAGGAGTCTACCTATGAGGAGGCTGGTCTCTGGGGCACAGGTGAAGCCTGTAGACCAAAGTGGTTCCGTGCTGAGGTGTAATCCTGGGTAATCAGATTCACCTGTCTGTACTGCTGTGGGCATTCGTGTACAGACTTGTACAGTGAGGGTTTATGTGTATGTTTAGGTGGCTTAGTGCTGAGGTATGCCTAGGATAGCAGACGCTGAGTTGCCAGCGACTGTTGGTGTGTTTGCACAATACAAACAAGCCCGTGAGTGTCAAGGTGCATGAAAGGTAAGGAGGCTAGGGATCTGTGAATGAGCAGCCACCTAGGAAGCAGTGGGTTTTATCACCTGTCCTATCCTGACCTGTGGGATCTGTTTCTCTCCCCCTGTTCAGGCTGGCAGCCGGATGCTTGGGCCCATTGGGCGGGCCATTGGCCACTTGCGGGATGAGCAGACTGCTGGGGGGGACGCTGGAGCGGGTCTGCAAGGCTGTGCTCCTTCTCTGCCTGCTGCACTTTCTTGTGGCTGTCATCCTCTACTTTGACGTCTACGCCCAGCACCTGGCCTTTTTCAGCCGCTTCAGTACCCGGAGCCCAGCCCATGCCCTCTACCCTGCAGCCAGCAGCAGTACCAACTGCTCTCGGCCCAACGCCACTGCCGCTAGCTCCGGGCTTCCTGAAGTGCCCAGTGCCAGGCCTGGCCCCACAGCTCCAGTCATTCCACCCTGTCCTGACGTGCCGCCTGGTCTTGGTGAGCCTGTAGAGTAGAGCCTACCTGTTGTAGGGGTGGGAAGAGGATCCTACCAATGTGACTAGGGAATGTGACTATGGTTAACATGGGGCACCAAGACTCCAGGTCTATTGAAAGAGGGCAGTTCCTGGGGCTCTGTTGCCCACTCCCAGGTGGCTAGTGTCCCTGAATTCTGGCAAAGACCTGACTCTTGACACTGTCCTGCTGCAGTGGGCCGAGTGGTCATCGAATTCACCTCACCCATGCCTCTGGAACGGGTGCAGAGGGAGAACCCAGGCGTGCTCCTGGGCGGCCGCTATTCTCCACCCGACTGCACCCCAGCCCAAACGGTGGCAGTCATCATCCCCTTTAGACACCGGGAGCACCACCTACGCTATTGGCTCCACTATCTGCACCCCATGTTGAGGCGGCAGCGGCTGCGCTATGGTGTCTATGTCATCAACCAGGTGCGTGGCCTGCAGCCCTTGGCTGTGCACCTGTGGGTGTGCTGGTCAGGAATGTGGGATGGACACCCTCGTGCCTGTTGGTGGACACACGAGGTTGGAGAAATCTGTGGGGCCTTGCCTGATCACGGTTGTGTGAGTCTACATGGATATAGAGAGTGCATGTCTGTCAGTGAACACGGGAAGGTTATGTGTGTGGAAGGGATCTGAATATATAAATGTTGGCATGTACCCTTGCAGTGTGTACAGGGCTTGTTTTAACATCTCTTTGGGATATCGGGCATTGGGTCTCAGAAGACCTGGTGCCTACCATACCTTCACTGCCTCTGGGGGACTCAGGAGGAAGGGATATGGTTGGAATTGGAGTAAGGGCAGTGGGAACACAGAGGCCTGGTTCATCTCTGTAGCTTATGAGAGATGAGCAGGCAGCAGGGGGAGGAGGAGGAGGAGATGAACCTTCTAGGAAGAGAAGCCTGGAAGACCAGAGCTTAGCAAGAGAACTGATCCCTCGTGTTTAGGAACTGTGGGGTGAGGGGTGGAGTTCAACATTCAGGCTGGGTAGCAAAGGTTAGCTAGAGAAATCGGGGAAGGCCACAGCAAGAAAAGCTTGAAAGGTATGCTTGACAGTTGAAGTCTAGCCTGAACTTGTGGGGCACCATTGTTTGAAGTAGGGGTAACCTGTATATGTTGTTGTGATTACATGTGACCAATGGAGGGAGGGGTTGCCAAGAAGCAGTGTGACCAATTAGGAAGGGATTACAGCAGCCAGAAAAGAGCTGGTGAACGTGCTTATGGGTGAGGTGTAATACAAGGGGTAAAGGGAGATGTTACTGTAAGAGAGGAGAGAGATGTGGAAACAAAGCAAGGGTTCTAGTCTTGGCTGTGTTCGTGGCCACACCTGTGAGTGGGATGGGGCCTGGAGGAGCTAGGCCAAATGTGGAGGAGTGTGGCTTGGGATGCTCTCTTGTCTGGAATGATAGGAGCCTGCAGGAGGTAGAGGAAGGACATTTTACAGGGAGTCAGACTAAGTCTAGACCTAGGAGGGATGTCTCTGAGGGAGAGGAGGGTCTGGAAACACTGGTATGTAGACATTTCTTTATTACATAATTGTGTGTGTGCGTGCGTGCGTGCACACGAGCGCATGTGCATGGGTGTGCTCGCTCAAGCCATGGCACATCTGTGGAGGTCAGAGGACAACTTTGTGGATTCTCTCCTTTGTGGTTTACATGGGTTTTGGGTTTGAGGTTCCTTGGATCAAATTATCAGGCTTGTGCAGCAAATGCTTTATTAACTGAGCTATCTCATTAGTCCATAATTTAGAGATTGCTTTTTATAATTGTTTCATTTGGTTTATACACATACACACATCACCACAGAACACTTTTGGAGGTCAGAGGACAACTTTGTGGAATACTGGGGATCAAACCCAGGTCCTCAGACTTATGATGAGAATTACTGTCACCTGCTGAGCCATCTCACCAGCTAGAAATTTCTTAAAATCCACCACATCTGACATGCCTGCAGAGCATGGAATACTGGGGCAGGGGCAGCGTTGAAGGGTTAGAGGGAGAAAGGAAGATGGCCCTGGAGAGTGTCAGGATCCCGCAGGAGTGGGTATCCTGGAAGCCCAGCAGTCGGTGTCAGGGAGGAAGCCTGGCAGCTGTGAGCTCTGTGGGGGAGTGAGAGGGATGTGGACCAAGTATGTCCAGTGGATTTAGCAACACAGTGGGCCTAGTGAGAGCCATTTCAGGGGCATGGTGGGGGAGGAAGCAGATTGCAGTGGGTTGAAGAAGGAATCAGATTTGACAAAATAACTAATTGGAGACAACTTTAAAAAAAAAAAAAAAAAAAAAAAGCCCTCCGCTGAGAAGGAATGGCAAAAGGTAGGGTGATGTCTGGAGGGAAGCTATTTTTGTTGTGTGTGTGTGTGTGTGTGTGTGTGTGTGTGTGTGTGTGTGTATGTGTATGTGTGTATGTATGTATGTGTGTGTGTTTAGTTTTTTTGTTTTGTTTTGTTGTTTTTTCCCTCCATGGAGAGAACTGAGCACGTTCATGAGCTGCCTTGGCTGGTGAGCGGCTAGATGAGTGATGATAAATAAGGCAGGAGAAAACGGCCACTCCCTCTCAGAGATGGTGGAACTCAGTGAGCGGGTGTAGTTCAGTCCACTGTTCCAGAGAGAGCAGCTCCCACCTCTCAGGCTTGGCTGGGGCCTGGAGAGGTCACTGGCTCCCCTGTTTTTTTGGGGGGTGCCCATTCACAGATGTGAGCTGCAGATGCTTCTGTCTTTAGCAAGGGTTGCGGCAAAAGCCCAGGGCCAATTCTTGACAGTTCTCCCCTCTCTGCCCAGAGCTGCCTGGGCCTGTATGGCCAGGGAGCTCTGCAGTCTGTTTCTTTGGGTCCTGAGCTCACAGAGATGTGACTGCCACAGCCCTGTGCCCATCTTTTTTGTTGGGAAGACAAGATCATTTAGCGCATTCCTGCGTTGTCTCTGGGGCTGCCCAGGGAGTTGGACGTGGATGAACTCGGGTCAGAGGAACTACTTCAGCACTGGTCACGTAGGGCATCCCTTGTCTCACGTCACAACTGTAGGCTCAGTAGGGGGATAAACCAAGGCTCCTTGTCACTAGACTTTCCACTGGCACACAGAAGGTGCACCTAATACAAAGGAGAAAGTCGCAGGGTGTGTGTGTGATCGAATGAGTGAGTGAGTGAATGAGATGAGCTCTCTAAATAGTGGCCCAGTAGACACGGGTATAAATGAAGCCGCGGAGAGAAGGGGGAGTTGCACTGGGGCCTGGAGGTTTGTTTGGCAGTCAGCCTTTCCAGACATGAGTTTTCTAGATAGGGGAACTGCTGATCAACCCCAGTGCCTGGGTAACCAAAAAGTCCAGCATGTTCTGTGGTGTCTAAGCAATGTAATATGTTTGGGCTGTGGATTCTTACAACACCCGAGAGGAGATTGGAACCAAACTGTGAATGGGGAGGGGGGAATCTAGGGTGAGAAGCTGGAGTTAATCCTGAGCATCTGAGGGAGTTGTGGAGGTGGGGGATAAACTCGTGGGGCCCTGGGATCATGATGGAAACTGAAATGGCAGGTACTTGTGGGTCAGGGCCCCAGAGCTGATCTCTGTCCATCCACCCATCCACCAGCATGGTGAGGAGACCTTCAACCGAGCCAAGCTGCTCAACGTGGGCTTCCTAGAGGCACTGAAAGAGGATGCTACCTATGACTGCTTCATCTTCAGTGATGTGGACCTGGTCCCTATGGATGACCGCAATCTATACCGTTGTGGTGACCAGCCCCGCCACTTTGCCATTGCCATGGACAAGTTTGGCTTCCGGTGAGACTCTCTTAGTGAGACTCAGACCTACCCACCCCCACTTCACCCAGGCCCTTAGTCCCGGCTTCAGTATCCTCCTAGCCTTTGGTCCCTGGTTCAGATCCTTCGACATAATGCAAATCCTCCCTGGGTCCTTTTTACACATGGTCTCTACACACTGTCTGTGATCCTGAATCTTGACTCCCCTTGAGACCCTAACAACTGCTCTCCCGTGTCATAGGTTGCCCTATGCTAGCTACTTTGGAGGTGTGTCAGGCCTGAGCAAGTCCCAGTTTCTGAGGATCAATGGCTTTCCCAACGAGTACTGGGGCTGGGGCGGTGAAGATGATGACATTTTCAACCGGTAAGTAGGGATGGGGCAGAGAGCAGGCTGCTCAGGGAGTGAGGAGGCACAGACTGGATGGGGCTCCTTACCCTTCCCGGTGCCTCTTCAGTGTGCCTGTCTCCCATCCTAGGATCTCTCTGACTGGGATGAAGATCTCACGCCCAGATGTCCGGATAGGCCGCTACCGCATGATCAAGCACGACCGGGACAAACATAACGAGCCCAACCCTCAGAGGTGACTCCTGACCCCAGGCGCCCCTGATCCCTAGACGTAATTTCCCAATATCCCAAATGCCTTTGATCTCTGACCCCATAGAGGAGGCCTCTGAGCATACTTGGCCCCTGAGAAGTGCTTTCCAGAGGCAACTGAATCCCTAGAAATGACCCAAATATTCCTGACCTCTAAAGGTGACTCCTGGCACCAGGAGTCTAGGAACCACCTCTGGCCTGGTTCCTAGAGGTGACTAGGATTTAGATTCCAGCTTGTGTTGTCATCTCACAGGCACATTTCCAGCAGTGCTCTCACAGACGTCACTGAGGAGCTTTGCATGACCCCTGCTTGTACTGTCCCAGTCAGAGCAGACAGGATGATAGGGGGTGCTAGCCATAGATCCTAGGAACCCAACAAAGGTGTGCCAAGCAGAGGATGTGTGGGGAGGGAGGATTGAGACAGTGTCAAGCCCTCTGAGATCGGAGCAACTACTTTTTAGAAAGATTACTTTATGTATGTGAGTATATGTGAGTACACTGTCTTCAGACACACCAGAAGAGGGCATCATATCCCATTATAGATGGTTGTGAGCCACCTTCTGGTTGCTGGGAATTGAACTCAGGACCTCTGGAAAAAAAAAAAAAGCCAGTGATCTAAACCACTTAGCTATTTCTCAAGCCTCACCTGTGTGGGTCAAGATACCCACATTAGGTATTCATGGATGGCTGGGAAAGGTCTGACAGGCATGGGAAAGATAAGCAGACTCCGTAAGCTTCTAGATGCATCTGTGAGTGGTGCCAAGCCTTCTGCAGTCACATCCAGTCACTGTCGTCCTCTCCCTCATGAGGCTCACACTAGGCAAGGAAAACAGTTATGTCATGGGTCATGAAAACAGGTGATTTCCTGGCAGAGATGAATGAGGTAGTGGGGACGTAAAGCAGGGCTTGAGAAGTTACTCCTTTACCGAGATCTGCCTCACGTTCCCTTGGGCATATACACTCACCAGTGCTACATTGCCAGGCCAATGGAGAAGACCAGGGTGGATGAAGGAACTTGTGTAAGAGTTGATTCTGAGCATGCCTGCTGTATACTGAAACCATAAAGCTATTTGGTTCTTAAACATCTGAAGGCAAGAAGCGAAGATAGGGGCTTTAGTGCTGTGTAGCTGAGTACCAGGCTTTGAGGATCTTGGAAAATCCCTTAACAGGAAAGACAGCGTTGAATTTGTTTGGAGGCCTTATTTTCTGTGCTCAAGGAAGGTGAAGGAATGACCTCGCTGCTGGGTGAACCTAGGAGGAACCTTGACCAAGCCTGAATTCATAAAACTGGAGGAGGGAGTCTGACAGAGGAGACTTCTGTGTCCCTTGACTTATCTGCTCTAATCTTGGACTATAGGAGTGGAGAGATGGATTGTGGACTGACAGGGTTGGAATTCAGAAGCATGAGACCCCTAGGAGTCCGGGAGCCAATGGGAAAGCAAGTGGTTTAGATGAAACCATGGTTAGCAGGGAAGATAAATCCAGAACCCTTGGTCATTCAGAATCAACTAGTGATCTATTAGTGATGTGGATGTGACTAGACAGCATGAAATTTCTGGACTAAGGAAATTGGTTCTAATAATGTGCCTCATACTTAAAAGTTATTCAGGGGCTAGGTGGTGGTGGTGGTGCATGCCTTTAATCCCAGCAGTCAGACTGGCAGGGAGGCAGAGCCATGGCAGATCTCTATGAGTTAAAGGCCAGCCTGGTCTACAGAGAAAGTTTTAGGACATCCCAGGCCACACAGAGAAACCCTATCTTAAAAAACAAAAATTAGGATTCTTTTCCCTACCCTACATGTTGAGACCATCAGCAAGGCATGTCAGGACCACACACAAAGCATTTGAGCCTGTCTGCTTCCCCCCTTCTCCACCTTTACCCTGTCTGGTCTCTGTGGTCTTGCCCTGGTGACTGCAAGGGTTTTCCTGCCTCCCCCTCACTGTCCCACCCTTCTGCTGAAACTGAATTAAGAATCCCTTGGTGTCTTCCTGCTCACGGAATATGAATACTCATTATGACTTAGAGAGTCCTGCCCATACATGTGCTAACCAACAGGCTAGTCTGTTTTCCCTTTATCGTGTGTTCTGACCTCTGCATGAAATACGCTTCCCTCTGCCTTCAGCTGAGTGTCACATCCTCATACCCACAGCACTCTGATGTTTCCTTTGCCTAGTCTCCCTTAGTGAAGCAGACTTGCCATGAGAGGAAGGACCTTGCATGTCCTGTTCATGGCTGTGTCCCTGTTGCTCAGAGTACAGTCTGGCATCCAGGAGTGAAGATGGAGTGACCGATGAAAGAGAAACAAGATGACAAGGGTTGGAGGGAAGATGACATGTCTCTCAGGGGACAGAGACTACATTGGGAGTGCATGTGGGATGCCTCGAATACTAGAGTCTAGCTAGCTAGATAGTCCAGTGAGTAAAGGTATTCACAGGGAAGCCCAAAGTCCCCAGAACCCACGAAAAGGCCCAGCTTCACCCTTTGACCTCCACACACATCCCCCCATAAAACACATACACACACACACACACACACACATACACAGTGGAGGTTTGAACAGAGACCTGTGAGAGGTTGTTCAGCTTTCTGGCTGAAGGGGCTGAGGTCTCTTATTACCTGAAGGGGGAGGATGGCCTGTGCCTTGGCTGCAGAGATTCAGGATTGAGCAGAGACTTGATCTGAGCTCATCTCCCTTTCTAGGTTTAATAAGATTCAAAACACAAAGATGAGCATGAAGTGGGACGGCATTGGGTCAGTGCGGTACCGAGTCTTGGAAGTGTCTCGGCAGCCACTCTTCACCAACATCACAGTGGACATTGGACAGCCCATGTCATGGCTCACTCAAGGCTGACACTAAGGGATCCTCCATGCCCTTCTGGTATGGAAGACTGCCTGCCAGAGGACTGACCTACAGCCTGGCTGACAGCTGCTCTAAGGGTGTCATGAGACTGTGAGCTGTTTTCTGAGTCTCAATAGCCAGCTGCACCTAGAAGTTTCAGAACTCACTTTGAGGGGCGTTTGGGCAAGCCCCTCTTATGGCCCTCTGGGGTCAACCCTTCTTCCTGTCCTACTTTTCCCAGCCCAAACCTCCTCACTGTTAGGGTTGGGCCAGCCCCTGCACTGCCTCGCGGAGTGACCTGGGCTAGGTCACTCCACCTCTCTGTGCCTCAGTTTCCCCACTCCCCTTGAGTCCCCTAGGGCCTGGAAAGGTGGGAGGTTTGACTAGGGGGCAGTGTCTCTTCCAGGGGAATTCTCAGATCTGGAGATCCCTCATGCTTCCAGGGGAGGGGAAACCTTTTTCATTCAACATTGTAGGGGCAAGCTTTGGCAAGCCACCTACTGAGGAGCGCCCCCAGGAGGGGACCAGAAGGGGTGCTGTGTTGTTTCCTGGGATCATGGGGTTGGCCTTTGCATGGGAGACAGGTGGGGCCTGGATCAGTCAGTGGTTCTGGCCTCCCTCCCTTAGAGAGGAGGCAGAGGCCCCAGGACCTGCTCTTGTTTGCATCTTGCACAGAAACTTGTGTGGGTGCTTTAGTAAAAAACATTAACGGAGCAGCTCCTTGTCTGTTTGTGAATGGGATCTGGTTCCCCGAAGTTCCTTTGTGTTGTGGGAGGTGACCTGACTAGGGTCTTCTAGTGACCTAACAAATTTCCTAGCCCGTTACTTCCGCTGTTCTAGGGAAAAAGTTTTACCTTGACACTGCTTTCAGACTAGTAGGGAAAAGGAAATAGCGAACCAACGGGCCCAGATTTCTCAGCTCTTCTCCCTCAGAGGCAGAAAGGTGTCCTGGGATAAGCACAGTGTGCTCAGCCACTGCGACAGGGCAGGGCCTCTTTCGAGGGCTGATCCCAGGGCGCGATGGTTTCCCAGGTGACCGACTCTTAGGGGAGGGGCTAAGGCCGGATTCCCACAGCCAGGCTAACCCCAGAAGAGGCCAGGATCCCGTACCCTGAAGGGTCTGCCCATAGTAGGCCACCAAAAGACAGCACAATTGCGGTGTGGGGAGATAGGCAGAAAGGGGCGGGGTATCGATGTCAGCTGGAGGGGCTTGGTGGGCGTGGCTCTGGTCCAGAGCAACCATCCGTCTCCCAGGAAATCTAGCACTCTGACCTGCGGGCAGTCCGGCCTGTAGGTCTGACCAGGGGACCACGACCCACCCAGGCCATGCCTGGGGACTCCCCAGCACTGTGGGAGCTGGTGGAGGAGCATGTTCCACTCCCGGAGCGGCCTGAGGTGAAGAAGATTCTGGGAGAGGCAGCAGTGGACCTGAGCCTGGAGTTGCGAGAGGAGGTGGGAGTCCGGTGGGTGGGGGTGGGTCACATTCCAGGCCTGCCCTTCAACTCACGTGATTTCCTACCATCACCAGGTCCCTAGCCCTATTTGGTGACCCCCTAACACCTTGTTCTCACTGTCTGCCCTTGCTCTCTTCTGTTTAGCTCTTCCCATCTCTTGACAGCCCCCAACGAACACACACAAACCCATCCCCTCTGCCCCAGTGGCAAGGTACCCCAGCTCTCCTTACAGGTGGTGATGCTAAAGGCACTGCTCCAAGAGATCCAGTCTTCTCAAGTTTCCATCTCTGACTCTCCCTCCCTACTGGCACCACCCCCCCTCCTGAGGGATCTCATGCGCCAAGAACTCCGACAGTTACTCCAAGGCCTCCGCCTTAAGGCTATCAGTGAGGGCAGGTGGGGTTCTCAGCCATGGCCTCCTTGCCCAGACACCAGATGGGCTGCCCCTGATAAAGAGCCAGGGTGATCTTTCCTGGGGTTTCCTAAAAGGAGGTCCTCAGGTCCCGTCATGCACATGCTTTCAGGGACCAGACCCAGATGTGGGCCCAGTATAGTCCCAGGGTCCTTCGCTTTGCCTTAGAGGAGCCCGGGTGTGAGTCAATGCAACAGGAACTATTCCCGTTGAGAGCTGGTGAGCCCAGGTAAAGACAGAAGACTCTACCCAATGGGGGCTGGATGCTGTTATAGCCACTTGTAATAGGGGTTGGCACATAAGGGCTGAAATCCTTAGGGGCCACCTGCCCAGCTTGGCGGCAGGGAGTAGTTTTCCAAGCAGATAAGAGAGGTTTTGCAGGCAGGGGGTTGGGCGGGGGACAGGAGGACTTGTCTAGTGAGCAGTTCTTCTCAGGCCTAGCAGAACAGAGGGCTTGGGCTGGAGATACAGGAATGCTGAGAGGTGACAAGTGATATTCTCAGCTGGGGACAGAGAGAAATGAATGTCCTTATGTTCATAAGTAGACCATTGCCAATTTCTTATTCAAATCCCCCCACAATCCTATAAGCTGAGCATTGTCCCCAGATTTTCAGATGAGAGAATGAACGCTCAGAACAATTTCCCCGAGGTCACATGGTGAAGGTGGCAGAACTACCAGGTGCAAGCCCGGGCTCTGGGACTATTGTTTGCACACTGTTATGTTGCCGGTGTGAGAAAAACCAAAAGGCTCCAAAAGTGGCATTTGTTCCCTGAAGGACTAGAATGAACACAGAGAGGGCGATGCTAACTTCACCTGTCAGCAGCTGTCCTAGGGACCTCACTGTCATCAAGGACCAACTGAATGTGTCTAACATTGACCAGGTTGTCAGACACCTGAGGTGAGGCCTAGGGGCACCTGAGTGTACAGACTGGGGGCAAAAAGACAGGAATGGAGATTAAGGGGCTGGGACTGCCCGAAAGGAATAGTATGCCAGGTAGGTAGACTGTGTGTGTGTGTCTGCAGTGGGCAGTTAGTGGAGCTACTGCAATACCAGCAGGCAGCCAGTTAACAGGGACCAGGAGGGGCCTGGCACAAGGTGAGCCAAGGGAGGGTTACTATAAGCAGGCTGTGATATGGGACTAATGGATGAGCCACAGGCCCCAGTGCCAAGGTGCAGAAGATAGTACTTGTGGGGGTGCAGGTACTGAAGTGACTGGAAATGGTGGGGCTGGAAGGCAGCGCCGGAGGACAATGTAGCCTAGAGTGGAGGAGCTGTCTTGGCTCTGGTGGTTCTGGAGGTTGGGGCCATGTAGTGGGTTCAGCTGGGTAGGTCCTGCCTCACTGGCTCTGGCTGTTTATGTTCCTGTCTAGAAGCCTCCTGGAGGAGGAGTGTCACATGTTGCAGAAAGAGATCTCTGAGCTGCAGGTGAGCACAGCCCTTGGCCTTCCCCCAGCTTCTCTGTTTAGCAGGGATCATGTTTGTGTGTCTGTATGTGTGAAGATCAAGGTTGTGCGTCCTACACCCATTTCCCCTATCAAGCCATGGTTAGCAGTTTTAGACTAATCCACTCGACAGCCCCAGGTCTCCTGCATCCTTTTACTTAGGTCTGAGTACATGCCTAGCTGTCATCTTGCTAAGCCAGGCTTTCCACAGGCTATGCTCTTAGGATAGTTAGGCCAAGAGGCCCCATGGTCTTATTCCTGCGCCCCATACTCGGGCTCTTGGTCTCTTAACTTTAGGCAGGGCCGCTGAAACAGCTCTCTCCACAGCACTGTCTGGAAATGGAGCAGATGCAGGCTTGCCAGCCCTCCAAGGATACCCTAATGCCCACCTTGGGAGGTAAGGACCCCAGACGAGCCCCCAGGGTACCCAGTCCCCTCCCTTTACCCCATGCTCTACATACTACTGTATATACTCTAAAAGAGCCAGGTGCTATTTCAGCTGTGCCCTTCCACAGAGATAAAGGATCAAAAGAAGGCCATGGAACGGGAACTACAGGTCTCTCTGGGACCTTCCTGTCTCGCTGTCAAGCACAGGTACATCAAGACACAGGGTGGGCAGTGTAGAGCAAAGCTCAGATCATGGTCACCTCACATCTACTCATCCTGTGCAGGCAGAAGCCTTTGAGGTCCTCCATTCCCGGCCTTAGACCCTTCCCTTGTCTCCATGGCTACATGCCTACACCTCCTTCGGAGCACTGCCCCCACCCTCAAGGTCAGGCAAGCACCCGCCGCTGGGGACGGCAACTTCGGTACAGCTATTGCAAAGAGACAACTTCCACATCAGTTTCCAGTGCAGCATCCCAGGCACCGACCTGAAGGGCTGCTCACAAAACAGACTTCTGCTTCTGCTGAGACTCGCCCATCTGTTGTTGCCTCCAGCTGCTACAGCTCCGTTTCTGCTTCATTCTCTGATGAGCTCACATGACCCCCCCCATCCCCCTACAAGCTGTGTGTTAGTCTGGTCCCAGCCCCACCCCTTGTCAGGTCACTGCTATCTAGAACTGAGTGGCAGGACACCTGTTCTAACCTTCAAAGCCTTTGGCCCCTTCTCCACACAAGCCTCCACAGAGGCTTGGAGGACAGAGGTCTCATCCCAGCTTGACTTTTGTCCCCTAGGGACCCAGACAAAGCACATCAGCAGCTCAGAGACAGGAATAGAAATTTCATTAAAACCTACGGACTTTAAAACCCTAGTGCTGCACACTGGGCAGCGGCGGGCGGCACACCGTTATTGCTACAGAGGATTAGAAGTGGCTTGGCCAGGGCTGTCACTGCAGAGGGCACAGAGGATAGACAAATGGACTGTGGTCTTGGGAGAAGGTGCTCTGACTGCAGGGGGGGGGCGTGGGGAATGAGCATATGGACCGGGGCCATTTGGCACATTGAATGGGGTTAGCACGTCTGGGAAGACTGGGCCTTCAACCTGGTGGAGAGTAGGCAAGGGAATGTCGTGCGGGGTCCCCTTCCCCAGGACTCTGGGCTCAAACTTCCTACAGAGAAGTCCCCTTCTTTCCCTCTATAAACAAGTGCTTTGGGCAGGCTGCTGGGTCCTGGCCTTTGCTGGCTGGGCCTGACAAGCAGGGTTGGAACAAAGGACAGAGACCCTGGAGCAGCCAAGTGAGGTGCAAACAGGCCTGGAAGACAGACTGGACCCAAGGCTGGGGCAGGGGGTGGCAACCACAGGTAATACAATTTTTTAAAAAAATAATTACACAAATAGGGCTGAGTGGCGCAGTCCAACAAGTAACACTGTATAGCCCCGCGGCCCTCACCTTGTCCGGAGTAGGAAGAGAGAGATTTGCCTGGGCAGAGGCTAGGGTCTGTTCTGGGGTCAGGAACACTGGTCATAGGCTGGAGAGGAACCGGTGGGGTGTGGACACAGAATCTCTTATCCCATAGTGAAACAGCTCAGGGCAGAGCATGAGGGTATCAGAGGCCATACGAAACCTGGCAGGCCTCTGGGGACCTGGCCTGAGACCTCCTTCAAAGTGCTTTGGACACTGCTGCCCCACGCCCCACCCCCACGCAATCCCCCCATCGCTTTCCCACCCCCAGCTGCTGTCTTGGCATCCAAAGGATGTGTAAACACTGGGGACATGAGTAGTGGTGGCCAAGGTGACAGCAGCCATCCTGGCCAGGGCATGATGGGGCAGGCCTCCACCTGTCCACCGCCTCCCCAGTCTCTGTGGTGGGAGCAAGGGTTGGGTGGGGCTTTCCCCTTTGCAACAACTTTGCTCATATCCGGGAGTCCTGGAGGCGGCTGGAGCCATTACTGCCCACGATGGGGATCTGGGCCTTATCCGGGTGCAATGGCTGGACCTCAAACCCATCTTCAGGAGAGGGGGTTGTAGTGGGGGCATAGCGCCCAGTCCGGTGCTCCAGGAGGGCAGGGCCCCAGTCTCTGCTTGGCTTTGTGGCATTTTTCAAACGCTGCAGACAGGGGGCGCAGTGAAAAGTGTGTCAGAAGAGAACCCTTATGCTCGAAGTGTTTCCACTTCGCCTGCCCATCAAGCCCAGCCCATCTTCACTCCTCACCTGAAGAAGTGTGTCCCCATCTGTGCGACAGAGCTGGAACAGTGCGTACAATGGGATGCAGATGACAGATGACAAAGCCATAAGGAAGCCAATGGCCACAGCCCAGCCTGGGTACTGGTAGTGGTTGTAGGTGATTGGCCGGTACTGGATCACCGTGAAGATGAGAATAAACTGCAGAGGGAACCGAGGATGATGTGAGGCTGGACAGAGCCCTTCCTGGACCCTAGGCTTGACCTCCTCGCAGCAACCCTTCTCTTCAGACTCCCAGGCCAGCAAAAGGTGTTTTGGCTCTGGCATAGGCAAATGCCAACACCAGTGTAAAAGAAGTAGGACCCCAGGGAAGGGCTGGGCAGGGAGGTACCATAAACAGAAAGAGGTAACCTGTTTTTGCCAGTCCCGAACTGTCAGAGAACAAGCAAGCTGCTGCCACCTTTGGAAAGCAGCCGTTGTCTCTCAGCCCTGTACTGCCTAGAGAGAGAAGGACAATTCCCTAGCCCTAGGCTTCAGCGCTGCCTGATGACCTGTTATCTTGCTAGCCACATCTCCCTGCCTTAAGCTTTCACCACATCCAGAACTTCTTGCCT
This sequence comes from Rhabdomys pumilio, assembly GCA_030674055.1. Classification (NCBI taxonomy): domain Eukaryota; kingdom Metazoa; phylum Chordata; class Mammalia; order Rodentia; family Muridae; genus Rhabdomys; species Rhabdomys pumilio. The sequence goes on from JANHMN010000004.1 coordinate 32,746,670, forward strand.
TCTCTGTTTACTCTGCAGACCTACCTCAGCATTCCTGCCAAGCCAGTGCCACCTCCTTCAGGAAGCCTTTCTGGATTTTCTGCCTCTTAAAAGGCCTCTCTATGGCATCTCCCATCTGTATAACTCAAAGCCATCAAAGCCACTCTGCTTTTTTTGCACAGTCTGAGACCTGAGATTATTGCATCAAGTCTGGGTCTAAGGTGCCTTGCACAATCTCATTTATCTATCTGAGGTGATTTGTACCAGGAGAAGCTCAGATTGGGAAGGGGGTCAAGGAGCAAGCCAGGTAAGGTCTTGCCTCACTGTGGCTGTGGCAACAAGTGACAGCCTGGAGAGTGCCTAGAGGCTGCAAACGCCGAGCGTCCAGTAGCAGACACACACCTTGGAAAGAGGCGGATGAGAGCGTCCAGTAGCAGACACACACCTTTTTGGAAAGAGGCGGATGAGGCAAGCTAAGAATCTAAAACAGGAGACTTGGCCGGGTGGCTCGTAGGCCACACTCCTAGAGTGCCTGTGGAAGGATTCAACACACCTCAGCCTGTAGGGGCGTCCTAGAGCTTAAGTGCCTCTGACCTTTCCCACGCTGAACCTAGGGCATCCTTCCTAGGGCCCCATACATAGTGTGTACACGCTTACTAACCTAGTGGGTTTTGCATGTATATGTTTTTGTTTTTTTTTCAAGACAGGGTCTCACTTGCATCACTCTAGCTAACTTAAAACTCCATATGTAGACCAGGCTGGCCTCAAATTCAGATTCTAGCTTGCCTCTGCCTCTTGCCTCCCCAGTGCTGAGATTAAGTGTGAGTGCAACCATACGTGGCTTAAAGCCTGATGTATGCGGATGAATTCCTTCACTGGAGTTACAGAAGGATGGGGTTTGTCAAGAAGAGCTATCAAAAGGCACATAAAGCCCCACAGAGAAATATGTCTGCACAGCCTGAATTCTTCACCTTAAGGTACCTCCAGCCCAGCTTTCTGGGCATGCCTGCTTCACTTAATCTCTCTGCCTAGAGAATCCACAGGACCCAGGCCAAGGCCCTTGGTGGATAAACCCAGGTACTAGAGTGCAGCCTCCTCACCCTCAGGAGAAAGTGTCCTGGTTCTGGGCCAAAGCCACACCCCTAGAAGGCATGGTGCTGGGCATCGGTTCCAGCCCTCTCTGGCCTCTCAGCCTTGAAAGGAGACTTCCGCTCCTCCTGTTTCAATGCTGGGCCTGTGGCCAGAACTGCTGTCTGTGCCAGGCCCAGGAACATCCCACACCCCATGTGGTAGAGGCCTCGGTCCTCCAGGGACCTTTTTTCAGAAACATGAGCCAGTGTGGAAGTCTGGTATAGAGCTGTCCACAATTCTGAGGAATTGAGCAAGACACAGGTAGCTCTGGACACTGCCTTGCCACTGAGTCCTCCGACCCTCTTCTCACATATGACTATTATAATCACCCTCAACCCCACCCCCACTTCAAACAGAAGCAGCAAAACGAGCCTGTTTTAGCCCACAGGCTGTTCCACTATAGCATGGTTTCCTGTGGCACACAGGCCTGCTGGAGGATCCTTGCCCCTTATTGTGTGGTGGTAGGCTTAACACCCCTGTGCCTTGGAGTGGGGAGAACTGATAATCCAGAGAGGTGTTGCTTAAGTTAACATGTGACCAAGGTGGAGGAAGGACTAGCAGTGCAGTGTTCTAATGGGTTCCCCTGATGCTTGTTGTTCAAAGAAATGGGTGTGCTCCCTTCAAAGCCATCCAAGTTCCCAGCCTTTGGAGGCTTAGGAAGTGGCCTCCATCACAGTGCTGACCTGGCTCCTAGCCCTGCACCCACAGGTCCTGGGGCTGCCTAGGAATGCTGCCACATTCCCATGTGTCCCCCTGCTTGGGGGCAGGTATGAACAGTAAGGTAGATAGAAGCCACACTGATATCAATGACTCCAGAGGACCCTTGGAGGCAGCTGGACAGTAATGCCAGGAAGTGACATACCTGACGCTGCAGCTCTGAGCATGTGCGGCCAGACAAAGGGCTCAATATCCACTTCCTATCCCAAGGCCAGGACCTGGCATCTCTAAGTGTGCACACATCTGACTATCTGGGCCTCTTAGATGCCCAAAGTCAGCGCTACTTGGGAGGGCTCCCGAGGAACTTACAAAGATGATAGCTGGAGAGACAAAGCGCCAACAGATCTGGAAGAAGAGAGGTGGTGGAAATCCCAGCATCATCTGGATGTCCTGGAAATAATTTCGGTGTCCTGGAGAGATGAGGAGGGGGTGGAAGGGGTTGGGGGAAGTGTCAGCAGCAGCTCAGGAGAACAGAGTGGGCCAGTCCAAGACAAGGACACTCACCATAGATGTACATGATGGATACACACATGATGCAGGAGATGACAACCAAGGAGAAGCTAGCTGCATAGTTGTCCATCAGCAGCAGCCAGTAGATGCCTGCCTGTGGGCCAGTGGACAGGTGAGCCAGGGTGCCACTGACCACGGTTCTTGCTACTCACCCACTCCCAAGTGCCTGGCAAGTGCAGCCCCACCTCACCCCCACATCTCCATTCTTACCTGGCTGGTAAGGGGAATGCCCAGCAAGAAGCCAGCCACAGCTACACCCAAGGTCACGTAGGTCTTTTTCTGCAGAATCCACTCGTTCCCCACCTCATCCACAATGGCAGTGACTAGGGTCTCTAGGAGGCAGAACTACAGCCACAGCTATCAGAATAAGGGCCTGCACTTTGTCCCAGCTCCTCCTGCCCAAGCTGCCAGCCTCCCACCCCCAAAACATACACACACAGGTCATACCTGAGTACCCAGCCCCAGCAAGATGAGCATGAAGAAAAACAGTAAGGACCAGAGTGGGGAGATGGGAAGCAGTGTGAGAGCCTCAGGGTAAGCTACGAAAGCTAGCCCAGGCCCATGGTCTGCCACTCGAGATACATCCACACCCAGGTGATTGGCCATGAAGCCTAGGATAGAGAAGATGACAAAGCCAGCATAGACGCTGGTAGCACAGTTGGTGATGCTGATGATGACGCTGTCCCTGAGGAAGAGGAAACAGAACAAAACAGTTTAGGAGATGCAGCTTGCTTCCCTTGCATCAATTTAGGCCAGGAGAAGACACAGAGATCAGATACTCTAGAAAGAAAGGTGCCCCTAGCTCCTTTTCTATCTGCTCTGGATCTTTTAAATTAAGTCCAGGGTTCCTGACCCTTCATCCACCCCATCCCCCTCTTTGGCGAGTGCTTTGCTCTCTTCTTTCACACTAGAGATACAAAATCCTCAAGACTTCAAGGTCATGAGTGCAGGAGGTCAGGCTGTGCAGAGGATGGGGAAAGGGGAAGACTCCAGGCCAGCAGGGGGCGCTGCTTACCGGTAGCAGTTGTTGTGAAATTTGTTGTAGGATGCCATGGTGATGAGGCCACCCCATGCACAGCCCAGGGAATAGAAGATCTGAGAAGCTGCATCTCCCCACACCTGCAGAGAGGATGGTCAGTGAGCCACTGCAGCCAGATGCTGGATGCACCCACCGCAGTCCCTCTGGGGGTCAACCCTCCACATCCCACCTTGGCCTCCAGGATCTTGTCCCACTGTGGGGTCAGGTAGTACATGATACCCGTGAAGGCTCCTTCCAGGGTCACTCCACGCACAAACAGAATGGTCAGCACCACATAGGGGAATGTGGCTGTGAAGTACACCACCTGGGACAAGACAGGCTCCATGGATTCCCCTAGAGCCCTTTCCCACCCCCGTACTGCCGCCCTAACCCCAGCAACCCAGATAGGAGAGGCAGGGTGGGAACAAACCCTGCCTGGGGAGGGTACTTGCTTTCCCTGAAGACTTGACTCCTCGGATGAGGCAGAGGAAGACAACCACCCAGGAGACGCCAAGGCAGCCTAGGAGGGGAAGGCGCACTTCCCCAAAGTTTCCAATGTCATCTGACAGCTTCAGCACATACAGCCTGGGGATGGGGAGGTGACTGTCACTGAGGGCCAGCCTCTACTGCCCAGCAACTAATTCTCATGATCTATGCCCCATGTTGCAAGATCCCAGAAACCTGCTTGTGGGAGAATAGAAGCTGCTTTGAGGACCCCAGCCTTTTGCCCTGCAGTCTGTCCTGGGACCCTCAAGGGCTCTGAAAGATTAAGTCAAGTTTGAGCTAGTCTTCTCTCCTGGGAGAGGATGACTCCCAGGCTCTGCTTAGGCCCAGCCCAGGCCGTTTCACATGCACTCCACAGTACGAATGCCCACTCATCCCACTAAAAGCTCATCCTCCAGGAAGCTGTTAGAGAGAGGTATACCCTAACTGTCTGCTCCAGCTCTGACACATTAAGTATGTGATTGACTGAAAAAGCACAGCCTCCTGGCATAGGGCACCAGGTGGAGCCACACCCACATGGGGAGGAGCTAGAATGGCATCATCAACTCTGCAGTCCACTCAGCTCACTGTCAGAGCTTCTTCCTGCCCTTGTGGAAGAGAGCAAGTTCCTGTGGGCAGGAGGGACACCACAGAGCGGATACACAGTGCCTCACCTGGAGGGAAAGCCAGGGATCAAAGACTTTCCTGAAGGGATGAGGCTGTGAGGATTACACGGTGTGAGGATGTGGGTGAAAGGGTGGTGGGCAGAGGGCCAGGAACCAGCATGGCCAGCCTGGGCATGCTGGTTAGCTCGAGCAGGAAGAGAAGACAGACAAGATAGAAGAGCAGTGAACAGGAAGGGGACTTGTCGTCAGAGGTGGTGAAAGTGAGGCTGAAGAATTTTCCTGTTTCCTCCTGAGAGCAACGGGAGAGCTTTGAGGCGTTTGTTTGCTGGCTTTGGGACAGTCATGCCTCTCTATGGCTCCAAGTCTTGCAACGGCTCTCAGAACCCTTATACTGGCTACAGGTCCTACAAGATCCAGTGTCCCAGACCTGCTATATCTCTGATCTCTCCTCCTCTCCCTCCCCTTTGCTCAGATTTACGTGCACTGACTGGACATGGTTTTTCTCAGACATGCTAGCATGCCCTAGGGCCTTTGTCTGAAGTAGCTTCTTTTTCCCCCCTAGAAAGCTATGTGCACATAAGGCCTTGGGCTGCCTTGAGATTTTTTTCCACATGTGAACAATGTGCAGTGTTTTACACTATATCCCTGTATAGGATATAGCTGGCCCTGTGTGACTGTGTGACTCCTCCCACCCCTTCCTCCAGTCTTTGTACTCAGATGACCACTTTTTGACTATAGCATAAAAGGCAGCTCTCATCCCAGCCCACATGCCCCTCCTTCTCCATGTTCCTCCATAGCAGATACATCCTTCTCTCATTTCCTATGTTTTACTACTGATGGTTACTTTGCTTTATGTGAGTCGAGGGCTCATGTCACCCAGGCTAGTCTTGAACTGGGTAGTTGAGTAGTTGAGAATGACTTTGAACTTAGGATCCTACCACTTTCTCTGCTTGAATGCGGGGATTACAGGTATGTTGTACCGGCTTACCAGATTGTATGGGGTTGAACCAAGGGCTGCATGCATGCATGCATGCATGCAAGGAAGGTATTCTACCAACTGAGCTACAACCGCAGCCCTCTTTATGGCTTTTGGCTGCTGTCCTCTACGATCGATCGCAGAAGTCTTTGCTCACTTTGTTGCTGTCTGTACATTCCCAGTGCCTGCCATGGACAGTATTGGATCTTGAGTGAATGGATATTGTGGCAAATGGGTTGGGAGGCAGAAAGGAGGGAGCCCCATGAACACTCAAGGCTAGAGGTGTGAAGGAGGGAAAGAAGACACTCTCCAGCCTCAGTTTCTTCATCTGCAAATAGGATCGCAACACCAGCCCGAGACATGGGGGATAGCTAGGTAAAACACTTTCTTTCCTGTTAGTATAGATCCCATTTGGAGGCTGTTCCCCCACTGCTCAGTACCCTTAGCTATGTCCACATCAGCTCTCAAACCTCATGCAGGCATGTTTAATGACTTGGGATGGGATATGACTCTGGATCTTCATGGGACCATGTCAGAACTGGAACTTGGTGTTTGCTTGACCTGCCTGCCTGCCCACCCCAAGTGTACTTAAACTGCCTTCTTTTGCTTCCTCCTTAACAGCATGGCCTGTAGAGGGCGCTGTCTGACTCCTTCCCCTCTGCCCAATTCTCCCAACTGTCACTATCAGGGACTGACATGACCCTCTCCTTGCTCAGCCACACAGGAATCAGCAGACAGAGGGGTGAAGTCCAGAAGCCATAGGGGCGCCTGGTTCCCTTTGGCCTTGCTTTCCTGCCTTTTCCCCCTTCGAGGTACACACAGAAAACAGTTCTATTGGCCCATTGAGATAGTTGGACAAGACCGTTTAAAGCTGAAGGCAACAAACTAGGGCTCCTGGCAGCCTAGGCCAGGCCTGCCTGGGTGTTCCTATGTTAGACACCAGTGCTGGTGAGGTGGGACCTTCAGAATAACCACAGGCTCCCTTTGCTTCTCCTGAATCACTTTTCCCAAGTGCCAACATTCAAGTCAAGAAAACCTTTTTCACTTAAAGGATTTAAAAAACAAACTTTGCCTAATAGCACACACTAAAATGGCAGTATTTGATGTTATTTTTATTGCATGAGTACAGCATTACTGTACTGGGACTGCGGAGTTTAGATGGTTAGCCTGGGAACCAAGGAATGAATTCTAACTTTATTTTAGGTTGTACCACATTTAGTTCTTGTTTTTCTTTGGACCATGTGCTTTTGAGATCAAACAATTAACCTCAGAGCGCTTGGAACGTGACTTATTTATAAGCTGGCTCTTGATGGATGTCCTCTCAGGAATTATTCTGCCTTTCCCCACCCCCATCCCCACCCCCACCCCCCATTTTTTCTTTCCTGAGACTAGGTCCACTAGGTAGCACAGGTTGCCTTTAAATGTATGACCCTCCTGCCTCGGCCTCCCAGTAGCTCAGATTATAGGTGGGCCACCACATTCACCCCTTCTCCTGTTTGACATTTCTCCAGATATAAGTAAGATCCCATCTCAAAATAAAAGGGGGGGGGGCGCAGATGTGACACATGGGCCTTTAATCTCAGCATTTAGGAGATAGAGAGGCAAGAGGATCTCTGTGAGTTCAAAGCTAGCCTGGTTCTACATTAGGAGTTCAGACCAGCCAGGGCTATAGAAGACCCTATGTCAAAAAACAAAACAAACACAAACAAACAAAACCCTCAACTCTAGCTAGATATATAGAGATCTTGTTTCCTTGAGTAGACAGTAACTGGCTTGAGGAGAGAGACCCCTCTTCTGGTTCTTCACAGATCTGGTCCCTTGAGCCCTTGCTGCTGATCTCTGGTTTTTATGCCATGTTAGCACATTACACCTCTGCAGCAATGAGGGAAGAATTATAACCATCCAGAGTTGAGAGGTAAACACCCAAGACTTAGGGAGATTTGGTAGCCTCCCATGAACACAGTGGGAGACCCAGGACTTGAGATGTCAGCCTATGAAGTTGGCACAAGACACCAGGGTTGGTGTAGGTGGGGCTGGGATCACTGTGTTGGGTGCTGGCTGTCACAGAAGCTGTGGAGCCGAAAGGCTGGTCAAGAGCTTAGAAGCAGTACTCAGGCCAGCACAGAAGAGTGTAAAACAAGTCTGAGGAGGAGGCAAGAAAGATGAGCAGGAACAGTGGCTGGAAGCCTGACCTTTCAGATTCTCTTGATTTAAAGACGTCTGTCTGTCTGTCTGTCTGTCTGTCTGTCTGTCTGTCTGTCTATTTTTGTTAAGGTGCTCGAGATCAAACCTGGGACCTCAAGCACTAAGCAAGCTCTACCATGGAGTCACACCCCAGCCGTCCCCATTTTTCTGGTCGACTGCTTGTCTTCATTCATGAACTGGTAACTACATCATGCCATTTTTAAGGGAACACCTCGGACTAGGAACACTGGCAGAGCACCACTAGCCTAGGACCGGCCAACCAGGCAGAGGCAGGGTGGGCCTGGTGCACCAGTCCAGCCACCTCCAGAACTGTTTGGTTTCTTAACTTTGGATGTCAGTCTATAAATCTGAAATCAGAACTAACAAGGCTTACTAAGGTAATGTATTGTCACCTAGTAAGTAGGAGTACTAGTTCCCTCTCTCTCCCCTCATCAGCGAGGCCTGGGCAGCTCTACTCCTCTGGTGCTAGGGATTCCAAGGCAGGGCCTTAGACATGCTAGCCAAGCCTTCTGCCCACTGGCTTCTTCTAACCACACTGTTCTCTTAAGGACCATTTCTCAGCCAGACTTGTTGATGCAGACCTACAATCCCAGCCACTCTAGAGCTTGGGCAGAAGGATCACAAGTTCAAGACCAATCTCAAAATGAAAATGTAAAAAGGCAGCTGGGGATAGAGCTCAGAGATAAAGCATGCATCAATGTGAGCATGGCGCAGTGTTCCATCATCAGCAGGGCAGGGGGAAAAATATCCTTTTGGCTCTCCAGGAGGTGGCAGAACTGAGCTACTTAGGTAGGTCTGGCACAGCCCCAGGTGCGGAGCAGAGCCCAGCTGTCCCCTCAGTATGCCTCCCTAGGCAGACTCTCTGAGAGCTATCCTCCACTGATTTTACTGGCTAAAGTCTCAGGAGCTTTGCCCCTGAGGCAGGCAACACTGTAGCATCTGCCTGGGCTAAGATTGGTATGCAGGGTTTGTGCTTTTGGGAGTTCCAGGGACCCAAGGCAGTTCATCTTCTGCCTTTCCGTCCAAGTCAAACTGCCCGGTGGGCATCACTCCCCCCGCCCCTCCAACGCCATGGATAGTTACCCAGAGAGTCAACATCTCGGCCTCAATTTTCCTCCTCGTGGCCTCTGCCCATCTACTTGTGAATACCTCTTAACTTGTGTGTGTGTGTGTGTGTGTGTGTGTGTGTGTGTGTGTGTGTGTGTCTGTCTGTCTGTCTGTCTGTCTCTGTCTCTCTCTCTCTCTGTCTCTCTCTCTCTCTCTCTCTCTCCCATTTCTGGGCAGCTATGATCAGCTCCCCTTGTCCCCATCTGACTGGGTATGAGTTCTGTCTCGCTCTCTTCCCCATCTCCTCTCTGGGAGTGTCCCTTCCCACAGCTGCGTGGGATTTGCCCTTTCAGGACTGGACTTAGAGGACTTGCTACAACTTCCGTGTGCCCAGGGCCACGAGCGCCTCACCTTTGGCCTCCATCACCCAGCAGAGAAAGCTTCAAGCCTTTAGGCTGTTGTAGAAGCTGGCACCATGTGATGGAGGCCATCCTTGTCTCTTTTCTCAGTGTCTCATTTGTTCCCAATCTCAGCCTCCTCGTGACCTCTGCCCACCTACTTGTGAATGCCTCCTAACCTACCTCTCTCTCTCTCCCTCCCCCTCCCACCCTCCCTCCCTCTCCCCTCCTATTTCTGGGCACCTATGATCAGCTCCCCTTGTCCCCATCTCTCAGAAGTCACCACCACCTTCTGAGTGCCACTTCCACACTTCTGTGCCAGGGTACCCGGCCCTAACATACTGAACTACCTGTTCCCCACAGCCTATGATTTCTAGAGGCAGAGGCTCAGAACCATTTTACACCTCCCATGGGTACACAGAGCAGATGCCACAGATGCCTGCAGAATAAATAGACGAGGCCTACCTCCCACATCCAAAGGTCCTTTGCCCCAAGACTCTCCAGTAAGATGTAGGAAGAATACCCCACTGTGCCTTCCATCTGCCAGTTGGGATAAGGAGATCCAGACAGACACCTCCAGTAGCTGCCTCCCTTCAGAGGGCCCCGAGACACTAGTCTCTTGGTCACCTCTGAACAGAATGGGTCTGGCTGTCCTGGTATCCCTGGCCTAGTGAATGTCCATGGCTCCTTTTGTTCTACAGTATGCTCAGGAAGCTTAACTCTTGTTAGTTCTCTGTGAACATGTTGCCCCTTCAAGGCCACCTCAAAGCCCACAGGATCCGTTCATCCACATGAGTCTCAATGGAGTAGGCTCCCCACAGCTTTGAGAAGACCTCTGGTCTCCCCTGGGACCCTCCCTCATGATGCCCTCCACAACACGCTAACCTCCCTTGCCCTGACTGGTCTCTGGAGACCTAAGATTTCCAGAGCCGTCATCTACTGCTCCTTTGTAAGAATTCCCAGTTCACCTTCAGGTCTTCCATGGCCCTCTGTATGTCTGCCATTTCAACCCACCTCTACCCCCTGGGTAGCAGACCCTACATGCAGATGATGAAGACATGGCTGTCAGATGGTAACAGGAGGTTAATCTAAGGGCTGCCCCCGGTCCCCTCACCTCCAGTACTCCTCACTGGGGCTGGTCCTTTGCAAGGTGTAGTTGAACAGGTGAGATAGGTTGCCAGACAGAGCAGTGGGCCGGGAGCCATTGGTGAGGTTGGAAGCATCCAGCACACCGGCACAGTCGGGCGTGTTCCAGGGGTTATTGCAGTAAGCCCAGGGCAGCACATGTGTCATGGATGAGAAGAAGTAGTAGAAGGCAATGCAGATGACCACGTTGTAGTAGATCCCGATGTATGTGGACACCACCATCATACCATAGCCCACACCTGCGGGAAGAACGCAGTAAGCACCACTGAGAGAGGAGCCAGCCTCACTTACCTGGCTAAAGGTAACAGTTCCTAATGCCCAAGGGGCAGTCTTGGATGGAGAGCTACAGACGGGAAGGTTCAGGCCTTGGTAAGTTAGGGGAGGGAAAGAGTTTTGTGTATATTCGTGGCAGGAGGCAAAGGTGGGGGCCAAGTAACTAAGAATGTGCTCCAGTCAGCATGTGTCCATGGCCTTGGCCATTGATGTTGAGCTTGGGGTGAGCACCGAGTCTCCACAGGGGATGCTCATGTTTGTACAGATGGACAAGCGGCCGGTCTTCCGGTGCGTGTATGCACACATGCGCATCTAGATGAGTATATGCACACAGATGTGTGCACATGCCCCACCAGAACCTCACCTTTGAACATGGGGCTGATCCTCCAGACCCCCAGGCAGCCCTGGCTTGCAAACTGGCCGAAGGAGAGCTCCATGAAGAAGAGAGGAATTCCACAGAAGATCAGCATGATGAAATAGGGAAACATGAAGGCGCCTGGCATGGAGGAGAGCTCAGACTCAGGGTGGGCTCGAGGAATCTCTCCCTGGATCCCCTTCTCCAAACCCACAGTAAAACCTTTGTGCCAGCAGTCAGGAGCTGACACACATTCCCTGCCCTGTCTTTGAACTGAACAGAAGCTTCCAGGAAGTCTGCTCTGCAGAAAAATCCTGGAACTGCCATGTTGGGGTAGGATTCGATGCTTTAACCAACTGATTTCTCCCTCCCTCCCTCCCTCCCTCCTCCTCTCTCTGTCTCTCTCTCTCTCACACACACACACACACACACACACAGACACACACACACACACACACACACACGCACATCACTGGGATCCTCAAATATCTCTGTACTACCTGGGGGGCTGTTGAAATATGGGGTGCTAAGACAGAGAACCCAGGAAATTCAAGTGGCTTTCTCTACTTCTAGCTTTCAAGGAACAGGCTAGCAGATCAGGCCCAGAGAACAGGCTGCCAGGATCTGAAGATGGTCTGCACCTTAAGCAAAATATGCTTAATGGATGGGGTGAACACCAGGGCCAGAGGCCAGCTTCTTTCTGGAGTGGTGTCTGTTCTGGGGAGATGGTGGCCCAAGCCCTGGTGGATGGGCTCTACCAAAATAGGTGGTCCCTGCCCTGTGCCCACTGGGTACCTCCCCCGTTGCGATAGCAGAGGTATGGGAAACGCCAGACATTGCCCAGGCCCACGGCATAGCCCACGCTCGTCAGTACAAACTCGATCTGGTTGCCCCAGTTGCCCCGTGCGAGGTTCTGGTCCTTCTTGGTGGCCTCGCTGGGCACAGCACCATTCTATAGGGACAGGAAAGAAGTTACCATCAGTAAAGGCACGTGTGCCCTGTGTCTGACCCTCTGAGTCTCCCCCAGTGGTTTTTCTTTGGACCTCCATGTCACCCCGCCACACATCCTGGGGCTTCCTCTCTGCTGGCAGGAGTTGAGAGTTGGCCTGGCAGAAGAGAGGAGAGGTACAGCTGCCAGATGGTGCCCAGCCCTCAGCACTCTATGCCAGGTATACCAGCCCACCTGAAGAACTGGTAACAACAGGAAAGGGAACACTGAGGAGAGAGCCTGAGCCAAGGGCCCCCCAACCCCTCTAAACCCTTGCCATTCCTCTCAGGCTAAGGACCTACGAGCAGCTGAGCCTCATACCAAGCAGCCAAGTCAAGCTGGGCACAAAGGGGCCTGTGTCTGGATGGCTACCCCCCACCCGCCACCTACCACATCGCCAGGCTAAGCACGCTGTCCATGGGCAGTCAGTGGCTAGACTGATCTCTAGTGAAGGCTTCTTCCTGGGGACACATGGTGAGCAGGCCTGGGTAGAAGAGGGGGTTATGCACCTAGGATAGGCCAGACCTGAGCAGGATACTGGAGATCAGAGGGACCTGACTTGAGCCACAGCAGGAGATGCTGGGCTATGAGTTATGATAGGAGACCAAAGTTGTAGGCACCATGCCAGACTTTGAGGACAGGCTCTGCTACAGGAAACAGAGGTGGTTCCAGGAAAGGGTGTCACTGAATGAGAGGGTGGCCAGCAGATGAATCACTGATGGGTACTCTGCCTGCCTGTGGGAAGTGCTGGGTTAAGCTGTCCAGGACCCACTGAGGACTCTATGAGGAGTCCCTTCTTCAGATGTAGAACTACCTCTGAAAGTCCCTTAGTGTGTACCCCTTCCCCAAGCCACTCCTCTCCTAGCCCTCTTCCGTTATGAGTGGGAATCAACCAGCATAAGCCAGACTTGAGGGGCCTGAGAGTGTCATTAAGAAGCATAAGGACCCTGGGAGTCACCAGTATAGAAATACACAACAGCTTCCCAGAGATGAGCCACGACCCTGAGAGGAAAGGACAGGGGTTCCTCTAAAAGACATTGGGATCAAGGTTGGAGCAGTGTGGCAAGAGACTGGCACAACACTGTCACGTGAAAGTGGCATCTTCAAGTTCAGCAGCCACTCGCCAATGATTAGAAAGGTGGCCTGTCACTCTGACACACTCTCAGACCCTAATAGTGGCAGACAAAGCTGAATGGCTTCACTGGGCCCTGTGCCTTCTGAAAAGGCCTGTAAGGAATGTAGATTAGGTAGCACCCATGCCTGGTAGGTGAGCACTGTTGGGGACGACTGGCCCGTGCATCTAGTTCAGCTCAGAAAATGTTGCCCTTCAGTTCCTCAAAGGAGGCTGGAGGGCACAGCACCAGGAATTAGGGAGGGGGACTCATTCCCAGGGCACCCAGAGCAAACTGGCAGGCTAAAGGCATCTGCATTCATTAATTCACTTGCTCATTCATTCACTCATTCACTCACCAAATGTCAAGACTTACAATGTGTCAGGCAATAGCAACTCAGTTGGAAACAATACAGTGTTAGAAGATATTACTGAACTAAGAGCAGGTATCAACAATAATCCCAGCACTTGGGAGGCAGAGCAGGCAGATCTCTTCGAGTCTGAGTTATGATAGGAGACCAGGGTTGTAGGCACATCTGGTCTACAAAGCAAGTTCCAGGACAGCCAATGCTATTACACACCCAGAAACCCTGTCATGAAAACCAAAAACAACAAACAAACAAAAGCACACACCATCCTGTACGCAACTTTAGCGTCATCACCAAATGAAGTTTCTCAAAGCCCCCAAAGTACATGAGACCAAAAAGGGAATGCAGGGTGAGGTCCAGGCAAGGCTTGCTGGTGAAGGGACATGGAGGCACACTGCGTGCTGGAAGATGGTGGTACCAGCTTTGGTATGCATTCTGCAATACACCACCAAAGAATTTTACATCACCACCTCTAGGGATCCTGGGGCAGGTGTATCTATACCACAGGCCCAGGGGACCATGTTTTGAAGGATATGGGGCCTGCTTGGGGTGATTTATCTGCACTCAAACAAGTATCAGCCACATAGGCTCCTATCTGTTGGCCCCACAATAACACTTTTATTCTGTCCCGGGCTTGTTTACTTAGGAGCACAATACAGGACTGTAGCAGCTCTGGAGTCCAAGGGTCGGGTCACAGGACAGTAGTTCCCGTTGTAAAGGGACAACTGAGGGTCCAGGACAAGGAAAGGGCTAGGCCCCAAAAAGACACCCATCTCTCCAAAACTAAGTTCAAAGCCTCTCTTCTGATCTAGGACCATAAGGAGCAGACTCCTGGCCTCTCCAACTAAGTACAGCAGGACCATATTTGAATCCCTAAATTCTACTCTTTCCCTGTCAGAAGGGGGACAGAGGACAGATTGGGGAGGGGGGAGTCCCCAGCCACATGCCATAGGTTCCTCCAGTCCTTAAAAGCTAGGGTTTAGCTGGCAAGACAAATCCCACTGAGCCTGTACACCAGTGAGCCGTGTGCTAACTGATTCAACCAAGCACGCAATGAGGGAAAATGACACCCAAGGACAGGAGCTAGACCGGGGCCTGTCACTAGGCACTGACAAGAAGTTATTGATGAAATTAGGGATGTCCAAAGACAGGGTCCCCTTCTTTTGCTCATCCCAATGGCATAGTGGTACTGATGTGAGGAGCCTCACATCATTGGTCCCTGCCATCCATTCTGAGTCTATCTTAAAGTAGCTAGAGTGTCTAAGTTCTGTAGACAGAGGAAGCCCACCTTTCTATGGGGCTTCTTGAGTGCTCCAAATCTGTTTTCCTCTGGAGAGTCCTCAATGTCCCAGTGAATCAATCCAGGAAAGGGCTCACTCACTCTGTGTGTGTGTGTGTGTGTGTGTGTGTCCTCATGACTGCTCAGCAAACACTTTACCACAGGGTTAGCCCAGCCCCATGTTTTCAATGCTGTATAATTTCTTGCCCTCCTTGAATCATCTTTCCTATTTTAAGCCCCTCCTTTTTCTCACCTGCTTCACTCCTCACTAACATCAACCATTCCTTTGGCTCTGAAATGCCTACAAAAGAACGAAGCCCTTTGTGCTCACGGTTTGACCCAGACTGTCTGCCTGGCTGCTGCCTAAGAACTTGGATGGGCTGAGTTCCAATCTTGCCCTGCCTACCACATGTCACCCTGCCTACCCCTCAATGCGTTTCCTCTCTCCCACCTCCTCATTCTTTAGTGAGGAATGAGACGGCTGAGGCAGATTCCCCTGTGATCTGACACACAAGTTCCCCTGACTGTCTGTGCCTTGCCACTCCTTCTGGCTGCTTTCTGAAAGACCACTGCCTGAAAGACCATGGCCTAAGTAGGTGGTTCTTCAGGAAAGGGTAGCTTAGCAGGTACCTAAGCTCCCTCAGGCTGAGCACAATGGACCAAGAACTTTCGTCCCACAACTGAGTGGGGAAACCTGACTGCCACGTACATGCACGGACACATGTACATACATTCCTCCAATTACACACTCTCAGAGCCAGCCATGAAGGCCAAAGTATTCACCCTCACATCAGGCTTGTGACCTTTGTTAGGTTAACAACCCCACTGTCTGCACTTGGCTGTCTGACCTGAGTCCAGTCACTCATCTGAGTCCTTTACACAGACCTCTCGGCCCGGCTTACTGCTGGAGGAGTTGTCGGAATCAGCTCTTCCACTCTGCTCCAGGCTTGGCCAAGACAGGAAGTGTGAGGTTAGGACCTAGGTAGTCTAGAACCTGCTCCCTAGCAGCCTGGGGTGAGTCCCTTCTATCATAGGTACCTCAGTGCCCCTATCTTGAGAACCGGAGGACAGACTGCTGTAGGCCTGGGAGGTTCTTAGTCCAGGCAGCATCCTCAGGTCTACCAATGTTCCCTGGCACTACCTCACCTGCAATTCGGCTATTTCTTTACAACAAAGCAAACAACAACAAAAACCTTTTACATGTTTAATTAATACTAGTAGAGAGAGAGAGAGAGAGAGAGAGAGAGAGAGAATGTGTGTGTGTGTGTGTGTGTGTGTGTGTGTGTGTGTGTGCCCTAGTGTGCACATAGAGGTCAGAGGAGGAACTATTCAGGGACTGGTTCTCCTCTTCCATTTTGGAATCCCGGGCTCAAACTCAAGCCCTGAGACTTGTGTGGTGTTTTTATGCGCTGAGCTATCTCTCACAGCCTCAACTCAACTGTTTCTGAATGTCTCCCCACCTCCACCTCCCACTAGTGCCCACCAGCTCCCCACTCCCCAAAGCTTTCACTCTGTAGCCCAGGTCAGCCTCAATCTCACAGTGAACCTGCCTTAGCCTTCTGAATGTTACGATTACAGATGTGAGCCACCATATCTGGCTTTAAAACAACAAAACAAAGTGTTATGTGAAAACCTAGAAAAGCACCGAGGGATAGCAAGCAGGCCCAGCTCTGATATGACTCCAGCCAATATGAGGCAGGAGCCCCTCATTTCTTCCTCATATGGACGCAGAAGCCCAGCCCCAGAACCCGAACTACGCCTCTGCTCTGGCTGGGGAGTCCCACCCTCCTAGGTCAGCATTCAGTGGACATTTTTGTGAATTGTGAACTCCCTCTGCCTGCCCTCCGTGGATACGGAAGAACTCTGGAGCTGCCCTGACAGGCGGGCTCCTCTGGGACCCAGCAGGCTTCTTGTTCGGGACTCTCTGGCCCCAGGGTTTGCTCATGGGATGAAGTCTGTCCAAGACAAACTCAATGGAGGAGAGCAGGCAAGACCTCACAGCCCAGACTGACTTGGAACCAAGTCAGATCACAACAGGCAACTTGCTCGGAGCCCCAGTGGAGAAAGGAGGCAGAGCAGCTATTATAAGTCAATGCTGCCTCAGAAGACCCCAAAGCACCCCAACGCACCCCTTGCTCCTGTTCTCCCAAATGCTCTCCTCCTGGCATCGTTGCACACAGTGGCTCTCAAGCAACACGTGCAATAGCAGGCTTCCATCCTTCACCTGCTGGACATCAGGTGGAACCGAGACAGTCAACCACAGACCTCATCTCTGGCCTTGGAAACCTAGCTGTGAGACAGCCAGAGGCTGGAGCGACGGGTCGTGGGGGTGGACAGAAGTGATAAAATCTGGCCCATCCTGCTGGATTCCCCAGAGTTCTGAGTGTATTCTACTTCAAGGAATGCTCAGAGCAAAGCCAGGCTCCTTCCGGGACTCCGGGTCCGCGTATGGCAGCTAAGAGGCAGGGATATACCTGGTACTGGCTCATTACAGAGCCCTGATTGACATAGAGTGACCTGTCAACTTTGCAGGCAGCAGACAGAAGACCAGCACCCTAAGCATGCCAGGCTCTGCTCCAGGTCCTGTGGAGAGTGATGGAGGATGCTGGGTAGGCCCTGCTATGCCCTCACCTTCCTTCCTGGAGAAGCCCAGCAGCCTGGAAGACTGCACAGAGGCATCTGTGTGCTGCCTCTGCCTCATCAGTTGGCAACAGGATGGTACTCTGGGAAGTGGCCCTGGTTCCTTGGCTCTAGGAAGTCCTGAAGTTTGAGAACAGCCTACATAATGCTTCTCCAAAACCAGCCCACACGGCCTCAGAGGACATCCCTTCTCTTGCCTTTAGAAGGTCAAGTCAGGATGTCCTCCAGGGGAGAAGGGCAGCCTTCCCAGCCCCCTCACCCCTCACCCTCACCCTCACGTTAGCTGTACTGTGTCTCTCATCTTTCCTCAAGTCTCAACTTCCAAGGCTGAGAATACACAGCTCCCGCCCCATGCCGGCACTTGCCCTGGATATTGGCAAATGCTCTAAAGGGTCTCTCTCCTTCTAGCAGAGACTTCTGCCTGTCCCCTTCCCCCCAGCTTTCACCACTGAGCCCATGTACCACACTCCCTGTCCCCCCACACCCTCTCTCCCCATAGGAGTAACTGCCGTGGCACAGACAATGAGCCTGTATTGATTAGTACAATTCCTGGGCACCTCCGGCCCGTCTCCCCGGGAGCTGGGACAATGTAGCTTTGATACTCAGGGCAGATTCTCAGCAGGTCTTTGGGCTGGGGGAGCCCTAACACCCCCACTCGCCTCCCTCTCACCCCCCACCACACAACTAACTCTTCCTGCACTCCTTTGCAGTCCCAGCTTTCTGGGTCACTTTGGCTGGTGTCTGTCTCACTCACTGGCTGTGCCTGCCCCTCCTGGCTCAGACCACTTAGTCCCTTGCCCCACCACCAACTTAGCCACCAAGCCTGCCTGGTACCAGGGAAGGGCCCTTGACTTCCTGGAAGGTGACTGACCTGTTCTGGGGAAGAGGTGGCCACAGGTCCATGAGCCGCAGCCATCCTGGGACGAGCACTCGCAGCACGCGTGTCTCCACCGCTCATTCACACCTCTGCCAGCTCCAGCACGACACTGAGGACACATTCCCTGCCTCTCACTGCCGGGCTGGGCAGCGTCAATTACTTTCACCTCATCTCCTCCCTAAGCTCAGCCTACCCCCCTCCTTGGCCCTCCCCCTCTGGCCAGTCCTGATGCATTGTGGTGTTCCCTTGTTTTCAGCAAGTAACTAGACATCACACACACACACACACACACACACACAGAGAGAGAGAGAGAGAGAGAGAGAGAGAGAGAGAGAGAGAGAGAGAGAATGAGCAGAGGACAGGGCAATGGGATGGCTTATCCCTTTAAAGAGCTATCCTCTAGAGCTGAGCCTGCAGGCAGGGTACCAGTGGGCTCCTAGAAGGGTAGGTGGCTGCCGATGAGTGATGGGCTTTGTTCCCTATAGGATCTGCTGATGGAGCTGGGACAGGAAGGCAGAGGGCGCAGTCCACAGCAAACAGTATTTAGAATGAGTGAGTGGTGTGGACTAGGAGATACAGCGTCCCATGGTTGCATCTCTGGTGAACAGCCAACCAAGATGACGGGGTGTCTTCATAGAAGACTGTGACGAGGGCCTAGTGACTGTGCCATTATCTAAAGAAAAACAACACTGACTAAGACAGTGGTCATTACAAAGTCCAGACCAAGGGAGGCAGATGTGGAATAAGGACCTGTGGAGCTCTGAGCTGCACTGCCTGGCATCCAAAGAGTAGGCTGGGTAATTCTAGCAATGTCTCATGACTGCAGTGGATGTTAGTCTACATTTGACCTGTATGCCAGGTTCTGTGTTAGAAAATACCTACTGTGTGCCATATCCAGTTCTAAGAGAGCTCTGTGTGTCAGCCTTCCTCACACAACCCATTCAATCACTCTCCTCTGAGGCTACACTCATTGATCAGTTCCTCACTGGTACCCAGACTCCATAAGCCAGAGACTTGGGAAGGTAGGCACAATGTTCTAGTACTAAGAAGGTAGACATCCCTTCTGGAGATTGCTAAGACTGCAAAGGCCTGGCACACAGTGGGGTCTTAGCAAATGGCTGACAAATAGCAGCATGAATGAATTCCAGTGTGAGTGCAGCTCTTCTGAGAGTCTGTAAGCGTGACTTCATAGGGGAATGTTGCTTACGGGGGGCGGGAGTCATAATGACATAGGGTCTGGAACTGGAGATGGCTCAGTGGTTAGAGCACATACTGCTCTTAGATAGAGAAGACCCAACTTTGGCTCCCAACATTCACATCAGGTGTCTCACAAGAACTTGTTAACACCCTCTTCTGGCCTCCATGGACTCCTGCACTTACATGCACGTATTCCCAACCCCAGCAGATACATGATTTAAAAAAAAAAAAAAAAAAAAGCACAGGCTTAAAAATCAGGCAGGCTAGCCATGCGGTAGTGATACACACCTCTGATCCCAACAACGTGGGAGGGAGGCAGGGGCAAGTTGATCTCTGAGTTTGAGGCCAGCCTGGTCTACAAAACAAGTTCCAGGACATCAAAGGCTTAGAAACTCTATCTCGGTAATCAAACCAAACAAACAAGCAAAACAAATAATGAGTCAGACCTAGGTTCAAACCCCAGATGTCCAGTCTCTTACCACATATAACCCTAGGTAGTTTGCTCAGGTGTCTGCTTTCAGTTTCTGCTTCTCTAAACTAGGATAGTGTGTACCCCTAACTAAAGCCAGTTAGTGTTGGCAATAGTAGATAGATGATACCTAGCAGGTACTTCCTATGAGCCAGGCTCTGCCTAAACACTCCATATACCTACTAACCCTGGCCTCTTGGGAGCCCCATGAGCTCAGCACATTCTGCTTTCTACTTTGTGGGGGCCTTACATAAGTAAGTCCCCTAAGTGACTTCAGACCCCACTGACACAGCTGCTCACTGGGTCTGTGTCATGGAGTAAGGCCCCTAGACACTCCCTGACTTCCTGCAGGCACAGACTGAAGGCCAAGGCCCTGGCTGAGCCACTGGCTCCAGGAAGGCCCAGTCACCCATGATGCCCAAATGCCCACTTCCACCCAGGGTGGGCTTTGGGCTCTGGCTGCCCTGCACTGGGCTGGGTGCCCAGAACAGGCAGCCCTGGCTGGATGGCTTTCCCTGGCTCTGGCCATGGGGACAAGAGGCAGCAGCCCAGCTGGGCCCTGGCTGTAATGAGGCCTCATTAGTGGAATCCAGCTGCTCCATCCCCACTTAAGGAAGCCGACTCCCCCAGCCCCAGCTTCTGACTTTTCTTAATAAGAGTGGGCATGCTTCCAGAGGGGCAAAGAGTCTAGAGACCTTGTTGTCCTCTGTGGCTCTAGAGAGAAGGTCCTGCTGAGCTTGGACTAAGGCATGTGGGATACGGGGAAGGCTAGCAGAAGCTGTAGAAGAGGCTGCAGAGCTGAGAAGATGGACTACAGGGACAATGAGAGGAGACGGGGAGAGACCCAAGACTAGAGAAAGCCAGAAGCCAGGCCCTTTTCCCTTTGGACCTTGATATTCCACTTTGCATGTATAGCAGGACCAATGGAAGACTGTTGCCTAGTCTGTTTTGGCCAGAAGGGCACTTCCCTCTTGTATGTGTAGTTTCTGAGCTAAGAGAATTTCTGCATGTGTCAGTTCCTATGCTAGGAAAGCAGGTACTGTGTGCCACAGCCTATGTCAGTAGAGTGCCCACTAGGTGCCAAGGGTAAGGTTGAAAGAAATACATCGTGACCCAGGTGTGTACTGAAAAAGAAAAAAACTCACTGTGTGCAGTCTCTGTTAGGAAAGCACTTGCTGTATGCTAGGACCTGCAGTAGCCAAGTATCTACTGTTTGCCAAGTCCAGGGCCTGAAGAATGTATATGTGCAGGACGTGTCCTAGGAAAGCACCCATCATGTGCTCTCCTGGTTCTGTCAGAAAAGTGCCTACTATGTGCTGTGTCCAATACTGAGCGCTCTGTGTCAGCTCATGTTGTGTGAACTATTGTATAAGGTCTTTCAGTGTTACAAGTTACACGAGTAACTTGTGTGTGCCAAATCCTGTTCTAGGAAAGGACCAAATGTGGTGAAATACTCACCACGTACCCAGCACCGTGCTGCATGAGCACCTACACTGGATGGTGGGCCCTGGGCTAAGGGGAACACCCAATATGTGCTAAGTCTGTACTAGCTAGGCATTGGCTACATGCTGAGACTTATACCCAACCCTGTCAGGCCCTTTATCAAGGGATTATCCAACGTGTCCTCAGCTATCCCTGCTTGGTGATCTCCCATTGTGTGCCAAGCCTGTACTAGTTGAGCACTTGCTAGCCAAGCCTAGGCTTTGTGAGCCAGTACCCACTGTGTGCCAGGACCTGCATAGATGCTGCATGCTGCAGACGGGAGGTACCCAAATCTTCATGCCAAAATATAAGGGAATAGGTCAGGGTGGGGTAGCCTCAGGTGGCCTGTGGCACTTGCAGAGCCTTCTGGGAGTTAGAAACCCTGGCACCAAGGACCCTGGGGTCAGAGTGACTGGGAAGCCTCCCAGTGTTAGGGGCAATCAGTGCGTTTAAAGACACGGGACGAAGTAAGGCTCACCTGACTAAGATGGCAGACGTGGACACTTAGTATGAGATGGTGAGGTGGTGGGGGTACTTGTGTTGTCCGTTTTAGGCTGCCCTGCTCCAGCTCTTGTCCTTGGAGACCTAACCCTGCCCCACACGTGTACAGAGGCTCTAGGTCTACATGCAAAGACTGCCTCATCCACCCCCTGTGGCCCCAAGCGTCCCAGCTGCTCCCCTGCTTCGAGGCACCCTGGCCAGCTGGGTTCTCTTGCGGCCCTGTCCTAGGAGCCACTGAGCCGTGAGGAAGGCAGCTGAGCCGGCCTGGCAGAGACCATCTGGGCTGAAAGTGGGGGGAGGGACACGTGCAGCCAGCATGTGGGCCTGGGCACGTGCCGGGAGTTGACTTGTTTCTCTATGGGACACCTGCTCCAGAGGCCAAGCAGAAGTACCAAGGATGACACAGAAGAGACCTGAGAGGCCCAGCTCCGCACACTCAGACTTGAGACAAAGGATGACAGAAACAAGGGCTCTGTGGTAGGATGCTGGCTGTCAACTCTCTACATGGCAGGGCACAAATAGAGCAAAACTTCCCCAGAGAACCAGAAAGATCCAAGAGCCATCAGCTTATGCGCACACCCTCTTTCGACCTCCCTGGGCATCCCAAGAAACAGCCTGTTGGGAAGGAACTCCCTCAGCCCATCCCCTTGGCCTTAGGAAAACACAGCACCCAAAAGGTGCCAACTTAGCTCTCGGGTTAGAGAGAAGAGTGGGGCTTAGCAGGGGACGGCTGCCCAGTATACCTCTGAGGCTGTATCCTAGAGACAAACACCGAACAGAAGCAGCATCTGCTCCAAACAGACCCAAGAATAGAGTAGGCCAAGGTCATCAGCAGAACTGAACGGAGGCAAGAATAAACGCATCCACAGGGGGTGCCCATGGGACAGATGCTATGAGCCTCACAGGCAGCAATGGGTAGAAGCCAAAGGGCAGAGGGCACAGAAAAAAGCAAGCCTCAGCTATCTTTAGGCACATCCTAGACATCCCAGGACTGGGAATGGGAGTCCCAAGGCAGCATTCCCTCCCACAGACAGACTGGCCTGGCTAGCCAGCAGAGGACAGGGTCCTGGAAGCTCAGCCAGGGCAGGGATTGTAGGACCTCATGATTCATGCTTCTCTGTCCTGCCCACGCACCCCACCCCCTACCCCCATCTCTCCTGTCTGTCTAGCCTTTCCAGGGTCATGCCAGAGAAAAACAGTGCAGCCATGGAATGTTCAGAGGGTTTCACTTGGTTCAGAATCTCCATGGCTGGGGGAGGCAGAGCCATAGCATCTCACTTAGACCTACAACAGTCTAAGACTTCTCAGAGGGAAAGGTCAGGTCCTCTTTGGGTCTTAAGACAGAATCCACTCTATTGAGTGTGCAGGTGGGGCGGTTTCCCATCTGTGTATGTCCTGAGACTCTGATTTCAAATTGGCCCAGATACACTTCCAACAGGGGGTGGGTTGGGTCACTTTAGAGCAGGCTGGAGGGGCTGGGTCAAGGGCTGGAGTCTAAAGGCTTTGAACAGAGCTAGAGAAAGGATCTGAACCTCTCTCAATCTGTTTCCCCAGACCAGAGCCCTTGAATCACAGAAATCTTTGGTGAGAGACAGAACTCACTTGGAGAGGGCTCAGTAGAGACCTCAAGCCAACCAGCCTGTAACTGAATACAGAAGCCAGTAGAAGGCACAGATCGGGCTGGGGCTGCTAAGGGAGGAGCTATCTTTTGTCACTCACTGGTGTCCACCTCAAAAACTGCCCATTTTGGCTTCTCCTTGAAACAAGATCTCAAGGAGAAAAACATACAACCTAGGACTTGGGATAGGATCTGCAACCTTCTTCTAGCTCTGCATCCAATCCCACCTGACCCATCCACCAGTGACTCTCACTTCTTCCTTGAGAACTTGACCCAGGGCCAAGCATGGCTGTGCATCTTCATCTGTTCAAGGGGCTCACTTTAAAGCAGCCATGAGGGACTGAGTCAGGGACTGGTGAGGTTCTGAACAGGGCTGGAGAAAGAATCAGAACCTCTCTTTACTCCTAGCATTTGGGAGGCAGAAGCAGGCAGCTCTCATCCACACAGTGATTCTCAGGACACCAGAGCTATACAGCAAGACTATCTCAAAAAGGTGGGGGTGTGAAGGGAATTAACCCTTTCTTGAGCTCTAAGGTCAAGAGCAAAGGAAGGGCTGTGGCAGAAGACGCAGAGGAATGGAATCACCTGAGAAGCCTTGGAAGGCGTCTGTTAGTTCCTGCAGTGAGAAGGCTGCAGACAAGTAGGAGAAACTGGACAGGGTCTGAGCATGCCCAGCCTGGGGTGAGCATGTGATGTAATCACAAGTGTTCTACTGTCCTCTCAGCAGGACAACCTGTGTCCACTCTAGAGTACTTCTTATGACCAGGATTGGGATAAATGGCCTCTGCTCCTTGGAGTCCTTTGCTGAGTCTGTGGTAGAACCTGCCCAGTTGCAGGCTTGGAGCCCAGCGCTGTCTAACCTGCTGGGTAAGGGGCTGCCTGCCCAGGCCTGGGGCAGCCCTGGTACTGCCAACCTTGGCCCTGTAGAACCCCTTAGGCCCCCTGTGTCGAGGCAAGCAGCTGGTAGGTCGTTTCCCAGGGCAGTGTTTACAGTACCCCCGTCACCCTAAAGCCTAGCCCCTGTACTCACCAACATCCCTTTGGCACCTTTTCCTACCATGGTGGCAGTGGGTTGGGGGATCTGGAAATATGGACCTCACTTGCAGACTCTTGCGTTCAGTGCCTTTCAGACAATAGGCCTCAAGAGCTGTGGAGAAAACAGAGTAAGGTAAGGACCTAGACCAGGCAGGCCCTCTGGGCGCTCCAGAACAAGTACTACGTAAGAAGTTTTGTTTTGCTTTAGGGGGAGGGGGCAGGTAGGACTGAGAGGGATCACCAGGGACTAATAAGTTTATTATAAAAGTTATTAAGCCAGGTAGTGGTTGCACACACCTTTAACCCCAGCACTCAGAGGCAGAGGCAGGCAGAGCTCTGTGAGTTAGAGGACAGCCTGCTCTACACAGAGAGTCCCAGGACTGCCAGGGCTACACAGAGAAACCCTTGAAAAAAACAAATAAACAAACAAAAATAGACAATAGAAAAGTTACTAATGCCATGGACAGACACACAGAAAGGAATGGCAGGACCTCTGAAGACAATTCAGATCCTGGCACCAGAGAGAGGCAGAATGGCAGGGTTTCTGAAGAGACCTGCAAGGCAGACGGATGGGGATGGTTCCACAGACCAAGCCATTCCCAGGCAGGAGGCAGGCAATGGGGAAAGGAGTATGATACAGCACCAATATCCAGAGTGGACTTCCCAGGTGAGAGAGAGATCCTGGCCCCAGGATGTCTGTTAGCTAGGGATTCACAGTATTCCAGCATAAGCCTGTGCAAATCTGTGAGATGAGGCCTCTGCAGACACTGTGGTCTGAGCAAAGGTTGAATTTTAACATAACACGCTTACAATATGGAACCAACACCAGCAGCTAGAAGAACCTAATGTCCCTCTCTCTGTACCCACTCCCTCTGCCAGGCCATTCCTGATCCAACTCCCTTCTGAATGACCCCGGGGTTCAGGCCTTTCCTCACTGCCTTCTCAGCCCTCCCCCCAGATCCTTTATTCTCCATGCTTCCTGTCCCAATGGGCAAAGGTCTATTTTTGACTCTCCAGATGCCCAATCCTATAAAAGATAAAAAATGAACAGAGAGCTGGGATGGGGTCCAAGTCCTTCATCATCTGTGTGAGTGGTTGAAACCTTTCCCCAGGAGGGGGGTGGGTGGGTGTTCAGCTTGAATCAGTAGCACTCCCCAGTCAGGCAACCATGATGCTGGCCTCCAACCCTAGTGCCACTTAGCTTGGGCTGGAGGGTGGCTAGGCTTTTGGTGGTGTCACTGGTCATACAGGACACACCAGATATAGTCACACTTCCTGCTTTTATAACACTGTCCCTCCAATGGTACTTTGCAAGTGAAACTTTGCAAGTCCTTTACCACTGGGCTTGAATGCCGCCTCCTCTCTGTGGCCCTCTCAACACTTCTCCAGCAGAACGAGCATATGTCTTCTTCCTTTCTGGTTTGTACAAATCTTTACCAGGTCCTTATCACTGCATGTTACATACATTTGGTTAGAAGCCTATCAGCTCTGAGTCAGTGGTTACCTGGAACTGACTTCCTTTACTCTTCTGAGCCTAGGTCCTGGCACAGTGGTCAGCTAACAAGTATGGGCTGAGCTAAACTGAGGGGGACCTGGTAGTCAGAGGTCCTGGAATGGGGTTCTTGCCAACCTGGGACTGTATAGGAAGCATCTAAGAGCCATGTGGCGGGCAGGTGAGCTGGCGAGGAGGAAGGGAAAATGGGAGGAGTGAGCCTCATGGTGAAGCTCATACGATCAATGCCAGATGTGGACAGAATAGGTCTCGGGAGGGATCAACCTTTATAAGAGCTCTCAAACGAGTCATGGGAGGAAAACCTGGGGTTAGGCAGACTAGGTGGTTCAACCACTAGGTGGTTCAGCCGGGTCTATTCGGAGTCACTTGCTCACCAATAACCACCTGTCAAGGGCCACCTCTCACCCACAGGAAGTCACAGAAGTCCAGAGGAAAGGTAGGCCACTGTTTACTTATACAAATCAGCCCTTGACTCATTCGGTTCTTTGTCCTGGCTTGGTTTCCTCTTCCCTGGGCAGGGATAAGGTGGGAAGTAACAGCCAGTGCCTCCACCTGGATTCCACCTCTCAAAGGTGTTCACTTAAAGAAGTCATACTCCTGGCTTTGGTCTTTTGGTGACAGTCACAAGAGGGCTGTGCCCCTCAAAAGGCAATCATACTTTTGTCCTGTTCAATCAGTCAACCCTTTGGCAAGTAGACCTGACATCCCAAAGTTGCCTCTTTCTCTGCCAAGGACCAACAGTAACAAAAATGATAGCAGTTGTGGCGGGCAATGCTGTCATGATCCACCTCCTGGGCTGGAAGTCATGTCCTCTGGGCATCAAAGTCAACTGAGACTGTCTTTGGTCTGCATCCACTGAGTCTTCTCACTGGGCTACTCTGACACTTCTCTTGAGGCTTGTAGTTGAAGAGACTCTGAGAAGCTAACACCTAGTCTGGAAGGCTTGATCGAGCTATTACACCGGACACTGGTGATCACACCAAATCACTGGAGCACTGTGTACCAACTACAGAGCAGTCCCTGCCTTCTGGTGGCTTGTGCACCAGCAAAGACCGATTACCTAATCTGCACCAGAAGAATGAAGGGCTATGAGGCTTTGCTTCTTCTCCTACCTTTACCATTTCCAGGGAATGGCCCTATCCATCTGAACATCTGGATGTTCAAAAGGAGTCAGTGGAGAACCAGGGGTGGAGGGCAGTGGAGGTGCTTGATTGGCATGCCGGGGCCCTGGGTTGGAGCCATAGCAATGGAGAGAGAGGGGGGATTGTACCCATCAATTGCCCACATTATGCCAGGTACCTCATCAAGTGCCGAGGAACTGGAAAACCCCAACCCCAGACCTGCTCCATCCCAGACACGGAGTAAAGTTCTGGGATTTGATAGGCTTGGACTGGATTTGGCCTCAGGTACTCACCAGGTATGATTCTGAGTGGTTTCTGACCTCTTTGAGTCAGACTATTCTCAGTCTGGAGGATGTAGCTGAGAATTAATTCCATCCCACCCCCTTTTTTTTTTTTGGTTTTTCGAGACAGGGTTTCTCTGTGTAGTCCTGGCTGTCCTGGAACTCACTCTGTAGACCAGGCTGGCCTTGAACTCAGAAATCCACCTGCCTCTGCCTCCCAAGGATTAAAGGTGTGTGCTACCACCGCCCTGCGAATTAATTCCCTTAAGACTAGGGGGAGGGACGGTGTAGGGTTGCCTCTGCTTAATTTCTGTGTCTATCACGAGTTCTCCGTATTTTCCTCCCTTTCCATCTGTTCATCTTCTTAAACCCCTAAAGTTTCAATCCCCTCCCAGGGTTTTACACAGCCAACAGTAACCGGCATGAACTGCTTAGCGGGCATTTTAACAGCTGCGTTCATTTGTTCATATACAGTTATTGCAGGTCTGCTCTGGGCAGACCTGTGCTAGGCACCAAGAACACAAAGGTCTCTCTGCCTTCTTGCATCCCAGGGAAGGCAGTGGGAGTCAAACTATGTAATCACAGATGTGGATAAACAGTGTGCTGGAGGAACTCTGTATGCACTCCATAGCAGGTGAGGCTTCTCTGGGCAAAAGGACAATTGGCAGTGGGCAGGAAACGAAGAGGGCAGAGGTGACTGGAGAAAATGAAACTGGCAAAGCTCTGGTAGCCAAAGAGGAAGGCAAAACAGATAAGCAGGACAAGAACCCTTGAGGTCTGAATGTCCATCTGAGTCCTGATGCCACTAGTAGCTATTAAAGGCTTTTAGGTAGAACAACTTGGAGGAGAGTGGGTTGCTGGAACGGGCATTTTGAGAGCACTACTCCTTGGGTGTGGTAGTGCTCGCCTATAGTCTCAGATACTCAGGAAGCTAAGAAGGTAGGGTCCTCTGCACCCACAAGCTAGTACGAGACTAGCTTGGAGCCGGGCAGTGGTGGCGCACGCCTTTAATCCCAGCACTTGGGAGGCAGAGGCAGGCGGATTTCTGAGTTTGAGGCCAGCCTGGTCTACAGAGTGAGTTCCAGGACAGCCAGGGCTAAACAGAGAAACCCTGTCTTGAAAAAAAACAAAAAACAAAAAACAAAAAACAAACAAACAAAAAAAAGAGTATACAGAGAAACCCTGTCTCGAAAAACCAAAAAAAAAAAAAAAAGACTAGCTTGGGTAACATAGAAAGATCCTATCTCAAAACAAACAAACAAACAAAAAAGGGAACAGCCAGGTATGGCGATGCATTCCTTTAATCCCAGCATTCAGAAGACAGAGGCAGGTGGATGTGGATTTCTGAGTTTGAGGCCAGCCTGGTCTACAGAGTGAGTTCCAGGACAGCCAGGGTTACACCAAGACACCCTGTCTCAAAAAACAAAAACAAAACAAAGAAACAAAATACAAACAAAAAAAAAAAATGGGGGGGGGGGGGGGGAGATGGGTCAGTGGTTAAGAGCACTGGCTACTCCTTCAAAGGACTGGAGTTTGCTTCTCATAGGTGGCTCACAACCATCTGTAACTCCAGTCCCAGGGATCTGATGCCTTATTCTCCTTGGGCACTGTACGTGCTCACAGCGTATGCACACGTGCACACACACACTTAAAAGATCAGAGAGAGAATATGAATCACTCTAGATAGAACAATGAGAAAACACTGAAGCAGTTATGGAAGAAAACCATCGATGAGAACCAAGGAGCAGAATGAGCCCTGACAGAGAGGAGATCTAGACAATAAAGAGATGGAATGTGGAGATGAAGTGACTTCCTGCGGGTGGTGAGACAAAAACGAAGCGTCTCTGCCTACTGTTGGTACAGCGAGAGCAAGCTGGTAGCAGTTCCAGGGACAAGATGCTGCAGGTTTAAAGAGAGGAGATCTGAGCCTTTAATCCCAGCATTTGGGAGGCAGAGGCAGGCGGATTTCTGAGTTCGAGGCCAGCTTGGTCTACAGAGTGAGTTCCAGGACAGCCAGGGCTACACAGAGAAACCCTGTCTCGAAAAAACAAAAAAACAAAAAAACAAAAAACAAAAAGAAAAAAAAAGAGAGAGAGGAGGTCTGAAATGGACAAACTGGCTTTGGGCTGTTTGTGAGCCACCAAGACTGATGCTGAGGGCCAGGGAGTCACAGAGCCCTTTAGTACTTGTGACTTTCCTCTTCCCAAAATGGGATTGTCAAATCACCTTCTATTTTTTTTTAAAGAGGGAAGGCTTTGGTTTGGTTATAGTTTCAAAGGCTGGAGCACCAAGGGTAGTGCTGGTCTACTGGCTCCCTCCTAAAGGTGCCCACGCTCAAGCTCCTGATTTTTTAGTGAGCAGGAAGCAGCCAGGTGGACCAACTTATATGCTTATTTGTAGTCTTAATTATGTGTACACAGGGAAGAGGAGCAGATCCCTCTAGCTCGAGTTACAGGTGGTTATGAGCCTCACAACATGGTCACCGGGAATCTTTGTGTCCCCTGCAAGGGCAGTATGCAGGCATTTTTTTTTTTTTTTTTTTTTTATGATTTTTTTGCCGGGCAGTGGTAGCGCACGCCTTTAACCCCAGCACTTGGGAGGCAGAGGCAGGTGGATTTCTGAGTTCGAGGCCAGCCTGGTCTACAGAGTGAGTTCCAGGCCAGCCAGGGCTACACAGAGAAACCCTGTCTCAGAAAAAAAAAAAAAAAAGATTTTTTTTGGTTGTTCTTTTATTTTTTGAGACAGGGTTTCTTTGTGTAGCCTTGACTGTTCTAGAGCTAGCTCTGTGAACCACACTGGCTTTAAACTCAGGAGATCTGCTTGCCTCTGCCTCCCAAGTACTGCGATTAAAGTCCTCAGTGCTGCCACCACCCAGTTTATTTTTATTTATATGTATGTGTGTGAACGCATACATACAGGGGTGGAACAGAGGTCAGGGGAGTACCTACAAAGGACATCACAGTCCCTGAAGCTGAAGTCACACGTGATTGTGAGCCTCCTGACATTGGTGCTGGGAACTAGGCCTTGGCCTTCTGGAAGATCAGCCAGCCTCAGTATGCGTTCTTAACCACTGAACCATCTTTCCAGCCCCTAGGTAGACCAATTTTAGAGTCTATCTATACCAAGCCCTCACTAGTAACTGAAGACAACTGGTCTCCCTAACCTCAAGTACTTCACAGTCTGAAGGGAGGAGACACAGTTCCTATTCACTACTACAGGAGAGTTAGGACAGTGTTGGGTGCATAAAGCGTCCTGTTTGGGGCCCCAAATCAGCTACCTGCTGCCATCTCCAGCGTTCTCAGAGGCTTCCTGCCTCTCCACCTTTGCTCAGGCAATAGTTTCCTCTGTAAGGGTCTCTGGTCCCCAGTTTTCACCAGTACACTGCCTACCCACATCAAAACCAGTCCCCATGCCATTATCTTCATGAACTCTTTCACTGTACCCCTCAAGAACGCCATACAGCATGGCTGATCAAAAGTGCAGGGTGCTTGCTTCTGCCCACCCCATCTATCTGGAGTTCTGCCAGGGCAGAGGAGTGATTCTTCTGTATCCTAAGAATTATACTGCTGTAGTCCCAGTGGACATAAGGAGTAAAGGGGCATTTTCTCTGAGGTCTCTAAAACACTTGGTCATGCTCAATGTTCTCCACTGGTCCCTAATCAATTCTATCATCTACTCTCTAACTTTTTGCCTCTCACTTTGGGGTTATCTCTAACCTCTTAGGTGTTCTTTTTGCCCATTCTTTGCCCTCTATCCTTGCTTCAATTAAGAAATAGAATGGGTACCAGTCAGTGGTGGCACATGTCTTTAATTCCAGCACTTGGGAGGCAGAGGCAGGCAGATCTCTAAATTCAAGGCCAGCCTGGTCTATAAGACCAAGTTTCAGATACCCAGAGCTACACAGAGAAATTCTGTCTCAAAATACAAAAGCAGGGGGAAAAAAGAGCAGGCTTTGTAAGGGAGCTGTCAGAGCACTGAGTGGTACGCGGCTCCTTTAAGAGTGATTGATGAGGGGCGTGGTCTACGGAAAACAGGCCCGAGAGGGGGTGCGGCCCCTTTAAGTAGCTGCCGGGCCAGGACTTGGAGGCCCGGGACAGGCAAGCAGTGTGGGGCGCGGTCACTTTTGGAGCCATGGCACCGCTCGGAGTGCCCACTTCCTCGAAATGAGACCGGTTCGCTTTAATCAGTGTGCAAGGTGTGTTGGGGGGCGGGCGTTACATCAGCCACCACGTGTGCGCCTCTCAGCTGGCGTGGAGGATGCCGCCCCGCCCCCCGCGGTGGAAAAGTACCGGGGTGCCGAGGTCTCCGCCCCCTTGCCCCGCCCCCGTCCGTCCTCGGCCCCTCCCGGGTCTGCGGGCAAGCCCCCTCCCGGCTCGCTGGCCTCAGCTCCCGCTCGTGTGTGGCTGCCTGCTGCGGGGTACAGGCTGGGGGCAGGCGCCCCGGAGCTGCGGGAAGCCAGGCCTCACCTGTGGCCGCCCGTACTCGCCCCAAGCGCGCCCAGAAGGAAGGCTAGAGTGAAGGGTTGAGTGTCAGGGCGTGGATTTTTTTCCCCCAGAGTAGCAGCCCCCCAAAAACACTCTCCGCCCCGCAGTCCCCTCCCAAAGCTGCAGCCACGCGAGCCGCGGACAAAAGAGAACCGGAGGGCGCAGGAGCCCTTCCTCGCTGCTTCCCAGGAACACGGGCGCGCGGGAACCGGCACCCGGCGGGCGAGTGGGCGGGCAGATTAGGAAGGCCGCCGGCTGGGGTGGACAGATAGGTAGCCAGGACGGCTGGGAGAGGAGGTGGGGCGAGAGGCTGCACGCGGAGCACAGACCCCGCTGCCGGCTCCTGGCCGCGGCAGACCCACTGGCGCCCCAGAAAGACCGAAGACGCTCTTCCGTTCCGGCGCTGCTCGCACAGCCCCTTACCAGCCGCCCCCGACCGAGCCGGCGTCGGCACGCAGCGCTCCCCCCCATTCCGAAACCACCCCCCCTCGCCTGCTTTAGTTCCTTGGTGACAACGATGACACACAGACTCACGCACCTACCCAGACCTTGGCGGCGAGACAGACATCCCAGTGCGAGCACTCACACTCTTCGCCACAGATGCCCGCAAGCAACCGCTATCGCATCCACGCACCACACACACATCCAAACGCTGGTTCTGGGGCTCAGCCTTCCAGGGTCATAGAAACGCCTAGAACCACCACTGGACAGACCAAGGCACGGGCCGCAAAGCCCCCTTCCCCCAGCTCTCTTACCATACTGCAGCCCCCGGCCCAGGCTTGCTGGGTCCGCACCGCGGTGCGCCCAGGTGGCTTTCTTAAAGGGAAAGTTGCATCAGCCTCCCGAAGCTCTCTGCAGCCGCCAGTCCTCCCGCCCCGCCGCGTTGCTCGCCGCTCCTCCAGAGCTTGTTGTGTTTTGGTTTCGGGGAGGCGGGGGCTAAGAGTTTGGTGAAAGTTTGGAGAGTGAAGAAGGCTTGAGAAACCTAGCCAAGTCCCTCCCCTCCCTGAGCGGCTCCCCTGGCCGCCCTCCCCCGCCCTGGTCCCATCTCCTCCCTCCCGCGTGCCGACTACTCAGGCTCCTCCTACTAGGGAATAAGATTACAAGTGGCTCTAGTTTTCAGATGATTGATCCTCATGAACCCCTGGGAGTGGAGCTTCGAAAGGGAGTTCCCATCTCCTTTGCCTCTCTATCCTTCAGTTGGGACCCTTGGAGGAAGCAGATGTCCTCCCCTTCGGGCTAGGCTTGGAACGAAGCCAAAAGGCCTGGGGCGCTTTGGGGGGCTGGGGCTGCAGTTAGCCCGCCAGGCCCCTGGCCTTCTGCGCCTGCGTTTCCCCTAGAGAGAAGTCAAGAACAAATTCCGTTCCCTTTGGAGTAGCGCCGCTAGAGACTGTGGGCACAGCTGAGTAAAGCCTGGGACCCACTCCTTGCAATTGCAAGGCTGGGGAGCCCTTTCTCCCAGAATTCTCAAACACTGATATGATCAGTCCTACCTGGTTAGTAGTGCTACAGAGACTGCCTACTTCAGGTGCCTGGGTTTCAGTCTCTGCCAAAAAATGCTTTATTGAGCCTCAGTTTCCTTCTCTGCAAAATGGAGAGGATGAACTAAGTAAATGCATACCCACATGAAAGGCATTGCTCCAGACTGGCAGTGATGGCTAACATCTGGAACAGGCTTCCACATTTGCTTACCTTGAGCGAACCGCCAACCTTCCATCAAAACAGACAATGCTGATTGCCAGAGGAGTGTTGTTGCTTGCCAGTGCTGAGGAAACAGCACTAGTCTGGAGAAACGGAGAGACCTGCTCCGGATTCCCCTCAGCACCGTTCTCATTTTCCGACCAGGAAACTTGCTTGTTTATTGACATCCAGTCTCCAAAAAGCAGGTGCATCCATGTCAAAATCGCACACAAGACTAACTGGTGTGAGAAGCCACCTTATTAATTTATAATCACTGAAAAAGACAGCAGCCAGCACACTCCCTTCAGTTTGGCCTCTCTCTACCACACAGTACATCCGCAGCCTCTTTCCAGCATTACCTTCATATATCCTGCTCTCTGCTGTCATGGAACTCACAATCTGTTCATTCTGGAGATTTCATCAGATCTAGGAAGACATTTATGTCCCTTTTGAGTTTGTCCTTGAGCACATCGGATATAGCCTGTTTGGGGTTTATAGTCTCCTATGAACTAATTACAGGAGGTTTTGCATAGAGTAGGGAAGGGACACACAGGTAGATCTACCTAAGCAATCTGTTGTGTCTGTGGCCTTTGACTATGCCTGGGTAGAAGATTCTGGAAGTGTAACTGGGTCCTGCAGCAGGCTGTGTAGTTATGTGTGTGCTCAAGTCCTGGATCTGGGCAGATAGTATCTAAACACTTCTCATCTTTCCTACCAGGTGTTAGTTTCCTCTACAAATTGTTTGTAGTCTCTCATATCATGCCTCCTCTTTAAATTATCCAAAATGGCTCCTTCCCAAGACTGGTGGATAGGAGGCTGTTGGGAGAAGCCCCCAGGTAAAGGGAAGGTTGGGGTTGAGAGAGAGGCTTCTGTCCACCTCATAGGGATGAGATGGGCCTAAAAGGCATTAAGAGGGTTCTAAGAAAATGTTTAAAACTTGATTTTAAATTTTTCCTTTTTTCTTTTTCTTTCTTCATTCACTTTATATCCAGATTTCAGCCCCTCCTCCTGGTGCTCCCTTACACACACACACACACACACACACACACACACACACACCCTCTCCGCTCCCTGAATTTTTTTTTTTTTCTGGAGACAGGGTCTCACTATGTAGCTCTGGCCGACATTGATCTTACTATATACACTAGACTGACCTCCAACTCAATGATCCACTTGCTTCTGTTTCCACAGTGCTGGGATTAAGAGCTTTTATGCTGAGCTGTGTGTGTAGGGGGGTTGTTTCGTTCTTGTTTGTTTTTTGTTTATTTGCTTTGGGTTTGTTTTGTTTTGTTTTGTGTGATGCTGACTGGCCTTGAACTTCTTATCTCTGCCTCTTCTTTTGCTCTCAGGGATACTGAGAGCTAGACACCCAGGGTACACACCTGCCCCGGGCTGAAGCCTATGGAGGTTTGAGGAAGAGAAGGGGAGTTGCAGAATTAGAATTACCAGAGTTTGAGATTTGAGAAGCAACCTCCAGTGCTGAAGCTCAGGGTTTGAGGAAGAAGGTGATTATCTCAAGGGGCATTTGGAGAGACTGGACATGCTGACTCTGAGTCGGTTTTGCTAGTTAACAGTGACAAAGCAAAAAGATGTGTGTATGTTATCCATCTAATTAATAAAAGGCTTCAGAAAGCCACACCGTTGCTTGCAGGTTTTGAAGAGAGGCTTGAGGGAAACACTCCATGGTGAAAAGCTGTCTCTGGAAGACAGGAACTAGAGTGTCTGTTTTTTTCCAATCAGATTGAAGTCTCAGGGGAGACAGGTCTGGGTGTAGCCCAGGTCAGAGCTGGGATGGCCTTCGTGCTTGATGGGGAGGTCCCCGCCCTGGGCAGCTGGCCCACAGGAAGAGAAGACATGGGAGAGGAGGGTGGTCAGGTCTGATAGATAGATAGGAGGAAGGATGGGGTCAAATCCCAGTGGCCTGCTACCTGAGGACAGGACAGCAAGTGGGCAGGCAGTGATGACCACACCCACTGCTTGTTGAGGCGTGTCTCAGGAACCTCTAGTTACAGAGTTATTTCCTGGGAGGGCTGGGCCCAGCAGCAGATCCCCCAGTGCTGGCTGGGTGCCTGTCTGTTGTCACCAATAAGCCAGCAGGATTAAATCCTGTGTATCAGAGGACTTAACCAGAGTCCAAATAGTTATCGAAGAGGGACAGCAGACTTGAGCCACTTTTTAGAGGCACCTTGATGGTGGTGTGCTGATCACACTACTGAGAAATTGACAGTATTCTGTACTTTAAACTTGAGTGTGGCTTGATCAGTGGTCCCCACCTCCTTACAGTCCCAGCCTCGGGGGCTAAGAAGAGTTGTCAGGAGGTTCTTGTCTTGGCTTTGCTCTCAGAATCATCCTCTCTTGAACTTGAAACCCAACCATCATTACACAACTCCTTCCCTGCCCTGACCCAGTGTGGAACAGCTGTTTAAATCTACGATTTCCTCTGGAGCTCCACGTGTCTTTTGGGTCATCTTATGTCACCTTTGCTCATGACAGCTTAAGTCAATCCAGCCAAGACCTCAGTGGCCACAAATGAAATCAAGCAGCCAGAGAGGAAGCATTGAGCTTGGCCCTGTCCAGGTAGCCCTCCAAGTCTCCAGAGCAGTCAATGCCTAGGTTGTTAAATGCCTTTAATAGACCTTTACAATGCCAAGGAAGCCAGCATCCCCACACCCCCATCAAGGACTCAAAAGCCATGCTCATGATGCTTGAACAGCTATACCTCCAAATGTTCCTGACAGCCAACTTGCAGAACACCATTGTCATAGGTCACCAGAGAAGAGGAGAGGTGGCTCTATATGACTGGTGTGAGCTGAGGAGTAGCCATGACTGAAATGGGCTGGAGGTAGCAATGACAAAAGTGAAGATGCCCCCCCCCTCATGCTCCCACCTAGAGCCTGGAGAGTCGATGCAGCAAGAATGGCTTTTCCTCAGGCCCCACCCTGCTCTGGTCACAGGACCTGTAAAATTCAGCAACTACTTAACCAAATGTTGCTGAGCACCTACTGTGTGCTGAGAATTGTGTCACTCTCCGAGATTATGGCCTTGGGTAAGAGGGGTCTCCCCCTCCACACATGTGGTGCCTGCCTGATGTGTATCATTGTTGGGGTGTTGGTTGTAGTTCAGTAGGAGGCCATCTGGAGTCCATGTGTGACCAAGGACATGGCTGAGACTGAATCCTATGGGCATGCAATATATAACATAACTTTGTGTCACCAGGAGCGATATCCACGTGTTAATGTGTATAACCAGCAGTCTATGCTATGGTGCTATGTTTATCTGACGTCATTCCAATGATCCCTCCCTCCTCAGTGCTGTTCCAAGGGATGGGATGCAAGGTCCCACAGACTCCCAAATATTGAATCTCTCTGTGAAGAGGACAGGGCTAGCTCCAGACCTGGGGCTGATACCCAGTGCTTCCCTGTGGTGGGATAAATTCTTCCCACTATTCATGTTCCCAATGAACCCAGAGCCTCTATGGATGGGGAGGACAGGAAGAGGAGTGGCTATGTGTGAAGCAGCCAACACCAAAATAGCTCTCTACCCTGGGGGAGGATCCTGTGACACTACCCCCTGCTCCCAGTTCAGCTGCTGACCTGGTGTCTGGGGAGCACTTCTTTCTGATCCCACTTTCCCAGCTTCTCTTGGACTTGAATGATAGACAAAGCTTCCCCACAAGTGATGACATCACAGGGAATGAGCTTGCTGGGAAGAGAGCCCTTGAGGGCTAGAGACAGGGTGGCCTGTTGCCTAGGTGGGTGGGGTTCCTTCTGCTGGCAAGTCTTCCTACAAGTCCAAGCAGCTGGGAAGGCAGGGCTGGATAAGACATGTGGGGTACAGGGGGGGTGTGCCTTATCTGTCCCCAACACATGTCTGATAAGCCTCTTACCAGGGCCTGGCCCGGGGGAGCAGGTGTGGAGCCGGCTGGAAGAGAGGAAAGGCCAGCTGGGACTGGCTCAGTACCAGGAAAGACAGCAGGGTCAGGAAGTTTTGGTGCAACCTAGGAAAGGGAAGGAAGGCTGTCTCTGTGAGGCTTGTGGATTGGTGCTCAGAATCCTGCTTTCCAGCGCTGGCACCCCAGCTCCTCTACTACTGAGACTTGGAATCCATGTCCTCAGGCTTCCTCTGTGCTAGGAGCTGTGGCTGAAGCCTGGCATTGTGTGGGATTAAAGGATTTGCCCAGTGGGGGAGTGGGAGAAGGGAGCCTGGTGTATGGGGACTCTGCATGCTCCCTCCCAGTCAAGGGTTTTCCCCTAGAGTATGCCCTGCATGCCTAGAAACATACAGAGGCCCTAGCTGGGTTTACCAGTACCTTCCCAGCCTCAATACACCTGTACACCTCCCTAGTCTGCACATATCCCCAAACTCCAGGAATCGCAGCCTTTCTGGAATATTTGCTTCCAACAAATTCCACAGACACCTTGGAGCCCTGGTGCCCTCTGGTGACAAGAGCCACACATGGCAGTTACCGTGAGTCCTCAGGTCATACTGGGTCAGACAGTATACTCTCATTTGCCTTGTTTTTTTATGTTATCTTCACATCAAATTTAGTTTTTTTGTTTTTTTTGTTTTTTGTTTTTTTGGTTTTTCGAGACAGGGTTTCTCTGTATATCCTTGGCTGTCCTGGAACTCACTCTGTAGACCAGGCTGGCCTCGAACTCAGAAATCTGCTTGCCTCTGCCTCCCAAGTGCTGGGATTAAAGGCGTGTGCCACCACCACCCAGCTCAAATTTGTAAAGTAAAAATAATCTCCATTTTCTAGAGCTAAGGACATACAGGTTAAATAATTGTACAATTAATCAGTGGTTAAGATTGAACTTGAGCCCAGGCTGGCATGTGTCCAAAGTCTATGCTATCAGAGTACACATAGACTGCTTAGGCAGACGATGTTTAACATAGGGGCCATACTGGTCTCTGAGGGTCATGAATGAATCTATGGCAATTGAGGCTCTCTGGCTGTGACCATTGAAACAGTAAGAACTGGTTTGGACACTATGAGATTGGCTGTTGGCTGTTGAGACTTTTCTATGGCTTTTATGTGACTGTGGGGCTATAACATACACGTGATTCAGCTAGTTACTTATGTTGTTTGAGAGCAGCCACAGCAGTGTACGTGTGGGCATGTGCATACACACCCATGCGTGTAAAAGAGACACAGAGGGCACAGAGACACAGACAGACAGACAGACAGACAGACAGACAGACAGACTGTGTGACTGTATTATGGACATTCTGCAGCTAGTGGGGTTGTAGGAGGAGAGAAGGTGACGGAGGGCCCTGAGTTCCCAGCACCACTAGGCTTTCGAGTCCCAGTACTGTGTTGTCTCACCATGACATACATGATGGATGGCTTCACATGCCTGATACAGTCCCCTGGGGCCGAATTCTCCTTTTCTCCTCCCCCCACTTTTATTTTTTGAGGAAGTAAAGCAAATAGTACCACAGATGGAGTTGGGCTTCATTTTTTTTCCATGAGATATTTGTGAAAGCATTTTACATGCCTTGGAGTGATAGCTTTTTTAAAAGAGTCATTTAAAAAGGAAAGTAAATGGGCCAGAGAACTAGCTGTGCAGGTAAAAGGGCTTGGTGCTTGCAGCACTAACCTATGAGATGAATTCTGAACCTCTGGATGCCCAGAGTGGTGATGGAGGTCTGTAATACCAGCATGCCTATGGTGAGATGGGAGGCAGAGACAGGAGAATGAATCCACAGAAACAGGCCAGCTAACCTGGAGCATGAAGTGCAGTGGTAAACGGCATACTGCCTGAACAAGGTGGAAGAGGAGGACCAGTATCCAAGATTGTCCTCTGATCTACACACACACACACACAGACACACACAGACACACACACACACAGACACACACAGACACAGACACACACACACGCTGACATGCACATGCCTTCACACACAGACACATACATAACACACATACATACACAGTGAGATGTACATGCCTTCACACACAAATACATACATACATAATATACACACAGTGACATGCTCATGCCTTCACATACAGACACATACATACATAACACACATACATACACAGTGACATGCACATGCCTTCACACACAGACATACACATACATAACACATACATATATAATAAATGTTTTAAAGTAAAATAAAAAGTAAGTATGGCTATTATGTTCTTTTATTATCCAGGCTGAGGCTGGAGCTGACTGTGTAAGCCCAGGCTGGCCTCAAATTCACATTGAGCCTTCCTTCTCAAACTGGGATAACAGTGCTGAGGTTGCAGTCTCATCGCAGGGTTATAGGTATGCACCATGCCTGGGTTAGCTGTTGTAATTCTTTAATTTGAACAGTTCTGAGGTGTTAACCAATCCTGGTAAGTGCAAAGATCTTTTATTTATCCACAGGCAAAAGCTATCGCTAACAATAACAAATTGTTATCTGTCACTATGACTTGCTGATGTTTTCACATAGGACACCAGAGTGACAGTGAGTAGAAATGCTGGCATGTGAGTAGGGTCAAGGAACTTGGCGACTGACTAGAAACTATGCATTCCTAGTCAGATCAGAGGACAACGAATTGGTTTTTCAAAGGACAGGGACTGAGGGCTACGTCTGTTTAGAGATGTCCTGATTTTTTGTGTGTATGCATGTTGTGCCTCTGTGTGTGTGTGTGTGTGTGTGTGTGTGTGTGTGTGTGTGTGTGTGTATACACTCGTGGTGACTTCAGCAGTCTAAAGAGAGCTTCAGATCCCTGGATCTGAAGTTACAAGTGGTTGGAAGCCACCATGCAGTGAGTGGGAATCAGGCCTGGGTCCTCTACAAGAGCAAAATATACTTAGCCTCTGAGTCATCTCTCAGCCCCAACTAACTTGCTTTGTGAGCCAAGGTCCTGGTCTTCGCTCAGCCTCCTACGTGCTGGGAGTGCAGGTGTCTAGGTGCTGAGAGAACAGGTGTCCAGGTCCTAGGATTACAGGTGTCCAGATGCTGGGATTACAGGTGTCCAGATGCTGG
>JANHMN010000004.1:32787174-32808293 GCA_030674055.1 Rhabdomys pumilio
CAGGTGCTGGGATTACAGGTGTTCAGGTGCTGGGATTACAGGTGTTCAGGTGCTGGGATTGCATGTGTGCCTCCTGCTTAATGATTGACTATACTTAACCCTTTAGCCCATGCCTTTTTAATATCGTGTGTGGTAAAATGGGAAGTATACTTTATTTACCAGAATATTGGGCTGCTGACCCACACGGAAAGCAGAGTGCCCACCTACCAGAGTGGGAATCTCTGAGAAGGAGACAGCTTCTGAGATGTGCTCAGGGCCTGGGATGGCTGGAAGCTCATGACCTGGATTTCCCCAGCATGATGAGCTGTACTTCTCAGACTGGGGTATTTGTCAGACCTTTTCTCTAAAATGAACGAAATGAGTGTGTTAGTCCAAGAAATAAAGTATTAGTGTTTGTTGCCAAAGCTGAAATTAGAGCTTCGAGGTAAAAATTAGAATTGGTAGAATTGTTGCCATGAATTTAAAGCTTCCCAGGTCTGATGAGACTGGTGGTAATGCTCTGGGTATCTGCTGAGGCTTTGATACTGTATAAAGAGATGTGTCAACATTTAATCATATGAGAAGGTGGGACAGGAGGATTTCTATGAGTTCTGTTTAATCCTGAATTAGGCCAGCCTGGGCTGCACTGTGAGACCCTGCCTCAGAACAGGAGGGAAAATGAGCATGATGGCATGTGGCTGTGATCCCAACACTTGGGAGGTGGACGTGGGAAGACTAGGACTTCATGGTACTAAGACTAGTATCCTCAGCTTCACAGTGAGTTCTGGACTAACCTGGGCTACATGAGACATTTTGTGGAGAGAGGGAAAGGGAGAGAGGGGGAGGGGAAAAGGAAGTGGGAAGAGAGAGATCTGTGTAAGTTGGTCAAGCGGTATTCGTCAAATTATTTAATACCTCTTACAAAATCACGCTGTGTAAATGAGCTGTCCAAAGAACGAGACAGATCAATGGAATCTTTTCTGGAGACAGACTCTTGCATGTTATCTGTTCTAACCTTGAGCTCATGATTCTCACTGCACAATGATAGATCAATTAATGTACTAAAATATGAAACGTTTTCATTGCTATTTATCTCCAGGAAGCTATCATCCCCAGCTTTCTGAAGAAGATCCACAATTAGCTGAAAAGGCTATTTGGTGCTTGTCATTTCTTACGAGATAAAACATTCCGTCTTAAGATGAAGGATAGTCTAAAGCAGCATTTCTCAACCTGTGGGTCATAACCCCTTTGGCAAACCTCTATCTCCAAAAATATTTATGTTATGTTTCATAACAGTACCAAAATTACAATTATGAGGTAGCAACAAAAGTAATTTTATGGTTGGGGGTCACCACAACATAAGGAACTGCATTAAAGGGTGGCAGCATTAGGAAGGTTGAGAATCACTGTCTAAAGGGAGGTGAAACACTCTATTCCTCAGGGAAGCTGCTTAGACTCAGCAAGTAAACAACTTAAAAACTTCAAAAAGTCCCTGAAGCTGACCAGATTGAGTAGGTTCCACCCTTCTCAAACTTACATAAGCAGTTAGAACTACTGAGAGATACTCTCACACGAGCTGAGCTTCCAAGAAGAGATGTCCTTCATCAAAGAGACACTGTTGAGCCTGCAGGCTGTCCAGTGAGCCCCGGGTGTCCAGCTTTCGTGACCACAGCACTGGGTGCTGGGATGGGCTTTGTGATGCAGCTGTCGTTCGGTCATTTCTGATCCTGTGAGTAACCACTGGCCCATATCCCATAAGTAATGCCAATAAGTTCATGGATTTACCAGGTTGGATTCTGGTGTGTCCATACTTAGTGCTATCAGAGGTTCCCTATGCGGAGTGAGTAGATGTTTGTTTATACTCCACAGTATAATGGTGCCCAAGCAGGGACTGACAGAACCAGAGATAAGTTTGGGAGGTGTGACTGCCTGGTCCTGGCTATAAGTAGCAGGGCATAGAACTGAGGCTGAACAGTCTGAGGGTAGAGCAACCTGTAGGCATTTGGGGATGGAGGTGGGCATCCTGACGTTTTATGGGATAAAATTTCCTCACGTTATATGAGACAGTGTGCCTTCTTGCTGTATGCTATGGGATGGCATACCTGCTTGTGGGGTCCAGTATGTTGAGTATAGAGATGGCCTAAAAAAAAATTAAAAAAAATAAAAATTAAAAAATAAAAATTTAAAAAGGTAAAAGGTTTAAAACAAAAATTTTAGGCCTTGAGGTAACACACAAGGGACAGGAGTGTCAACAGATTGCTTGAGGTTACACTGCTCTGTGTAGTAAAAGTTGTAAGGTGGAGATGACCATACAGTAGAGATTTGCTTGTGGAAGAGCAGCCGAATGGAAAATGGTTGACCTTACAGCCAACAGGATACTCAGAAAAGAGGGTGTAAGTTAAATTTCTGCTAAGGAGCTTTGCATGGGATTCAAAACCTTAGACTCCATAGGAAGAATCAGAGTCAGGAGAAAAAGTCCACGGTGGATAAAATAAAAGATACTGTCCTGGTCAGTGTTTTGTCAGCTTAACAGAAGATCGGGGAAGGAGAATCAATCAAGAAAATGTCTCCACCAAATTAGCCCGTGGTACATTTTCTTGCTTGATCATTGATGTGGATGGGTCTAGCTCACTGTGGGCAGCGTCATACCTGGGCTGGTGGTCCTGGATGCTTCAGCATCTGCCTCCAGGTTCCTGACCCACTTGAGTTCCTGCCCTGACTTTCTCCAGTGATTTATCTGGAAGTGTAAAGTGAAATTAACTCTGTCCTTCTCAAGTTGCTTTTGTCACAATAGAAACTCTAACTAAGATAGAAATATCTCAGGCCAGACCTTTAATAAAAAAGAAAAAATATGCAGACAGAGGCCTTCACAATGGTCCAGCACAGAAACCCATGTTAATCATGGGATATGCAGCACCTGAGCCACTTGAGTTGGAAAAAGACTTTCAACACAGCAGCAAAAAGAGCCCCTCACCACCAGGCTTGTGAGGCTGTGGGGTATGGGAGCCAATGGGAGCAGTCTAAGTCTACAAAAGCAGAAAAATTAAGTAATGTAGCCATCCATCCTTCCTTGGGATGAAGGCTGCATAACCTGAGCTGTGGAGTTAGTCTCTAATGGACTGGCTCATATGGGCCACTAGAGACTCTTGGTTATCACCAGCTGAGGTCCCCCATGGATGTTAGGGACTAGAGGACAACAAAGAGAAAGTGGGCATGTGAGAGGACATATTTGATGCCCAGTTTATGGGACCAAATATGGCCTGTTTGTTTACAAATGTTTATAGGGGGGCTTGATGTTACTGAGCCCCTGTGGTAGGACATACTAATCTCTGAGAGGGAGGAGAGGCTTTTCCAGATATAAATGACTTAGACCTGCAGGTATGTAGGTCCGTCAGGTGCTAACACAGATGAAAGGAAGCCGAGCAGAGGGACCTCTCTGTGACTCTTGGATTCCAATGTGGGTAGATTTACCCTGAGCTGGGCTCCTTAGGAAAAAAACAAGTAGAAACCCAAAGTTGGTGCTGGTGAGCCTTTCAAAGGCTTTATAAGGCCTTACCAACAGTTTACCATTTGGGGCGGGGAAGGCGCAGCTAGAGAGACGGCTCAGCAGTTGGAGTATGCATTGCTCTTTCCAGAGGACCTGAGTGAAATCCCCAGCAACCACAGCAAGCTGCTCACACAAGCTCCTGTAACCCCAGTTCTAGGGTGACTTAACTCCTTCCTCTGTCCTCTGTAGGCATCTGCACTCTGGTGCACATCCCCGCACACAGACTCAGAACTTAAAAAGAAAAAAAGAAACAACACCGTAAGAGGGATTCACAAGCCAAAAGCCATGGGTTATTCCTACTGCACACCCCTCCTCCCCTTGCCATGAAAGAGGTCAGGATCAGGCTAATGGCACCTCCAGGTGAG
Source organism: Rhabdomys pumilio (assembly GCA_030674055.1). Taxonomy (NCBI): domain Eukaryota; kingdom Metazoa; phylum Chordata; class Mammalia; order Rodentia; family Muridae; genus Rhabdomys; species Rhabdomys pumilio. The sequence goes on from JANHMN010000004.1 coordinate 32,791,066, forward strand.
GGTCATGCAGGATAACTGGACTTCTGTTAATGTTTAAAATATTTGGGCCAGACATGGTGCCACACACCTTTAACTTCCGCACTTGGGAGGCAGAGGCAGACAGATCTCTTAAGTTGAAGACCAGCCTGGTCTACAGAGTGAGTTCCAGGACAGTCAGAACTGTACAAAGAAACCCTGCCCACTTTTGGGGGGGGGGAGGCTAGATGGATGTTGGAAGCAGGCATGTGTTGGCTCCTTGTGGTCCCCATGAGTATCAGTCAATAAACATCCATTGGTAGCCATGAATATAAAATAATACAGAGATTAAGCTTGGTTGAGAGCTAGGCAGCTCTCTTCCTCGCGTAGACCAAGTATATCTGTCTCTTGGACATAAAGATTCTTTGCTCAGCCAGGAGACCTCTCAGCAGCTATATCTATCGGGAGACACTGGCTATGGCTAGAGTGTAGTGCTAACTAAGTTCTGCTTAGCCCAGGTGAGGCAAACACACCTCACACCAGGTGAAGGAGAAGACAGGTATAACCTAAAAAGTTGGGCACAAGGATAGCCCAAAGGAGGCAGATGAAGGCTTACCAGAAAGGGCCCCATGATAGTACCCCCAGATCAGAGTGTTGGATGACTCAGGGAGAATGACTGTAAAGGACAAAGACCTATATACTAGGGCGGTTCCCCCACCCATGCTGCTTTGCCGGATATTGCTTTTAGGAATGATTTAAACAAAGCCATAAATACTTCTTGCTGAGTCTGTTCAGTGTTACTTGTGTATGTGGTTCCAGGCCTCACCACGTGGTATTAGATAACCCAGTTAAGGGGTTCATCTCTGGGGAAGACTGTTTCTCCCACTCCCTGCATTCCTTAGTTGCCAGTAGTTCTTTGTCTATGGGTGAGGCTCGTGGGATTTCCCCCTTCCAACTATCGCGTCTACTGGTGTATGTTTAGGCATTTATGTAGGCTTAGATGTTTTAAAACCTACTTTAATTAGAGTTGTTAAATGCTTCAGCCTCCCTTCTAGCCCACCGACCAGAGGTAGTAGAAGATGGTTGATAGGTTAACAGGATGTGGCCCTGTAAAGCAGTTCTCTGGGGTGATACCAATCTTTGTTGTCAGGATATCAGCAGTCCAGTCCAAAACATCAAACACAAATCAGTAACAGACATCCAGTCCAATTGGCAAACATCTAACGTGAATTAGTAACAGCAGTCTGATCCAGAAGAAACCATGAGGCTCCATCTAATCTGCATGAGTCTAAGGAAGCGGCAAGAAGCAGCAAAAATACCACAAGAAGTTCTTTGGTGCTTTTTTCTCTACAAAGTCAGGACAAGCAAAGACCAGTGAAGACCAACAAAGCATTGCAAGGCGAACCAATGCAGGAGTGTCCTCCACTGTCCCTTGGGCTCTACTTGTCCTCTTCCATACATCACAGGTCCTCTCAAGTGTCTGCCTCAGCAAAACATCCTCTCATAAGACAGCTTCCAGAAAAACAACACATGACTCAACTGAGTCTCCAAAGAAAATAGAAATTTCCACTGCACATTTGTGTGTGTGTGTGTGTGTGTGTGTGTGTGTACATATATGTACAATAACAAAGAAAAAGAGGCCATGCTTTAGAGACAGGGTAGGGGAGAGGTGGTACATGAGGGAAGAAAAAGAAGGTGAAAAGTGATGTAATTATATTTTAACATTTTCAACTAAAAATAAAACATAAGAATTGTAATGAAAATGGTTTTAAAACAAGCAAAATGTTTTCATGTTGTATTAGATGCCAGTTGAGAGAGACTCGGTGTCTTCTTTGTTGTGATCTGTGGTCCCCTAACACTTATGCAGAGCAGACAATGGGCTTTCAGAGTACTTCTCCAAGGGTGTCTCTCTAACTCGGCTACTTGTTATATGGGATGTTGGTTTGGGTTGGGACTTGACTGTCGTCCTGCCATCCTCTGTAAAAAGGTCTTACTGTATAGAGAAGACAGAATGTTCATCCATAAGTGTTCTCTACAGATGTGAGACCCATTTGAGAGCCATTCAAATACACAAGAAGATGGAAAATCAGTCCTTGAAGTTTAAGAGGGCTGCATGCATCTGTGAAATTCTTGGCATAGGGGATACCCACAGGTGATTTTTTTTTACATTTTTATTTAAATTTTAAATTATATTTAAAACAAAATGAAAGCAAAAAAAAAAGGAAAAAGAAAAAAAGAAAAAAAAAAAACAAACCAGGCACCAAAAGTCAAAAGAATCCCAGTGCAAGGGGCTGAAAAGCAGCCACACAGGACCCAGAGTTCAGCTCCACATCAGGCAGCTCATGCCTACCTGCAACATCAGCTGAAGGGAGAGCTGACACCTCTCTTTTGCAGGTGCCTGCACTCATGTGCACACACACCCAAACATGGACATACACATATAATTAATTTTAAAAAAATCTGAAAGCCATCCCAGTGTTGGTGGTGGGTTACATTCTGGAGTTGATGACTGCGAACCTAGAGCAATACACACTACAGTCATTGCTCTTGGTTGCTTTTCAGAACTGGGTGGTAAGAGTTTGCTGCTAAAGATGTCTCATGCTTTGGTTGCAAGAATTCAAGAAATAGTGTCAGGGCTGAGTCAAAAATCTCCTCTCTCTGGGCTAGCTTTTGTAGTACCAGAAGAAGCTGTAAGGTTGCTGGAGAGAATTGTGGCCCAAAGTCCTACTCAGCATTGGCTCCTGCATGCTTCAGAGAGAGTGCCATTTGGGATGTGCCAGGCAAGGTGCCATGCCAGCTAGTGCAATACGACATGAGTGGTTATAGACAGAATACTTTCCAGTGGACTTACTGCCTGCTCCACAGGTGATATTCACATCTGGTACTGGAAACGTGTAAGACACAAACCTGTGGCCAGGGAAGTCACCTGTCTCAGGGGAAGAAGAGCTGCTACCATTTTCTCTGTGAGAATGCTTTCCCAGCATCACTGGCTGTGGCCACGGACTGTGACTGGAGACAACCTTTCAGAGTCAGTATTTGGGTGAAGTGCACATTTCTGGTTGTGTCACCTGATGCAGACTCACATGGCCTGTCAGAGCACACATGATGTTTGGAGAGAGTATAAATAGGACTCAACAGACAGTGATGCTTCTTGGTCTCATGTCTTCCCTGATCTTTACTTCATTGAGAGAGGCACGGCAGAGGGCTCCTGGCATTCTGGCTGGTCCTGGTTCCTGGTTACTCCCTGACTTCTGCTGATTCAGTGGACGCCTGGCAGTTTCTGCTGTATCGTGCGCCACTGCTGTCGATTCGTGTTTGGTGTCACTTTTGATCTGGACTACTGGTATCCTGACAAACAGAGATCGGAACTGCTGCAAAGAGCTACTTCTAAACAGGTCCACATCCCCTTGTCCTACTCACCATCTTTTCTCCCCTCCCTTTGGATGGTGGGCTAGAAGGGGGTCAAAGCACTTGGGAACCCTCATTAAAGTAGGTTTTGAAAGCTCTAAGCCTACATGTGGGTTCCAGCAGCTGAACTCAGGTCCTCTGGGGGTTATCTATCAGTCATTTCACAGGCCCTAAGTTTTCATGTACAACTCCGGACCACCTTCCTGAGGGTAGAACCACCCACAGTGGCTTGGGCCCTCCTACATCTATCATTAATTAAGAAAGTGCCCTACAGACTGGTCTACATGCCAAGCTGATGAAGGCAGTTTCTTAGCTGAGGTTCCCTCTTCCCGGGTGACTCAGTTTGTGTTAAATTAACAAAACTGATAGCACTCCCTAGTACAAACAGATGTGTGCTGCACTTACTGATAGATAGATAGATAGATAGATAGATAGATAGATAATCAACGTAATAGAAGACTCCTGCAAAGTTCTGGGTTTAATCCCTACAACTTCATACTATAACACGTATATATCTAAATAGACACTTTTTGTTAACAGTTCATAATGGTTGATGCTATTTTGAATTAGTTAATTAACTAGTTTGTTTGTTTTTCGAGGCAGGGCTTCTCTGTGTATCCCCAGCTGTCCTGGAAATTACTCTGTAGATCATACTGGCCTTGAACTCATAGAGATCCACCTGCCTCTTCCTCCTGAGTGCTAAGATTGAAGGCATGTGCCACCACCTCTCAGCTAGTTTAATACATATTTAACCAAGTGCAGGTTGGCCTCAATCTCCTGACCACCCTCCTCCCTCCACCTCCCAAGTTCTAGAATTTCAGGTAGGAACCACCATGAAAGGCTTAGATAATTACTTTAAAAACAAAACAAGAGCCTGGCATTAGAGCACAAGCCTGCAATCCAAGCCCTTGGGAGGTAGAAGTAGGAGGATCAGAAGCCCAAGGTCATTCTTGGCTACATAGTAAACTCCAGGTCAGCACGGGTTACATGATACCCTGTCTCAAAACAGGAAAAAAATGAAAATAAGAGTTGGAGAGAACACTCAGTGGTTAAGAGTGTCAGGGAGTGCTAATTTGTTCCCTAGCACCCCTGTGAGAGTTCCCAGTCACAGATAACTCTGGGTCCAGGGGATCGGATGCCCTCTTCTGGACTCTGGAGGCACCTGATCTGTCTTGTAGACTCTGCCCAGCATAGACACATACACACACATACATATAATTTAAAAATACATCTTAAAACAAAAACGTCTTGGGCTCAGGACTACATCACTTGTCTGGTACATGCAGGGCCATGGGTTTCATGCCCACCCCCACAAAACAAGCCCCAAACAACAAAAGCCCTATTTTATTTTACCTTTCTGGCCTTAGAACTTTGTTATTATTAGAGCAACATTAAAGGATGGGGGGGGGGCATTAAGTACATCTTCTGTTTTTCCAGAGGACCCAGGTTTGATTCCCAGTACCCCACAGGTCAGAAGCATCTGTAACTCCACTCTCAGGGGATCTGACACCTTCTTCTGGCCTCCTCCTAAAGCAGGCAGGCACCCACGTGGTGCACAGACATACACATAGGCAGAACATCCATACACATAAAATAAGTTAAGTAAAATAATTTTTATTTCTTTTTAATTTCTTTAACTAATTAGTTTTTGAGAGAGAATTTTGATCTGTAGCCCAGGTTGGCCTGATGCTTAGGCCTCACCCTGCTGAATGCTGGGATTATTGCTTACATTACAAGGCAGATGGGCTCCAAATTCTTAACTTGTTCCCAGTGCACTTGGCAGAGTTCCCTCTTTTTTACAGAATGTATGCGCTGTCGCCTTCTCCCCACGTGGTCCAGTGCCTTGTTTTCCTCCTTAAGGGAAGAAAATTGTGTTTTCCATAGCTACTGTCTCCAGGACAGATACAGCTGCAGGCTGGCCAGTCAAGAGCTACACAATCCAAGTGACCTTGTTTAATTATCCCACCCTCACCCCAGCAAGGGTTTTGCTGTGCAGCCCTGGCTGTCCTGGATTCCACTCTGTAAACCAGGCTGGCCTCCGACTCACAGAGATCCATCTGCCTCTGCCTACCGAGTGCTTGGGACTCATTCCCCAGCTGATCTTGCTTAGCTTTGTCTCTTCTGTTTTTAAGCCATAGTTTTTAAAAGATGCCATTAATTATGGAGCACTGTCCATGTTAAGAACCTTATGTTCAGCCGGGCGGTGGTGGCACAAGCCTTTAACCCCAGCATTTGGGAGGCAGAGGCAGGCGGATTTCTGAGTTCGAGGCCAGCCTGGCCTGCAGAGTGAGTTCCAGGACAGCCAGGGCTATACAGAGAAACGCTGTCTCGAAAAAAACAAACAAACAAACAAAAGTTCATTGTATCGTTTGCACCCAAGAAAGAGTGTATGAGCTAGACATAGTTACTCATTTTACAAATCGTAAAACCCAACCTCAGGGAGATAAGGGGCCACCTGTAAGAATGGATGGATGTTAAATCCTCTTTAATGAAAAAGTAAACCATGAGGACGACTTTTAGTTCTACTAAATATATATACTAAAAAGGTATTCATCTGAGGCTGGAGAACTGACTCCACAGTGAAGAGCCCTTGTTTTGTAGAGGACACTGGTTTAGGTCCCAGCACTCCGTATAGTAGCTAAGAATTGTGGTTGCAGTGAATCTGACGCCCTCTTCTGGCTTTCTCAGGCACTGCATGGACATGATATACAGACATGCAAGCAAAACACCCATACACATAAAAATAAGTAACATTTTAAATCCTTACCTGACCTTTACCAGGGCCTTAATAGGTGAATTTCCATCTGAGCCCCTACTTTCTGCTCCCTGCCCTCAGCCCCAGTGAAGCTAAATGTCATGCTATGGCCAATAAACTTGAAGCTCTTTTTTAAAAAAATTATTTATTTTATGTATGAGTACACTGTTGCTCCCTTCAGACATATCAGAAAAGGGCACCAGATCCCATTACAGATGTTTATAAGTGTGGTTGCTGGGAATTGAACTCAGGACCTCTGGAAGAGCTGAGCCATCTCTCCAGTCTCCAAATTTGAGTCTCTCTCTCTCTCTCTCTCTCTCTCTCTCTCTCTCTCTCTCTCTCTTTTTCAGTTTTTCGAGACAGGGTTTCTCTGTGTAGCCCTGGCTGTCCTGGAACTCACTCTGTAGACCAGGCTGGCCTCGAACTCAGAAATCTGCCTGCCTCTGCCTCCCAAGTGCTGGGGTTAAAGGCGTGCACCACCACTGCCTGGCAACTTGAATCTCTTAATAGTGATATTTTGCCTGGCTTTTTAAAATCTAAAACTCTGTTTGGAGGCTTCACAGCATCCTCTGCATTGGAACTTCCTGATCCTTCCCTGTGAGGGTATCTGCTTCCCCTATTCACATTTGCCCAGCTGAGCCACTGTAGCCCTCAGAGGAGCCAGACTCTGACCCCCTCTCCAGGGAGCAGCTGGGGAGTGGAGGCTAGGGAGAGGGAGGGACAGAGACAAGTGCCTCAGTCATCTTCTCAGCAGGAATGTTCCCAGACACTCCTGACCTTTCACCCCAACCCGCCTCAGTGAGAAGATCCACTGCCTCAGCCATCCCTACTTCAAGGACCAGCAGCTGCCTCTAGAGCATCTGGGACATCGTCATGGTAACCATGCCAGGCAAGCTTGGGGTGGCTCTTTCAAGTCTTTTATTGCATCCCCCACCCCAAACACAGCCTGATTCTCTTAGTAACTTAGGGGTTGAGCAAATTGGAATGTCCCAGAAGAGGAGGGAGTGTTGGCCCTCACAGTGTCTCTCATGTTAGAGATGAACATGTCTGTGGTGGTAATCTGACCTTTCTTCCAACAGTCTAGTAGAAGACTCAAGCTCTCTGTCCCTGCACCCTCAGAGCCCCTGCTGACACTCTTTAATGTCTGTGGGCATTTCTTATCTTCCTCACTTGGGGACGAAGAATTGGGGTGAGTCTAGGCTCCTTCCTCTGCTCGCAGTTGTGCCTTCCTGCATGTGTGGGTGTGGGGATGCTCAGGGCTCAGTGACCTAGACAGAGGCCTCGTGTGGGTGATTAGCTGTCACGTTGGGTCTAAGCTCCTTACCCTCCCAATCTAGCTTCCCCATCCCCAGATCTAATCCACGGGTAGGGGAATGGGATTTGAAGGCACAAGCAGGACTTAGCAGCCTTGGTGGGTCTCCAGCGACTGATTTAGCACCCCACCAGTAGTGGCCTCGGGAAGTCTACAGGCCGTCTCTGTGAACTTCCTGCTGCTGCCTGCCTCTCTGAGCATGCGCATCTGTGCCTCTTCCTGTGTACAATCTCTGCTGACAGTCCGGGCCTTTGCCTTCGAACCTGTTGGTGATGATGGAAGGCACTGAGTAATGAGTCTTCTGGACAGGACTGTGATTGGGGACAGGACATGGCGACACAGACTTGCAGGGGATGTGGGTATTAGACAACACAGAGTTTAAACAGCAGTCTGTGTGTGTGTGTGTGACCGACTCCGTGTTTGAGAAACACTGGCTCATTTGTATTTGACACAGATTGGGTGGTTCTAAATTGTAGCTAATACAAGATTATCCCAATGATGCAATAATAGCCATTCAAAAGGAATTTAGGGAACAGTAGAAAATTTTAACTGGGGCAGTTTGAGCCCCGCCCCATGGATGTTTGCCTGTAACTGGAGGGAGTAGGTTACTTGTCAGACTTCGAAGAGGAGGCAGTATCTTCTAACAGGAAGTGGCCTTGGGTACCGCCCACTAGTCTATAAAGTCCAGGACAGCTCCCCACACTAAAGACTTGTTCGCCTCCGAAAGAGAGAAGCTTGCATCTGTCAGCCGTCTCTCAGGGCGCCAAGATTTCCGTTAGAACCACCTGACTAGAGGAGGAGCTGAGCTAGTGAAAGAAGATATGTCCTTACCCAAGGATTGCGGGGAACTTGGGGTGACGTGGCATCTGATTCATTAGGGTTGTGGGGCACCATCTTCCAAACTAGGGTGACCTGTGGGCCTCAAAAACACTCCTGCTGAGTGCTCCTCCCCTTTGAAATGTTCTCAACAAGAAGGTTAAGAACCACCTTGGTTCTACCAAGTCCTTGGCTTACTCCAAACCCGCATCATTCAAAATAATGCTCAACACTCCTCTGTGCGTCAAGCATTTGATTCCCAACGGCTGTAACTCCAGTTTAATTAACCCTGGGTCTATTTTGATCCAGAATATATCTCCCACAGTCTCTACTCCAGACTGTCATCAACAACACAGCGTCACCCAAGATGACTGGTTGCTTATAGCCAGGTCAGCAGCAGCTGTGTGGCACGGATTTTTACCATCCAGATACTCCTTATGTAACTCATGTTAGCTGGGGTTGGCGTATGGATATAATTTCTTATTCTATTTAGGATGATCTTACTTTGGAATAGAAGAAAAAAATGGGTATCAGGTGTCAGTCTGAGTTTTCTACAAGATTTAATGAAAGACAATAAATAATACCAACTTGTGTTGGGTATTTATTAGTACTGGATCAGTTCTAAGTTGTGTGTTTGTGTGTGTGTGTGTGTGTGTGTGTGTGTGTGTCTGGGGTGGTGGAGGCCTGATTTTTCTTTCTTTTTTAAACATTTATTTATTTAGGTGAGTACACTCTTGCTTTTTTCAGACACACCAGAAGAGGGCATCAGATTCCATTACAGATGGTTGTGAGCCACCATGTGGTTGCTGGGAATTGAACTCAGAATCTCTGGAAGAGCAGTCAGTTCTCTTAACTACTGAGCTGTCTCTCCCGCCCTCTGATTTTTCATTTTTTATTTTTAGGCAGAATCTTGTTTTCAGCCCAGGCTGATCTTGAACTTATGATCTTCCTGACTCATGAGAACTGAGGTTACAGGTGTACACATCATCCCTGGCTGGTCCTCAAGCTTTGGAACAAGGGTTGCCTTCACCATTTTAACACTTAAGGTAGTGATATGAAGAGTCCACAGGCTTTTCTAAGTCCATGTAGCCAGTAATCAACAGAGCCAGGGCTTGAGCAGAGGTAACCTGGCTTAGAAACATGCACCCTCAGTACCAGGATACCTCCCCGAATGCATTTATGCTTGGCAGCTAAGCCAGGTTGATGTTAACATCCATAACAAGGGGTACTGTTCTATTGGTGAGCAAAGCTCAGGCACAGAAATTCTTTCTTTTTTTTTAAATTTATTTTTATTGGATATTATATTTACATTTTATATTTTATCCCCTTCCCCTCCTTCTCCCCAACCACCCAGGAACCTCCTATCTCAACCTCACTCCTCATGCTTCTATGAAGATGTGCCCCCACCTACCCCCCTCACTCCCACCTCCCCACACTCGGATCCCCCCCCACTAGGTGTTTATCCTTCATGGGACCAAGAATCTCCTCTCCCACCTATGCCCGATAAGGCCATCCTCCCCTTCATGTACAGATGGAGTCATGGGTCCCTCCCTATGTGCTCCCAGGCTGGTGGTTTAGACCCTGGGGAGCTCTGGTTGGTATTGTTGCTCTCCTCATGGGGTCACAAAACCTTTCTGCTCCTTCAGTCTTCTCTCTAACTTCTCCATTGGGAAACCCTTGATCAGATCAGTGATAAGCTGTGAGCATCGGCCTCTGAATGTGTCAGCCTCTGGCAGACCTCTAAGGAGACAGCTATATCAGGCTCTTGTCAGTATGCACTTCCTGCCATCCACATTAGTGTCTACCTTTGGTGACTGTACATGGGATGGATACCCAGGTGAATGGTCTCCAGATGGCCCCTCCTTCAGTTTCTGTCCCACACTTTGTTTCCATATTTGCTCCCTTAAATATTCTTGACTGAGGAAACTCGAATGGCCAAGAAGCACCTTAAGAAATGCTCAACATCCTTAGTCATCAGGGAAATGCAAATCAAAACAACCCTGAGATACCACCTCAAACCAGTCAGAATGGCTAAGATCAAAAACTCAAGTGATAGTAGATGCTGGCGAGGATGTTTAGAAAGAGGAACACTCCTCCATTGTTGGTGGGTTTGCAAGCTGGTACAACCACTCTGGAAATCAGTCTGGCAGTTCCTCAGAAAATTGGACATAGCATTACCTGAGGATCCAGCTATACCACTCTTGGGCGTATATACCCAGAAGATGCTCCAACATATAACAAGGACATATGCTCCACTATGTTCATAGCAGACTTATTTATAATAGCCAGAAGCTGGAAAGAACCCAGATGTCCTTCAACAGAGGAATGGATACAAAAAATGTGGTACATTTACACAATGGAGTATTACTCAGCTATTAAAAATAATGAATTCGAGAAATTCTTAGGTAAATGGATGGGACTAGAAAATATCATTCTGAGTGAGGTAACCCAATCACAAAAGAACACACATGGTATTTACTCCCTGATAAGCGGATGTTGGCCCAAAAGCTTGGAATAGCCAAGACTCAACTCATAGACCACATGAAGCTCATGAAGAAGGAAGACCAAGTGTGGATGCCTCGGTCCCACTTAGAAGGAGTAACAGAAATGCTTTCAATACAAAGAGTCACTCTTTTTTTTTTTTTCTAAGATCAAGTTGTCCTAATAGCATTAAGCCACCCATGCGACTCTCCTCACTGGACAAATAAGAGACTTGTGGTGACTTTAGACAACAGCCTTGAGAGTGGGGACAGCAAGGGTTGGTCCTGGGAAGAAGGATGCTAGGAGAAAGGAAAGAAGAGGAGGAGAGGTAGTCATGGTGGCACCAAACCAACTTGGCTTAGACAGGTGCAGGGTCACAAGCTAAGTACATAGATCATTCTTTTTTTTGTTTGTTTGTTTGGTTTTTTTGTTTTTTGTTTTTGGGTTTTTTTGAAACAGGGTTTCTCTGTGTAGCCCTGGCTGTCCTGGAACTCACTCTGTAGACCAGGCTGGCCTCGAACTCAGAAATCCGCCTGCCTCTGCCTCCCAAGTGCTGGGATTAAAGGCGTGTGCCGCCACCACCGCCCGGCAACATAGATCATTCTTAAGGTTTGGAGGATGACCCAAAACCCAACTCAACACTGTGACTTTCTCTGGGTTGTTATTGAAGAACCATCATGGTGGAACCAATGTCACTAACAACACAGCCAAGGGTCATACCATCTTAGGAAAAGAATGCCTAGGTCAGATTGTGAGGCTCCTGCTGTAAAGTCTCAGGGTCATGGGAACTGGGGGACAGCTGGGTCCAGCTTCCTTGGGTGGCTTTTTCCTTGGGTGAGGTACAATTCTCTGGAACTGTGTGGATAGGTTGGGAAAAAATTAAAGAAATTCACAAAAGCCATTCTGCATCCAACTTCTGTTAGAAGTGAGATTGTAGTGCCCTCTCATGGAAGTATCCAGAATTTAGGTGATATCAGCTTGGGGACTGAGCAGAAGCCATCAAAGGGAAGATAGTTCATTGGAGTGTCAGAGAAGATAAGTTAAGGTTCTTCCTCAGTGGGGAATTATTTATCTTTAAATAACTGTTTGGAGCCTGAGCCTGTCTTTCATGTGATTAGATTTGTAAGTGCTTGGTTAATACTGTGTATTTTAGCTTCATCTGAATGACTTCCACTATGTCCGTAAATTAATAGCTTTTTTTGTTAATCTAAATTTCTCTGGGAAAAAAAATTGTGTGTTTGGCTGAAGTGTAATGAGTTTAATTTATGAATCACAGTAAGATTTGTCTACAAATTAGACATGTTGAAAAGTTGAGTATGATAATGATGTTTTTTCTTTTGTATGCAAATAGTACATGAATACATTAATTTAATGAACTTTATTGAAGTAAATAATTCATGTAGAAGACTGTATTAATCATAGGTTATGCATAATTACCACTTGAACACATCTGGGTAAACCTGACTGGCTGAGTTGGCTGCGGATGCTGTAACACAGTACATGAGCAACAGACTCATTTCTCACAGCCGTGGAGGTTGGGACATCCAGGAGCAAGGCACTAAAAGTGCCGGCTTCTGGTGAGGGCTTTCTTCTTAGCTTGCACACGGCCGCCTTCAAATCACAACCAGAAAGGGCTCTAGTCCTTAAGGATACAGGGATGAGACCTCTGCAGGTGTCAGGAGGATGCTGTCAGCAGTAACTAACTAGGAAACTGTTTTGTACACACCCCTAGCCACATCCCCTAGCCACACCCCCTTCAGTCCTCCCTAGGCAACCTGTAGCCAGGGGCGGTTCAGTTGACTTTGAACTTCTTATAGTTAAGGTTAGACAGCACAGGCTCTTGTTTTCATGAGTTTAATCTTGTTATGTGCAGTTGCTTGTCCGTTTTCACTGTGGTGTTGTATTCTATCGCATGAATATGTTGTTGTGTGCATTCTAATTTTTCAGGTCTTTTGTTTTCTTTTTAAGATTTTTGTTTGTAGCTGGGCAGTGGTGGCACACGCCTTTAATCCCAGCGCTTGGGAAGCAGAGGCAGGCGGATTTCTGAGTTCTAGGCCAGCCTGGTCTACAGAGTGAGTTCCAGGACAGCCAGGGCTACACAGAGAAACCCTATCTTGAAAAACCAAAAAGAAAAAAAAAGATTGTTTGTTTTTAAGATTTATTTAGCGGGCGGTGGTGGCGCACGCCTTTAATCCCAACACTTGGGAGGCAGAGGCGGGCGGATTCCTGAGTTCGAGGCCTGCCTGGTCTACAGAGTAAGTTCCAGGACAGCCAGGACTACACAGAGAAACCCTGTCTCGAAAAACCAAAAAAAAAAAAAAAAAAAAAAAAGATTTATTCATTTATTCTGTGTACAGCATTCTGCCTGCATATATGTCTGAGAGCCAGAAGAGGGCACCAGATCTCATTACAGATGGTTGTGAGCCACCATGTAGTTGCTGGGAATTGAACTCAGGACCTCTGGAAGAACAGCCAGTGCTCTTAACCAGTAAGCCATCTCTCCAGCCCTTGTTTTCGTTTTTCAACGGAGGGTTTCTCTGTGTAGCTTGGGCTGTCCTGGAATTCAGAGACCATTCTGTCGCTGCCTTCCGAGTGCTGAAATTAAAGACAGGCACCACCACTGCCAAGCTCATTTTTTCAGTTTTAACCTGTTGTAAATAATGTGTGTCTTCGGGCACACATCCTAGGAGTGGAATTCGCCTCCTCCAATTCTTTTACAAATGTTTACCTTTATAGTTGGCATCAAATGGTTTTATAAAGAAGTTGCACCAATTTACAGTCCCCACAGTATGTGGCAGTTCACCATGGGAAAAAGTACTTACAGCAGCACAGCAACTGGGAACTTCCACAGACACCTTCCTGAGAGAACCAGTTGTTAGTTATTAGCCGACATTCCACCCCACACAATTCCCAAGTTCCCATCATTTTGGAGGTATTGGTCTTTTTTCCTCCCAAAAGAGAAATAATTAGTAATTAACTAGTGGGGGGAGGAGACAGGGCTTGCTACATAGCTCTGGTTGGCCTGAACTTTAGGCTATGCTAGCTTCAAGCTTACAACAATCTTCTTGAATGCTGGGACAACAGGCATGTGCCATGTACCTGATTCAATCATGTACATGTGTTTGTATATGTATGTATAGAGCCATACAGGAATAAACATATGAATATATATAAATGTGTGCTTTGCCTACACGCATGTATGTCTGCCATGTGCATGCCTGATGTCTTCAGAGGTCAGAAGAGGGTCTTGGATCCCCTGGAACTGGAGTTACAGACAGTGAGCCACCATTTAGGTTCTGGGCACAGAACAAGTGACCTTAGCACCCTGACTCAAAATCTTTATTCAATATTTTTAGAATTCCAATGTAAAACAGAAGTTGAAAAAAATCTTAATTTTTTTGTCAAGCCTAATTTAAGTCAGACATGTCTTATTTTATAGAATGCTTCTATCTATATATACACAAATCTCCAAACTTAAAAATGAGAACATTCTGTTTCCAGCCCCTTACAAATCCTCTTTGTCTTTCTTTCTCCACCATCCTCAAGTCTAAGTTGACTCTATCCTTGCCATGATTTCTCTCAAGAATTCTAAGACCAAGCTGGGCAGGCAGTGAGGTCCTGTAAGTCCAGCACTTGGGAGTTAGAAGCAAAAGGATCAGGAGTTCAGAATCATCCTGGGCTACATTGTGAATTTGAGGCTAGCCTGGGGTATATGAGATTGTGTCACACAAAGAAAAAAAATTGCAATAAGAAAAAGAAAAAAGGCCGGGCAGTGGTGGCACACGCCTTTAATCCCAGTACTTGGGAGACAGAGGCAGGCAGATTTCTGAGTTCAAGGCCAGCCTGGTCTACAGAGTGAGTTCCAGGACAGCCAGGGCAAATTATATTTGTGGTACTAGAGATGGAATGGAGGGCCTCATGACTGAGAGCAAGCAGCCTAGCTCAGAGTTGCAGTCTCCCAAGGTCAAGTACACTCTGAGGCATTGGCTTAGAAAGGGTGGGGCTGGGTGTGGCTCTGTGGGAAGAGTGCTTGTCTGATATTCTAGCTTGGTTTTCTGTTGCTGTGATAAATAACTTGGGAGAGAAGGGATTTCAAAGCTGGAACCTGCAGGCAGGAGGCTGAGAAAAACCATGAAGGCCATTGCATCCTGGCTTTCTTCCTCTGGCTTGTTTAGATACCCAGCCCCCATCCCTGGGCATGTGGATGTGGAGCGTAAGACAGGTGTCACTATGTACCCCTAGCTGGCCTGGAACTTTCTATATAGATCAGACTGGCCTCAAACCCACAGAAATCCTACCTCTGCTACCAGACTGCTGGGTTTAAACATGTGAGCCACTACACCCAGCACAGCTATCTCCCTTACACAGACCAGGCCCACCAGTCTAGGAATGGCACTGCCCACAGTGGACTCAGCCCTTTTACAGAACTAGCAATCAAGAAAATGCCCCACAGACACGTCCATAAGACTGTCTGCTAGAGGCAGTTCCTCAGATGAGGATCCTTCCTCCTACATGTGTCAAACTGAGAAACAAGATTCACCATCACACTTAGGAAGCACAAAGCCCATGCCTGATCCCTAGCCCCAGCACTTGGGAGGCAGAGGCAGGCGGATTTCTGAGTTTGAGGCCAGCCTGGTCTACAGAGTGAGTTCCAGGACAGCCAGGGCTACACAGAGAAACCTTGTCTCAAACAACCAAAAAAAAAAAAAAAAGATAAGAGGAATGGAGGAATGTTAATAGTAAAATCCCAGTAAATCTTATGTACTTTAAATAGAAAGACCCCACCTTTAATGCCAGCACTTGGGAGGCAGAGTTCGTAGAACTCCCAGAACTCAGATCTCTGAGTTCAAGGCCAGCCTGGTCTACCGAGTGAGTTCCCAGGATAGCCAGAGATAGCCAGGGAGAAACCTTGTCTCAAAACAAAAACAAAAACAAAAAAATTTAAAAAAAATAAATAAAAGAAAGAAATGAAGACACAGAAGAGTGCACACAACTGATTACAACCAGTAGAATTTGAGCTCTTGTGCCGCTAGTCCACAGAGGTGCAAACTGGGTGGGGTGACCTAGAAAGTGGTGCTACCTTGCAGAGGACAGGAGAGAACCTGCTAGACTGCTGGGATGTTCAATTGTATTTAAATTATGCCCTAATGAAAATTTTTAAAAACTCAAACAGCTGGCAATTATTGAGAGTGATGTCAGCAACAGCTGCCAATTACACTGACTGATGTCTTTAGGGACAGCTCTGTCTTTTTCCGATGTTCACTTGACATTGCAGTGTCCGCATGGAAATACCATTGTCCTGGTTTCCTTTCTGTTGCTGAGATGAAAACATGCTGGCTGAAAGCAGCTTAGAAGAGGAAAGCATTTATTTGGCTTACATGTCCAGATCACAGTCCACCATTGAGGGAAGTTGAGACAGAAATTAAAGAGGGAACTTGAAGCAGAGGCTAGGGGGGGGATGCTGTTTGCAGGTTCAGCCATTTACAAGCTCATGTGCTAGCATTTGTATACAGCCTAGGACCACCTGCCTAGGAATGATGCCACCCACAGTGGGCAGGTCCTGTTGCATCAATTAATATTAATTTAACCCGACCAGTCAATCTAATATACATAATCCCTCAACCAAGGGTTTCCTCTTAGATGACTCTAGGCTGTGTCAAGTTGACAATTAAAGCTCACTAGGACGACAAATTTTCCTCTTTAAAAAATTTAAACCAGGGACTGCAGAAATGGCTCAGTGGTTAAGGGCACTGACTGCTCTTCCAGAGGTCCTGAGTTTGGTTCTCAGCACCCATATGGTGGCTAGGAACTGTCTATAACTCCAGTTCCAGGAGACCTAACTCCTGTTCTTCATAGGCACTGCACACACATGGTGCATAGGTACCCATGCAGGCAAAACACTGCACACATAAAATAAAAATAAACCTTAAAAAAATCAAAATTTTAAACCAAAAATTTTATAGAACCAAAGATCATATATACTGATTAGTGTTAATCCATTGCCAATCCATAAGCGCTATGGTGTATGTGTGTGTGTGTGTGTGTGTGTGTATATATATATATACATATATATATATACACACATATGTATATATATATATATATATATATATATATATATATATATAATTTTATTACCCTCAAAATTTTATTTCTTTCAAAATGAAATAAATTAGCTAAGAGTGGGGGTGGGCACCTCATCTTTAACCCCAGCACTCAGGAGGCAGAAGCAGCAGGGTTTCTGAGTCTGAGGACAAACTGGTCTGCATTAGAGAGATCCTGTTCTTCGAAAAAAATTAACAATTTATACACATAATTTAAAAAACAAATGAAGGCCAGAAAGGCAGCTCATCACGAGAGGATGCTTGTCATTAGTCTGACCATCTGAGTGTGGCCCCAGGCACTCACATGGCAGGAAGAGAGAACTTGACTTCCACAAGCTATACATATCACACACACACACACACACACACACACACACACACACACACACACACACAC
>JANHMN010000004.1:32808303-32830688 GCA_030674055.1 Rhabdomys pumilio
CACACACACACACACACACACACACACACACACACACACACACACACGCATGCATGCACACACACTGAAATAACAAAATATTGGGACATAGTCTGAGTTTTGGCTTGCCAGGGTTTACCCAAAGGTTAAATACAACAATAAATAATTACATGCTTTTATAATTAAAATTTTATTTATTTTTGTGTAGGAATGCACTCAGGGAGGTCAGAGGCCAGCTTGTAGGAGCTGATTCTCTCCTGCTGTGTATGTAGGTTCTGTATTGAAGTCAGGTTGTCAGGCCCTGCAGAAGTGACTCTACCCACTGAGCCATCTTGCTGACCCTCATTTTCTTCCATTTTTAATTTAAAATATTATACCTACTTATTTATATACAGGGTCTCGTTATGTAGCCATGGCTGTGCTGAAACATCCTATATGGATCAGGCTAGTCTCAGATTCACAGAGATTTTCCTGTCTCTACCTAGTGAATTTTAGGATTGAAACCATCTCTCCAGTTTATCTGTTTACTGTGTGTGTGTGTGTGTGTGTGTGTGTGTGTGTGTGTGTGTGTGTGTCGAGATCAGAAGACAATTTGTAGGAGTCAGTTCTCTCCTTTCATGTGAGTTCCAGGATCGAATTCAAGTGCCTGGGATTGGGATTGCCAGTAAGCATCTTTCTCCAGCACTGGCTCTCCTGGAACTTGCTCATAGATCAGGCTGGCCTTGAACTTAAGGGATCCACAGGCTCCTGCCTTCTGAGTGCTGAGATTATAGGCCTGCCACCACCACCTGGCATGTTTACTACCTTCTACTGTGGACCCGGGTTTGGGGCTCAGAGGTAGAGTTCTTGCCTCTTTCATGCAAGGCCTTGGATTTGACCCCAGTGCTATGGCAGAAAACAGCCAAACAAAGATCGAGCATGCTCTGGTATTTTATTTAACATTTTCTTCTGTCAGTCACAGAGTCAGGAGGAATGAGTTTGCTTAGTAGATCAAAAAGGCAAAAGGCTATAAGGGGCAGACTGTCATTAATGAACATTACACACAGGTGGAGTGCTGCTGGCTGCAGCGGGGTAGGCACACATCTCAGAGGTTTTTGGGTTAGCATATTAGTTATCCCGACTGGGTTTGGATTTGTGTTGGGTGGTCCTGACAGAGAAGCAGAAGCCAATCGCGCATGGGCAGCTGTTAGAAAGCAGAGTTGATGGGATCTATTCTGGGAGGTGCAGAGGAGGATGGGAAAAGGTGGAACAATGACTCGATGAACGGAGAATATCAGTCCAACTGCCGAACAAGTCCAACAATGAAAAGAATGAGAAGCTGGACTTGGCGGCGCATACCTTCAATTCTAGAACTCAGGAGGCGAGGCGGGTGGATCACGTGACTTTAAGGCCAGCCTAATCTACATAGAGGGTTCCAAGCTAATCAGGGTTACATAGTGAGACCTTGTCTCAAACAAACGAACAAACAAAAAGAATGCGTCAGGTGGTGGTGGCGCATGCCTCAAATCCCAGCACTTGGGAGACAAAGGAAGGGGGATTTCTGAGTTCAAGGCCAATCAGGTCTACAGCGGAAGTGCCAGGACCCCCAGGGGTACATAGAGAAATCCTGTCTCAAAACACGAAAAGAAAATAACTAAATAAAAAAGAATATTGAAAGTCAGCTAAAAACTCAGGAAGGTATAGTAGGCTAAACAGCAAAGAGCTACAAACCCAGTCAAACGTATTGTTAAATAAGCAATTACATACAGCAAGTGTGGAAAGAGTCTTAAGTAAAATTTTAAAAGACATGCCAAGGCCATCAAGATGGCTCAGCAGTGAAGGCACTTGCTACACAGACCAATAACCTCAGTTCCACCGCCAGAACCAACGTAAAAATAAATAAAATAAATAAAGCCAGCCTTAAATCCCAGCACAGACAGAAGGATCTCCGTGAGTTTGAGGCCAGCCTGGTCTACACAGTTCCAGGACAGCCAGGACGGTGTAGAGAGATCCTGTCTCAAAAAAAAAAAAAAAAAAAAATCAGAACACAGTGTCAGAATTATTTTCAGCTAAGAGAGTGCATATATGTGGTATTTTAGACTGGTCTTCATTTACATTCCTCTGATATTAATTAAATTGAACATTTTATTAATTCATCAACTGTACATGTTTTCTTTCCTAAGATTACTTTTATCAACTTTCTACTGAATTAGTCCCCCCCCCCTTTTTTTTTTTTACTGTTTTATGGGTGTTATTCATGCCTTACCGATTACATTTGTAAATATCTCCTCCTTTGTGTATAGCTTATATTTTTATTTTTTCTAGGTGTAATAAACAGAACCAATATAACTATTGAGATTATTTTATTACTTTTATAAATAATATTATTTAAACAATTACCTGGCTATTGGAATTATGATATACAATAATGTTTTAATATGCATGATTCAAGTTCTTGCAAACAGGTTCTTGGCTTTGAAACAATTATAGGTTTTGTTTTGTTGGCTTACATTTTTTTTTAGATTTGCTTATTTTACTTTATGTATGTGAATGTTTTGCCTGAATGCATGTATGTGCCTGTTGGAGCCCCTGGAACTGGGTGTTACAGATGGTCGTAGGCCACCTTATGGGTGCTGGGAATCGAACCTAAGTTTTTGTAAAAGCACCTAGTCCTCTGAGCCTGTGAGTCTTCTCTCCAGCCCCAGTTGTTTTGTTATCATTTGGCAGTGCTGGGAATTGAACCCAGGGACTGCAGCCCAGGGTTATACAGTCCATGGCAAGCAAGCTCTCTTCCACTGAGCTAATATACCCTCAGCTCTGAGGCTCTCCTTACAGGTACCTAGTTAACACACTTCCACTTGCAGCGTGAGTTCAATACACAGGACTTATACAAACTGGAAAGAGAGAACCAGCTCTGCATAAAGCTGAGTCCTGACCTTACAATACATCATACATACATATTATCCACATACATATTATCCAAATGATAATAAATCATTTTAATTCTGGGCATTTGGTGCTTGTCAAGTATATTCAGGTTCCTGATTTTATCTCCAGCACAAGAAAAAAATGTGGTAAACTAGAATCTGTTTTCCTACTTAAGTATTTGAAGGCTGGGCATGGTGGCACAACTCTCTAATCCCAGCTCTTGGGAGTTGGAGGAAGGAGGCTGGTGAATTCAGGGCCATCCATGGCTACATATTCAGGGTCGTCCTTGGCTACATATTGAGCTCAAGAACAACCTAGGCTACATGACAACTGTCTCGAAAAATAAAATGAGATTAAATCCATATTTGGAAATCCGTCCTCATTGCTTTTGTGCATACACTTAGCAGGTTTTAAATAACCACCGTGATAACGTTTTACTCTGAAGTATTACATGTGGCCTTCAGTTGACTTAAGATGTCAGAAACGAAACAGAAGACTTGGCTACTGAACTGTCTTAGGGCCCAGGCCAAAGTCACAGATGGAAGAGCAGATGTGAACCAAATACCAAGTCTGCTAGTCAACTGTAATGCATGGATTACAAGAATCTACTTCATGTGGTACATTAGAAAGTGCTTCAGAATATCCTTATATGGAAAATAAATGTGTACAGAATACAACTAGAAGGAGACTAACATTTCTAGCTGATAATGGTTGCTTTGAGGGAGTGACACCTGGGGAATTTTATAATTTTATTATTTTTAAGGTTTTATTATTTATTTATTTATTTTGGAGTTTTTGTTTTGTTTTTTTGAGACAGGGTTTCTATACAGTCCTGGCTATCCTTGAACTCCATCTGTAGACCAGGCTGGCCTTGAATTTATAGATATCCATCTGCCTTTGCCTCCCAAGTGCTGGGATTAGAGGTGTGCACCATCACTGCCCGGCTGGTTTTATTTATTTTTATGTGTTTTAGTGTTTGCCTTGAATATGTCTGTGCACCATGTTTATGCAGTACCTCTGGGGGCCAGAAGAGGGCGTCAGATACCCTGGAATTGGAGTTAGAGCCACCTGTGAATCGCTTTGTGGGTGCTGAGACTAAAATCTGGGTCCTCTGGAACAGCAGCTGTGGTCTTAACCACTGAGTCACTTCTCCTGCCCCTGGGGCAATTTAAAAAAGTGTTGTGTTCTGTATTGATGGTTATAATCAGTGTGGGAAGAGAATAGACCCCTGTACGAATGAGCACCGCCACATGAAAGGTCAAGGATGTCAATGCCACCGACTCATGGGGAAGGGCAAGGCTGGGCGGGAGGAGAGATGCTGATGAATGGTTGGTTTTTAGCTAAAAACCGTATGTACAGAACGTATCAGCCACAGTGTCTTCTTCCTGATAATAGCAGTCCCTACAGAGATCCCCTACTGAGACTAGCTAGCCCACCTCCTCCTTCAGCTGTATATAATGAAGGGGCTGAGTGAAGGGGCTGAGTTTCCCCCTGCTGGTGCCTTCGAGAGTCTCAGTTTTCCTGTCTGTGTCTGTTTCTTTGTTTCCTGGTGCCCAGGCAGGTCAATCCCAAAGCTGTGCAGGTTTCAGCAAATAAGTATCAAATTTATGTGTATGGGTGCTTTGTCTGTACGTGTAAATGTGCCGCACGCAAGTCGTGCCCTCGGGTCAGAAGAGGGTGTTGTATCCCCTAACTGACAGTTACAGATAGTTGTGACATGTCATGTAGGGACTGTGCTGAGAACGGAGCTCGGGTCCACCATAGCCACTGAGCAATCTCTCCTACCCCAGTGTAAGCCTTTGAATACTGTTTTCCATTAGCGTACCTGTGTGTATATTTCATGTGTGTACGTGTGCAGGTGCCTATACCACAGCGTACTTGTAGAGGCCAGAGAACAACTTTTCATACACCATGTGAGTCCCAAGAGATAAAACTCAAGTTGTCAGGCTTGGCAGCAAGCACCTTACCAGCTGAGCGTCTAGCTGGCCCCACTTTCTTTTTGAGTCTCTGGTGATTTCTACTGAGGCACGTACTCCAGGCTAGCCAGTCAGTGAGCTTCCAGACAATCCTGCCTTATCTTCCATCTCGTGGTAGGAGTGCTGGGTCCCAGATGCACACTACCACATCCATCTGGCATCATTTTTATTATTTTATTTTATTTTGAGACAAGGTCTCTCTGTAGCCCTGGCTATCCTGGAACTCACTATGTAGGCCAGGTTGGCCTCTAACTCAGAGATCTGCTGGTCTCTGCTTCCTGAGTGCTGGGATTAAAGGCAAGTGCCAACACACCCAGCAGATATGTGTTCTGAAGGCAATACTCACCAGTGAGATCTCTTATATGTTGATGGTGGGCATATAAATTGAACCGTTACTGTGGAAAACAAGTTAGCCTTTATCCTGAGTTAATTAGGACAACACATCCAAATTACACCAAGTGTATACTAATGAGCTAGCTTTTCTGCCATTCTGACAAAGTATCTGAGGGAAAGCCCTAAGAGGAAAGATGTATTTTGGCTCATGGCCACGGTCACTCGGCTCCATGGTTTCTAGGGTCTGATGAGGCAGAACATCACAGAAGGAGCCGGATGGAGCAAAGGTGCTCCCTTCATGGAGGGCAGGAAACAGAGGCGACCAGACAGGAAAGCACCCCTCCCTCAGTGACCTATTTATTCCAGCTAGCTCTACCTTCTAGTTCCCCGCCACTTCCCAATAACAGCATCACGACAGGAATCCATTGATAGATTAATCTGTGGGTTAGTTCAGAGCCTCGTGACCCAATTAATCTTCTCCATAACACTGGCGGCTGAGAGCCAAACCTTCCATAGAGAAGCCTTTTGAAGGAATACGTCATATTCAGGTTATAGTCAATGGTGCCCAGTTCTTGCATGTGTACACCTGAAGGTGTGAAAGGAGTACTGACGGTACGGTGTGTGTGTGTGTTGTCTTGTGAGTATGTGGTGTGTGTGGGTGTGTGTGGTGTGTGCATGTAAGTGTGTACGTGTATGTATGAGAGAGAGAGAGAAAGAGAGAGAGAGAGAGAGAGAGAGAGAGAGAGAGAGAGGAATTAGAGACAAACTGAGACCCACAGAGAGGAAGATTCAAATGTCAGGAACCACACAGAATGTGTAGAGTATGGGATAGACCACTGCACTGTATTTAAACATGAATGATGTTGTTTCAAATCCACAACATGGAGAGATTTTTTTTTTTTTTTTTTTTTTTTTTTTTTTTTTTTTTTTTTTTTTTGTGATAGGGACTCACTATCTCACAGCCTAGGCTGCTGTCAAACTCATGCTCTTCCTGCCTGTCTCCTGAGATTATACTTATACAATACCACACTCAGGTTCAGTATGGGTGAATCTTAGTCCAGGACAGACAGATAGATAGATGCTGTCTCAAAAACAAAACAAAAACAAAAACAGGGGTCTGAGAGCTGGCTCAGTGAGTAAAAGCACTTTGCAATGGTGACCCAGGCTTGACCCCTGATGGCCCAGGCTTGACCCCTGGAACCACAGTGGAGAGAACCAACTCCTAAAAGTTGCCTATTGATTTTCACACAAGTGCCCACACTCTCTCACACACATAATGATACATAAATAAACAATAAAACTTTAAAAAAAGTTTTGTGTGCAAAAGCACGTGTCCTCACACTGTCTCAAACACAATATTAATTCACAAACAGGGCTGGAGAGATGGCTCAGCAGTTAAGAGCACTTACTGCTCTTCCAGAGGTTCTGTGTTCAATTCCCAGCAACCACATGGTGGCTCACAACCATCTGTAATGGGACCTGATGCCCTCTTCTGGTGAGTCTGAAGACATCGACAGTGTACTCATATACATTATTAAATGAATAAATAAATCTTAAAAAACATAATTCACAAACAATAAAAGCTTGGAAAGTTTAAATTAATATTATTTTAAATGATGGCTTATAATTGTATATGTTTATGAGGTGCCATATGGTGTCTTGGTATATGTATAATAACATGGAATGATTAACATATAGGATCCTAGATTACTTAATGATTGGATGCATTCTGAGAAGGACATTACTGGGATTCCATTGCTGTGTGACATTGCAGGGTGTGCTTACACATGGCTGGGTGTAGTGTTTTATTTTATTATTATGTAAGAATAAATTTAAAACAGGGTCCCAGGTAGCCCAGGCTAGCCTCAAATTTGGCATGGCCAAGGATGATCTTGAACTCCTGGTCCTCCTGTCTTCACCCCCAAGTGCTGAGATCAGCGATGTGCACCACCATACCCAGTTATTGGTGTTCTTTATGTGTAGGCTTGCATGACTTTGTGTGCGTCGTGTGTATGCAGTTATCCATGGAAGCCAGAAGATGATGTCGGTTGTGAGCTGTTTGATGTGGGTGCTGGGAACAGAATCACAACTCAGCAAGAGCAGTGAACACTCGTGACCACTGAGCCAGCTCTCAAGCTTGTTTTATTTTTGTTTGTTTTTTAAATGGAATCTTTTTTTTTTTAAGATTTATTTATTTATTTTATATATGTGAGTACACTGTCGCTGTCTTCAGACACACCAGAGGAGGGCATCAGATCCCATTACAGATGGTTGTGAGCCACCATGTGGTTGCTGGGAATTGAAATCAGGACCTCTGGAAGAGCAGTCAGTGCTCTTAACCACTGAGCCATCTCTCCAGCCCCCCACACCCTGTTTTTTGTTTTATAAAACAGGGTTTCTCTGTGTTGCCATGGCTGTCCTGGAGCTTGCTCTGTAGACCAAGCTGGCCTCAGACTCAGAGATCTTGCTTCTGCCTGAAAGGTCTGGGATTAAAGGCCTGCACCACCACTACCTGGCTTATGCTTATTTTTTTTTTAAATTAACACACAATATTTGTATCTATGGTGTACAGTGCGACATTTCAATGTGTATATCCTATGTGAAATAATTAGACTGGGGTGACCTATATATCTGTCACCTCCAGCATGGCATTTCCTTGCACTGGGACTTTTCAAAATATTCTCTACTACTTTTAAAGGTGTATTTATTGATCTTATGTATGTGAGTACTTCAGACTCACCAGAAGAGGGCTTCAGATCTCATTACAGTCAGTGCTCTTAACTGCTGAGCCGGCTCTCCAGCCCCTCCCCCTTATCATTTTCCTTTTGGGAGTGGGGGTGCTAAAGATAGAACACAGAGCCTCAGTGTGCTTCATCACTGAGCTACACTTTGAACCCCTCCACTAGCTAGTTTGAAACACACAGTTGTCAACTACAGTTATCCTCCTGTGCTGTAGAACAAGTTAAGGTCCTGGGGCCGGGGACAGGGCTCTGCGGGTAACGTGATGACTGCACAGGCATGAAGAACTGAGTTCAGATCCACAGCACGCATGTAAAGACCAAGTGTCAGTGGCATTTGTCTATAACTCCAGTGCTGGGATCCATGTGCACACACACATGAATGTGGGTACACACATGACCATCTGCACACACGCAAACATGTATATACACATGAACATGTATAGACATACATGAACATGTGTAGAAGGTGCAAGTGCTCACAGCTAAGCTCTGGGGAAAACAGGAATGCTAACCATGAAGGGTTGTCTCCTCAGTGGAAGGAATGAATCTCTGTAGAGCCAGAGCGCATCCAAATTTCTCCCCAGGCGCTGGTGACCACTGTTCTCTGCTTCTCTGCAGTCAGCTTTAGCTTCCACATGTAAGTAGGAACACGCAGCATTTTTCTTTCTGGATTGATTTATTTCACTTAATAATATGCCACAATCCAACCCAAGTTGTCTTAAAATGCAGAACAACATTCCTTTGTAGCTAAACAGTATCCCACTGTGGATGCCATCCATTCATGAGCTGGTGGATGCACAGGAAGCATCTCTATATTGCTGCAACAAGCATGGGGGTGCGGACGTCCTCAGCATAAAGACTGCAATGTCTTTCCATAAATACCCACTGGAGGGGTTGCTGGGTCGTGGGGTAGCTCTCTTCTATGAAGAAGCACCATGTTATTTTCTGTCATGACTGTGTGATTTACATTCCACCAGTGGAGTGAAACACACATATCTCTTTCCCCATGTCCTTGCCAGCATTTGCTGCTATTATTACTATTACTATTATTATTACTATTATTATTATTATTATTATTTATCATCATCATTATCATCATCATCATTTTGGTGGGGATAGGGTCTCATTATATAGCCATGGCTGTCCTGGAACTTGCTATGTACACCAGACTGGCCTTGAACTCATAGAGATTTGTTGTTATCTGCATTCTGAGTGCTGGGATCAAAGGTGTGTACCACCTTGCCTAACCCAGTTTTTGTCTTTTTTGATAATAGTCACTCTGAGTGGAATAGGATCATATCTCAGAATAGTTTTGATGTTCATTTCCCTGATTAATGACATAGCATTTCTTCATATACTTGTATAGCCTCTGGAGAAATGTCTATTTAGATTATTTGCTTGGCTTCAAATTATATTTATTTTCTATTCCCATTGACATGTTTTGAGTTCTTTATATGTTCTAGAAAGCAATATATTGTTCGTTGTGTGAGTGCTTTGGGAATATTTCTAACCCTCTGAGGTTGCTTCTACTCATGAACCTGTCACTGTCAGTGTCAGTGTCACAGTGTCACTGTCCTAAAACTTTTTAGTTCACCATAATCTCCTTTGTCTATTTTTGTTTTTATAGTGTATTCTCCTGAGGTCATACCTAAAATATCCTTGCACAGACTAACATCATATATAATATATATGTATTATATGATATATATGTATATATACATATATATCTCTCATATATATATATCTCATATATATATATATATAGTGTGTTTTTAGTCTTACATCTAAGTCTTTGATCTGTTTCTATATGGTGAGATGGGTCCAGTTTCCTCTGTACATAGGTATCCAGTTCTCCCATCAGTATGGCCTTTTGGTGTAATCAATAGATGAGGTAAAAAGGTGGCTCCCAGATTGTATAGAGATTCATGAAATTATATGCCTATATAGGACATGAAGCTTGAGTAGAGTCTCAGGAAAGAGCAGGAGGCGGAGGGAGGAGGGAATATGGACAAAGTGCATGATGTACACAGATGTGTACTCAGCACTACAAGTAACAGATATCTGCCAATGAAGCTTACACTAAATATGGTTTCTCTGTGTAGCCCTGGCTGTCCTGCAACTGTCCTCAGTACATCAGGCTGGCTTCCAACTCACAGAGATCCAATTGTGTCTGCCTCCCAAGTGCTGGGATTAAAGGCATGTGCCACCACACCTGGCTAATTTTATGTTTAATGTGTGTGTGAGTCTGTGTTGTTTATCTCTGTGTGTGTCTGTTGTTTGTGAGTGTGCATGTGTATGTTGTGTGTATATGTTCTGTGCATGTTGTGTGTGTTCAGGTGTCAACCTCAGAAGTGTCATTGACTTTCTTTTGAGCCATGGGTCTCTCGCTGGCCTGGAGTGTACCAGCTGAGCAAGGCCCAGGGCCCATCCTGTGTCTGCCTCCCAGTGTAGGATTACAGGTGCTCACCATGCCTGGCATTTTCACACGGGTTCCGGGATCAAACTCAAGGCTCCCATTCATGCAAGACAAACACATTACCAACTGAGATATCCCCGAGCCCAGGTTTCCTTGTTGTTCCTGTATACGTCTGTGTACCACACACATACCTGATGCCTGTGGAGCCAGTTCTAAAGGTGACACTCTAAAATAACAGCTGAAACAATAGTGTACAATATAACATGTGTACCAGAACTAAAACAGTCATTTATCAGTAA
Organism: Rhabdomys pumilio; assembly: GCA_030674055.1. Lineage (NCBI taxonomy): Eukaryota > Metazoa > Chordata > Mammalia > Rodentia > Muridae > Rhabdomys > Rhabdomys pumilio. Next base: position 32,818,955 of record JANHMN010000004.1, read on the forward strand.
ATATTTTGTCACCAGAAAAACATGTCGTAAAACTATGGAGTATCATAGACTATGCAGTATGTTAAACACATGGACCAGACACAACCATTATCATCATTACCAGGTTTTAGATGTGGAACATAATTGTATATGATATATGTATGTAGTATGTATGTACATGTATATTTGTTTTCTTTTTGTGTGAAGCTGGGAGTGAAACCAGGAGCTCAGGCTTGCTCGGTAAATGTTGTACCGCTGAGCCATATCTCAGGGCTGCACTACACTGTCATGTGACAGGTAGCATAGTAGGCTTCTTTCCCCCAGCATGACCACAGATACTGAGATATACTATGATAATTCTGTAGCCATCATATCACTAAACTGGAGAAGTGTTAGACTTTGTTATTATCTTCTGAAACAAACAAACAAACAAACAAACAGTCGAACAAGTCACAGCATATTTTTATATAGCACCTGGCATGTTTATTATTTTTAAAAAGATTTATTATTTTAACCCCTGTTTTCTTTTTTTCATTTTTTTTTTGTTTTGTTTTGTTTTTGTTTTTTTCAAGACAGGGTGGGCTGGAGAAGATGGCTCAGTGGTTAAGAGCACTGACTGCTCTTCCAGAGGTCCTGAGTTCAATTCCCAGCAACCACATGATGGCTCACAACCATCTGTAATGGGATCCAATGTCTTCTTCTGGTGTGTCTAAAGACAGCTAAAGTGTACTTATATAAATAAAATAAATAAATCTTAAAAAAAAAAAAAAAAAGACAGAGCATGTGTAGTCCTGACTGTCCTGGAACTCTCTCTGTAGACCAGGCTGACCTTGAACTCAGAGATCCACCTACCTCTGCTTCCCAAGTGCTTGGACTAATGGCATATGCTGCCACCACACAGCTCACTATTATTTATTTATTTGGTGCATTGACATTTTGTCTGCATTTATGTCTGTGTAAGGGTGTCATATTCCCTAGACCTGGTGTTACCGACAGTTATGAGTCGCCATGTGCTGAGAACTGAGCCTGGGTCCTCTGGAAAAGCTGCCAGTGCTCTTAACTTCTGAGCCATCTCTCCAGCCCCCACCCAGCTTATTATTATTTTATTCTTAATTGTGTGTGTATGTGTGTGCACCTGAGGGCAGATGCCCACAGGAATGAACATAAGTTCACCTGGAGCTGGCGTTAAAGTGTGCGCCGGGAATGGCAGGAGCACTTGAGCCTTTAACTGATGCAACCTCTCTCCATGCTTACCACTTTCATAGTAAGACACATGAAATGTCCTTGTTTAGCTATTCTGAAATACACAGTGGTCACCCCACTGTGCATCAGATCTCAAAATTCATGTCTCCTGTCTGCCTACAACTGCCCCGTCTTTGACCAGCTTTTCCCTCCCAGCCCCAGCCTTGGCAACTGTCACTCTCTGTTTTTATGACTTCAAGTTCTCAAGTTCCTACACATAAACAAAATCCACATGGTATTGGTCTTCCTGTGCCTGGCTTGTTTCACTTAGCAATGTTTTCTATTTGTGTTATCATAAATCATAGAAATCCATCTTGTAAAGGCTAAATTGTCCCCTCCCCTGAAACACACACCATTTTTCCATTGTTAGTGGAAATTAAGGTTTATCCTTCCATCTTGGCCACAGCTGAGCGCCCCCATGTACTCACTTAGAACGTATTATGTAAACCTGGCCGATGTTGTTAGATGCATCCCAAGACCCCTGTCTCATAACAGCTGGAGTTACTGAACCACCACACCAGGCTAACGCTTTATTTAATTTTTGTCTTGAGATAGGGTCTCATAAAGGTCTTGACTGTCTTCAAAATTTAACTCGAGGTTGGCCTTGTATTGTTCCTTCAGTTTCTGGGATTACACAATTGCTCCATGGTTGGTTGTGTCTTCTGGAGGTCCCTTTATTTCCCTACAGTCTGGCTTGCTTCAGCAAGATGGGGCTTGAAGGGTGGAGTTCTGTGTACACCAGTCTACTCATCAACCTCCCCGGACCGTTCTCCCTGATACTTAGCAGAAGAAACTGAGGCTTCTCTCTCAGCAGCCTCCTCCTTCCTCCCCTCCTCCCAGGTCCTGATCTCTAAGCGCTGAGGATATGTGTTTCACTGGGTGATGGGTGGATTTTCCTAAATAGCCTTGCTCTGGAGCAGAACATTCCGTCCTCACAGGAGGACACACCAGGAAGTTTTAATCTGAGCACTGCTGGCAAAGTTCTCCAAGGTCAGAATCCCCGCTTTGACAATTGTTTACTTCAGAGTGGCACCAAAGCGAGGTCACAGACTTCCACTTTCCAGTCTCGCCTTTGAGAAACAATCCATCAGAATGGCTCAGTGGGAAAGGGGGCCTGCCACCATGCCTGAGGACCTAAATTCTATCCCTGGGAACTATACAGTGGAAGGAGAGAACTGACTTCTGTAAGCTGTTCTCTGACCTCTTCATGTGCACCGTGGCACACATATGTAACACATTAACACATGGGCACAGACACACACACACACACACACACACACACACACACACACGTGCATGCACACACATGCACAGATAAAAAGAAAAAAACACAATCTGAGTAAAAATGGTGTGTTCCCTTGCTCATCTCTCTTTCCAGCACAATCGCCACCCAAACTCTTCTATATAGGTCTTCTGGGGTCACCACTGGTGACATTATTAACTGGGTGGGTTCCTTGCCTTAAAATTGAGGCTGAGAAAGAAGCCTCAATCCCCTCTGCCTAAAGCTAAATACCAGAGACTGGTAATTTCCAATGAATGAAAATGTGTAAAATAATAATAATAATAATAATAATAATAATATAATATCCAATAAAAAAGAAAATGTGTTGGACTCACTATTGTGGAGTCTATGAAGGGTAAGATGGAGGAGCAGACTCTGGTAAGGTCTTCTTTCTGTGTCACATGGAGATGAAATATCACATGGTGAGGGAGTCCTGGCATGTCAGAGATGGAGATGACTAAGCAGATTTTTTAACAGGAGCCTACTTCTGTGCTAACTAGTGCAGGTAAGAGCCCAGACCCATTCTAGAGGGCGGGACCATTCACAGTGGTCTCCTCTGTCCTTGCCTGTGTTTTCTTCAGCCATCTCCCCCTCCCCAGGCAGGTAGTGTCTGTCAGGAGCCAGAGTCCACTCCTGCACGAACTCTGTAGTTCAGTGATCACTCACTTCTCAGGTCAAATCCAGTCGACAGTGTCAAATCACAGGCTGATGTAGACCTGGGAAGGAAACACTTCAGGACAAAACTCATTAGATCTCACATCCCACCAGCAGTGAGGAGGAAACATTTGGTTAGGTGCCGGTGAAGGGACATAGGGAGATCGAGAACCTCCTCCGGAGAGGCGACCCTAGAGAAAGGAGGCTCAGTCGGTTCTCTCCTCACCTTAGGGGATGCCGCAGGAAGGAGGCTATTTTTCCTCCTAGCTGCTTGTGTGGATCTGGGTCAAGGCACCACACTCCAACCTCAAAGGTGCCAGCTGCCTGACCAGCCTTTGCTCTTGTTCCTGTGTGCTTCAGCCAGTGTCTGCTGCGTTATTCAGACTTCATGTCCCAGCATGCCCCGGTGCTGTTGTGGCCAATGGCTGCTCTCTGGCTTAGAGAGTAGGTGAGAGGCATCAGCTGTACGCCGCAACTTCCTGGACTCTGGATTCCTTGATCTGTCCTTCTTTCTTGAACCTCTCAATATCATGTCTGCTTTGTAGCCTATCACTGTGTTAAAGCCTCCATTATTAGAAACAAAAACCAAACAACAGCAACAATAGCAAAAGCTTGCCAGGTATTGAGGTACACATTATTAATCCGGGAGGCAGAGGCAGTCAGATAGATCTCTCTGAGTTCAAGGCCAGTCTGGTTTACACAGACAATTCCAGAGACACTATTTAAAAAATAGAAAGTTATTGATTTTCTCTTTCTCCCTTGGCAAGAACAGACTTGCGTGGGAGGCTGAGGGGGCGGTCTAGAATGTGTTCACAGAGATATTGGCTAGACATCTAGCTAGAAGGGGTTGAGAGTGGAGCTCAGTTGGTAGAATACTTGCTCAGCGTGCATGAAGCCCTGGGTTAGATTCCCCATTACCGCATCAGTCACGGGTGGCTGGGCGAGTGGAGGCTGAGTTAGGAGGACCAGATGTTCAAAGGCACCCTCAGCTACGGAGTTAGCTCAAAGTCGACCCAGGACACCTGAGATCTAGTCTTGCAGAGCAAAAACAAACAAACAAACTAAATAAATAAATAAACAGACCATACAGCCACCTAGAGCCAAGTGTGGTGACGCGTAACTAAAATCCCAGCACATGGAGGGAGAGGCAGGGCGATCGATATATTTGAACGCAGTCAGACCCTACATCTAAAAAAAGAGATGGAAAAAAGGGAGAAATCAAGTGAGGTGGGGGGCAGGCTGGAGTTGTGCCGAGTCATCAGTGGGAAGGTGAGGTTCAAGACCATAGACTTGGATGCCAGCGCCAAGAAGATAAAGGCAAATAGAACAAAGGAGACCCAAGGAGTCAGCTACACAGGCGAGTCGGGGAAGGGAAAGATAACCACGAATGAGGAGGAGGAGGCTGAGCATAGGGTAACGCCTGGGGTCAGGCTGGCTAAAGTTCCTGGAGTCACAGCCATGCACTCAGGAGGCTAAGGTGAGAGAATCGCTTGAAGTGAGGCCTGGGCTCCAGCCTGGGCAACAGAGGGAGACTGTATTCACGGGAGCTGAGGAGACCTGTGTTTGAAGGACGAGGAAGTGAGCCACTGTGCCAAAGGCCAAGTGAATCAAGGTCTAAACATCTAACGTGATAAGTTAGCTACTTATTTATTTGTTTATTTTCGAAGAGGATAAGTAGCATTTATACCTCGGTAGAGCATACTGGGCTAGTCACTAGTCCTTCATGTTTACGGGGTCTCCATCATATTTGCTCTTAGCATCCAGCCACACAATGGCGTTCTTGAACCGTTGGCCCATAGCAGAAACATACTTAATATTTCTAACACCGTTCCCAGGGACAAGGATTTGGTTCACAATGCCTTCTCCACAGAGAGTTCAATGCTTGGGAAATAATGTTAAAAAGACAAGCTAGGGATTCGTGACATAGCCCTGGCTGCCCTTAAACTCACTATGTAGACCAGGCTAGCCTCAAACTCACAGAGATCCTCCTGCCTCTGCCTCCTGAGTGCTGGGATTAAAGGCATGAACCAACAGGACACCTAGATTCCTAGGTGTAAGAACTGGTAAGACCAGAATGACTGGTTCAATGAGAAGGCGATGGGAAGACACAGCTGGTTGTTGTCACACTTCTGGTCACTGAGCAGAGATGCACTGGGATAGCTGGGTAGAGTTTCTCCTCAAGAAGTTTTACAAATGAACTGTGCAGTAAAATGGGTGACAGCTGGAGGGAGAGTTAGCATCACAAGAGGGGTGTGAGTGTGTGTGTGCATGCGAGCATGCATATATGCATATTTGTGTATATGTGTAAGCTTGCGTATAGAAACCTGAAGTCAATATTGGGTGTACCCTTCAATTGCGCTCCACTTAAAAAATACTATTATTATTGTTGGGTGGTGGTGGTGTGTGCCTTTAATCCCAGCACTCAGAAGGCAGAGGCTGTTGCATTTCTGTGAGTTCAAGGCCAGCCTGGTCTACAGAGTTGAGTTCCAGGATAACCAGGGCTACACAAAGAGAAAAGCCCAGAAAAAAATAATTATCATTTATGTGTGTGTGCATCAGAAAACAACTTTGTAGAGTCAGTTTTCTCCTTGAACCTTTATGTAGGTTCTTGGGATCCAACTCAAGTTTCCTCTCTTGCATGAAAAGTACCTTTACCCACAGAACCATCTGCCTGCCCTTAATATTTGTGCTGGCTATTTTCGTCTACTTGACACAAGGTAGTGTCTTTTGGGAAGAGAGAACCTCAGTCAAGAGATGCTCACACCAGACTGGCCTGCGGGCATGCCTATGGTAAGTTTTCTTGATGATATTTCATGTTAGAGGATTCAGATCATTGTGGATGGTGCCATCCCTGGGCCTGGTGATCCTGGATGCTGTGAGAAAGCAGGCAGAACAAGCCTGGAGGAGCAGGCCAGTAAACAGCACTACTCCCTGGCCTCTGCGTCAGCTCCTGCCTTCAGGTTCCTGTCTGGAATTCCTGTCCTAACTTCCTTTGATGGTGGATTGTGATGTGGAAGTAAAATAAACCCTTCCCTCTCCAAGATGCTTATGGTCATGCTGTTTAACTACAGCAATAGAAACGCTAACGAAGACAATCTTTTTCCTTTTTTACGTCTGTGCATATATGTGGGATGTGTGAGTATGTATGAGTGGTACCATGCTGCTTGTGTAGAGGTCACAAGACAACTCTCAGGAGTTGGCTCTATCCTTCCACCATGTGAGTTCCCAGGATCAAACTTAGGTTGTCAGGTAAGGGCCTTTACCTACTGAGCCATCTTGCCACCTCTCCAACTTATTTTCTGAGACAAAGTCTCTCACTGAACCTGGAGCTCACTGGTCAGCTAGACTCTGATTCTTGACAAGAGCCAAGGACCCTCCTGCCTCTGCCTTCCCAGTGCTGGGATCACAAGCAAGCACCTCTGCCCCTGGCTTTTTGCACTGGTCCTGGGTATCTAGGATAGCCTGGACTACACAGTTGTTGGAGTGTCACTGAAGGCACATTTTGCTAAACTCTGGGAAACCAACATGCTTCACCTCAGAGACTATTTTAATCTCCTGGGTTTGGGGCCCTAGTCCCAAGGCTGGTGGCAGTGCCAAGATCTGTAAAACATATTTCAGATATAAAAATATAGCTTCCTGAAATTTTCTGAAATATATTTTGCTGAAATATATCTCAGCAAAATGTGCCTCAGTGGCACTCAACGAATGCACGCATACCCGCCATGCATAGTTCTTTAAGAATTCTCTCTCTCTCTCTCTCTCTCTCTCTCTCTCTCTCTCTCTCTCTCTGTGTGTGTGTGTGTGTGTGTGTGTGTGTGTGTGTGTAGGTTCATGAACCACTAATGGGAGTCAGTTCTCTCCTTCTGTCATGCAGGTCCTGGCATTGAACTCAGATCATCCACTTTGGCAGCAGATATTTTTAGCCTCTGAGCTATCTTGCCAGCCTTATACTAGCTTTGAAAATCTACCCTGTACTTGGAGAGACAGTGTATCATGGGAGTATTCACCAAAGACTGCCCGGACATGGGTTTAAGCCAATCGAAAGCCTTTATTAGCCGGAGCAAAGTCCTACACTCAAATTCTGGGTATGCTTTCTTCTTCCTTACTAGAGACTGACAGATCAGCTGGAAAAGATTCTCTACCCGGTGTGAAGCAGGGGTCCATACAGACAGCCACTTGTCTCAGAGCATTTATAGGAAAGATCATTAACCCTGTTGGTCTACAGAGACAACTCTCTGACCCAACAGGAGAGCACAGGCTCAGCTATGCTTCTAGGCTGTCTGTGTGTGGTGTCCCACTTTTCTGTTTGTCTAAAATTATTCCAAGTCCTCTGTATATTTTAAAAATAGCTTTCTGAGGTTTACTTATTTTTATTTTATGTGAGTGGGTTTCTTGTCTGCATGTCTGTTTGTCTGCCACATGAATGCTTGGCACCTGCAGAGGCTGGACGAAGCCATTGGATCCTCTGGGACTGGAGTCACAGACAGTTGTGTGCTGTCCTGTGGGTGCTGGGAGTTGAACCCAGGTCCCCTGACAGAGCAGCCAGTGCTCTTAACCAATGAGCTAACTCTCCAGCCCATGCCTCTGAGTAGTCTCATTTTATAACAAAGCTTGGTGCTAGCTATCCTTCCGGTGTTTTTACTTTTTCAAACTATGTTGGCAGCAAAGTGTGGTGGTGGATTCCTAGTCTGTAAGAAGCCAAGGCAAAAGAGAACCTTGAGTTTTAGGTTAGCTTGGGTTAGATAGTGAGACCTAACCTGATAAGAGAGAAAGAAGAGAAAAAGTAAAACGAAACAAAACCAAAACAAAATGTGTATTGGATTTTTTTCATTGTTAAATTTTGCGGTGCTGATGACTGAACTTGAGCGTAGTCTCATACATGTTAGCTCACAACAGCTACCGCCCAAGAGTGTTGGACTTTTATCAGTGCTTTTAGCTGCTTTTACTGTAGTGGCTGTAGGCTTTCTTCTTTTGTTTATGGTGAATTACATTCATATTAAAACTTTGTTTGCTGTAAAGTGCTCTGTTGATTGTGTCTCGATTTATTTCCTGGTGTGACAGACTTCCTTCTTATTTCTCTTTCCTTGCTTTCCTCCTTCCTTTCTTTCTGTCTCTGTCTTCAGTTCTCTTTCTCTCTCTCTCTCTCACTCCCTCTCTCTCTCTCTGTTTGTGTGTGTGTGTGTGTGTGTGTGTGTATCTTGAACTTAGGTCAAAAAGCTTTTGTGGCAATCGTCTTTACCTGTTGACCCATCTTGCTGGCACTGGACCAAATACTTTTTAATGGGTTTATATTTTATTATTTATTTATTTATTTATTTATTTATTTATTTATTTTTCAAGACAGGGTTTCTCTGTATAGCCTTGGCTGTCCTGGAACTCACTCTGTAGACCAGGCTGGCCTCAAACTCAGAAATCCGCCTGCCTCTGCCTCCCAAGTGCTGGGATTAAAGGCGTGTGCAACCACCGCCCGGCCTCACCTTGGTTTTTGAAGCAGAATCTCTCACTGAATGCAGAGCTCATCATTTGGTTAGACTGTTGGTCAATGCACACCAGGATACCATTTCCCCTCACTGGCCCCTGCCACTGCAGTCAGCTTTTCATGTGGTTGATGGAGATCTGAAGGAAGATCCTCATGCTTGCACGGCATGCTCTTTACTGATGGGGCCATCTCACTAGCTGCTCCTTCTGCCTCTTTTGGGCCAGTATGGATTCAACTTGGCATGACTGCAGCCATTTTGTGTCATAACTGCCATGCCTTCCTCAGTGTAACTTTGGTTGTTTGTCCTGAATGGTTTCTCAGCAGATCATAGCTAGATATAGAGTAGTGGCTAAAGCTGCACCCAGACCCTGGCTGCAGGAGCATGCTGGACTCTTTGGTATCTAAGCTTAAGATAAACCAGGTACTTTCCAGCCTAGGTAAGGTCCTTCTAACCAGTGTTATGCTCCTCCTTTGGGCTCAGGTGGCAGGTGGGTGAGCCACGCCTGCCCCCAACTAACTGTACTCTGTGTGATCCCAGATCTGCCTGCCTCTTTCTTTGGTTTCACAGTCTGTGGAGACCAGTTCTCGGACACTAGGGTCTGTGCTGACCAGCATTTCCTCCGAGACCACCTAGCTTCTGCATGGAAACACTGATCTCAGCTTTCCGGAGTTCCGTTTTAGGCTCTTAGACATTTTCTGAGTTTCTCATGGCCCTAATAAGGTATATGAATATTTATGTGTTTAAACAGCATCGGTGTGTTTTTAAGCAGGAGGGCTGTTTGAGATATCTAGTGAGCCACACTGCTAGTGGCAGAAGTCTTTTTTACAGTATCTTCTAGAACATTATTCTATGTGACATCATCACCTTGTTCTAAAACGTTGGATACGTTTTCTTAATGGGCCCGGCAGTATCATCTGTGGGGAAAGTTAATGTCCAAAGCTTTCCCATTGTGCCGATTCTCCGGGATTCTGTAATGTGGCTTAGGGGAGAGACTGGAAGTGATGCACGACCGGAATAATATCCTCATCATCACACAAGCCCGGCCAATTCCTCGGAGCCCAAAGTAAGCTCGTGCACCACAGATGAAATAAGTCCCAATAAAAGACCACCAACAGCCTAATAGGGTAATTGAGCAGCCGAAGAGCGAAACATTGAGATACAATGATATATTGAACTCAGGGAAATATCGCAAGGATTAACACAACATTCGTTATCATTACATTGGCTATTGGTCACAGGAACTAATCCATTTGGAATGAAACATTAAAGCCCCGTAATGGTGGTGGTTATTTGTGGAACGAGTGGAGGTATTGGAAATGACACTGGGAATAGTAGCATGTTTCTGGGGTGGGCAGGAGGGGGGTGGGGAGATGGAGGAGGGGTGGGGGTGGGGGAGGGGCAGTAGAGGGGTTATGGTCCTATACCAGTAGCAGTCAGAAACAATTTTTTTGTAACCTAGATTTAAAATTTTTCCCAGAGGAGAGCCACTTCTGTCAGGAGAGCTGATCTAGCAGAGATAACAACATTTCTTATGAACAGGAGAACAATGTCTCTCCAGCCTCGATTTTTCTGATTCACAAAAGCCACACAGAACTGATCAGACAAAGGCTCTTCAGTCATTTTGGATCTCTTTGAAATCTTGTAGCCAGCATTTTCTCTCTGGAGTGGATGAGGCTTTTCAGTTTGGAGTACCATGTTTCCTACACCTTAGAAATGAGACCTCGAGCCAGACTGGCACATTTAGTAGGTTTGGTACTACCAGGGGACGGACCGAGCTTAACATTTAGTCTCCTCAATGTGCAGAGGGATGCACACACTTGCTGTCTTTAGACATTTGAGCTGGATGTGGTGGTGCATGCTTGCTATGTCTCTGCACTTGAGAGGTGGAGGCCAGGGGATCCAGAATTCAAGACAGGAACTGGAGAGATGACTCAGAACTTAAAAAACAGCAGCTGTTTTTGCAGAGGACCCTAGTTCAGTTCCTGACACATTCTGAGCATCTCAAAATCTGAAACTCCAGCTCCAGGGATAAGAGACTCTCCCCATTACCGATGTGGACACCTGTGCCAATATATGTAGGTCAAAGCAAAGTGATTCTTTTTTTTTTTTCTTTTTGTTTTTTTCGAGACAGGGTTTCTCCGTGTAGCCCTGGCTGCCCTGGAACTCACTCTGTAGACCAGGCTGGCCTCAAACTCAGAAATCCGCCTGCCTCTGCCTCCCAAGTGCTGGGATTAAAGGTGTGTGCCACCACCGGCCGGCACATTTTTCTTTTGTGTAATACAAGAATTATTTAGAGCTGGAGACGGCTCAGTGATGTCTCTTCTGGCCTCTGTTTGGCACTGTATGCTGCAGATGTACATGTAGGAAACCCACACAGGTAAAATTTAAAAACAATCAAAACGAAGCAAAAGTTTAAAAAATAATTAAGGCCAGGTGTGGCGGCACACACCTTTACTCTCAGCATTTGGGAAGTGGAGCCAGGTGGATCTCTGTGAGTTCAAGGCCAGCCTGGTCTACATAGTGAACTCCAGGACAGCCAGGATCCTGTCTCAAAATAAAATTTAAGTAAAAAATTAAAGTATAAATTGCTGCATGATGCTTTGACATTATTATTATTTTTTAAACATAAGGTTTCATTATTTAGACCAGGCTAGCCTGGAACTTGTGTGAAGCTCAGACTAGCCTCAGACCTGTGATCACCCCAAGTGCTGAGATTCCAGGCTGCTGTCATCCGACCCAGATTCTGATCCTTGTATCATTGTGTCATGTTCATGTAAGGGTAATCGTCTTGTAAAGAAAAAAAGAGAAAGAGAGACACAGAGAGACCAGGTTTGGCTATGGTAGTCCTGGTCTGGAACTTGCCATTCTCCTGTCTCAGATCCTAGGCAAGGACCTGACTTCAATCCCTAGCACCCTATAAAAGACAGGCATGGAGGTGTACACTTGTGATTCCTAGGAAGCAGAAACTAGAGGGTCCCTGGGGCGTCTGGCTGGACAATTCTTGAGGTCCAGGCCCACAGAAGATGCTGTCTCAATGGAAGTGGATGGCAGTGCTGAGGGTGACATCCATGGTTGACCTCTGTCATCTACAGGAACT
>JANHMN010000004.1:32830698-32919350 GCA_030674055.1 Rhabdomys pumilio
ATACATAAAAAGAAAGCTATAATTTACTTAGCATTTGGTATTGAGGATTAAACCTAGAACCTTCCACTTTCCAGGCAAGCACTCTGCCCGAGCCACACCTCAGCCCAAGGCAGCATCTTTAGCCATAGACAGTGGGTCTCAGTTGTGTAGGAGGTTGGGGAAACTGCAAGGGAGCGGGGAGACCTCTACCTGGAGGGCTGAGGACTGGGGTCCCGTGTACGGATTTCACACTGGAGCATGTGAAAGGGACACTTAGGGAGGAAGTGCCCTCCAGTGGCCTTTAGTGAAGGAAGAAGCACAACCATTAGAGAGTTAAGATGGAACAGAGATGAGGAAGGACGATATGAACTCATTAACTCCAAGAGGAGAGCAAATGGGCTAGAAAAAATGTAGAGTCATTGCTAGGAATTTAAGTGTGTGTGCACAGGGAAGTGTCATGAATTTAAAGTATCACAGTGAAGGGAGTGGCTTTCTTCAGTCTTCCTTTGCCGCACTGATGCAGACGGGGAAGAACTGGGTTTCCAAGATGGACATGGTGGTGCTCGCTGTAACCTGGCATTGGGGGGACGGAGGTTCTGGAGTTTAAAGTCTGTGAGGTGGCTCAGCAGGGAAAAAGGTATTTCCTACCAAACCTGACAATGTGAATTCAATCCATGGGAAACACAGGATGAAAGGGGAGAACTGACTCCCCCCAAACTGTTCTCAGACCTCTGCTCATGCTGTGCCATGAGCATGCCCATGATACACACATGCACATAAAGTAATTTCAAATGCAGTAGAAATGGTAAGGCCATTCTTTGCTACGAAGTAATTTTGAGGCTAGCCCAGGGTACATAGACTCTACTTCAGAATACCAAAATGGATAGCTGAGTTAGATAGATAGATACACAGACACACATACACACACACAGACACACACACACACACACAGACACACACACACACACATACACAGACACACACACACATACACAGACACACACATACACATACACACACACACAGACACTCACACAGACACACACACACACACACAGACACTCACACAGACACACAGACACACACACATACACAGACACACACACACACACTCACACAGACACACAGACACACACATACACAGACACACACATACACACACACACAGACACTCACACAGACACACACACACAGACACTCACACAGACACACACACACACACACACACACACACACACACACACACACACACACATAGATGGAAGAGGCATGGAGGTCCTAGGGGAACCGGAATGTTACCACGCAGGGTTGTTTCTTCAGGGGAGGGGATGCAGCACCTTTTATCTGCCTGGAGCCTGATGACTTTGTGCTCAGTGGCAGAAACCACACCGGCCCTTCCCCCAGACCCTTAGCAAAGCTTGTTTCTCACAGTCAACCCGCAGAACCCATCTTTATGGATGCTGTCACATGTCCTTAACAAGGAGTCTCTCTGCAGTAACATCTGACCCTTATTTACCTTACTTTTTTCCTCAAGGAGATTTCTCAGTGCTTGATTGTGCATACCAGATTGAGTTAATTTATCACCAGGAAAGTGTTCACCAAACTCTGTTCTTCTTGAATATTAGTAAAATAAACTACCCCGGGTCAGAATCCCAGAGTTTGAACCAACACTGGCTGCTGAGTCAGGTCCAACCAAACTGCCTTTCCTCCCCAACCCCCCATGGATCACTACTCTGCTGGCTGTCATGGTCACAGAGACCCTCATAGATAGGAAGAATTGGGTTTCACTGGAGGTTCAGTTTCACCAAGCAAGTAGTGTCCATTGAGACCCAGCCAAGGGTATGAAAGGATTTGTGGAGCTTGACGGTGGCCTGGTAGGCTGCTAGGCTGAACTCTGAAGAACAGCTGAAGAGGCAGATAGCCGTTCTCTCATAGCTTTGGAAGTTGGAAATCAAGATCAAGGTACAGGCCTGGGGTGGGGGGCCTCTGGCTTGTCACACAAGCACGAGGACCCAAGTCTGGTCCCCAGTACCCTAGTAAAAAGCTGGGTGTGGCGGCATGCCCCATGGTAGACCCTGGCACTAGGGAGGCTGAACCTGAAGATTCCTGAGGCTCACTGGCCAGCTAACCCAGCTTAACTGTCTCCAGTGTAAGATCCTATCTCAAAACAGCAAAGGAGATAGTCCCTGCATAATGACAGGTGAGGCTGCGCTCTCGCCTCCAAATCCATGCACATACCAAGTGGTGTGACTGAGGAAAGAGGAGAGAGAACTCAAGGCCGGCATAATGAGTTCAGTCAGGGTCAGACAGGTACCTCAGTGAGAGCCAGTCAAAGAAGAAGGGGGTGGTGAGGAGAGGGAGGGACAGGAGAGGCTCTCTTTTAGAGAAGCCCATATCCCTCTCCCATGTGTTTACCTCTGAGCAACTCTTTCTCTCTAAGCCTTCATGCTTAAGCTATATAAAAATGTCATTAAAGGCCAGAGAGAGAGAGATCGTGACATAAAGGTGCCTGTTGGGGAGCCTGAAGAACTCAATTCACCCACTAGGGACTTACATGGTAGGTGGAGAAAATCAACTCCTGCAAGATGTCCTCTGACCTACAAACACTAAATAAATAAAATTACTCCTTTTTTTTGGGGGGTGGGGTGGTGGTGGTGGTTTCAAGACAGGGTTTCTTCGTGTAGCCCTGGCTGCCCTGGAACTCACTCTGTAGACCAGGCTGGCCTCGAACTCAGAAATCCGCCTGCTTCTGCCTCCCAAGTGCTGGGATTAAAGTGTGAGCCACCACTGCCCGGCCCTTTTGTTGTTTTTTAAGACAGTGTTTCTCTGTGTAGCCCTGGCTGTGGAACTTGCTTTGTAGACCAAGCTGGTCTTAAACTCACAGAGATCTCCTTGCCTCTGCCTCCCAGATGCTGGGATTAAAGGCACGTGCCCATACCACCTGGCTAAATTATTCATTTTTTTAAAAAGTGAACATGAGAGGGGGCCAGGGTTGGTTTGGGTGGTGTGGTGTACATTCATGTTCTCAGTGCTTAGAAGCTACGATGCAAGGGTCGACACAGTATCAGGTCAACTAGATGCTAAGCTTTAAGGGGGTGACGGCTTGCTGAAGGACTGAAGATGGCTCAGCTGTTAGGAGCACCTGGTACTCTACCAGAGGGACCCAGGTTCCATGCCCAGCACCCACATGGTGGTTAACAATGGGCTGTAATTCTAGTTCCAGGGGAATCTTTCGGCTTCTGGTTGCTGCAGGTTTGCATTCATGTGGAGCACCCACAAAACACTCACACACCTAAAATGCAAAGCGAAGATAGAGGGAAGCTGGCCATGGTGCCATATTCCTTTACTTCAGCACTCAAGAGGCAGGTGCAGGAAAACCTCTGTTAGTTAAAAGCTAGCCTTGTCTACATAGTGAGTTCCAGGACAGCCAGAGCTATGTAGCGAGACCCTTTCCCAAAAACAAAAAAAACAAAACAAAACAAAATTTAAGGAAGAGAACTGGTGCTCCGGAGTCTGCCTTACGTGTGACACCCATGTCATGAAGCTTATAACTGTCTGTGACTTGAGCTCTCCAGGATCTGACACACTTTTTTGGCCTCTGAAGAAACTTGCACATATGTGGTATACAGACACATAGACACCTGAATAAAATTAAAATGTGGATTTGGAGAGGTGGCCCCGCAGTTCAAAGATCTTGTTGTTCTTGCAGAAGACCCTGGTTAGGTCCCCAGCACACAGATACGGCTCACGGTCATCTATAAGCCCAGCTCTCTCTTCTGACCTCCGTAGGTTCCAGGCATGCACATGGTGCACAGATATACACGTAGACAACACACACACACACACACACACACACACACGCACACGCACAAAGTAAATAAATCTAAAAAACGTTCAATGTTATGTCTGATTGCACAGAAAATTTGAGACCAGCCTTGGCTACATGAAACCATGAGGCACTGAGACACTGTCTCAGAAGCGGGAGGGGGGCGGGGGATAGATAAGGGCAAAGACAGATTTCTACTGAGAAAACAATGCATTGTAACCAAGTTCAAGTCACAGAGGGAGGTGGCTAGCATACAGGGGACAGTAGAGTGAGCTGCACACACTGGAAGTTTAGATGGGATAACCATCTGTGAAGGAAAGAGGGGGCGGGTAGAGCGGGGCTGACGACAGACTGGAAAGCAAAGGCAGGCCCCAGGAGACCTCAGTCACCAGCAAGCAACTCTGGAACAAATGCTGAACATGAGAGGGTGTTAAATTAGGCTGGAATAGCTCGGCCTCTCTCTCTCCCAACAGCACCTTGCGCCAGATACCAGACTGTTGGAAGTCGTGCCCTTGGTCCAGTTATCTGTAGATGAGAGGAATCTGGAAGTAACCAGTAGCTGCATGCCGTCTTCGTGATCCATCCCCTGCAGCAGGGCCACAGTTCTTCCTCCCAGGAGAGGATATGGGCCACCCATTCCTATCTGCCACAGAGATGTATATTTACTTTGCATATATAAAGAGCTCTGAGAAATCAATATGAACTCCTAGGTTACTGAGAATAATAATGACCACCTGAATTCGAACCATTTAACATTTCAAATATCAGTGTAGAATCAGGGTCAACAACTCATGCCCCGTGGGCCAGGCACATGTTTTAAAGATGTAAAGAGAGGGCTGAGGATGTAGAGTTGGCCTGGAGTGTGCAGACAGACAGACAGACAGACAGACACACACACACACACACACACACACACACACACACACACACACACGCTGGAACGGTTTATTGGATTATGGTTATGTCCACTTTGCTTCAAAGGGTTTTCAAGACTGCTTCCATGCTACAGTAGGAGAAAAAGAATTGACTGGTATTGACTGGCTTGAAGTTTCACAAACCCACAATCCTTTCTGAGGGCTAGGGAACAAGACCTCATACAGTAGCCCAGGTTGGTCTGAAACTCACTATAAAGCCGGGCGGTGGTGGCGCACGCCTTTAATCCCAGCACTTGGGAGGCAGAGGCAGGTGGATTTCTGAGTTGGAGGCCAGCCTGGTCTACAGAGTGAGTTCCAGGACAGCCAGGGCTACATAGAGAAACCATGTCTCAAAAAAACCAAAAAAAAAAAAAAAAAAAAAGAAACTCACTATATAGTCCAGACTAGCCTCCTGCCTTAGCCACACATGTAGGGTTAAACTAGGCCACATAGTGAAAGGCTGTCATTAAAAAAACAAACCACATCAAACCAAACCAACAACAAAACCTAGCTGGGCATGGTGGCACACACCTTTAACCCCAGTACTTGGGGGCAGAGGCAGGCTGATCTCTGAGTTTCAGGCCATCCTGGTCTACAGAGTAAGTTCCAAAATAGCCAGGGCTACACAGTGAAATCCTCTTATAATCTGGGGAAAATATTTGTACTCTATCTATCTATCTATCTACCTATCTATCTATCTATCTATCTATCTTGATGTTGACATATGAGTTTGAAAGAGGAAGTCATCTTTAACAAAAGGAACCCGAGTAAATCAGAACATCACAGGAGAGACTGAAAAGACTCTGAAGGGGCTGGAGAGACGGCCCAGAGGTACAGAATATCTCCAACTCTTACTGAGGACCAGAGTTGGCCCCAGCACCCACATCAGGTTGCTCACAGCCCAATAAATGGATCTGATGGTCTCTTCTGGCCGCCGTGGGCAACCAGACACATATGCTCTATGTGCCACACATACAGACAGACATACACATAAGAAATAAAAAATCTTTTTTTTTTTAAAAGACCCTGTTTCAGAAAAAAAGCCAAACAAACCAAAACCAAAAGGAAGGAAGAGGAAGAGGAGGAGGAAGAAACTGAGGGGAGGAAGATGGAATAAGGGTGAAGGGAGGAGAGAATGAAAAAGAAGAGGGTGAATGGCATTTTTGTATTGTTAGAAAAGTACCCTAAATTGTCAAACCTTGTGAAAGCTGCACTTTACAATCTGGACAGAAGGGGGCACCATTGAACTAAGAATTTTGGAAACAGCCCTACTTCTAAAAACCGGTGAAACCAAAGGCTTGCACTGGTCTAAGCCAGTTAGGGCCCAGAGCTGAGAGAAGTAGACACAAACTTCATCCGCAACCCAGAAGCTATCTTCAAATAATAGTTACTCACCAAGGAAAAAGTTGTTCTAGCCAACAGTCTCACTGGGTATACAAGCTGCGTGTCAGGGCAGGTCCCATGCCTAGCAATAGAAGACCAATACAAAACAAACTCATATTTTTGGAGATTTTTATGTTTTATAAAGCTTTGTCTGAATAATTTGTAAACACTTTGCTTATGTATTATAGTTCCGAAGGTTTTGTGCTTCTGTGGGATTTCTGTGTGTGTGAATGTGTGTGTCTGCGTCTCCGTGTGCTTCTTTGGTTCTTTTAAATTTTTTTTCTGTTGTTTGTTTTGTTCTATTAAAGCTTGTTTATTATTATTATTATTATTATTATTATTATTATTATTATTATTATTATTATTATTATTAGATGCCTGTTTATCTTCTAACGAGAACAAGAAAAGGTGTGGATGTAAGTGGGTGGGGAGGTACGCAGGGTCTGGGAAGAGTTGGGGGAGGGGAACCATAATCAGAATATACTGTATGAAAAAAATCTGTTTTTAAAAGAAGTTTAAAAAATGATGAAACTAGATGAAATTAAAACAGAATTTCTTCAAGAAAACAGAAAAGGAGACTCAACATAGCCCAAAATGTGATGACCATTTCCGCAGCCCACCACAGGCACACTGCTGAAAGAGAGAGCACAGCTCACCACACTGGATTGTCTTCAAACATCTGGGGGTGCAAAAGAGAAGCTGGACGTGGTGGGGACGCTCTGAGATACCAGCACTTGGAAGACAGAAGCAGGAAATGGTCATCTCCAGCGATAGAGAGAGGCTTGAGTCAGCCTGGGCTACCTGAAACCCTGTTTCAAAACCAACTAAAACTCTTTAAGTAGAGTTGGAGATTGTTTCAGGAGGGGACTGGAGAGGATTTAGGGGTTGTGAACACTGTCCCTCTTCTAGAGGACCTGGGTTTGTTTCCCAGAATCCACATGGGCTCCCAACTCCCCTCTTCTCACCTCTGCCCACACTAGGCACTCACATGGTACACAGACATATAAGCAAAGCATTCATATACATAAAGTAAAATAAATAAGTCTAAAAAGAAAAAAAATTCTTTAAAGAACCTCTAGAGAGCCAGGCTGGTAGTAAACTCTGTGAATTTGAAGTCAGCTCGGTCTACATAGTAAGTTCCAAGATGGTTAGGGTTATGTAAAAAGATTCTACTTCTAAACAAACAAAAATAAGACAAGCACACAGAAAAAGACTTCTTGAAATAGAAACCCAAATATCAAAAACACAAGCAAGCATCTTCAAACGAAGGAACCATTGAACACACTAAAAGAAGAAAGGACTAGAAATGACCAAGAGCTGCTTCTTACCAAGGCCCAAACTCGGGTGCACTGTGGCCCCTGAGACTCCGGAGCAGGGCGGCGTGAATTCCAGGCCCACAAGGAGATGGAGGCAGGCAGATGTAGTAATGGAGAAGCAGCTAACTGCTTATATTTGATTAGAAAATTGAAGGAGGAGGGGTTGAGAAACTGGGCCTGGAGTGGGCTTTTGGACCTCAAAGCCAACCCTCAGTGACACACCTCAACCAACAAGGCCATACTTCCTCATCCTTCCCAAACAGCTCTACAACTGGGGACCACGTATTCTAACATATAAGCCTATGGGGGCCATTATGGTACAAATCACCACAAGGAGGGAAGGGATAATTGCTATTGTAAGCCCCCCCCACGAAGGGAGGACCTTACCCAAGTCTCAGGAATTTGCGGCCACCCCAGTAACTCATAAGACACCGAACTTGATGTAATCAGTGAGAGGCATATTTTAATCAGTATACTGAGGTCAAGACCCATGACCCACGCAGGGGCCGTGGGGTCTGACCCCCAGGCTTTGGAGACAGAGAGAATTTAAAGGCAAAAACCACAACTCAGGGGGGGAAACCACAACCCAGGGGGGGGGGGAACCTCAACCCAGGGGGAGTGAAGGAGGGTTATTGGAGAGCACCTGTAGAAAGTTCCAGCCCATTATTCAGTTTGTGACAGGGTACAAGGAAGAGTCAGGGAGAACATTCTGTATGGGCTATTCTCTAAGAGCCTGTACATAATCAGCCATCTATCTTATGGTCAGCCAAGTTCCTGAAACACAGAGCTCACGACCAAGCTGACCTACACTCTTGTTTCTGCCCAGCCTGCTAGGAGATTTTAAAATTTGTAACCCTTTCACTATCTGGAAATATGAGAATTTTACAGATTGAGTGAACCCAGTGGTACCTGGAAAATGAAGTAAGAATGAGAACTCCAAGATGCAGCCTCATCGTCACCAACAGGATGCAAAGTCAAGCAGGTGAAGAACCAGTTATTTTATTTTATTTTATTTTATTTTGTGTATAAGTGTTTCACCTTCATCGATATATGTATAGTGTGTGTGTGTGTGTGTGTGTGTGTGTGCATACCCAGTGCATTGAAGACACACTAAGTGCAAGGTTATTATCCCATCTCTAGAAGATACACTGTGTGCAAGTTTGCTATTTCATGTCTAGAAGACACACTATGTGCAGGATTATTATTCCACGACAAAGAAGACACAGTACGTGCGAAGTTATTCACTGCATCGTTGTTAGCAATTATAAAATATTAAAAGGAAAAAACGATTGGATTCCTGAGGGTTCAGTTACAGAAATGAAAGGATATGACTGAAAGAGTCCTGTAAATAGTTATGAAATAATTCCGAATGCAAATTTTGCTCTGAAAAGCGAAGTGGGGGCTCTGGCGATGGCTTAGTGCTTAGGGGCATTGCTCTTTCGGAGGGTTTGAGTTGTTTCCAGGGTCACTTAGAGTGGTTCATAACCATGTGGAAGTCCAGCTCCAAGGGACCTGACTCCTTCGTCTGGCCTCTGAGGACACCAGTACAGATACACGCACGCCTGCAGCTGGAGAGATGGCCAAGTGGCCCAGAGCATACACTACTCTTGCAAGATCAGTCAGTGGTTGGTCTTTCTTAACGGTCTAGCCTTCTCTCCAGCCCTACTTCTTGGTTTTCTTTCTTTTTTCAAAGTTTTTTTTAAAGATTTATTTATTTATATGTATATGAATACACTGTCGCTGTCTTCAGACACACCAGAAAAGGGCATCAGATCCCATTACAGATGGTTGTGAGCCATCATGTGGTTGCTGGGAATTGAACTCAGGACCTCTGGAAGAGCAGTCAGTGCTCTTAACTACTGAGCCATCTCTCCAGCCCAGGTTTTGTTGTTGTTTTTGTTTTTATATGTGATCCCGACAGAAAACCCTTCAATTTTCAAGAAAAATAGGATGCAAAGAAAAAGGAATTTGGCTGGGCTGTGGGCATTCCTTTAATCCCAGCACTCAGGAGGCAGAGACAAAATGCCTAAGAGACTAAAAACTAAGAAAAAAAGTTTTGTTTTGTTTTGTTTTGATTTTTTTAGACAGGCTTTCACCACCTAGGTCTGGGAACTCACTCTATAGACCAGGCTGGCCTTCAGACTCAGAGATCTGACTGTCTCTGACTCCCAAGTGTTGAGATTAAAGGTGTGAATCACCATACCTGGCTCAAAAAAATTTCCTGTTAGCACCTTCTACAAGACATGGTTTTGTTTTGTTTATCCCCCTTGTAAAGTATTAGAAGGTTACCTTCGCCTGGCAGTGGTGGCGCACGCCTTTAATCCCAGCACTTGGGAGGCAGAGGCAGGTGGATTTCTAGAGGCCAGCCTGGTCTACAAAGTGAGTTCCAGGACAGCCAGGGCTACACAAAGAAACCCTGTCTTGAAAAACCAAAAAAAAAAACAAAAAAACAAAAAAACAAAAAAACAAAAAACAGTCTGGTTTGTCCCTCAGATTCACCCTCTTGTAGCCAATATAATCTTTTTTTTTGTTTTGTTTTGTTTTTTGTTTTGTTTTGTTTTTTTTCGAGACAGGGTTTCTCTGTGTAGCCCTGGCTGTCCTGGAACTCACTCTGTAGACCAGAAACTCAGAAATCCGCCTGCCTCTGCCTCCCAAGTGCTGGGATTAAAGGCGTGCACCACCACCGCTCAAGGCCAATATAATCTTTTTTTATACAAATCTTATCATGTCCTTCCCTCTTTAAATTCCTTGAGTGGTTCTTCCTGCCTTCTGTTTAAAGTCTGCATTGTTTTTAAAGATAGAGTCTCACTATGTAGCCCTGGGCATCCTGGATGGAACTCTGAGATAGTTTCTGTCTCTCAGTATTTAGGATTAAAGGTGTACACTAGAATGGTTGATTAAAGTCTACAAACATAGGCCTGTCCCCTTTCCCCATCAACCCAGTAAAGCAGTAACTTCTGCTCATCTTAGTGTCCAGGCCAGCTGGACAGTCAAGTGGGACCCCCAGACCCTGTGGAGGGACTGAGATGCATAAGAAAATAAAAAGGCACAGCACGTCAAGAAGTCTGATCAAGCTGGCAAAGATTTTATTGCTCACACCGGTTATATACTCTAAAAACAGGATATGGGGAGGGGCAGGAAAGGAAAGAGGGCTTTGCAGGTGGAGGAAGCTAGCTACAGCTGTGGGGTCTAACTAAGTTATTCTTACAAAGCCTTTTCATTACCAGGGGTTCTAAAAACATCTATCTAGCAGGATGTTGTCTAAATCTAGAGATCAGGAGGAAGGGTTACTAAGGTGGGTTGCTATGAGGCCTTGTTTGAAGTTCTGAGAACTGACAAGTGAATTATGGAAGATAAGCAGAAAGAAGAATAGTAGATAGGAGAGCCAAGGGTGAGTGTTTGCCCAGAGTAACGCCTTGCCATGGCTTCCCACATCTTAGAATGTCTCACACTGACTGACCAAAGACAGTCACACACACACCCTTTTGTTTTGCTAGTGGTTTGCTTGGTTTTGGTTGCTTGTTTTTGCAGGGACAGTCTTACTGTCCTCACTGCCCAGACTGCTCCTGCACTCAGTATTCTGCTGGCTTTAACTCTCAAACACTGAGATTACAGGTGTATGCCACTACACCTGGATTCAAAAGCATATTATTAACTTAATTTTCATTTTCATTTTGGGACAGAGTCTGGCCATTCAGGATCTCAATATATAGATCAAGATGGTTTTGAACTGAAAGATATGTCTGCTTGGCTTATTTTTTCCCCCTGCCCACACTCCCCCCCATTTTTTTAACATTTATTTTTATGGTATGAGTGCTTCGCCTGCATGTATGTATGTTCACCGTGTTCATGCCCGCTATCCAGGGCAACCAGAAGAGGCAGTCCAATCTCCTAGAACTGGAGTTACAGAGAATCAGTACCCGCACACAGAGTATGGTTAATACTGTGTGATGCCTAAGTTGTACAGTGTGAGCATCTGGGCTTACTTTGCATGGAGAAAGGACAGAGGTCTCATTCTTAGCAGGAAACATCGATCCTATGAAAACCTACTGCGTTGGTCCGGAGGGATTATGGCGTCTCTTCTGTCTACAGAGGTTGTGTGTACCTGCCCTGCCTGTCATCAAGCCTTTCTTCTGTTTCTACACTGAGATCAAAGAGGCTGGCTTGACTTGAGTCTCAGATAGCGGTTTCCCCAACACCCTTTTGGGTCAAACAGTTGCTCAAAACTATAGTTTAGAGGATCTAGGTAGAGAAGGGCAAACACAATGTCTTTTTGTTTTGTTTTGTTTTGTTTTGTTTTGTTTTGTTTTGTTTTTTGGTTTTTCGAGACAGGGTTTCTCTGTGTAGTCCTGGCTGTCCTGGAACTCACTCTGTAGACCAGGCTGGCCTCGAACTCAGAAATCTGCCTGCCTCTGCCTCCCAAGTGCTGGGATTAAAGGCGTGTGCCCCCACCGCCCCACAGTGTCTTTTAAAACTGGTAAAGTTCAGTGATTTCTCTGTCAGGGACCCTGTAAGCATAAGGCCTACAAAGAGTTGTAGGATTGGATGGATGCTGAGTTGGCATTGGGTGGGTGTGGCCTTGACTCCGCGCAGTCACTCAGGGGCAAATAAAAGCTCCACGCAGCCATTGTGGGATTATGGCGTAGCAGTGTTGGGACCTACGCCTATGACGGTGTTTGTCTGGGCCAGCGTCTGATTTGTCTGAACTTGGGTCTCAGCCGACATGGAGCAGGACGATGAGCAGCAGGCGTTGCACCAGCCTCCCATGGTGAGTCTGGGGTCCATCCTAGGGTGGTGCAGGTATTGGTGAAGGGTGGATTGAAGGTGGAGGGGAGAGGGCGCCAGCCCAAGGGTGGCTTGTTTAGTCAATTATGTTTTTAAAGCAAGCGTTAGAGCCTGTGTTGGGTGGTGAAGGTGATGGGTTCAGCTGAACTTTATAAGAGAGGAATTTGTGTACCATGGGAGGAGTGGGGAGGAAAATCTTACTAGTTGGAGCCTTTTGCCAAACTCCACTGATAGAGCATAGGTTACTTTTTTTTGCGGGGGTGGGGGTTGGGGGGTAGAGGAGAATTTAAAGATGGTGTTTCTGTGTAGTCCTGGCTGTCCTGGAACTCTTGGTAGACCAGGGATTTGAGAGTGATTGTAGGGAGGGATTTGTGTACTGTGGGAACACTGGGGAGGAAGTTTATTGGAATCCTTTGCCAGACTCCACTGGTGGTTTCTTTTAGGGGATGCTGTGGGGGGAAGTTGAAGGATGTTTTTTTCTGTGTAGCCCTGGCTGTCTTGGAACTCTGTAAACTAGGTTGGCCTCAAACTCGGGTCTACCTGCCTCTGCTTCCAGATGGCATTAAAGGTGTGAGTTACCATGCCATTTTTTTTTAATAATTTTATTTTTATTTATTTTTAAAGAGACAGAGTCTCTAGGTAGTCCATTCCTGTTCTAGGCTATGTAGACCAGACTAGCCTCAAGCTCAGAGAATGGCTTGCCTCTGCCTTCCAAGTGCTGGGATTAAAGGTGTGCCATTATGCCCAGTTTATTTTTTGATGAGATTAAAGGTGTGTGTCACCACATCTGTCTTTAATAACAACAACAGAAATATTAAAGCCTGTAACTCAACACTCCTCCAGAAGTGCTGTTAGAGAGCAGGGAATCTCACTTGAAGGGAATAATTATAGTTATTGTGATAATCCAGGTGAGGGTTTAAGCAGTAAGCTTTCATGCACAGAAGGAGGATCTCAACATGGCCTATTTTGGAACCAGAACCAGAGGTGGAAAATATTTGGAAAATAGAGGGCTGCTCCTGACAGGAAGAGGCCAGGCACCCCGGAAGTAATTCTCCACAAGCTTTTTTTGAGACAGTCTCTACATAGTCTAGCCATCCTGGAATTCATGATGTAGACCAGGCTAGCCTCTAACTCAGACCCACATGGCTCTGGGTACTGAGACTAAAGGCATGCACCATCACACCCAGCCTCCCCACAGGTCTTATTCCAAGTCTGGCACAAGTCTACTCTGATTTATGTTGACTGCTAGCCGTGCAATGGCTTATTTTACACATGTATAGTGTACATTGAGCACCTTTCGTATTCCTCTCACACCCCCTCTGATGCCTACTCTCATGCCTTTTGAAGATAGCACACTGAGTTTAAATGGCCATGTCTTATTCCTTATCTTTTTAGGAACCCACTGAGTTTCATACATACCTGTGAGTTTTGGGGTTATTTACTAAATCATGAATAATTTACCAGTACAATTTATAGTTTTCATGGATATTGGTGTACACTGCTTAAGTTCGAAAGTACAACTGGTGTTGTGGCATCAAACTATAAATAAATAGTATTATATAAACTTCAGGTTTATGATCTTTGTATTTCTAATTTAGATCTCAGTATTAAATGTTGTTTAATTATCCTTTTGTTTGGGTTGTTTGGTTTTTGTTTTTGTTTTTTCCAGATAGGGTTTCTCTGTATAGTCCTGGAATTCACTCTCTTTGTAGACCAGGCTGGCCTCACAGAGATCTGCCTGCCTCTGTCTCCTGTACTCTGAGATTCAAAGTGTGCACAACTATGCCCCAGCAAGTAATATATTTCTGATTGTGCTTTTTCATTTCAGTCTCCAGAGACCCCACAGGCAGGAGGCAGAGGCAGGTGGATCTCTGAGTTCAAGACCAGCCTGGTAGAGAGTTTCAGAACAACCTGGGCCACACAGAGGAACATTGTCTTGAAAAAAAAAAAAAAAAAAACGGTTGCAAAGCGGTCAAACAGCAATGACTTGTTAATCTGGGGGTGAATTCTTGTCTTTATAGCTGGCTTTGCTGTGGGATTTGAGATGGGGTTTTTGCTTTGTCCTTTGAGACAGGCTCTCGCTCTGCAGCTCGGATGTGGAGCCCAGGTTAAGAGTAAACTGACTGCAGGCATGTACTGCTTCACCTTGATCAAGCATAGGGTTTTTTTTTCCCTGTTGGTCTCATTTAGCCCAGGATTTAAGTTTGAGCTTCTGATCTCTTATGGCATGCCTAACTTGTCCTGGAACTCACTTTATAGACCAAGCTTGTCTATCAAACAGACACAGTATGGATGTGGACCTCTTGGGGAGTCCAGTCGCCCCAAATACACCTTATTAGCATTCTGTTAGGTTAGGAGTGTGCTAACAATGGAATTCTCCTAAAATTTTTAATGTAACACAAGTGACTAATGACCACATTAGTATTCTCTTTAGTCTGCTGCAGTCCCTTATCTAACAACTTGCAGTTTAATTTAAATGTATCGAGTCATTAGTATTTAGAATTGTCAAAAACAAAACTTCACATGCATAAAAATGACTCATTCCGTGCATCATTAATAAAATGGTGTTTAACAATTACACATGGTCTGTATTTACTCAAATACAAACGAGGTCTGGTGGGATGGCTTAGCAGGTAAAGAGGCTTTCTGCCAAGCCTAGAGACCGGAGTTTTATCCCTGGATCTCACCTGCAGAAAGAGAGGTTTTCCTCTTTCCTTTTTTTTTTTTTTTTTTTTTTTTGAGACAAGGTTTCTTTTTGTAATGCTGGCTATCCTGGAATGCAGAGATCTGCCTGCCTCTGTCTCCCAAATGCTGGGATTAAAGGCGAGTCCCAACACACCGAGCCGAGTATGTGTATCATGTATGTGCCTTTATATGCGAGTGTGAGCATCCAGGAGGAGGTCAGAAAACAACGTCGCATGTTAGTCCTTGTCTTCTAGCTGTTTGAGTTGAAACTGGCTAGTTCTGGTTATTTGCCAGTGTATATGGCACTGGGTAAGAGATGGCTTTATTATTGAGCCCGGCTTTACATGGATTGGAATTCAGTTTGTATGGCAAATACTTTATCCACTGAAGTACCTTCCCTAACTCTAGTCTTCTCAATTTACCCATTCTGGTGTCCAGAAAGAAAGCTGTAAACTGACAGTTTGACATCCCTGTTATCATTAGCAACATGGTAAGCTCCATTATCAGACAAAATTCTAATAAGGTGATAAGAAGTTCTGGATGGGCCGCCACCTCCCAAGATCCAAATACTATGGCTATATAATGGCTATATAATGGCTATATAAGCAAAACCAATGAGGTCTCTTGGTGAGTGAACCATTTGTCAGGTATGGTTACTCATGCCTGTAAACCTTAGCACATAGCAGCAGGATAAGGCAGGAGGATTACTGTAAGTAGGCAACACCCTGGGCTGCACAGTGAATCCCAGCTAGCCTGGGGTTGAGAACGCAGAGCAGTTTCTTCTCTTCTCTCAGCCCGCCGAGCTCCTGTGGCAAGCCATGGTCAGTTAACCAATGGCCTGTCCTGGGGGTCGGGGTAAGAAATGTGTAGAACTTAGACGTGGGGTAGAAGGGAGTTTGTTCTCACATGACTTTTCTTGTAGGATAATGAGATGTTGGTGCCAGTGTTGAGTATGCCCGTGTCTTCTGGAAACAGCGGATTCCATCAGCCAGCAGCCACTCTGTACTTAACAGAGATGATGAGGCCCTACATGGCATCAGCTGAGGAATTCAGATCCAATGAGGGAGAATGGGAGTCACAGTTCGTTAGGGCACTACCTGAGCATGGTGCGAGGCGCCCCTCCCAGCTGACTGTTACACCTTCCCAGAATTATTGTCAGAGATCGATTGGGAGGGGATCCCAGGTGATGCCAGTCGGAAGTTCAGGTACTCTGGGAGTGACTATTGGCTTTGGTGAGAATCTGATGTCTCATGGTGGCCTGCCAAGCCCAGCTTCCTGTGGAGTCTCAGTGATGGCCCACAACAATGCCCCAACAATGCCTTACTCTGTACCTGCCACTCCAGGCTCTTTAAAACATGGAATAATATTGGTCCCAGGCGGTGTGCCTTCCTCTGGGACCCATGCTGTGACCCCCTTTGTAGATCAGATGTTACACTCCATAAATGACTGCAGTCCTGAGATGCACCCAGCTAGGTTCCAGCAATTGGTATCTTTAGACTCCCAAGATTCACTTGAGACCCAGTCAAATGTCCAGGAAGAACCTTTCGTGTATGAGCAGCCTACACCTGCTCCACAGGAGACAGAGAGGCCCAGTACGTCAAGTGGGGCAACCGGGAGTCAGCCCCTAGTTCCAAGGCCTTACGTCTGCTCATATGAAAACTGTGGAAAAGCTTATACCAAGCGCTCTCACCTCATGAGTCACCAACGCAAACACACAGGTGAGTGAGGTATTAGGTGGAAAAAGGGATACAGAAAGGGATCTCTGTTTTTCCTAAACTTCTTATAGAGTTATTTTATTATGTGAATGAGTGTTTTGCTTTTATGATTGACTCTGTACCACATGCATGCCAGGTGCCCACAGACACCAGAAGAAGGCTTGGATCTCCTGAATGGAACTGGAATTACAAATGCTTGTGAGCCACCATACGTAGGTGCTGGGAGTCGAACGTGGGTCCTGCAAGAGCAACAAGTACTTTTAACTGTAGCAGTAATTAATCCTACTCCGTTGACACTGTTGGTGAAGTCCTATCCACCCTGATATACTGGGATCCCCAGTGAAAGACACGCACACAGCCTTTAATATGCCTTCAACAGCTCAATGGCTGGACTACTTCTCAACCTCCACCTGGTCAATATACCTCCTTCTAATATTCCCAAGTTATTACTTACTAGAAACTATATTCCATCTTGGGTGCCCTGGACCCAAACGTGCAGCCCTCTCGGGCTATATTCCCCCAGTTCCTACATAGCAGCTATGCTCTCTGTCCTGGCACCTCTCAGCCGTGGTGTCTCCTCTTTTCCATCTCCTGGCATGGCTGATCTCTCTTCCTTCTCTGGTCCTTTGCCTGGGAATCCTAAAAGTCCCACCTCTGTCTCTCTGCCCAACCATTAGTGGCCAGCAACATTATTTACCAATCAAAACCAACTGGGGGTAGGGTTTCCTTGGTGTCTTACTGCAGATGTATGGATTCTCCTGCAATTTTGGGGTCCCGGATGAACATAATACAAGCATAACTTCTGAGCCAGTTGTCAAGCTCATCTTTTTGATTTATGCAGGACCACTGGTTTGCTCAGGACTACCCTTTCTCTTCTAAGCTTGGAGCCTAGCCCTCCTGGCCCACTAGCCTGCAGTCTCATCTAGTGGCCTTCCTTTCCCACCTTGTGGCTTTTTCTACCTAATTTAACTCTTCCCCACTCTCTCCCTAGGTGAGAAGCCCTACGCATGTGACTGGGAAGGTTGCACATGGAAGTTCTTCCGCTCTGATGAGCTTAGACGACATAAACGGATCCATACCAGATGCCGACCATATAAGTGTGACGAGTGTGATCGAGAGTTCATGAGGTCTGACCATCTCAAGCAGCACAAAAGAACTCATCTGCCCAAGTAAGACTTCTGCAACCTCAAGCTGACAGTGGACAGACAGACGGGGTAGACGGTTCTCTTGCTCCTGGTCAGGAGCTTTAGCTCTCTTTCCTGTAGTCTCTAACCCAAGATTCTGTTGCCCAAGACCAGATCATCTCTGGGGTAGGTGAAGGTTCAAATGGAAACAAGAAGATTAGGAAGTGGTGGAGAAGCCCACATGAAACTCTGGACATCATCATGGATTCCTCGAAATCTGGTACCCTCCCCTGTCTGAGATTACCGACTTCTGCCAGATGAGAAGGCAGAGGCAGAGATAGGATTTTACTAGAAAGCTCTTATCTCCTGTCAACCCGAAGCATGAAACTCTCTCATGCCTGCTCAGCGAAAGCCCATGTTCTCTCCCTGGGTCTTCCACAGTTTCCAGGTCCAGACCATGGGAAAGGTCTTTGAACACTATGCTTTTAACATCTTAGTGCTGGAACATACTGGACATATAACATACTGCATCAGATTACCTCTGGCCTTTCCTGTCCACATGCCCAGAGTTTGTCTCTTCCTTCCACACTCTTGGAGAGAATGCCCGTTTCAAGACATGGCATCTGGCATTTAATAGGGCCACCAAAACCAAGTCTTTTGAGAAGACTAATCTGAATGGGAGAGAGGCAGGCAGCAAATCTCTCCTCCACCCCCCACCCCACCCTACCCCATGAATTGTTGCAAGGCATCGCATCTCTCTGACAGCACAACCTGTGGGGAGACCTGCCAAACAGCCAGAGGACATGCCTGCATCTTCAAGGTTGCCCTTCTTGGAACTGTTGCCTTGGTCCATTTCCCAATCTTTCCCTTCCACTTGGTGTTCTTCCTATACCTTGCTTTGAATGTCCCAAATAAAATTGCGTAGGCTGTTTCGATGGCCTGGGGGATGGGAGGGCTGAGGACAAACCTCACAGTAATTCCAGGTGGCCAGTTGTCATTATGTGCACAGGTGCGGAGGTCAGAGACAACTTTTGAAAGTCCATGATCTAGTGTGTGGGTCCCTGAGATTGAACTCAGTCTGTCAGCCTTGGCAGCACCTTTCCTTCTTGAACCATCTTGTTGGCCTTTGTTTTGCTTTCGAGACGGGTCACACTATGTAACCTAGGCTGACTAGCAGCCTTCTTGTATTCGACTGGAAAGTTCTGGAGTTACAGGTAAAAACCTCCCAGCTGGCTTCGGGTTGCCTCTCCTGCTCAGCTTTCTGGTTTTGAGGGACAGTAACTATCCTGATAACCCATCCTGACTGTTATCTAGACCTTCTGTATTAAATTAGCCATTTTACTAAGCATTAAGCTAACAGAACAGCTTGGCCTTGATTCATGCATCCTGTGCCGGCTCAAAGATTAAATTGAAAAGTAGGGAAAAAAAAAAAAAAAGAAAAAAGAAAGAAAAAAAGAAAAGGAAGTAAAAGGGTTTGGTGATGCCAGGCCAGTAAAGAGTCAGATCCCAAGTGTCATGTCTGCCCTGCAAAGTGGGTTTCTTAAGAGCTGGCACCTTCTATAGATATTCTATAGTCTTAGTCTTGTGCCAAGTATTGACTATAGAAAGGTGATGCCATCTTAGGCTTAAAGGGACCATGTTTGGCCTAACTAGGTGCAGTGCCCTCTGGCAAGTTCTCAAGAGTCAGTCCACATGCCTCCACAACACAGGATTTAAGGGTCTGAGGGAGAGCAAAAGGGTGTGCCAGGAACAAAAGACCTCAAAAGATGTTGTCATAATCAGACCTAAAAAACTTAGCCATGCCTCATTCTCTGGACATGTCCTTGTTCTTGGTTGAGCCCTGCACTGGGCACTGAGGGTTTTTAGAGGCAAAGTCACCATGAGTGTTAAGGAACAGAAAAGACCACGGGCAAAACTTTGTGATCAGTGCAGTCAGGCTCCAAATGCTCTGTGTAACTCAGAACTTACTCTGAGGCTCTGGGCGAGCCCAACAGCCTTGGCTGTGCTGGCTCTGTTCTGCATGGTCACTGACTGGGTCACTAGACAAAGCAAGTGTACGCAGCCATTCTGACATTATGTTAAGCATTAAGAAGGGCTTCCCTGTGTTGAGCTCCAGTCAACTGAGGTTAGGAGTGCCAGAAGTCTCTTGTTCCTAGGTAAATACCAGTCTGTTCTGTGGGAACAAGCCATCTGGGGAAACAGTAGGCCAGAACTGGGTTCCATCTTTCCCATGACCATGTGTGAGTCCAACAGACAGGTTTGTTAGGATGCAAGATGAAAGGTCTCTCCCAGATAGCAATACTTGCCAAGGGTGAGCTGGAGAGCAGTGGTGACCAGAACTGACCCCTGCCTGTAGATGTCAGAGCTACTGAAAGCCATGAGAAAATACTGTAAACTATCTTGGTGTGACCAGTCGTATATATGGTACAATATATTTGCCCCTTTTTAAGTCATTTGAGTCTCTTTGAACCTCCAGAGATGAGACCGTTCTTGGATTTTGATAACTGATACTGTTATTGTCTTTGTGTGTGAACCCGTCCCTAAACACTGCAGTGGTCAGTTTTATATGACTTTACTGTTTTTACTCTGTCTGAGCGCCAGTAAATTTTAATACAAAGATTTTGTCTTAAAAGTTTGGAATTTTTTTGGTCATGTTGTTTTGTCAATTTCTTCCTGTGGTGATTTGTGGTGATTTGAATGAGAGTGGTGCCCACAGGCTCACGTGCTTGAAGGCTTGGTTCCCAGTTCGTGGGACTGTTTGGGAATGAGACTGAGGACTGCCTCTGGATGGAAGACAGATGAATGAGTTTTTTATTTATTTATTTATTTATTTTATTATTATTATTATTATTATTATTATTTTGTTTTGTTTTTCGAGACAGGGTTTCTCTGTGTAGCCCTGGCTGTCCTGGAACTCACTCTGTAGACCAGGCTGGCCTCGAACTCAGAAATCTGCCTGCCTCTGCCTCCCAAGTGCTGGGATTAAAGGAAATAAAGAATTTTTAAAGATCCTTTTTTCTTAACCTTAGTTCTCCATGTTCTGAAGAGAGGCTCCTGAAGCTGTGTCACAAAGAGTGACTGCCTAGAAAATGTTTGTTCCATGCTTTGTCTTTTAATCCTAATTCTTTGCGCCTGAGTTGACTCACTCCTTGAGTCTGTCATGGACAGTGACTGCTTAAAAAATACCTGTCCCAGAGCCCTCTACCTCAGGGCCTCGCTGCTCTGATCCTCCCCAGCACTCTCCCACAGTTGGGTGGACTGTGGTATCCTTCTGAATCGGAGCCGCTGTCTGGCGGACCTTGGGAGTCATCCTTTTGGGTGCGCCTGAGAAATTCCAGAGACAAGCCTCTGGGAGTCACTTTAAAAAGTGCTCTGGGAGCTGGGCGATGGTGGCGCACGCCTTTAATCCCAGCACTTGGGAGGCAGAGGCAGGCAGATTTCTGAGTTCGAGGCCAGCCTGGTCTACAGAGTGAGTTCCAGGACAGCCAGGGCTACACAGAGAAACCCTGTCTCGAAAAACAAAAACAAAACAAAACAAAACAAAAAAAAAGTGCTCTGGGATTCGAAATGCCTTTATGCACTCCGGGCAGCCACTCTCAACGCTCCTGAAAACCCCGTAGGTAGGCCTACCTCCCTCTGAAGAGTCAGCGTCCTCTCTTCAGCGATCTCCTCGAGTCCCTGAACGCTGCCGGCGGAACGAATAGTCTCATCTTCAAGCTCCTCAACGTTGGTCGCCAAAATGTCCTGTCCAGCAGGACATTAAACAGGGGTCCGGGAGGTTACTTGGAAGAGAAGATGGGGAACAGGCGAATGCAAAGAACGAGCATGAGCGGCTTGTCTATAGGCTGATCAAACTGAAATTTTTACTTTTTCACACACGGGTTATATACACAAAAAGGCAGGATGTGGGGAAGGGGATGACGCAGGAGCGTAGGTGTTCAGGGGGAGGACAGATATCTTCCAGAACAGTGTGTCAGCTGGGTGAAGGTTCAGGGGACAGGCCACTATGACTCCGCCTATGATTCACTTGTCCTAATCTAAGTTGGTACTATCTACCAAGGTCACCTATCTACCAGGTCTACGACTAGAGCCTGACAACTATCCACAGAGCTGTTTGTTTACAATAGCTTCTAGCCATCTGTTCTAGTGTCTTTCCACAGAGACCCAAAACTTTGTGCTAGCAAGCATGCATGTTAGGCCTACCGCTGGCTTCAGGCCTATGGCTGATTCCAGGCCTTCAGTGTATAGACAGAGATGCCGCTGACAGTCTAGAACTTGTTGTTTGCTTTGAACTTGAGGTAATTCTCCTGCTTCAGCCTCTTGAGTGCTGAGATTACAGGCATGCACCACCACACCTGGCTGGCATGGACTTTACTTGATTGAACGATGAGGTGTGCTGAGGTTTTTGTTTTGTTTATTTCTGTACTGGTCGAGCAAGTACTCTCTTGCTGAGCTGTATCTCCAGCTTTTTACTTTTTAAATTAAATGAAACAGGGGCTCCTTAAGTTGCCCAGGCTAGCCACCCAGGCAGTGGATTGCCTTAATGCCTTGCACTTAAAAAAAAAAAAAAAGATTTATTTTATGTATGTGAGTACACTGTAGCTGTCTTCAGACACACCAGAAGAGCGCATCAGATCTCATTACAGATGGTTGTGAGCCACCATGTGGTTGCTGGGAATTGAACTCAAGACCTCTGGAAGAGCAGTCAGTGCTCTTAACCACTGAGCCATCTCTCCAGCCTTGCCTTGCGCTTTTTAATTGTTATCCTGCCTCAGTCTTCCAAGGATGAGGTCCAGCTTACTTTAACCTTCCTTTGTCTTTGTTAGTTATCAGGAAATCGCTATGTAATACTGGGTGGTATGCGCGTAGCCCTGGCTGGCTGCCAACTCTCAGAGATCTATCTCTGCTTCAGCATCCAGAGATCTGAGATTAAAGGCACTTGTGGCTGGCTGGTGGTGGCACACGCCTTTAATCCCAGCACTTGGGAGGCAGAGGCAGGCAGATTTCTGAGTTCGAGGCCAGCCTGGTCTACAGAGTGAGTTCTAGGAAAGCCAGGGCTATACAGAGAAACCCTGTCTTGAAAAACCGAGAAAAAAAAAAGGCACTTTGGCTTTAATTTTAAGGACCTTTCTGTACTTTTTTCCAGTTTTCTCATGCTAAGGCATTATCCTAAGCACGCTGCCTGCTGCTTTGTATATTACATGTTTGTTTTCTGGCAAAGGCAAACAAAACTATTCCCAGCCCTGTATGAGTAGGAATTAATTATTCACCTACTTAAAAAATGTTTTTGACACAAAGTCTCACGTAGCCCAGGTTGACCTTTTAACTTACTATGTAATAAAGGATGGCCTTGAATTTCTGCTCCTCCTGCCTCTAACACTTAGCTACTAGGATTGTAAGCATGTATCCTGCAACTTGGTTCCGTGCTGAGGATTTGTGTGTGCCAAGTACTCTGTCAACTGAGATACATCCCCAGCTTCCATGTTACATTATTTTTTTGAGACAAGGTTTCACTATGTAACTTAGGCTGGCCTCAAATTCACAGTCCTCCTGCCTCAGCATTTTGAGTACCGGGATACAGGCAAGCACTACCAAGTCCAGTAGGTCAATTCTGATAGGTCACATACAATGTTTTCCTCTTAAGAACTGAGCTACCGGGAATGCTGAATATCTTTAACCTTCAACTGCAGTCATGTTAAGTCTCCGAGAGCCGGTTGTCAGAAGTGACTACTTGATTTGTCAGTAGGTTGTGATTTGGTGCTGAACATAGAAGGCTTGGTAAAGCTGAATTTGGTGGGTTTATAGAGGGCTGGTCTACCCTGTAGCCTGTTTTCCTGTAATACCAGTCACTTGATGGGTACAGAGAGGGCAGCTGGCCGGAGTTAGCTCCGATGGAGTTTGCCGGGTAAATTGTGAGCAGGAACAAGGCATCTTTGGGTGGGCAGGAGAAACTGTTGACCATGGAATCTAAGGAGTCCCTATGTGAAGTCTAGAGGGCCTGAAGGACAGGAGAGCTATCAATGGGTAGGTGTTAGCAGTTGGCTAGTGACCAACTCTGGGATCTACCTATCTCAGCTTCCAGAATGATGAGATTGGAGGTGTGGGCACTCCACCACACCCAGTTTACTTTAATCTGGCTAAAGCAGGAGATGAAGATGATGTTGAGGTGGGACTTGAAAGTCATTAGCTCCTTAGAGAGTTCAAGGTTAGCCTGGGCTTCTCCAGAACCTGTCTCAAAAGAAGTCAGGTGTGGCTGTACTTATCTTTAATCTCATCAAAGGCAGAGAGATGGTCCCTGAGCTTGAGACCAGCTGACCCAGCACAGTAAGGGCTACAGAGTAAGACCTTGTCTTAAAAAGAAAAAAAGTACATAGCCAGGCAGTAGTGGTGGCAAACTTGAGAGAATCTCTGAGTTTGAGGCCAGCCTAGTCTACAGAGTGTATTCCAGGACAGCCAGGGCTACACAGAGAAACCTTGTCTTGACCCCCATCCCCGAGAGTATATGACAACACATTTTTCTAGAAAACCATTTAACTAACGGGACCTGAGCAGCAGTAGATGGTGTTGGTGCCCAGTGAAGCAGCCCTGCCTGCTTTGCAGAAGTGGCTAATGGAGAATTGGGATGGTTTTTTAGTTTAGTTTAGTTTAGTTTAGTTTAGTTTAGTTTAGTTTTGTTTTGTTTTGTTTTTTCCAAGATTTGTGAGAGATCAGAGGCAGACACTGAGAGGGACTAAGCAGGGAGCTTGGAAGTTGCTGTGGGTATAGGATATTCTCAGATTGTGAGGCAGGAGTTCTAGAGATCAGAGCAGGCTCCTTTAAGAGAACAAAGAAAGGCTAGCTAGGGCCCTAACCCTGCTCAGTTAGTACTCCCAATTTTATTCATTCTTATTCATTCCTCAAAAGATTCCTGGGTGCCCAGCGTTCTTGGTGTTGGAACCACAATGGTCAACTGGATTTTAGTTTCCGGGTTAATAGAGCAGGAGGGCCTAAGCCCAAGAGAGGAGGATCGCCCCACTCTGTTTGCCTTGTGCAGAGCAGGATGAATGGGAGACTCTGGGAAGAGAGAGAGGGGATGGGTGATGTCTGGACAGCCATGCAGATTGTGGGCAGTGTTGAGTGGCAGAATTGTCCTTGCTGCCCTGCTGCTGCTGCACCTGGAAATTTCCCTGGTCCCCCTGGGGTCTGGAGAGCCTCTGTCAGGGCTGATGTAGAATACAGCCATCTTCCACAGATTGGAGAGGCTGAGGGGATGGGGATGGATGTCATCTGTGGAACTGCTGCATATGTGGGTGTAGGGAAGGGGTGTGACACGGGAGAGACATGTGTAAGTCATTCTTGAAGAACGGATCGGTCTATTCCAGGCCTTTACATACAGCAAGAGAGCAAAGTTCCCGCTTCTGTTTGCTAGTGTTTTCAGACTGGGTCTTCTGTAACTATGGCTGACCTTAAGTTCGCTGTGTAGCTGAGAATGCCCTTCAACTCCTGATCCTTCTGACTGTCTCTTAGGGACTGGGATTTCCAGGCTGCCATAACTAGCCATAAATACTTCTTCCAGGGACTGCAGAGACGGCTCAGCTGTTAAGAGCTCTTAATTTTGCAGAGGAGCTGGGTTTGGTTCCCAGCACCCACGGGGCAGCTCAAATTATCCCAACTCCAGTTTCAAGGGATCTGACACCCCCATCTTTATTCTGTTAGTTGGTTTGTTTGATTTTCTGTGCTGAGGACTGAACCCAGACCTCACTCTACTGGAATATACAACACTGCAGCGATATCTCCAGCCCTTCAGTTCTTATATGTCCTTCTATAAATCATACTTTTGCTTGTGATAAGTGTTAAAATAAAAGCAAAATGTGGGCTTCTGGCATGGTGGCACACTTGGGAGGAAAACCAAGAGGGAAGGGAATTTAAGTTCATCCTCTGCTATATAGCCAGTTGAGGTTAGCCTGAGCTACATGAGACTCTGTCTCATATATATGTATGTGTGTGTGTGTGTGTGTGTGTGTGTGTGTGTCCCAGTGTGCATGTGTGTGTATGTGTGTGAAAAATTATAAAGAATGGTTTATGTGAGGAACCCAATAAAAGACAGAAGAAAGAAGACTAGGGATAATTCACTAAAATAGAATCTGTGTGAAAAATCCCATGTGGAAACCAGTTACTTTGTGTCTTAGCTAGGGTTTAACTGCTGTGAACAGACACCATGACCAAGAGAAGTCGTAAAAAGGACCCCATCTAATTGGGTCTGGCCCTGGGTGACTCTTACACATTACCAAGTATAGCTGCAGCAGGAGGTACAACCTTAGCTATCTCTGGATCACAGCGTCTTTGTGCTCCCAGAAAACACTTCCCAGAAGATTTCGCCTCAGTGATGCTGGTCTCTTCTTAATCACCACTAATTTCTTAGCTCCAGCTAACCAGCAGCCATTGTCCCAGTAGTCCCTATTTTTCATTCTAAAGCCAGAACCACATGGCAGAAGCTGCCATGTTCTGCTGCTTGCTGGGGCTGGAACTCCTCTTCCCACCACCCCCTCATTCTATATCAGCTTTCTGTTTGACAACCACCTCTCCACCTAAGCTTGGCTTTCCTGGAACTTGCTGTGTAGATTTACTTTGGCCTCAGAATCTTCAGGGCTCTGTCTTCCTTGTAACGCTGGGGTTAAAGGTGTGTACCACCATTCCGTACCACCATGCCTGGATCTAAGTTTAGCTGTTAGGATCATGCACCAAACCCCGTACTCTATTATTTCCTAGAACATAGGATTCAGTTCCATTTCACTTCCTGGTGCCCCTGTGATACTTAAACCATATACTTCATATTTTTCTTTCTAAGCTTGCTCAAAACACTGTTCATGAAACTTAACCAGAGAACAGAGTCTCTGCTGGGCTTTTTTGAGACTTCCTTTGTCAGTACAATTAATGCAAATCTCTTTACCTTAGACTCAGGTAGACTCTCCAGACAAGGGCAAAAAGCAGCCACATTCTTCACCAAAATACCACAGAAACTGTCTCTAGGCCACATCCTGAAGTTCTTCTCCACTGAAACCTCTTGGGCCAGGTCTGCACAATTCAAATCATGCTCGCTAACAAAGTCTTCCATATTCCT
Source organism: Rhabdomys pumilio (assembly GCA_030674055.1). Lineage (NCBI taxonomy): Eukaryota > Metazoa > Chordata > Mammalia > Rodentia > Muridae > Rhabdomys > Rhabdomys pumilio. The sequence continues at coordinate 32,857,526 of JANHMN010000004.1, forward strand.
AGTAGGAGAGCCCATTAAGCCCCATTTAAAGCCACTGCTTTCCAAATCCAAAGTCCCCAAATCTACACCCTTTGGAACAAAAGCATGGTCAGGCCTATCACAGCAATGCTCCAGTACTTGGTATCAACTTCTGTCTTACAGTTTAACTGCTGTGAACAGACGCCATGACCAAAGCAAGTTTTACAAAGCACAGCGTCTAATGTGGGCTGGGCAACAGGTTCAGTGGTTCAGGCCATTATCATTAAGGCGGGAGCATGGCATCATCCAGGCAGGCATGGTGCAGGCAGAGCTGAGAGTTCTACATCTTCATCTGGAGGCTGCTAGTGGAAGACTGACTTCCAGGCAGCTAGGATGAGGGTCTTAAACTCCATGCCCACAGTGACACACCTATTCAACTAGTTCACACTTCCAAATAGTGCCACTCTCTGGGCCAAGCATATTCAAACCATGACACTTTGTAAGCTAGTTTTTAAAACTTAAAATATTTTTAAGGTTAAAAAAAAAAAAAAAAAAAAAAAAAAAAATTGGGGGTAGAGAGATGGCTCAGTGGTTAAGAGCGCTGACTGTTCTTCTAGAAGTCCTGAGTTCAATTCCCAGCAACCACATGGTGGCTCACAACCATCTATGATCCAAAGCCCTCCTCTGGTGTGCCTGAAGACAGCTACTTGTCATATACATTAAATAAATAAATAAATAAATAAATAAATAAATAAATAAATAAATGTTTAAAATAATAAGCTCACATACAACCTAACCTTTCAATTTCAGTTATTTTTTTTATCTTCTTTGAGTTTTTTGCCTGCATATAACATATGTCTGCATACCTGTGAGTTCCTAGGGAGGCCAGGCTAGGATTTGGATCTAGCCTGGAAATGGAGTTACACACAGTGAGTCACCCTCTGGGTGCTGGGAATTGAACTCAGGTCCTCTGGAGGAGCAGTCAGTGCCCTTTGCCACTGCACCATCTCTCCAGCCCTGACTGCTTGTCTCCCTGTCCTTTCTTGATCTTTGCCTGCCTCATTAGAAACAGGAATGAGTAGATGTATTATTACTCCATGCTCTCCCTCCCAGAGGGGTGTGTGTGTAACATGGCAAAGGTTCCCAGTCTTGTGTCATCTGGAGCCATTTTGCTTTAACCTAAAACTGACTCCTCTCTCTTTTTATTCCCTCTATACTTCCCCACCCCCCAAGTTCTGTGGGAAAGAAAGTACCAGTCCTGTTCTGGCCTCTCTGGGTTGTACTGCCCCAGCCAACCGCATGGTTTTGGCTTCTGTTAAACTGCTTGCTTCCTTCACACTTTACTTCCCCCTACACACTGCCAACCAGGATGTCGTTTTTCTGTGTTTTTTGCCTTTAAAAGCTCCACAAACAGACATTCTAGGCTGTTCTGTGAGAAGCGTTTTTCTCCAGCCGGTTGCTAGCTTAGTACAGACTCTCAATTTGGACTTTGGTCCTGCCGAGTGGTCTTTGGGTCCATCTGTCCCTTGCCCCCACACCCCTTTTCCCTCCATCCCCCAACTGTGAGTTGGGTGGACAAACCTTCCCTACAGTATCTAAGTAGCACAGTGTCCACACTAGAGTTTCCTGCTGTTCTCACTAGCAGGTCTTGGAGAGTATTTTATGTGACGCTAGAGCCACCAGAATCATCTCTGATCCCAATTTATGGATGCATAGTGCTTACACCAGTCTTCTACTGAAGGATGCTAGCTCATTTGCTTCCAGACAATGCCATAAGATTAGAGCTTGTTTCAGCAGATGAGTTTCTCGGTTGAGCTAAGCACTTGTCTTGGGCAGGATGATCTGGCTCAGATGGTGGGATACTGGCCCTGCATGCAGGACACCTGGGTGCCATCCTCAGCATCACATACAGCTGGCTGTGGTGACTATGCTTACTTATGACTTATGACTATGTGACATTGCTGTGGCATGGAGGCAGGGGTGCTTCACACCTGTAATTCTTCTCTCTCAGCCTCCCGAGTGCTGGAGTGAGTGACAGGTGTCCTTACCACACCAGGCCTCACCTACCTTCTTTGTTCATGGCTCCTGAATTTGAGTCATAGTTAGAAAACATTTTCTAAAACCTTTTTTCTAAAGATTTAATTGTTTATGTATTTTATGCCTATGGGTATTTTGTCTGCATATACATCTGCACACCAGAAGACACCATCAGTTGTAAGCTGCCATGTGGTGCTAGGAATTGAACTTAGAACCTTCAGAAGAGCAGTGAGTGCTCTTCGGCCTCTCTAAACTCTTATTTAGAGGAATTTCACATCTTCCTCCTAGTAAATAAATAACCATGTACATTACACTTGTTATTTTTAACTTTGTTTTTTTTTTTTTTTAATCTTTTTTTTGGTTTTTCGAGACAGGGTTTCTCTGTGTAGCCCTGGCTGTCCTGGAACTCACTCTGTAGACCAGGCTGGCCTCAAACTTAGAAATCTGCCTGCCTCTGCCTCCCAAGTGCTGGGATTAAAGGCATGTGCCATCACTGCCTGGCAACTTTGGTTTTTCAAATTATAAATATTTTTGGAAAGAAATACAGTTTTACAAGAAACTGATTTCTTTTCTTTCAGAACTGTTGGCTCACATACCAGCGCTAGGAGGCCTGGAAAAACACACACTTTTAATCCCATCACTGGGGAGGCAGAGGCAACATTTCAGAGCATTTAAGACCAGGTTTGGCTACAGAGTCTGACTTTGTTATGAACAAACAAACAAACACACATAAATTATCTGAAGTCTACTATCTAAAATGAAAAGTTTGCCAAACTAGCACTAGGCCAATTCTTTTGGCAAAACCAGGGAATGGGAAGTTACGTACAGGAAGTCCATGGAACCTCATAGTATCTCTTATTTAGTTCTGTAACGCTCCAACTGGCCATCTCAGTTTGACAGTGGGAACTAGCTGGCAGACAAAGGCTCCAGGCAGGCTCTTGAGCTGAATGAAACACAGAGTAGCCATCTCCTGGAAGACTGGATTCCAGGATACACAGAACTCCTGATGCCCTTGGTGTCCTAATGGGATGATGCTGTGTTTACAGCTGTCTTTACCTTTGCTGTGTATTTCTGCTCAGCTTTCTCTACTCTGCAGACAGATTCTTTAACTAATGTGCAGGCAGATTCATAGCATGGCTTCTGATTCCTTCTTAGTCAGAATTCTGCACTGTCACAGTCCAGGCCCCATGGTGTAATGCTTGATGCCGATTCCCCAGGATTCCTAGATGGATCCCGCCTGTGTACTTGTCGGCAGGTGTATTGGCTTGAGGCTCGTCCACTGACGCAGCCATATTTACTTCCAGCTACATGTTCTCTTGCAGTTTGCTGATTGTGCCTTTGACTAGTTGGCCATATGCACCATTTTCTAAAGTTTATTTTTGTCCCAGTAATTTATCTTTTTTTTTTGGTTTTTCGAGACAGGGTTTCTCTGTGTAGCCCTGGCTGTCCTGGAACTCACTCTGTAGACCAAGATGGCCTTGAACTCAGAAATCCACCTGCCTCTGCCTCCCAAGTGCTGGGATTAAAGGCGTGCGCCACCACGCCCGGCCTCTTTTTTTTTTTTTTTAATACTTATTTTTATGTGTATGAGTGTTTTGCCTGCGTGTATGTATGTGTACTTCCTCCGTGCAGGTCAGAAGAGGGCGCCAGATCCTCTGGAATTAGAGTTACAGACAGTTGTGGGCAGTGTTGGGGTTGGGAACTGAACCAAGTCCTTTGTAAGACAGACAAGTAGTCTTAACAGCTGAGCCGCCTCTACAGTCCCCTCCTCCCTTTGTTTTTGTCAGTCAGGGTCTCACTGTGTAGATCACGCTGGCCTGGAACAGAGAGATGTCTCTGCTTCTGCCTCCAGAGTGCTGGGTTTAAAGGCATGTACCACACACTCAGCCTTCATTTTTTAAATGATTATAAAGTTTCTACTTCTATCTGCCTGCAGATTATCTTTCTCCAAGCTTCTGCTTCTCTACAATCCACCAGTCCTATCTGACTCATTGATTTTGAAGCTACAGTGTAGCCTATCGACCACATCTCTGACAGGGCACCCATCAAGGCTCACCCACAGCAGCGTCTACAGACCTCTGCTGACTCCCAGAGTTTGTCTCCCTTGACTCTTAGCCCTCTGCCCTACTGTGGAAATCTGGAGACAGTGACTCGAGATTCCTGTGCCTACCCCTACACACACACCCAGACATGCCTCTGCTACCTGGAGATTTGTTTCCTGATTGTCTAATCTCAGTTTCCCAGTGGCTACAAACCAGCAAACTTCTGCAACTGTGTATTCTCAGCTGTCTTCTAGGCATGCACTCTGCTCATTGTCATGTCTATTAATGAGTCCATTAAGTTTTAAATAAAATGTAATGGGGGCCTTTAATGCTTTAATGTGAAATACTTTGTGGATTGTTATGGGTTTTAGTGAAATTTAAGGGAAATGATTGGGGTTTTAGGATAGGTTGGGAATATGTTACCATTTAAGTTAATGGAATATAGTCTCCTTTTGTCCAAAAATTCATGATCCAGTATATTAGCTGTAGATAATGAGGGATAATTAATATCTTTTCTTTTTATAGTTGTTGCAATTATTGCAAAACCCAAGCACAACGTTTCCCTGGTCTCTTAACCCTACCTTAGAGAGTCTTGTTATGGGTTCTCTTTTGTTTCAGTTGTGTTTTGGATCCTGAGTGTCCTCTGATGGCCCATGTGTTGAATACTTAGTCTCCAAGCTGAGGTGACAGTGGAGGTGATGGAACCATTGGGGCCCAGTAAAAGGAAGTTGGTCCTTCGAGGGCATGTCCCAGTGCCTCCTCTCCTTTCCATTCTGGGTTTCCTCTGCTGAATGTTGCCATGACATGCTGAGAACCTTAAACTCAAACACAATGGGGCCAACTCACCATGGGCTGATGCCACCAAACTGTGAACCAACATACTACGTATTTCACTGGTTTTGTTTTGTTTTTTGTTTGACATGATCTCCTGTAGATAAGGCTGGTCTCAAACTCAAGGCCTTGAACTTTTAACTTGTGGTCTTACTGTGTCTACTTCACAAGTATGGGCTATAAGCGTGCACCACCACACGCAGCACCATGTCATTGTAAGTTAACCTAGGAGTTTTGTTACAGTGAACGAAGTGGACACTGTGGTCTCATCAACACCATGGATGAATGTAGAGAGAGAACAGCAAGTGAACCAAGTCTACACAGAGAAACCCTGTCTCATTTGACCTTGTCTGCCCTGTTGATGACTGCTAGAGGCCCACTGGTTCTGTCGTATAAAGCACACGAGCTTAACCAGAAAGGCTATACCTTTGAATGGGGTTTATTCATGCAAGGCCTGGAATTCTTCAAGGAATCACTTCTCCTAGAGCCTGTGAATCCAACCTCTCAGTCCTCCAACCTGAGCTGATGACAGGACACTGACCAGAGACGATGCTTGGATTTGGAATCCAATAAGCTCTGGAAAGGCGCGTTTACTTTGCTGGTGTTTCCAATGCACAAAACTTAGTAGTAGTAATAATAATAATAATAATAATGTTATTATAATAATGTAATAATTATATAAATTATAATAATAATGTAATAATTATATAAAATATAAGCAATATATGTTATATGTCATATACAAATATATATTTATATAAACATAATTAATAGTAATAATAATAATGATATTTGTTTCAGGTTGGTAATTGGTTTTGTCTTTGAGACAGGGTCTCTCCAGGCTGACCTGGACTTGAGACCCTCTTGTCTCAGTTCCTGAATTCTGGTATTATAGACATGTGCTATCATGCCCAAGGCAGTCATCTATGTAGACCTAAAACTTTGCCACACTTTACCATTTGACACCGAACTACCTCCTAAAGATCAACGTGCTCCAGTTAAAGATGAGAAGCCAGAATATCTGGAAGGGTGGGAAGATATGAGCCTCCTCCTCGAACAGGGATTGCAGATAGCCTCCTGACAGCTGAGGTCCACTCTGCCAAGGCTGACAGTACAGATAACAAACAAACAAACACCGGCTCAGAGAGCTTCCCCAGGCACCAGCAAAGGCCCAGAGGCAACAGAATAGACGGAAACTGTATCTCTGTAAACAAGTTTCCATAACCCTGCAGAGACACACCTGTGGCTGCAACTACGATCTTTTAGTAAGTTAGGTGGCCTCAGGGCCTTCCTCATCCACTAAATTTGACAGCTCTTCCCAAATTGGTCTCAGTTTTCACCTCACTTCATTCTGGCAGGCATCCCATGAATTTAGGCTTCCCAGATGGTAGTAGAATTGCCTTAGGATCCAACTGATAAGGAAGAGAAATTAGACTTCAGAGCCCAGCTTCCAGCTCTGGCTAGAACTCTAGCCCCAGACACTCTTGCTGGCTTTGGAAGAAGCCTGAATTAAGACTTCAGGGTCAGGCTCCCAGTAGGCTCACCCATCAGGAGGGATGACCACCACACTTGACTTGAGAGACTTCCAGAGCTTGAGGCGTCAGCCTCGACAGGAAGCTCATTCAGTCATGCTCTTGAGCTTCACCAGCTCGTGCAGAATCACGGACACTTGTTCCTGTGATAGCCTTGGAGGCTCTGCACTTCTGCTGTGGATGGGACTCACTCCCCAGCTGCTCCACTCCTGTGGTGACCTGCAGACTTGCTGTGCAAGGAACTGCTTTGTTGGCACCCCAAAATCCCCAAGGGAATACTTTTGCACTCCACACTTTTCAGAGCAATAAGGGTTCTAAGCTAGCTTCCTGCGCTCCCTTTGGTTTAAACCTGTTCTGTGTAAATTCCACTTGGCAATCGGCTTTAAGTTGTTTTCCATTTTAGATTGTCAATGCTGGGTTCAGGAACTGCCCCACAAACCATAAGAACTCGGATCTGGGTCAGACGGGGATAGTTTATTGAACTCACTCCCTAAGACTGACCCATCAGGGATAGATCTCAGATTTCAGTCCCTGGAGGTAAGACTCAGAACTTTGATCAGGTTTCTCACTATAAAGGGGGAAAAACAAAACGAGAAAACAAAACCAAGAATGAGTAAATAGGCGCGTGCTGGACGCACTGCCTCATGGTCAGCCCTGACTCAAGTCATTTTAGACAAAGCAGTTCAGATTGACCTTTAATTTGATGGGTCCTAAGTGAAGTTTATGGTTGTAGAAGTTCTTCAGGTTAAAAGAAAAAAACTCAAAATATACAGAACATAACAGGGTGTGTAGTCAGCATGACACTGCTCTGAGTCTAGTTATTTTTCTAAGTCAATGAGTGGCAGGCATATTACAGCTATGGAGTTGGGGGAGGCCTTAACAACTAAGCCTATTGTATTCTTTGATGTCTACCTGCTTTGTTCTTAGAGGAGGGTGGGATAAGAGCCAGGCCAGAGACAGGATGTGGTCTGCACTGACTGCCTCGACAGGGGGTATGTGGGTTAATAGTGGGGATCTTTGGGCTATGACGGCTTTCCCTCCCACGTGTGTTCTCAACTTCTTTTTGTGTTGTTGTTGTTTGCTGTTGTTGGTTTTCAAGACAGGGTTTCTCTGGAATAACCCTGGCTATGCTGGAATTCCTTCTGTAGACCAGGCTGGCCTCACAGAGATCTGTCAGTGCTGGGATTAAAGGTGCAGACCACCATGCCTGTCTCCTACATTCACACCTTAATAAACTGGTGGTTATGGTGTTGGGATCATCCAACTAGACGACTGTGTACTATCTGTCCTTGTCCCCCACAGACTCGCCATTGGCTAGAAGGGGAGCTCTGTGCAGTCTCCAATACCATCAGATCAATGGAACTGGCAAGTAGATGTTTCACTGGAGTCTTAGACTCCTGTTCCGCCTTTCTAGAGCAGACAACAGTAAGCTATAGCACAAGTTTCCTTAAATGGCTTTGATGTTTGATATGCTGTTGCCTCAGGCTGATTAGCCATCCTGGGTCACGTCCCTTCAGTATCTGGCTCCTTTGAGAACGTTATGGCCTCAGGCTCTGAAGAGCAAAGGGTGGAAAGGAAGAGTTCAGCTCCAGGCTGGATTACTTAGTTCCAAGAACAGGCAAATGTGCTATTAGGTGAGCCTTAAGGGCTAAACCATCTGCCTGATGCGGTGCTATACTTTGTAGTCAGGGCTTTAGTCTTCTGAAGAGAGCTGGAGTCAGGATTACTAACTTGACAGAATCAAGGAATAATACTTACTCATACCTGCTTCGGAAGCAAATGAACTAATATTCATAGGTCAATTTAAGCAGGGCCACAGACAGCTCGTGAGTCTGCTCTTCCTTGCCTCCACCTCCCAAGTACTAGAATTACAGTGGTCCATATAATTATCGCCATGTCCAGTTCAGTGCTGTGCTGTGCCTCAAACTCAGGGCTGTGAGCGTGCTAGGCAAGTACTTTAGTGTGCGCTCACTATACACTACTTACTAGTGTGTAACTGAGCTATACTTTAGACGGGTGAAACAAGTTTACTCTAGACAGTCAGCAAGGGGCAGCAGATGCCTGAAAGTTATTGAGTTGGTTCCCCAAGATCAGAAAAACTGGAGTGGGTGTGGTCTCAACCGCATGTCCCTCACCTGCACTGAGGCTCCTGCAGCTCGGAAGCCAGGGCATTATGGGGTTTATTACTTTTAGTATCTGTCTGTCTGTCAGTCTGTCAATCTATCTATCTATCATCTATCTATCTATCTATCTATTTTTATTTACTTATTAAGGCTTTTTAGAGACAGGGTTTCTCTGTATAGACCTGGCTGTCCTGAAACAGGTCAGGCTGGCCTCAAACTCAAAAACTCTCCGGCCTCTGCCTCCGGAAATGTTGGGATTAAAGGTGTGTGTCACCAGCACCTGGCCCAGTCATTTACTTTTAATTGTGAGCATAGGAATGTCTCCGTGTGGATATATGTATGTGTGAGTGCTGGAGTTCAGAACAGGGTATTGGACTCAAGCCCCTGGAGCTAGAATTACAGGTGGCTGAGAGTTTCCCAGCGTCAGCACTGAGTATTCAGCTTGGATCCTCCAGAGTAGCATGTGTTCTTAGCTGCAGAGCCCCTACCCTGGGGTTTGTACTGGGAACTTAACCTGTTTGCTAGGCTAGCAGAAGGCCCTGGAAACTGTGGTGGGGTGTCCACCAGAGAAGGCTGCTTGGAGTGGTGGGAGGGCTATTACAGTTCCCTATGGGCTTAGTGACTGCGTCAAATCATGGACATATCCTACTTTAAAGAGGTGCAGTTGATCCTAAGAACCACTAATTTTACTGAAGTGATACATAATTGGCAATGTAGTTTAAGATGCAGGACCCTATCATTAACCCCATCCTACTGAGAATTAAAGGCCCAGCCAGTGCTGTAGTGGAGTAGTCAGTCAGAGGAGCCCAAACGACTAACACGGTACCAAGCTGTCTATTTGATGTTTTGCTTCTTTCTCTGAATGAGGTTTTTCCCAACCACGGCAAGATTTTTTTTTCTAATTACCCCTGACCAATTAACATAGAAAAAACAGGTTTTTTTTTTTCCGAAGCCAAAGTCCCCTTGTCTCATAGAAGTAAGTTTATGCCTCTTTGATTTTGTAGGACCAGTGCTGTAAAAGAATCTAACTGTTGATTTACTCAGAAATGAAAAAACTATAATATTTCTAGGTCCTGACTGACCTGTCTGCTTAGTTTTGAGAGCATCAAGAGAGGCACATTTAATAGTCTCAGGGGCCCAGTAAAATTCCTGCTGTCCAGGTGAGTTCACCTGCAAGGCAAAATAGCTGGCATCTGAAGACGGGCAAGTGCTTAGGTCAAGGACTGAATATTAGAAGAATTTCAGTCTCTTATAAGTCCTCTAATGTTAATTTGGGATACCCTAAGTCACGGTGAATTTTGTCAGTCAATGGCCTGACAGGTTAGTTCCTAGCCAGGTGTAGTAATGTTTGGGTGTCTAAGCAGAATCAGCAGAGCTGCCTGCTTTCTGTCTGGGAATGGCTAACTTTATCCTCATGAACCCTTCATGTGTCATAGAGTCTGACGCCCCAGGTTTTGCTGTTTTCCAAAAACTAGAATCTTCCTTAAGGAACTTTCCAGGAAGCCTCAGTCTCACAATCCTAATTTTTTGCAATGGGAACCCCCTTGTTCCTGGCATAAGGGGACGCAGCCACTGGGCACATATAGAATTGTAAATTATGTATTTATATCTCAAAAGATAAATTTCTGTACTTCTCCAATACAACCAGACACTTGAAGTGGGCTCAGGTGAGTGGAACTCAAGATGAATATGGCTGCTGGTCTGTACTGACAGGAGCTAATACCTTCCTCAATTTTCAAGTCCAGGCCTAAGGGTGGTGGGGGTTAGACCATAGCCCTATACTCAACCACATAGGACAAAGCACAAGACTCAGCAGGAGGTACAGGGACAGGGGGTAGAAGGCCTGGGACACAAGGAATCCTTAATTTCCACAGGCCCAGAATCTGGGAGATAGTCCACTGGGCAGCAGCTTCTGTGGTATTCTACTTCCAGGCCTGGGTGTGGTGGATCCATGATGTAAGGCCAGCTACCTTCCCAGCCATTGGGATGGTGAGAATCACTGTGTGGGTCCTTTCTATGTTGGTTCCAGTGCCCTTTGACCATCCTTTTAACCCAGATGGTATCATCAAACTCTTAGGTGAGATGTGGTGGAGTTGGAGGTCCGCTGGGTCTCTGGGCTAGCCTGATGATAGCCTTTGTGAAGGACTGGATGGCCTGGAGTGACTTGAGGAAGGAATGATTAGAGTTCTCACAACTTGTGCTCTCTGATCCTGGGAAGCAGTGAGAGAGGTCTTCCTAACATAATCTCATAGGGGTAAATCCCTCCCTAGGTGGGGTTCACACATCCAAGCAAAGCAAAAGAAGGCGGTCTATCCACGCTTTATTGGCCTCTTGTGACAGCTGTGTTAGAGTTTCCTTTTATGTTTAGTTTATTTTTTTCTACCTGCCCAGAACTTTTTACACATAATTAAGTTTTCCATGAAATTCTAAATGTTTAGCTATTGAGAGGTTTTCACAGTGAAACCTAGGCCATTGTTGGACTCAATTGCTAGGGGGCGGGGGATGAGTCAGGAGGAGCTCCAGAGCTCCTGTATACACAAGTTCAGTCTAGATGCAGAATGCTTCTACCCACCAGGGGAAAGCATCTATAGATACTAGCATGTCCACTTAGCCTCCCCTGGCAGGCTGATCTCAGGGAGGTCTGTTTTCCTGGGGTTTGCCAGTGTGTTGTCTCTCATTCAGACCCCCTCCTGGGTAAGGGCTCTCTGTTTTGGACTTGCTTGAGCACAGATCTGGCTGAGACATCCCACACTAGGCATCCAGGCTATACATACCTTAGTCTGAGCAACTGAGAAAGTTTGATGGACCTCGGATGAATAGCCTGGTGCAGGGCAATTACCAGAGTGCTGTCAGTTGTTTCTGAGATTTTTCTCTCTAGTGTCCTCCATCCACCAGTGGATCTGAGCTGTGCGGTTTTTCTTTACCATGGAGTCTCACACAGCACCATCACTTATCAATCTTAGGATCAGTTGTTGGACAGCCAGGTCCATGGCCCAGGAATAGAGGACAGTAATTTGTAGGGGAAACCAAATAGCCTTTTGGAGGCAAGAGGTTTTTTCTTTTATTTCATGTCCTTTCCCCAGTAATGGAGAAGCCAGCTTTTTCTACAGCTCATACTGTGGACATGTGTGTTTATAAATGCATAAGATCTGTCCCTGTGTAGGGTGGTGGGCTTTCCTTTCCTCATCTGAGAACCTGGGTCAGAATGATCAATATTGTCCTCCTTGCTGAAGTACCTGGCTTGAAGCCAAATCATAGCAGCCACATACCTGGTTTGATTTTTTATCTTGTGACAGTGATGGATGAAGACCTGAGGGCTGTCATCAGGCAAGAGGGTAGCAGAATTGATGACAGTGAGGTTTTCAAACCAGATTCATGGATGGCCCAGGAATGGGGCCTGCTACTGGGTCACACAGGCACTAAACTGCCAGTGTCTAACCTCCCTTTGTGTCTGTCCATTAAAAAGCCAAGACAGGCTGACTCGTCTAAGACAGCATACTTGTTTCTCTTGAAGAGTAGGAGTCATGAGCGTCTGCAGCAGGTTTTGCATAGGCAGGAAGGCATATTCCTGGATGACTGACAAGGTACCTGGATGCCTGGACCAGGGACATCCACATGGCTTCCAGCATCAGCCACAGAGCTTAGCATGGCCCAGACCTTTTCTTTTCTTTAGCAAACACTTGAGGGGTGAATGAATGTGAAAGCAAGCAAGCTCTCACAGAGAAGGATCCTGTGTTGTGTGCAGTTTTGCTCTACCTGCCTTTGCTCTAGGAAGTGACTTTACTACCAGCCCCTCCCAGCTTCCCTTGAATCCTCTGATTAAAAGATACACGCGCGCGCGCGCGCGCGCGCGCGCGCGCGCGCACACACACACACACACACACACACACACACACACACACACACACACAGTGGTTCATTATCAGCTTGCCTTCTTGGCTCAATTGCTGGGCTCTATCTCCCACCTGGGAAACTCAACCTTGTCATTACTCTTAGCTCCGCACCTCCCCCTGCCCTTACTTGGTTGGTGAGTTGAATCTAGTCCCTGCTAAACATCTCTGACCACCTGACTATAGGAGTGGCCATAGCCCACTGCTCCTCCCGAGAACTCACATGGCTGCCTGGTTCTCCTCGTTCCAAAGCATGATGGAACTCTCCCTTCCCTTCCTTGTGTCCCCTTTCCCTCCTGGGACCCAGAGTTTCTGCCAGTACCTTTTGCCCAGCAAATGGGCCATGGCTTTCTTTACTAACAGAGCAAGAACCAAATGGGGAACAGGAGCCTAACATCAGAACCACCCCCCAACTTCAACCCTAAAGTTCTTGAAGATAATCAGGGAAGGTGGAAAATCCCCCCACCCTAACCTCAGACAAAATAGTCAACCCAGGCCCATGCAAGAACAGATGCCTGGCCTGGCCAAGCAGAGGATGACATCATGGGTTGAGAGGTGCTGGCTCATAGCCTCACCTCAGGAATAATAATCAAATGAGGTTCATGCAAGAACAGATAACTGGCAAAGCAGTGAGAAACAGGACATCATGGGCAGAGAGGCTGGTTCACTAGCCAGACAAAGAATGTGGCAAAAGAAACAATACCCAAGAGTTGTTCTCTCCACACTTGTACCCGCACACATGGAGATATCTAATAAGATTAAGAAAGGCCCAAAGAAGCAGTGTCAGTTCCCACATAGTGAGTTGTACAATAAGTACATAGTTATCAATAATCGTGCTCAGTGAATAGCTGACAACAGTTCTAAGGTGCAGAGCATCCTCTGGGCTTAACGCTGTCTCTAGCTAGGCTGGCAACCAGCACTGCTCTTGTCTGTGACTTATCCCTGCAGAGCTGGAGCTCTGGGAAGACGCAAGACAATGGCCAGCTCTTTACTTGGTTGCTAGTGTCTGAACTCAGGTCCAACTTGCAGGGGATGCAGTCTGAACCCTGAATCATTTCTCATCACTGCCCAGCTTGGAAGGTAATTTTTTTTTAAGGCAAAAAGAAACTCATAGGGTTGTGGCACATGCCTTCAATTCCCAGCACTTAAGAAGTCAAGGCCAGTGGTGCTCTATCAGTTTAAGACCAGCCTGCTCTACAGAGTAAGTTTCAGGACTGCCAGGGCTACACAGACAAATGCTGCCCCCTCACCCAAAGAAAGAAAAAAGAAAGAAATGAAAAAGTTCAGTAGAATGGTTGGCAGGATAGTTCAGTGAGTACAGACCCACCCAAGTCCTCCCCCTTGACCCACAATGTGGAAATCCAGGACTGACTCCCCTGGTCTCAAACTTTGAGATCCTCTGTCTCCTCAGTGGGGATAAAGGGTGCCACACCTGGTCTTTACAGAAGATCACAATGTATTCTTAGTAGGAATTTATAGGAATCTAAACCTTGGCACACTGCTTGTAACAGGCTGTCATAGACAGGTAAATATAAGGCTATCCACCACAGAGTTTATTAGTGAGAGATGTTTAACAACTGTACACGTGTCCTGACAGACGGCCGGATTCTCGTGCTGGCTGGAATCACTCATGACATCGTTTTATATGCCCCCGTAGGTGATCTGATCGTCCATATGCCATGGGGCAGTAGCTACACTTGAAGGGTGTCTCCCTAGTGTGCTTTCTCATGTGGCGTGAGAGCTCATCTGAGCGAACGAATTCCCATGTGCATCCCGTCATCGTGCATTTGTAGGGCTTCTCCCCTGGATCAGAGAGAAAGATGCTTCTTACACTCAGGGGAAGATGGGATGGGGACCCTGGCAGTCACCCAGCACTAGTTTAAACGAGATGGACAGAGAGGACACTGAAGGATGGAAACAAGTAGCTGGCCAGAAAGATGTGCTGGAGAGCTGAGGAGAACTTAGAGGGATAGGAAGAAACAAAAAACAGCAAAAGAGGAGGTAAGGAAGGGATGAACAAAAAGCCATTGAAGGAGTGACTGAGAAGGAAGAGGGAACAAGAAGAGTCTCCACAGAGGGAGAGCGAAGAGTCTAAAATGGACAGAGTCAACAGTCCTAGGTCCCTGGTGGCTCAGGTGGTAGGATTCTTTGGCCCTGGGAGTTCAGGACACATGGTGAGAACTCATCTCTGCAAAGGGGAGACCAGGAACCTCCACAAGGATCAAACTCATATCCTACTTATCCCATCATGCCCTGCAAAGAACCCCACAGAAGACTGTAGCACAGTAGACACTACCCTACTGCCTGGGTTATCAATAAAACCTCTTTAGCCACCTTCAAACATGCCAATCATCCCCAGGATCTCCTGAGGTAGCACAGCTCCAGGAAGTGGCAGTAATCTCAAATAATAGGCAAACTGGCTAAAGGCAGGTCTGTAGCCACGTATCCCACAACTCCCACGCACAGACAGACCCTTACTCACCAGTGTGGTAAAAAATATGGGTTTTGAAGTGGGAAGACTTTGAAAAAGACTTTCCGCAGTTTTCATAAGTGCAGATGTAGCCCTTCCCTTTGTTTTGGGTCTGGGTCCTGCGGTCCTTCTTCCTGTCTGGGAGGTTTCCTGGTATCACAGGAAATCTTGCAGAGCCTGCTGAGGGTTGTCTGTCATCAGAGGGCATCTGGCTACTAACAAGGGACGTCATCCATCCTGTATTATAGGTTTGGTCACTACTGGGGGCTGTCATCTGCATGTCGTAGAAGGTTGGGTCTCCATTGGGGGTTGTTGTCTGGTCCCCATAGAAAGCTAGCTTACCATCGAAGGATGTCGTATGGTGTCCATAGAAGGTCTGATTGTCCTTCGGGGTTGCCTTCTGACTTCCACAGAGAGTCTGGACACCAGTTATCTGAGCCCCGTAGTAAGACACTTTACTGCTGGGAATCATTGTCTGACTCTCACAGAAGGTCTGGTCACCAGTGTGGGTTGTCCTTTGACTCCCATAGAGACTTTGGTTACCATCAGAGGGTGTCATCTGGTTTCTATAGAAGGTTGGCTCATCACTAGGAGTGGTCTTCTGACTTGTATGGAGAGCCTCGTTACCATTGAGGGGCATTTTCTGACCCCAATAGACAGTCTGGGCAACAATGGGAGTTGTCATCTGACTGCCATTGGAAGTTTGGTCACTATTAGAGGACGTCATCTGTGTCCCATAGGTCAAGTCATCTGTGTGCATTGTCATTTGACCCCCATAGAGAGTCTGGTTAGTATCAAAAGGAATTGTCTGACCCCCATAGAGGGTTTGGTTAGAATCGTGGGGCATTGTCTGACCCCCATAGAGAGTCTGGTTTCCACTGGGAACTGCCATTTGGTCACTATAGTTGGTCTGCTCCCCACTGAGAATCTTCATCTTGTCGCTGTAGACATTCTGGTCACTGTAGGTTGTCATCTGATCCGTAAGGATTATCTGGTCACCACTGGCAGTTGTCACCTGACTTCTATTGACATTCTGCTCACTATTGAAGGTCATCTTCTGATGCCCATGGTAAGTCTGATCAGCATTGAAAGTCACCATCTGACACCAATAGGAGGCTTGGTCCTCCCCAGAAAAGACTGGACAATCTTCAAATAAGGTTTGGTCCGCATTGAAATTCACCACAGGACCCTCATTAAGAGTTGCTAGCTGATTATCATAAAGGGGGTTTACCTGGCTCTCTTCAATAGGGACTGTCACCTTGTTTCCCATGGCTGCTGTCTTTTCGTATCTAGTGAGAAAGGGCTTGGAGCTATCATTGCTACAGGTCAGCGGTGAGCTTGCTGTGAATATCATCTGGTCAACAGGTACAGCATTTGCTGGCTCTGCCCAGGGTACATTAAAGGCTTTTGCAGGGTTTGTTGTTGAGACTGGCTGAGGGATAGTAGAATATTCAGAGGTCATTACTGTGGAGCTGCAGGAAGTCATGAGTCTGGGCTGACTGGCACTGGCTGTCCTTTACACGGGCTCTGAGAGGCCTGAAGACCTGAAGCTAAGCTGGAGCTCGTTTCTGGTCCTTCCGTGGCAGAAAGACTTGGAGAATCTCAAGTGCCTCAGATGTTTGGAGGATGGAGTTAAGCTTTTTGTGGAACTAGATTTTCAGTTGTAAGAACCTAGGAAGAAAAATAAGAAGGTCAAGAACATCACCTAAGTCCTGGTCCTTAACTGCCTTCTCACAGATGCCAAGCTAACCCATCCCACCATCTTTTCTTACTCAAAAGGGCCTCTCCAGACATTTTAGTAGAGAACCGGTTAAATGAACAAATCAACTTGGGGCAATTATATAACATTTCTACCAAAATCCCAGGACATAGGAGTCAGGGCTGTGGGGAGCCAACAGAAGGTGACTATCATCCTTGCAGCCATCTTGAGCCATATACTCTGACAAGAGACTTGATTACATTAGCCTACAACAAGCTGAGCACACTCTGATAACATCTTGTTTTAGATACCCAGGATCTTCCCTTGGGTGTGTGAGACTTAAAGGTGTGATTTAGAGACTTAAGGGTGTGACTTAGAGATCAGATTTAGAGATAAGACCTAAGGTCATGACTTAGGGCATGACTTAGAAGTGAGACATATAAAAGGCGAGAGGATGACAGAAGAGAGAGGGGTAGAAGACACTTGAGAGTATTAGACACTCAATAGTACAATTTGGAGTTAGTTGTTAGTTATTAGACATTAGACAGTACAACTTGGAGTTAGTATTAGGCACTTGGCATCAGAAGAAAGGAGTAGAAATTAGGCATTAGAGAATCAGTACAACTTGAAGTTAGTTATTAGACATTAGGCAGTACAACTTGGAGTTAGTTATTAGGCATTAGGTAGCAGGCACTTGGAAGAGAACTTGGAACTGGAAACTTGGAACTTTAGGGGTACTAGGGACTAGGAGCTAGGGACTAGGAACTCAAGACTAGGGAGTGGGAGAGGAGAGACTGAAGAATAAACAGGATTGAATCACACTGTCTGGTCTCCATTCTTCACATCTGTCCTCACTCTCTCTCTTGATGAACCCCGACCCGTGGACCAGAGCAGCTTGGGGCAGTGCGGGCTCTAACAACTTAGCCTCCAGGGCTTTTGGCAGTTCGGGTCCCGACATTGACAGAGCGGTGCCCAACGTGGGGCAGCTGGGGGGGGGGGACAACACATGGCTATTGCTGTTTTAAGGGGAAACCAGCCCCACGAAGAGCACACTCTACTTACTGTATAGCTACAAATGCATTAAAAGACTGGAACCACAAAACAGGGAGCTAACATTATTTATAATTCGGGGCATAAGAATAAAATAAACTCAGAGATGGCGGGGAAGTAAGATTAGAGCAGAGCTAGTAGAGAAAAGCCAGCTGAAATAAAAATTGATATTTTTTTGAAAAGATCAACAAACTTGGTGAGCCTATGTGTAAATGGAAGGGAGGAAGGAGGCTGGCAAGATGGCTCAGTGGGTAACGGCCCTGTCACCCAAACCTGAAACTCAGAGTGAAAGGACAGAACCTGTTCTTGTAAGTTGTCCGGTGTCCTACACAGATGCACCACACACACACACACAGAAGCCAAGGGCCCCGAAACATATCACTGAAGATACATGAATGAATAAGAAGCCAGTGAAGAGATGCCCAATATCGGCTTAGAAATGTGAAAGGAAAGGGGTCAGACAATTGTTGGGATGCGTATTATTTAAAAACAAGCCCCACCAACTAATAACTAGTGTTGAGCTGTAGAGAACTGGAAATCTTGCATACCACTAGAACTGTAAAATGACAGCCAGGAGGTGGCGGATGGTTGTTTGTGCCTTTAATCCCAGCACTCTGGAGGCAGAGGCAGGAGATCTGAGTTTTAGGCCAGCCTAGTCTACAGAGTTCCAGGAAAGCCAGGCTACAGAGAAACCATCTTGAAAAGAAAAAATGTAAAATGTCACAACTGCTGTAGAAAACGGGGACGACACACACAGGGCTTCATTTACTGTACAACCCCAGCAATCCATTTCTGGGTCTGTACCCCAAGAAAATTGAAAAAATATTTGATATTTGTAAATTTTCATGTTCATATTTGTATATATTATGGTAACCAAACCATGAAATGTATCTAGGAGTGTGTTTATCAGATGGGTGGGTAATTAAAATTCAGGATTAACAGTGGAAAGAAACACTTGGGCATGCTGCAGACGCCAACGTGATTAGTGAAGGACACCAGAGATTTGTCCTCTTTAGAGTCAGACAGGAGGTTGGAGGTTGCCTGAGGGATTGTGGAGGAGGGGCAGAATGAAGCATTAGTCCCTAGGCTAGGCCTAGCAGAGTCACAACACAGGGAGATCTTGTCTCAAAAGTCAACAGCAAGCTGAAAGTGGAGTTGCCTTTGATACCCACCACTTGGGAGGCAGAGGCAAAAACATTTTTGTGAGTTTGAAGCCATCCTGATGTAACCAGAGTAAAGGAGTTTCCAGCACAGTCTGGACTAAATAGAGAAATCCTACCTCAAAACAAACATACAAACAATTCTAGCTACAACAAAATAAACATTATCATTTCATATTATTATTAGGGTTTTTTTTTTTTTTTTTTTTTTTTTTTTTTTTTTTGAGACAGGGTTTCTATGTATAGCCCTGGCTGTCCTGAAACACACTCTGTAGACCAAGCTGGCCTCGAACTCCTTGGTCTGTCTCCTGGCTGGTGAGTGAGTGAAGGAGTGTACCACCACAACCTGGCTATTTATTTTTTAAACAATCTTTTTAGGTTTATTTTGTTATTTTTTTTTTTTTACTATTTTTAAATAAATTTATTATTATTATTTATTTTGTTTGGGTTTTTTTTCAAGCCAGGGTTTCTCTGTAGCCCTGGCTATTGTGGGACTAGCTCTGTAGATCAGGCTTTACTTGCCTATGCCTCCTTAGTGCTGGGATTAAAGGAAAATCTCACCATTGTCAACCAAAATTGTATGAACACAATAAAAAAAATTTTGAGACACAGTGGGGGAAGGGCAGGGGTTTGGGTGGGTGAGGCCAGGTTGCCTGGGGGGATTAATTTAAACCAGGTGGTGGTGGCTCATACCTTTAATCCCATCTCTCAGGAGGCAGAGGCTGGTGGATCTCTGAGTTACAGCCAGCCTGGTCTACAGAGTGAGTTCCAGGGCAGCCAAGGCTACATGAAGAAACTCTGTTCCAAACAAACATACATACATACATACATACAAACATACAAACATACAAGCATAAACCAAATTTGACAGTCAAGAAACACAGCATATATATTCCAAACCAACAGTTCTCTAGGGAACAAGGGAGATGGCTCAGTGGTTAAGAGTCATTTTGTGTGTGTTTGTGTATGTGTGGCTCATAAAAGACTCCATTCAAGGAGACCTAACTCTCTCTTTTGGCCTGCAGAGACATATACACTCATTTTCACATAACAGGAAACATATTATTATATATATATATATATATATATATATATATATATATATATGTAATATGTATGAATTATAAATATATATTAAAAACAAAAGATAAATATTTTTAAAAATAGGCCCAGAAGAGCATCTTAAAATTCCTGTCCCGTGACTCAACAGTCACCTTCCCAGACAGCCAGGCTGGAAGCCACCCTAGGGCAATAACTCTAATTTGTCCAAAGTAAACCTGCCGGATCCGGATGAGTGTCTGAGAACACAGGGAAGCCGAGAAGGAATTCTGGCGCACACAATAGTACTGGCTCTGGTCTGTAACCTTCCGGCCCTCAGGCCCCCAGGAATGCAAATGGATCTGACTCCCGTACAGCTCCATTAAAACAAGTACTTTTATAGGCCAGGCCTGGTGGCACGTGTCTTTAATCTCAGCATGTGGGAGGCAGAGGCAGATGTATCTCTGTGAATTCGAGGCCAACCTGGTTTACATAGTGAATTTCAATAGAGAGACCCTTCCCTCCCCCCAAAGTCAATTGTTTAATTTTTATTTATTTTTTGAGACAGTGTCTGTCTATAGAGCCCTGGCAGCCCTGAAATTTCCTGAGTGCATCAGGCTGACCTTGACTCACTTTGCCGCTGACTCCCCTCGGTAGTTCAGGGATTATGGGCATGTGCACCATGACTGGCTTCATTTTATTATTTTAAAAATTATTATTTTGAGACAGGCCCTGGCTAGGTCAAAATTCCATATGTAGACCAGGCTGGCCTTAAAATCAGAAATCTTGGGGCTGGAGAGATGACTCAGCCAGCGGTTAAGAGCACTGACTGCTCTTCCAGAGGTCCTAAGTTCAATTCCCAGCAACCACGTGGTGACTCACAACCATCTGTAATGGGATCTGGTGTGTCTGAAGACAGCTACAGTGTACTCACATATATAAAATTGATTACAATTCCACACCATGGACTCTCGAATAGACTGCGTTTGCCTGCTGGAAGTCATGCCCCTAATGGAACCTCTTCAGACACTTCTCTCTGCCGTACTATTAGCTTTTCTGACCTCCTCATCTTTAGAACTTCCAGCCCAGGCTGGTAACCTTTCCCAGTGAAATTCGAGACTTACCAAAGCAGATCCAGAAAAGGAACTCCGATGATAACCACTAGCTGGTGATCCAGGTGGACTGGGAGAAACCTATTCGGATGAACAGAAGTACCACTGGCTTGGACTTTTATGGGGGGGTCCTACGTTGACCACACCCTTTTGGGGGAGGAGCCTAATGAAGTGAGTGTCACCTACCAACCAGTTGGGACTCCGTGATATTTGAGTTTGTTAGCAAGAAGCCTTGGGGCAGTGGTTTTCAACAAACGTGCCCATACTCTTTTCCGAGAGTTGAACCGCCCTGTCACAAGGGTGGCCTATCAGATTCCTGCATATCAGATATATTACGTTTCATTACAGTAGCACAAATTACAGTTATGAAGTAGCAACAAAAACAATCTTATGATTGGTTGTCACCCCTGAGGAACTGTATTGTAGTTTTGAAGCATTGGGAAAGCGAGAACTGCCTTGGGTTTTCTTCCCGGGATTTCACTGCATAAGGTTAAGCGCATTGCCCCGTTCCATCCCCACCTTGTGGGTTTTACGGTGGTCGTCTTGTGATGTGGACGTTGAGAAGGAAGGTCCTAAAGAACGACCTAGAGAGGCATGCGTGGTGCTGCACGCCTTTGATTGGATCATCCCGAGGCAGAGAGGCAGACAGAACTCTGTAAATTCCAGGCCAGCCTGATCTGCAAGGCCAGCCAAGGACAGCCAGGGAGGGATACGCAGAAAACCCCTCGCTTGAATAACAAAAACCAAAACCAAACACAAATAGCCTATAGATTCTAGATTTGAACCCAAGTGACTTTGCTCTCATTGGGTGAGTTTTGAAGTAAACAAATGACCTGAATTTCTAAGCTGCTTAAATACTTAAATTTATTTACTTTTATTTTTAAGTATTTACTTAAATACTTAAATTTATTATTACTTAAATATGAGAATATTCCATCTCATGGATAGTTGGAATTGTAATCCAAACAATTTCTGGTCAGAAACACTGAGAATCCTGTCAGGTCCCTTCAGTCATAACGCAGGTTCTTGGTTGTTTGTTAATTGATATGTTTTTGTTTGTTTCTTTTTTTGGCTGGTTGATTGGCTGGTTTTTCTAGACAGGGTTTCTTTGTGTAGCCCCTGGCTGTCGTGGAATTCGATCTATAGAACACTGGTGTTGAACTCAAGTGATCCCCTAGCCTCTGCTCTTCACCACACCCCAATGCCCGGTGATAAAATTCTCTACACTTCTATTCTACTGGGTTCTTGTGTTGTTCAAACCTCTTTTTCATTGCCTATCTGGTTTGTGCCAGAATCAAGGGGCAAATATTAGTCTCCAACTGCTGTTACAGACTTGTCTGTTTTTCCCTTCAGTTCTCCCAGGTTTTCTTCAAATAATTTTCATATATTTTGTCGTTTGTTAGATGCACAAATGATGTTTAGAAGTGTTTTAGCTTCTGTGGAAAACCTTTCATATAATCTTTGGGACTTGGGGGGGGCGCATTGTTACACATGTGTTTAAAAGCACTGTCTGCTTGTCTTGAGGACCCAGGTTGGGTCTTCTGCCATGTACAGACACCCTGGCAAAACAACCATAAACATAAACTAAAAACTAATAAAAAAAAATAAAACCCATTTAATTGATTTCTGATTATGGACTCGGAAGTTTTGTTCATTTACATTTTAAAGTATTTACTGAAAAGATGAAACATTATTCTATCATTTGCTACGTTTTCTGTGTGCCTATGGTTTCTCTCTCCACACTCCTACTTTCTTTTGTGTTTAGATGTCTTTTTGTGGTGAACGGTTTTTCAGGATATATTTATTATGTTTATATGAATATATATAAAATTTATATCAGATCCTATTACAGATTCCTATTACAGATGGTTGTGAGCCACCACGTGGTTGCTGGGAATTGAACTCAGGACCTCTGGAAGAGCAGTCAGTGCTGTTAACCACTGAACCATTTCTCTAGTCAGTGGTGAAAGATTTTAATCCTGTGTATGCATGTCTGTCATACACACACACACACACACACACACACACACACACTATACTCTCTTTGGTATTCTGTAAATGTGTTCCTTGGGGAATTACACTTGACACCGTAGTGTTGTAACATCTGATTTGAATTCCTGACATCTTAACCTCACTAGCATAGAGAACAGGCTTCTTTGGTGCCCCTCCCCTCAGGTTTTCAGTGCTCCGAAATTGCATTTTTCTGTGTAGTGGGTCTGAAATCACAGCTCTCTCTCTCTCTCTTTCTCTCTCTCTTTCTCTCTCTCTCTCTCTCTCTCTCTCTCTCTCTCTCTCTCTCTTGGTTTTTCGAGACAGGGTTTCTCTGTATAGCCCTGGCTGTCCTGGAACTCACTCTGTAGACCAGGCTGGTGGGTTTCTCATTTTTAATGAATGACCGGACTAATTGCATGGCTCTTGGTTCCAGATCAAGACTTCACCATTCTAGCTTGCTCCCATCCCCCGGTCTCCATCTCCTCTCACATTTCGAGGAGGAAACAAGGTGTCCCATTCCTCAGCATCTACTCTACCACTGCATGGCACCCGAAGACTTGAGAATGGTTTTGGTTGATAGTATTTATTCATTTGGAGAAGCCGAATCGGCAGGTTGTGCGTCTGTGGTTGCTCTTACTGAATTCCCACGTGGCAGCCCTGACCTCACGTGACCTCAGGCCTCCTCTTTGCTTACGGCGAACTGCTTTGTCCCGTCTCTGCACATCTCTGCAGATCCACTTCCCTGTTCCTAATTTTTTTTATTTGATTGTGTTATATGATGCTATTTCTATATTCTCATTAATTTCATTTCTACTTTTAAAACCATCAGTTTAAGCCAGAGCAGGCAGCACACACCTTTAACCCAGCACTCGAGAGGCAGAGACAGGCAGAAAAGTCTGTGAGGTTAAGGACAGCCTGGTCTACAAAGCCAATTCAGGACAGCCAGGGCTACACAGAAATCCTACCTCAAAAAACCAAAAAACAAACACTGGAAAACAGATGAACAAACCAAAAACTCATGCGTTTATTATAAAAGGGAGGCATGGAAGTCAGGGAAATGATGCAGAGGTCTGTGTGGTGCCTCTTTCACTTCTCTTTCCATGATCCAGAGGGTGGGGAGTCAGCAGAACAGCAATGTCAGCAGGTCTGGGTTTTAAGTGAGTGCTTGCCTGAAGGCATCCTGTCACAGATGGACTCATCTATAGCCTTGCTTTGAACTAGCCAGAACAGTGGCAGCATGCAGAGTA
This sequence comes from Rhabdomys pumilio, assembly GCA_030674055.1. Lineage (NCBI taxonomy): Eukaryota > Metazoa > Chordata > Mammalia > Rodentia > Muridae > Rhabdomys > Rhabdomys pumilio. Next base: position 32,881,707 of record JANHMN010000004.1, read on the forward strand.
CTCGTCTCGGTGAGTACCTCATGAATCCACTGAGCAGACACTGGGAAAAGTCCAGAACACTGACATCTGCAGAAGAGTTATCTTGTGTTGAGATAATTACTGCAGACAACAGAAAGTTTAAGCAGCAAGCTGGATGTGGAGGTGTCTGCCTGCCTGGGATACCTGCACCCAGGAGGCAGAGGCTAATGGAATGTTTGAGCTGGACAGATCAGCCAGAGGGCAGAACTTGGGTAGGCTGAGTTGCCTGCAATGTGGCCTAAATAAGCATTTGCAGATAGAAGTGATAGGACAGTCAGAGAAGTTGAGAGTGCCTAGGGCACTGGGTTCCCAGCCTTCCCAAGGCTGCCATCCTTAGCACGCAGGGTTCCTCAGGTAGTGGGGGACCCCACCCCAAAGGGAAAACCGGTTTTGTTGTTTCTTCATATCTGTAATTTTGCTAATATTATGAATTGTAATGTAAATGTCTGATATGCAGGGCTTCTGATGTCACCTGTGTGAACGGCTCATTTGAGAGCATCTGCCCCCCCCCCCCCCCCCCCCCCCCCGAATCACAACCCACCAGGTGGAGAGCTTCTGCTCCTGAGAGCAGCCAGCTTGGCTCTGTGTGACATTTCCTGCAGAACGTGACTTGGGTAGCTGCTGTAGTCGCTTGGGGCACAGCTATGCTGCAAGGGCAGATTCCTAGTTGGGTTTAGGGGCTTCAAAAAAAAAAATCTGTGGGAATTTTGCATACAAAATTTGTCTCTACATACTGGGTTTTGAGCATGTCCACACCAACCCCAATCACTTGCTCTCCCTCCCACTGAAAGGCTGCTTTGTCTGAGCAAGCCTCTCCCACATCTATTTGAACCCACTGAGCTTAATCTGGTGATCATGAGCATGACATGGGGTTCTTTACAGAACACATGCTACTTACCAATTGCTACAGTGATTTTCCCGGGGCTTCTCTAAATACAGGGCTAGAATGCTCGCTGTGGTCTCTGTTGTAAGGACTCCAGTATACACTCCAGCACACACAAAGGCAGAGGCCTTGTTAAGCCATATTTAGTTTTAGTAGAGCCCTTTTTTAAATTTTAAATTTCAGATTTAAAACAAGGTTTATTGATTTATTTTATGTATATGTGTGTGCACCATTGCCCACTTCAGACACTCCAGAAGAGAACATCAGACCCCATGGCAGATGGTTGTGAGCCACCATGTGGTGGCTGGGAATTGAACTCAGGACCTCTGGAAGAACAGCCAGTGCTCTTAACCACTGCAATGCTGCCTGATTTCTGTCTGGTTAATCTCTCCAGCCCTAGTAGACCATTTTTAGTGTATACTAATCCTTTTCATTCTGAGAGATTGACCACACATTTGGGTATCAATATTCCTCCTGTGATCCACTAGAATGGAATTTTTGTTTGTCTCAGTCTTCGATTTACAAATATTTTTCTCAGGGTGGAATTCACAAATCACATTCTTAGTCAGTTGAATAACTGTTAATGTAGACGAAGGGAGACCATTCAGTGCTTGTTGGGTCGTTTGTTAATGACCTAAGAGTCGCCGCAGAAGGATCATGAGAACATACATCCAAAGACTGAATTACAAACTGAGATGTAGTTCAGAGACCAGACGGCTTGTCCGCCGCTCACAGAACCATGAGTTTGATCCCTACCACCGGGCTTGGGGTGTGTGGTGCTTAAAATCTCAACACGAAGCAGGTGGGGGCAGAAAGGTCAGAAAGTCACCCTTTACTACAAAAGAAGTTAGATGTTAGCCTGGGCTACATGAAGCCCTGTCACAAGAAAAGAAAAGAAGGAAAGAAAAAGGAAAAAAGGAAGGAAGGAAGGGAGAGAGAGAGAGAGAGAGAGAGGATCTAATTGGTTTTCCATCCCACCCTGATTTCTGTACTAGGGAGGCAGAGGCAGGTGGATCTCTGTGAGTTTGAGACCAACCTGGTCTACATAGCAAGTTTCAGAAGCCAGGGCTACACAGACCCTATCTCAAGAAAACAAACAAATGAGTAGATAAGCAAACAAACAAACAAGACACTCCAGCCTTGCCAATCCTGGGATGACTCCTGGGGAGCCTTCAGGCAAAACTGTCATCACACTTGCAAAAGAGTCGCTTTTTCCTGAGATGTTTACTTAATGTGTTTGGTGGTGGTGTCTGAAGAAATGGCAAAGTCCCTTTTACTTTAGCTTTCTGTGTATTAGGGGGAGAAATGGGTTCAGTACCAAGTCCAGTGCTCGACTTGAGTGGGATGATCTGAGGTGACTTGCTCTCCCACTGAGTGTTTCTGCTGAACATGAAAGCCACTACCACCACTACCCTACTAGCACTCGCACTTTCTGAGAGTAGATCCTTCCTATCTGAATTCCTGGGGAAGCTCTTCAAAAGGAAAATTAAAACAGAAGAGTGGAGCCAATAACCCACAGACAATATAGGCCCTGGGATTGGGAGTTAGGAACTACCGCCACCTCGTGGTAGAAAACGGGAATACAAGCAATATCTCGGTCTGAAAATCTTAGCGTATTCTCAACAAAACCCAGTGGGAAACCTTTTTGTGGGCCCTTCTGGCATGTGTCAGGAGGCCGTATTAAGCAAAAGAGCTGGCTGGGTTTGATAGAATGCCATTATGTTAGCAATTCCTTTCACCCATCAAGGCACCAGGTCCTGACTGTACAACGCCTAGAAATGTAGTATACTGGTTACAGGCATCACTAAATTTTTCTCTATTTGGTAGTGGTTACATGACCAACTGGGGGTCTTGGATAGATTTTAAAAGCTGATACAGAAAAATAAGTTCTCCTGATGTCCAGACTGCCAAAGGCCACTTTTCTTCTTTCCTCTCTCATTGAAGCACTGGTGCCGCCAGAATTGTTTTCCGATTGTTTGATATTAGTTGGAAAACCAACAGTCGCTCTAGTTCCATGCTAAAGAATGAGTTTTACCTAAAACCATCCCACTGGTTCTGGACCCATGAATTTTCCTGCATGAAAAGGGGAAGATTAAGATAGCAGGAGATGATTTTTAGAAAGAAGATGGCTCTCACAATAGGAGAAGCCTTGGCCCATGTCTTCTGCTATTATGGGAATATAATAGCTTTGGGGAAATGCCCTCATCTAGGGTGCCTGGGCTACAGAAAACTGTTTTTCTCGTCAAATTTATCTGAAAGTCTCTAGCAGTTCTAGGAATTTAGAGGGGCGATTTGGCTTGTGAGACGAGGCTCCACGGCTGACTCCAGACCTTGAAGTTTTGAAGCAGTGTGCGTGGGCTGGACTCGGACCCTTTCGATAGCGCCGAGGGACATTGTTTTCAGAGGACTCGGTCTTCGAGTTGTAGACCACGAAATGTTTGATTGCCCCCCACTGGTAGATCACAAAAAAAGTGTTCTTTGGCTGGGAATGTCACTCAGCTAGGAGAGTTCTTAACTAGCATGCAAGAAACCCCGTGATCTAGTCCCAACACTGCATAAACTGGCCACAGGCGATCATCCCAGTTCCAGCTCTTGGGAGGTGGAGGGAGGATTACAAGTTCAAGGTCACCCTCGGAAATGTAGTTCAGAGAGAGAGTTTAGGCTACGTGAGACTTTGTCTCAAAAGGAAAAAAAAGCATTCTTTACGTGGAGAAAATAAATTTTAGCAACATGCATCAAATTTTGTTTTATCAAGTCATCAGGTTTCAGGATTGCAGAGAATATTCTACTATGAGGAGTTATGATAGCTTGACTACGAAATTCATTCAAACCCCAAAGGTTCAGGTATTTGAACACTTGGTCCCCAGTTAGTGATACTATTTAGGGAGGTGTGGCCTTGCTGGATGAAGTGTGCCATTTGGGGCTTTGACAGTATTTATCCTTGTGTGCTTACAGTTCGCACACTGTATCTCATGATTCTGACTGAAGATGTGTTCTCGCTGCTTCTTGCTCTGGCCACCGTGCCTACCTGCTGCTGGACTGCCCTAACATGATGAGCTTTTACCCTATGATACCATAAGCCCAAATAAACTCTTCCTTGGCCTTCAAGCTCAGCAGCAAGCCTCTACTGGGAGGTCTTATTGTCTTTCCAGGATTATAGGTTTACAGTTTTAACAAGTTTAGAGCAGTCACCCCGCTAATATCTTTCAAAATTTGATCATTTGGTGTGTTCCACATGAAGTGGTGGGATACGGAGCTTTTGACAGTGGAAGGTCTGGGGACCCAGGAAGGACCTGGGGACCCATTTGGACTCGCTCTAAGTAGACATCTTTTAGGTATTATTATTTTTTTCTTTTCTTTTTTTTTTTTTTTTGTTTTTTTTTTGTTTTTTGTTTTTTGTTTTTTCGAGACAGGGTTTTTCTGTGTAGCCCTGGCTGTCGTGGAACTTACTGGCCTCGAATTCAGAAATCCGCCTGCCTCTGCCTCCCAAGTGCTGGGATTAAAGGTGTGCGCCACCACCACCCGGTACTTTTCTTTTTCTAAGTGTGATGGGTTTTGTTGGTTTGTTTGTTTGATTATTTCTTTGTCAATTTGACACCAACTGGGGTCGTCTGGAAAGAGGAAGTGTCAATGGAGGGGCTGCTTTCATGAGATGGACCTGTAGGTTGGTCTGTGATTGATGTGGGAGGGTCTAGGCCATTGGGCAGTGTCACATCTAGACAGATAGAGTTTGTAAGAAAGGCCTGAGCAAGCCAGACAGCAGCATTCCTTCATGGCTCTGCTTCAGTACGTGCTTCTAGGTTCCTGTGTGAGTTCTTGCCTCTACTTCCCACAGTGATCAACTCTGACTGGGAAGTATAAGCCAAATAAACCCTATTCTCCCCAAGTTGCTTTTGGTCCCTGTTTTATCAAAGCAATGGAAAGTGAGCTAAAATACCAAGTCACGTGCCTTGCACACTCGGTAGCAAAGGTCTGTCCCAGTTCACAGCAGCAGCATACAATTTGGTCCATTACTGGATTCAGTCCACTCTGGAACCCAGCCCAGTTTAGAAACATAGTCAAATAAACCCCAAGACTGAAGAACACACATTGGCAGGCTAGGAATCTAAGAGCCAAACTCATCTATGGCTCTAGTTATTTTAGGAGGGTGACAGGAGTCATAGATCTCTAGTGAGTGTCTTGCTTGGCTGTGAGGTAGGAAGACAAAAGATCCACTGGAAACAGCTGCAATTCTACTGTGGGATCCCAAGTCTGGTGCCAATCTGCAAAGAACAAATGTAGACAAATTACACTGAATTGAATACAGAAAGAATGGGATTGGGCAGAGGAATCAAGGCAGACACAGAACTACTCTTGCTTTAATAATGTCTGGAAAACATTTGCTGCAGAGGGAAAAGGGGAAGTGGTGTGTCTCAAAGGCACGTGAAGCACAGAGAAAGCTGAGTTTGTCCCAGAGTCGAATTTGCCTTATTTGAACACACTTTGCACAGTTATTAGCCTGGCTGTGATTGACTGAAGCTTGCTGCTATGCTTGGCTAGGGTTCAGCTATTTGTTTCTAGGGCAATTCCTAACTTAGATTTCCTTTCTTTTTAAAATTAAATTATTATTTTTTTAATTTATTTTGTTTCTGAATACACTGTAACTCTCTTTAGACACACCAGAAGAGGGCATCATATCCCATTACAGATGGTTGTGAACCACCATTTGGTTGCTGGGAACTGAACTCTGGAAGAGCAGTCAGTGCTGTTAACCACTGAGCCATCTCTCCAGCTCAAATTAATTTTTTAAAAAATGTACAAAAGTTATGTTACTTGCTAGCCTGTTAATTTAATAACTTTGTCTGGGAGTCCATTTTCAGTTTCAAGCCATGTACTTTGGCTGCCAACATGTTGATGTTGTTAAAGACAAGCTTTAACACGATGGGCAGGAATAAAGGTATTCCTAAGACAAAAAGGGGTAGCATGATCAAGCTATATATGCCATTTTTTTTTTTTTTTGGTTTTTCGAGACAGGGTTTCTCTGTGTAGCCCTGGCTATCCTGGAACTCACTCTGTAGACCAGGCTGGCCTCGAACTCAGAAATCCACCTGCCTCTGCCTCCCAAGTGCTGGGATTAAAGGCGTGCACCACCGCGGCCCTGCTATATATGCCATTCTTGAAGCCTGGCCAAAATAGAAATACTGACCTCAGGCCATGGATAATTTTATCAGCAGTATCTGCAGCATCAATGCTCAGTAGAGCAGCATTCTTAATCATAAGCTCAATATGCAAAGTTAAAACATACAGAATCAAGCAGTGGTGGCACACTTAATCCCAGCACTTGGGAGGCAGAGGCAGGTGGATTTCTGAATTCAAGGCCAGCCTGGTCTACAGAGTGAGTTCCAGGACAGCCAGGGCTATACAGAGAAACCCTGTCTTGAAAAACAAACAAACAAACAAACAAACAAACAAAAAACCACTATACAGAGAGGTGTTAGAATTATGCCAAATACACTGCAAGTGTCTTTAAACTTTTTTCTAATTAAACTTTTTCCTAATTATAATGACTACCACTGTAAACTTTAGAACTAACATGAATCCAATGGTATTTGGCATGACACTTGAAATGAGTCCTTACTCTTAAACTCTGAACCTCCTTCTAATAATTTGAATAGGATAAAGAGCATCAATCCATTCTTCCAAATGCCTATCTAAATCCTCTTGTATATCCAACACATTAGTAACATTTTTTGCTAAATGATTAACAAAAGTAACTGTCTTAACTTCTTGTGTCAAAGTAATTGCAGAAGCCGTGGTGCTAGCAATTAATGTAATCAAAGCTGTTATACCAGCAATAATCAAGTCCACTACCCTTTTGCTTCTGCTTAAAGCCTGACTCACTTCTTTCAGTACTTACAAACTTTTTCAGAATACCAAGGCTCTGTGATACTGAGGGCAATAAAACAACCTGGCAAGCCAAGGACGGGTAAGATTCTGCACAAAGCCTTACCAACCTAAGACATAAGTGCATTGCTTTGGATAATGCATATTCCATGATGGGTAAGGAAGGTATTCTTGTCAGAACGACTTAAGACAAGCTCAGTCTTGTTTATGAAATAGAAAAGGGGGAAAGGCGGAGAGCTTTTGGGGCTGCTTGACAAGAATCTGACATTGGCCAAGAACAAATAAGTGGGCTTCAGGCAGGATTCTGACATTAGGCTAGAACAAAGAAGTAATTTCAGGCAGGAATCTAAATCTTAGGCTAGAACAAGGAAGTAGGCTTCAGACATGAAAATGACTTTGGACTAGGACAGGGAAGTAGGCTCAGATACTTTGGTCATCATAAGCCCTTAGAAACAGTGATCACAGGAGTGATCATGGAACTTTGTTTATTGCCTTGCTTGTTCTTTGACTATTTGTGTTTATTGTCTTGCTTGTTCCTTGACTATTTGCATCTATTATATTGCTAGTTCCTCAACCTAGAACTGACCTTAATACTTGCATGTAATTAAAATGGCATAAAAGCAAAAAGGAAGATGGGGGATGGGATTGGGGGTTTCTAGGCAGGGGAAATGGGGAAAGAGGATAACATCTAAAATGTAAATAAATAAGATATCCAATAAAAAAAAGTTATGTTACAGGGTGGTTGTCTTTCTATCCCTCAGGATTTCATATAACCCAGGCTGGCCTGGAACTCAGTTTGTAACAAAACATGGTCTTGAACTCCTCTGTCCTCCTATTTCTACTTTCTAAACTCGTGTGTGTGTGTGTGTGTGTGTGTGTGTGTGTGTGTGTGTGTGTAACTCCAGTTTCAATGGGATCTGATACCCTCTTCTGGCTTCCTCAGGCATCAGGAACACATGGCTAAAAAGGTCCCCTCTTGCTGAGTGCATGGAAGTTCCTCATGGATTGTTAGGTATGGGCTGAGAATGAACGGCACAACCTGATAAACATTATGATGGGAATGCAAACAGACAGCTTTGGCAGCTTACCTGTGTTTATGCATGTAAATGTAGAAGTATCTCTCTCTCTCTCTCACACACACACACATACACACACACACGAATTTATGAGTGTAGTAGTTCCATACATATGTATGTGTATATATATATATATATATATATATATATATATATATACATATATACACACATATATACACTTTTACCTATATATACATATGTACATAATACACACACATGTATTTGTGAGTGTAGTAGTTCCATATATACATATATATATACATATATATATATATACACATACATACACTTTTACTTCTATATACATATATACATAATACACACACACACACACACACACACACACACACACACACACACACTGCACTCTAGCAAGCAAATATTTGGTTTTCCAGACAGAGTTTCTCAGTTCCTCTGTATAACAGCTCTGCTGTTCTGGATCTCACTCTGTAGACCAGGCTGGTCTAGAACTCATAGCTATCCACCTGCCACTGCCTCCTGAGTGCTGGGATTAAAGTCATACAGACCACTTCCTGGCATTTTTTTTTTGTTTGTTTGTTTGTTTGAATGGGGATTTTGCTGTGTTTTTCAGGATAATTTCATTCTTCTGGGCTCACACAGTTTTCCTATTCCAGCTTTCTGGAAAGCTGTAGAGTGATCTCTGTTTTACAGTCTAGGATGCACTTAGGCCGCACGTTAATTATCTGGCTATTTCATAAATATGCTTGGGTGCAGGTGCCCTCAGAAACCAGAATAAGGGATCCCAGAGTAAGTCGCAGTTGCGGATGCAGGTGGTTGTGAGCCTCGGAAAAGCATGAAGTGATCTTAACCTCTGAGCATCTCTCCAGTCCTGGATGCAGCTCTTGTGCTCCCATAAAGTCCAGATGCTACTTCCTAAAGCACATCTGGAAAGCACTCGGAGCTCCTCCGAAGGGCACTAGCTTGATAGGGTAGAGGGAAATTTCAAAGGACTGCACTTGCAGCCGCAGCTGTGATGCGCTTATGTTAATGTTAAGGTCAAACCAGAACATCCCAGAACAAATGCCCTAAAGCCTTCCTATGCAATTGCCTTAACTAGTCAGAGAGACTACTGCGTGTCACCTGGCCGTGGTAGACAGGCCTTTAACCTCAGCGCTCTGGAGGCAAAAGCAGGGGAATCTCTTGAGTTCCAGGTCAGCTTGGTCTATAGAGCTAGTTCTAGGACAGTCAAAGCTAAACAAAGAAATCCTGCCTCAAAAAAAAATAAATAAATAAAGAGAGAAGGAGAGAGGGAGGGAGAGGGAGGGAGACCAGGCTAGCCTCAAACTCACTCACATAGAGCCACCTGCCTCTGCCTCCCATGTGCTGAGATTAGAAGTCTGCACCACTACACCTGGCTAATACCAAGAATCTCTTCCTCTCCCTCCCTCTCTCTCCTTCTCCCCCCCTCTCCCTTTCCCTTCCCTTCCCTCTCCCCTTCCCCCACCCCTTCCCTCTCCTCTTCTCCTTCCCTCCTTCTCACTCTTCCTCCCTGCCTTCTTTTCTTCCTTCCAGGCTGCCTTTGAACTCATGATCATACTGAAGCTACCCTTAAACTCCCAGTCCTCCTGCCTCTTCCTCCTGAGTGCTGGGACGACAGACCTGCTGCTCTTGCCTTTTGCATCGTTTCTAACCAGCCAGTAAGCAGAAGTAAAGTGTTTCCCTGAGTTTTATGAGCCATTTAAACAAGTTATTAAACCTAAGGAGGGGACTGTGGGGACCCTTGATCAGACTTAGTCGAGCACAAGTGCAGAGAGTGGCCTGATGCGGGCACAGTCTGGTGGGATTGAGCACGTCACTTGGATCTGTGCTGACCTCAGGTAGTTTATATGAGAACTGAGTCTCGGGTACCCAGGGTACCCAGAGCCGTTTAAGTAAAATGTCTCCACATGAGTGAGGTGGTATGAGCAAAGGCAGTTCCGAGAACCCGTTGAGAATGGTCCTGTGTTGGGGCGCTGATCCTATAAAAGTGCCATGCAACAATTTACCCTTCTCATGGGAAGCATATGGAATTAACAGACTGTGACAATGGGCTTTTATTTTTCCACAATATTTTAACTTTTATCTGTTAAAAGGCTTCCAAGACCAAAGCAAGCAACTTCAGGAAAGTAATTTATATAAAATTTTATTTGATCTGACACTTGATCTTTAAAGTTCAATGGCTTCAAATGGGAAGATATATAAGGGAAGTCATACAATTTTATTATGGAAAATTGCAAACATGTCGGTCCTGGAGGGAATGGTATCATAAGTCTCCTGACCCTATCACGGCTTCAACAACGATCAGTGCTCTTTTGTTCTAAATTGTATCCTGTCTCCCCACCACCACTATTGGCATTTTTTGCTAGAGGTTTTTGTTTTGTTTTTTTGAGACAGGGTTTCACGATATAGCCCTAGTTATCCTGGAACTTACAATGTAGACCAGGCTGGTCTTGAATTCATAGAGATCTATTTGCTTCTACACCAGAATCAAAGTTGTGCACCACCACACCTGGAAAACCTGTACCTCTCTATGGAGCATGTGACATTTTGTACCTGTGTATTTTGTATAATGTTTAGATTGTCTTAGACAGCTGCTTCCTCACGTATTTCTTTTTTTCCAAACCAATGAGCTCCTCTTTCTATTGAATATGTTAACCATATAAATTTAGTCAAGACCAAAGCCCGTTGCATCATGGGATTGCTCAGATTCTTCTCTTTGCTTCTGTTTCTCAGCTGGAAAGCAGTGTGGATAGGGCATGGTCATCTGCTTTCATGACTCCAGCTGCTGGAGCAGATTCACCAGTGCCTGCAGTGCCTGTTGGCCGTGAGGCTTCCAAGTGATACTGGCTGGGAGGGGCTTTGCAGAAAGCCAGGCCCAAAAGTCTCACCACTGACACCAGCTGCTTTAATGGGGGCACTGGTCTTACCCTCTGTGCGAGTCACCCAATCACTGTTTAGGATGAGGGGGTGACTAGGAGCAGGAGCAGGCAATCAGGGAGACATGGTTGCTGGGAGGACTTCCCCATTCCCGTGCAGCCTGAGCTTCCTCAGAAGAACTGAACACTGTGGTGGCATCTCAGGAAAAGCTGTTGATCATTTCTTAATAGTGGAAAACATTTAACATCCTCCCCCCCCATCCTTAAATCAGGCAGAAGTGGTGCACGTCTTTAATCCCAGCACTTGGGAGGCAGAGGCAGGTGGATTTCTGAGTTCGAGGCCAGCTTGGTCTACAGAGTGAGTTCCAGGACAGCCAGGGCTACACAGAGAAACCTGAGTTCCAGGACAGCCAGGGCTACACAGAGAAACCCTATCTAAAACAACAAACCAAAGCAAAGCAAAACAAAAAACCCAAACCAAACAAAACAACTAAACAAACAACTAAACAAACAAGTTTTCCTGTAGTCTGAGGACAGGTGCAGAGGAAGCCGTGTCTGGATCGTACTTGGAGATGGTTTTAACGAAGAAGCAAGAATAGAAATAGAAAGGAGGTGGGGGGGAGTAGCTCGGTTGGCAGCATGCTCACCTAGAGTGCATGACACCCTGGGTCCTAACATGAGCACTGCATAACACTGCATAACACATGTACTTCAAGGTCACCCCTCCAGCATAGAGTGAGCAGGAGGCCAGCTTCGGCTCTACAGGACCCTTGTGATCCATCTTGGTCTTTGGCGAGATTTTAATTTCTATCCTGCTTTGTGGCATGAAATGGAGAAGTCTGTAAAACTGAGCAGTCTTGTTTGGGAGGGAGACGGACTCTAGTTCTGGCAGGTCCCAGAATAGAGCCTTCCAGGGGATATTCCGCTGCCAAATTCTCCACCGCATTTTTACATAAATCATTTTCAAAGATAGTAACTGTTCCTGCCTTGTTTAAAGATATTTAATAACCCTGGTTTTAGCCATTTAACATGATGCCTCCTTTTAACTTCTGAAAGAAAAAAAAAAACTTCTCCTCAGACCATTTTACTCAGGTTTTTTTTTTCCCTACCAGAAATGGGTTTTTGTGTTTTCTCTGCTACTACATAATGCAATTATGTAGCTTTCAATTTTATTTTGTTAGTGTGATTAATTAGATTGATGGGTTTCCTAATACTGAACTATCCTTAAGGATCTGACATAAATTCTCTTTTTAGGTTTGCTCTTAGGCACTTAATAGTTTTTGTTGCTATTGTGAATAGAATCTTATTTCCCATTACGTTTTCTAATTGGCTATTGCTGGTATATAGGAAAGCTATTGATTTTTGCACATTGATCTTGTATGTAGTCACCTTGTTGAATTCTCTTATTAGTGGTAATAGTTTGTTGATTGATTTTTCTTAGGCTTTTCTATACTGGGAAAAGCATCAGCTGAGAGACCTCAGCTTCCCACTTCTGTGATGTGGGCACCTCTTACCAGTCCTCTCCTCTGCCGGAATATCAGAACAGCTGGCGCCATTTTGAACTGTAGGGTGGTTGACTCCAGTTCTACCTGGGCTCTAACTCCAGCTGAAGTGCTCTCACTATTTTACCAGCGCTTGTTAGCTTCTCACTGTCTTACTTCTCTCTCTCTCTCTTTTTTCGAGACAGGGTTTCTCTGTGTAGTCCTGGCTGTCCTGAAACTCACTCTGTAGACCAGGCTGGCCTCAAACTCAGAAATCTGCCTGACTCTGCCTCCCAAGTGCTGGGATTAAAGGCGTACGCCACCACCGCCTGGCCCACTGTCTTACTTCTCACGACAGCCATTCCTTTTGCATCACTTACATTTTTTAGATTTGCTTTTTGTATTACTGAGGATGGAAACAAGGACTTTGCAAACACTGGACAACATATACCACTCATGTGCTATCCCTAATTCTCTTTTCACCATTCTAAATTTTGAGACAGGGTTTTACTAAGTTGCCTAGGCTGACCTTGAGCTTGGCACCACAGATAGGTCTGGAATTTGCTATCCGCCTGAGAGCTCCAGCACTGCCATGGTACCAAGCTCGCACATAGGCCTGGGGGATTAAAGAAAGACTCAGACTTGGGTCATTCCTTATGAGAGAATGCCAAAGCGTTTACTGGGCAGGTTCAATATATACACCAAGCCAGGGAAGAAAAAACACAAATTCAAGGAAAAATAGAAACTCAACTGGGGGGCAATAGGATGTCAAGTGTAAAATCCCTTCCTGGGGTACCATGCCTACATCAGAACGTTTTGATCTTAGAGGAACTGCAGAATGTTACTTAGTAGACAGCAGCACACGGAAGGTCTGAGCCAGGGCATAGCAGTCCTTTCAGGTCCTACATCCTCCTGTCTTAGGCTCCCTAGTATCTCTAATTGTTTGCCTGGAGCTCAGCCTCCGAAGTGCTAGTATTACAGCTGTGAGTCACTGCATCAGGCTTTGCCTTGAAGTCACAGAGATCCATCTGTCTCTGCCTCTAGAGTGCTGGGATTAAAGGTGCGTGTGCCACCATGCCCAGCCCAAGTTAAAAGAGAGAGAAAGCCCATATGGGTGCTGGGAACAGAACCCAGGTCCTCTGGAAGAACAGCAAATCCTCTTAACCACTAAGTCTTCCCTCAAGCCCTTGTTTTTTATTTATATCTTTTGATGAAAATAAGCAATTATCTTCATCAGAATATATTCACTTGTATACAGAATACACTCAGGAGTACAGTTTCTGTGACAGGAAGTCTATGTATGTTTAATTTGAGTAGACAGAAGCAAGCAGCGTTTCTAGGTGGTTATGATTATTTAACTCTCACTGGCAATGAGTTAGATTTCTGTTGCTTCACATTCTCACCAACATTTAATATTGTCTGTCATTTTTCTTTTAGGCCATACTTGGAGGGGGGCAGGAGATAGCAACTACAAATACTGGAGTCAAGAGAAAATAGACTGATAGTCGTTAAGGCAGTTGAAATGACACACTCTCTCGTGAAAACAAGATAAGAGCCTCAGGTCACTCCTAAATATTGACAACCTAAGCACATAGACATGTGGTGTGTGTGTGTGTGTTAGGGTTATTATTGCTTCTATGAAACACCATGACCAAAAGCAAGTAAGTTGGGGAGGAAAGAGTTTATTTGGTTTATACTTCCAAATTGTTGTTTATCACCAAAGGAAGTCAGGACAGGAACTCAGGAACTCAAACAGGGGCAGGATCCTGGAGGCAGGAGCTGATGCAGAAACTATGAAGAGATGCAGTTTACAGGATTGCTTCTCCTGGCTCAGCTTGCTTTCTTATAGAACCCAGGATTACGGGATGACACCACCCACAATGGGCTGGGCCAATCCCACTGATCACTAATTGAGAAATGCCTTACAGCTGGATCTTAAAGGCATTTTCTCAATTAAGGTTTCCATCTTTCAGATAGCTCTAGTTTGTGTGCTGACAGTACAGTGTGTGTGTGTGTGTGTGTGTGTGTGTGTGTGTGTGTTATACATTACACTGGCCAGAAAAGTAAAGATTCACACTCACTTTAGGAGAATCCTAAATTAAATAAAGAAGTTAAGAGCCTGATCTGGTGTCACATTCCTTGGGAGGCAGGGGGATCAATGTGAGTTAAGAGATTATCCTGGGTGTTGGGGAAAGAAGAGGGGTAGAAAGGGGGAGATAAAGAGAGGAAGATAGACAGACAGACAGACAGACAGACAGATAATAGATAGATGGATGGAGAAACAGAGACAGGGATGTACTATCTTACTCTCTTGGCATCTGGAGAAGCTAGTTTAGCTCCGCTCTGAAAGTTTAGTACAATGGCAATGCCTGGTATATAGAGGCACTTAATGAGCAGAGGCAATTACTATCATTAATCCAGTTAATTAAGAAAAAACTGTCCTAGGCACTGTGCTATTGTTTTACATGGGTTATTGGTATTCCACTTAAGCAGGCGCTGTTACAATTTTCATTTTGTAAACGAAGAAAGTGTTTTGAAATTGGTTTTGAGAAATTAAGTGACTTTCCAATATCACAGAGCTCTCTTTGGGCTTTCTTTTCATTGCCCGGGACACAACGGAGCGAAATAGAAGGTAAATGTCAAAAACAAGCCACGCACCACCTCCCGCGGATTCGTAGGAGCACAGCAAGTGAGCGACTCAGCCTGCCCAGTAGCTTGCACTCTAGGTTGCCAGCCGGCTTCTATTTGTCTAAGCACCGACCGGAAGTGTTTCTGAGGGTTGCATTTCTACGACGCACAGACGGAAGTTTCTATCCGTGGGTCTTCAGAGAGATAATCTGAGGAAGGGGCTA
Organism: Rhabdomys pumilio; assembly: GCA_030674055.1. Classification (NCBI taxonomy): domain Eukaryota; kingdom Metazoa; phylum Chordata; class Mammalia; order Rodentia; family Muridae; genus Rhabdomys; species Rhabdomys pumilio. The sequence continues at coordinate 32,896,779 of JANHMN010000004.1, forward strand.
CAACTAGAGTACTCAGGTGTGGATTCCGGGGGATGGTGAGGCCGGGAGGACGGTGTGGACATAAGGGACACCGGCGCGGGGAGGCGGAGAACAAGGCAGAACCCAGACCTAGTGTGGACCGTTCTCCTGGCGACTGGCCTCTTCACCCTGCCCCCACTTGGAGCTGGAGTAGCAGGGACACCGCCCCCTTGACAGTAGCACAGTCTTTCTGTTGGTACTGACCCTTCACCTCGGGGTGCTACCTCATCCCTCAGGCGTGATGGCTACCGGCGCAGATGTACGAGACATTCTAGAACTCGGGGGCTCAGAGGGAGATGCCACTTCTGGAACCATCAGCAAAAAGGATATTATCAACCCGGACAAGGTAGCAGGGACATTTGAGGGTGTTGAAGTGGGGGTGTTGGCGAAGGAATGGGAAGGGGTGTTACCAGAAGAGAGATGGTAGAAGTGGTAATAAAAGGAGAGCTACAATGGAACAAAAAGTATGCCACCCTTAATGTGATGGCGAGAGGACACCGGGAGGTGGTGGGGACCAAGAGAGCGGGGAAACCTCCAAGGGACGAGAGGACCGAGGGAACGTGACACTTGTAAGTTGTTGGGAAGAGAGGGCAAGACATTTGAGATAGTCTTGAGGTGAAGGAAGGACTTTCTTCCCTGATGGCTCAGATGAGAATGAGGAGAAAGACCTGTGCAGCTGGGGTAGAGACGCTCTCATGAGTAGGTTCCTGTGACTTTAGTTCAGCATTTGTTTGTTCAGATTGTGCTGGGTAAAACCTTAGGTAAGGGTGGGTCTACGCCAACATTTTTCCCCTGTGGTTTTCTTTGCAGAAAAAGTCCAAGAAGTCCTCGGAGACATTGACCTTCAAGAGGCCTGAGGGCATGCATCGGGAGGTCTATGCTCTGCTTTACTCTGACAAAAAGCAAGTACTGGAATCCCACGGCCCCCACGGTTACCCTAGCTCACCAAGCATATGCCTACTTCCCTGTTTTCTCCTACTTTCCCCAGCCTATATCCCCAACCAGGGCACCTCCTGCGGGACAGCTCAGTGTCTTGCTTCAGGACATGACTTCCTTATTCAGGGGTAGACGGAGCTTCTTGGCTTTAGTGGTTCTTCACATACCTGCTTCTAACTTTTCACCTCCACTGCCAGGGATGCACCCCCACTACTGCCCAGTGACACTGGTCAGGGGTATCGCACAGTGAAGGCTAAATTGGGGTCCAAGAAGGTTCGACCTTGGAAGTGGATGCCTTTTACCAACCCAGCTCGAAAGGACGGTGCTATGTTTTTTCACTGGCGACGAGCAGCGGAGGAGGGCAAGGACTACCCTTTTGCCAGGTTTAATAAGGTGAGCTGCTAACAGACCAAATCTGAGCCACTTGCTGAGTTTTCCAATCTCCCAGGGTTGGCTCCAGATGTGCTCAGTCCCAGCCACGGTTACCCACTCAGTTCAAGGTCAAGTGCTGTCTGTGGGTTTCTTCTGCCTGTTGCATTCTGTCCGTCCGTGGATCTCCTGTGGGTTTTAGTGGCTTCCCTTGGCCCTTCAATGGCTGCTGCTCCTCAGAGCTGCATCCTAGGTGCTGCTTGCTTCTCCATGTTTCTTCACTGTTCTCATTTAGCTCTGTGGTTTCAGTTACTCTTCAGCAGCTAATGACCTCACCCCAGAAGAATAACTAATATCCCTGTCTGAGTGTCCCACGGGTGGCTCACATCAGAACTCGTAACCCTTCATCTGTCCCTACTCAGTGAGGGAGCATTTCCACACTGTTGCCTGTGTTACACACTTGGGACTCATCTTTGACTTGGCCATTTTTCTTAGCTGTGAACAACAGGACAAAGAAGGGGAAGGGGATGGCATGCATGTAAAGAAATAAGTTGAATTCTGGCAGAGACGTGCTGCCAATGTGCTGGAACTAGAATCTGAATGACAGGAAATGAGAAAAAAGTGTATTTGTTGGTGGTGTAGGAGAGGCCTGCATTTTATTCATTTATTTCCTATGTGCCAGCATTTGTATGGCACATGCCAGCTGATCTGAGGACAACTGTGAGATGGCCCCTAGGGATCAAACTTAGGTTGTCTGGTCTTCTGAGCCACCTTGTCAACCCTAAGAGTGGTCAGGAAGGGTCTCTCTGAGAAGGTGGTATCTGAACTAGGCCTTGTGATCTGTTCTGCTAATTCTATTACCAATCAAATCTTTGCCTGTGCTCTTCATCCTTTATGGCTAAGCGCCCTAAACCAAGACCAGTTATTTTTTTGTCTAGATTATAGGACCTTACCTAAAGGACCTTATCTGTAGGACCTTTTCCAGTTTCCAGCCATTGAGAGGAAGAGCTAGAACAGGCTAGAACTGGATAGTCTGTGGCTAAGGTACTGTACAGTGTGGCTCAGAACAGTCTAGAATTAGAGGCTCAAACTCAGATTTTTCTCAGTCTGATGTGTCTTGTGCCTGGACTCCCTCTCTTGGATGGCTTATAGGCTTTCTCAGACTGATCATAGCCCAGTGTGGCTCTGTCACACCCATCCCAAACCAGAGTTTCCTCCATCCCAACATCATTCTTAGACTCTTGGGGCCAACTGACAGAGAAGCTAGAGACGACAGACTCATAGAGCTCAATGAAAAGGTGAAGTATTTGAGGGAGGAGAGGGCAGGGGAGACAAACATGTTCTCTTATCTTTAAAAGGACACTCAATTTGTATTTAGTTTTTACTGCTCCAGCATGTTGAAGCCTAAACATTGAGAACAAAGTAAGTCAGACAAAGTGTCTATCCTTAAAAACAACATGTTATTGAGAGACAAAGGAATATGGGGACAGTTACAGTCTGGTAGGAGATAAATTACTCAGAAGTCTGGAAAGTTATGGGAGTTTTCTAGATGATGTTACTAGGTACAGTGATTTTTTTTTTCCCTTCATGCACATAGAATATGGTGAAGAAAAATATAAAAAGAATGTAAGGGCCATAGGCTTCTGCAGACAGGCCTAGAGCAAGGTTGATTGATCCCTGGGACCCACATGGTGGAAGGAGAGAACAGACTCTGAAATGTTGTCCTTTGACCGCCGAATATACCCGTCCCTACACAGCTGAAACCAAGCTGCAATTTAAAGTAAAACTTAAAAGGTTCACGTGTATTGGATGCACTGGGCATTCTCATAACTGTAACGCCGAAAGCTCTGTGTAGGGTGATGTGGGGGGAGGTGTGTTGATCAACAGTGACCATGCCAGGTGGCCCTTGGCAACCAAGCTTAAAAATTTGTAGCCACCCATAGATTTTAAAGTAGAGTCCTGTCAGGACTGGATGAGTTCTGGCAAGGTCTGGGTGACTACAGGTAGAGAATGAAATCAGATTCAGTGAATTCATGTTTTTCCTCTCCAGCTGCTCCTCTGAGGGGTCTTACTCTCCGGGACTCTATCTCTGCTCTTGCTCAGGTCAGGACTTCAGGAGTCATTGATGATGGCATCCTCCTTGGCCCTTCCTGACCAATTCTGGGATTTCCTGTTACTTCAGCCTCTAAGCCTGTGCCTTCTCTGCTGCTTTAGTTTGGGCATATGGCTTCTCACTTCCACCACTACTGAAGGTGGCTGCTTAGTTTCCTACTCTTATTTCATCCAACACCTCTGCTGCCAGGTGGTCTTAGATACAAGAAACAGGACATTAAAATGGTTTTATTTTATGTGTATGAGTGTTTGCCTGTATGTGTCTGTGGACCACATGGATACAGTGCCTATGCAGGCCAAAGAGGAAGTTGGATCCACTGGAAATAGAATTACAAATGGTTGTGAGCTGCCATGTGAGTGCTGGGGTGGAACCCAATCTCTTTAAAACTAGCCTTGTTGGATCTTGTCACATCCGGGTGAATTCTAAGCTCCCAGAAGGGGGTGCACTCCCTGTAGCAGCTGATTCTACTGCCGCAGCAGACTCTCCTCAGCTCGCTCTTTCCCAGCCTGCTTCCGAAGCCAGGCTCACACACATTAGGATGTTTCCATCCCATGTCCTTGTGTTGTCCTCCCTGTCCTCCCTCACTGGCTCACTTCCCTTTAGCCGTAAGGTTTTAGTTAGCTTGGTGCGGTGTATACACTTGTAATCCAAGCATTCGGAAGGTGTGGCGGGAGGATCAGGAATTCAGGGTTATCTTCAGATACATACTGTCAGGGCCAGCCTAGGCTACAAAAACAAAAACAGCACAGGGCTAGAGAGATGACTCAGTAATTAAGAGTGCTTATTGCTCTTCCAAACTAGAGTTGGGTTCCCAGGAATCAGATTGCAGATTTGGTAGCCCTTCTTCTGGTCTCCATAGTCACATCCCCCTCAAAACACACACACACACACACACTTAAATCCTAGGAGGTATATGCAGCCAAGTCTGGGAAACTGGAGAGATTTTCTAGAGATGATACCTGAGAGGAAAAAAGGATGAGAGTGTTCTGTTGGTAGAAGGAATATGGAATTATGAATAAAGTCAAGGGAAAGAACTGGCCAAGCCTTGCTCTTGAATTTATGAATCATCTAGAAGGCACTTTATCTTAGAGGTGGACCTGGAACAGCACCTTTCCTAGGAACAGGCAAATGACCTTTTTCTGTTTGTAGTCTAGCAAAGACTAAGAAAGATCTTAGGATTTTAAGAACAACGTTCATGCTTATATAACATGAATGGGCACAGAGTTGTGACATATAAAACTGCTTCTTTGTTTACATTCTTATTGTAGGTCTGCCCTGTAAGTAGCATGGTGTCGATCTTGTTTGCAGATAGAGAATTGATTGGAACAGTAGACCAGGATAGTGTTGTGCTACTCTGAATGGGTTGAGGCCATTGAGATAGATGGGGATTCTGGAAGTAAAGTCCAGATAAGTAGAGTAGCAATGAAAAGATACTTCACAGTGCCAGGTGTGGTGGTGTGTGCTTGAGAGACTGAGGCAGGAAGACTGCTTCCAGTTAGAGCCAGTCTGGTCGCCACAGAGTGCTGACCAGCCAAGGCCACTTACCAAGCCTATGTCGACAACAAAACAGAAACAGACCATTAGAAATGGGCTTCTGATGCTGGCTTTGGTGATAATGGTTGAGGTACGGATTGGGGATGTCTGAAGAAGAGGGATGAATGCAGTATTGCGCATGTTAAGATTGGGGATGTGTGACATTTGGTGGGAAGTGTCCAAGAGGCAGCTGGAAAGAGCCTGTTGTGCTTTTGAATTCATGAGAAACTTCCTGTTCTAGCCCAGCACCAACTCCTTCTTATGTCTCTGACCTGTGACACAATTGTGGTGAGGCTGGTAACTCTGAAATGGCACCTGGGTGGAAAGAATGTGGGCCAGGAGAGGAAGGGGCATAGGCAGTAAGATTCCCTGGTGATGCCCAACTTTGAAGTACTCTGAGATCAGCAAGTCCCACTGTCACCACTGGGTGGCAGTAGTGCTTCAGACAAGGCTCTGGGCCTTTCTCTGTTTGATGGGTTTGTGACTCTAGAATTGACCCTTGGGTGCCTATAAGTGCTTACAAATTAGATAGGAGCATGTGGCCCGTTCCAAAAGATGGTAAGTTGTCCTGAAGTGAGTCAGGCAGGCCACTGACCCAGAGCCTTATAGGGAGGGGCCTCTGGCTAATCAGACTGGGTCTTTCCTTCCCACAGGCTGCCCCTGTAGGGGCACAGGGGTAGGTAGTAAACAAGGGTTGTGGTAACGTGGCCAGCCGGCTTGGACATATTCAAAGGAATGCAGTCCCATGTCTTTGTGCCAGTAGACGGTGCAGGTGCCTGTGTACTCAGAGCAGGAGTACCAGCTCTACCTTCATGATGATGCGTGGACCAAGGCAGAGACTGACCACCTCTTTGACCTCAGCCGCCGATTTGACCTGCGCTTCGTAGTTATTCACGATCGGTATGACCATCAGCAGTTCAAGGTGAGCTGGTACGCATTTGGGTGAGCACCTAATCCTTCTGCCATTTCTTCAGCATGCTCCTCGGTACTCTCCATGTGTCTTCATCTTCAGAAGCGGTCTGTGGAGGACCTGAAAGAGAGGTACTACCACATTTGTGCCAAGCTTGCCAACGTGAGGGCTGTGCCAGGTACAGATCTCAAAATACCAGTATTTGATGCTGGGCATGAGAGACGGCGGAAGGAGCAGCTGGAGCGGCTTTACAATCGAACCCCAGAGCAGGTCATAACCTCTTCTTCATACCTGAAACCTTCTGCTTTCCACCCTCCATGGCTCAGCTCTCTCACACCCCCAGGCCCCTCCACCTCCAGTCCCGATCCTCCCTTCTCTGCAGTCCCCTTACCTCTGGTCCCCTCAGAGATACCCTAGTATCCCTTCAGCTCCCTGGCCACTCTGCTTCCACACAGTCCCCATACATGCTGAAGCATTTCGCTTTTGCAGGTGGCAGAGGAGGAGTACCTGCTACAGGAGCTGCGTAAGATTGAGGCCCGGAAAAAAGAGCGAGAGAAGCGCAGCCAAGACCTGCAGAAGCTGATTACAGCAGCAGACACCACCGCGGAGCAGCGTCGCACAGAACGCAAGGCTCCCAAGAAGAAGCTACCCCAGAAGAAGGAGGCTGAGAAGCCGGTGTGGAGGCTAACCCAGCAAGCTCAGGGTGGAGGGGTCATCTGGCACAGGGTCTCCAGCTTCAGTGGGCATTCTGAGAGTACCCTGTGTTAGTGGGACCCTGAGCCACTCCCTGTGACACCTAAGGCTCTTTAACTCTTCCTCCAGGCTGTTCCTGAGACTGCAGGCATTAAGTTTCCAGATTTTAAGTCAGCAGGTGTCACACTACGGAGTCAGCGGGTGAGTTACCTAATGCTGTGTTTGGGCCCTTGGCTCCAAATGGCCTAATGCTGTAAACAGCTGCTAAGTCTAGAGCAATGGGAGAGGGGTTATGGATAGAGGTGGCCTTGTCACGACCTCAGGACATGGTCAAGCCTAGTCTGTCTTTACCATTCTCCACTTCTCAGCTAGTTCCATTTTAGCTACAGCTACATCCATGGGTTACTACCTATGTGCCTCATTCTAAGAGGTGGAGGACTTAGCTAAGTTGATTGTTGCAGATGAAGCTGCCCAGCTCTGTGGGTCAGAAGAAGATCAAGGCACTGGAACAGATGCTGCTGGAACTTGGTGTGGGTGAGTGATGCTGAGCCCCTTGGGATGCGAGGGAGGGTAGTTCATGTTTCAGGCATTCAACCACAGTCTGGCTTTGTCTTGCTTGCAGAGCTGAGCCCAACCCCCACAGAGGAGCTGGTGCACATGTTCAATGAGCTTCGGAGTGACCTGGTGTTACTCTACGAGCTCAAGCAGGCCTGTGCCAACTGTGAATATGAGCTCCAGATGCTGCGGCACCGGCACGAGGCCCTGGCTCGGGCAGGAGTGCTGGGGGGTCCTGCCACACCAGCAGTGGGACCAGCCCCGGCTTCTGCTGAGCCAACAGTGTCTGAATCTGGACTTGGTCTTGACCCTACCAAGGATACCATCATTGATGTCGTGGGTGCACCCCTCACACCCAATTCGGTAAGAGCCTCCTGGATAGTTTTGTGGGGAGCATGCCCTGGCTCTGCAGGAGAGCACATGGTTTACAGACCCTTCCCTCCAGTGCCTTCAAGGGAATGGTTGCCATTGTGAGGGTTGAGGCTGATGACAGGAGTGGGTTGACTATTGGGCCTCTTCTCTGAAAAATGACAGACACTAAGCCTTGAGTCTGACCTCAGGCCGCTGACCTCAACACTTTCTGTCTCTTTAGCGGAAACGACGGGAATCAGCCTCCAGCTCATCTTCTGTGAAGAAAGCCAAGAAACCATAAGGGCCGTTGGTGGTGTGGTGTAAATAGAGCTGTTCAGTTGGACTGGGCTGATTCTGTTTCCTTACCTCCTCTATCCTTGGCTGCAACGACAGTCTGATAGATGAGTTGAACACTACAACAAGTCTCTAAAAACTTGCTTGCAATGCCCACATTCAGGCCTTTAGCCACTTTTTGTTGCCTAGACCCTGCACCTCAAACACCTGTGGCTCTATATTTAAGATAGTCTTGTACATGGGCTGGGTTCTCACCAGTTTTGGCAGCTCCTTGTGGTCCAGATATTTCTCACTCCCCACCCCAGCCTTGCCCCCAGTTTGTGTAAGTTTAGTGAAGGCATCAAAGGTGCTATAGTGCTAGCTGCTTACATGCTGATGGCTTTGTGTGGAGATGAAGCCTGGAGCTTCAGCATAGCACACACAAGGATGGCTCCATACACACCAGGACCTTGTTTCCCCGACTTTATTCAAGTGGCACGTTCACAGCAGGGATGAGGGTGGGGGGTGGACACAAGGTGGGGCCTGATCTGTCCTGGAGCCCTGGGGGCACCACACACCATGCACTATGGATGGGAGGGGCACAGGGAGGGCTTGGTGGCCCCAGCAGAAGCCTGTGTACCAGGGAGAAGGCAGTGAGTACCTGGTTTCCCCCTAGCCCAGGCCCATAATGGCAGGGGCTAATACTGGGCTGAGACTGAGGAATGGGAGTAGGGTGGGGCACAAAGTGTCTGCTCCAGAGGGGCCAAGTGGCCAAGCCCTCACACCGGGCACAAGCCCATAGGGCAGCTGGGGGACACTCTGGGCCCAGAGCTGTGCCACTCTCCCTTTTCCCTCTAGTGAGGGAGAGGAGGGTTCTGGTTTGGGCCAAGCAACTACCCTGTCCTGCCCCATCCCGTCCTCTGCCAATCAGAAGGGCTTTGATGTCTGCTTGAAGATGAAGCCTCGGTATGCCAATGTCTTCATGATGTTGGCAATGTTCTTGCAATCATCTAGAAAGAAGAGAAGACATTCAGAGAGGGGCCAGATTAAGGAGCCATAGGCCTGAGAAGGACATCTCTGGCTCTGGTGGTAACATTTCTAGCCTTGGGTTGGGCTGGGTGATACTGGGCCTGCAGGAAGCCTGGACTCAATGCTTCTCAGTCCCATAATTCATGCTGGAAATTGGCCGCTGTGTCCCATCCCGGCCCCAGCGGTGATGTATGGGCGCCGTCGCAGTAAGAAAAAGGCAGAGTAAATGTGTAATTTCTCCCTTGACGGCCCCTGGCCGCTGGGCGATCCTTCTTGTTGCCGCCACATGGGGACGGCCTGTCCGCCACACTCCGTCTTCCCGCCACCCGCCTTGATGTCTCCATTTCATTACTGTGCGGCCATTCATCACACCCACAGCCAGGGTGACTTTGTCGGCACTTGCATGTGTGTGCGAACTGTGGCCCAGGCCATACTCAACTGGTGACAAGGCACACGACTTGGCATGGCTGTGCCAGAACCCTGGGAAACACCTGCCCTGGATACCTGACCCCATGTAGCTCCAGACAGGCTAGGGAAGGCCATGGTTTTTATGTTGTCAGCCTACCAAACAGACGCAGTAGTCAACCTACAACCTGTGTCTGAGTAGGCTTGGCAGCTGGTCACCTTTTGGGACCTTGTCTCTGCTCAAATATCAGGTTAAATAGTCTATATGTGTTAGATCCTATTAATTTCTCTGGTCTTGGCCTCTGGAAAAACTCCATGCAGTGAGCTACTGTAGTAGCCTGGAGGCTGCAGCGCCTGGGGGCTTTTCAAAGACAGGACTTGCTCCACTACTAGATGTAAGAAGGGGAGCAACTTGGAACTTGTCCTACTAGGGCACTGGTTCTCAAGCCTGTGGGTCAAGCCTCATTTAGGGTCAAATGACCCTTTCACAGGGGGTCACATATCCTGCATATCAGATATTTACAATTCACAATGGCAGCAAAATTATAGTTATGAAGTAGCAATGAAGATAACTTTATGGCTTGGGGGGGGGGGGTTCCACCACACCATGAGGAACTACAGTAAAGGGTGGCAGTGTTAGGAAGGTGGAGAGAAACTGCCCATCTCGCTGGGTTCAGCTTCCCAAAGCAGTCCCCAGCTGTCTCTGACTTCTCTACTACCCTCTTCCTTGTCCCTGGGCCACAGCCTCATTTCCTAGATGCTGTGATGCAGAAGTACCATACATTGATGGCGTAATCAAGTGTGTGTGTGGGGTGGTGTTGAGGTCAGGAGGCCTTGGAATCCTTTCCTTCCATTGGACTTCTATGCTTGCCCTCACTAAGACTGTGGCCTATGAAAGGGGACCCCTGCTCCCACCTGAGCAAAGAAAATGTCTTATTAGCCAAGGATCTAAGGCAGGCCAATCATATGAGATCCTGTCTTAGAAGGGTTGAATATGTATGTACCTATAGTGGACAGAGGTGTGGGGAGTTGATACCGTGTTTCTCCAGGGACTCAGGAAACAAGTCAGGACTGGTCTGCTTTGAGGCAGAATGGGGAGAAGACAGATGGGTAGGTAGTGGCGGCCATGGCAACTCCAGACATGACCCATCCCCGTGGTTTATGGGCCGGACACGCGCCCTGCTCAGCTGAGGCCCTGTCATTTGTCTCCCTTAGTGAGTGCGCCAGTGCTGTGGGGGTAGTGGGAGGGGTATGACAGGAGGAGCTGAGCAGTTGACAGGATAGGACAGGAGTTGTGGGGCCAGATGCTGTGATGGCATTGTTGAGAGAAGAGGGAACCTGGGACAGAGGGATATTTTTCCCAAATAAACCTAGCCCTGTCAGGGAACCTCCAATCCTTCCTGTCTTCAGCGCTCTGGAGACCATGGCCACTGTGCATATTAAGAATAAGTCCCCTCGTTATCTGCAATTACCCAGCGGCCACACACCTCATTTCTTTTAGCAGAAAAGAAAATTAGTTTTCTATTGACTTCATCTGGCTCCTCCCTCAATGCTGGACAAATCACTCAATCTGCCTCCAAGTAAATGTCCTCGTCTAGACCCCTAGGCCGTCAATGAGCAAGTGCCGATTTACCTGTGCCAAGACCTTTCCCCATGCCGTATACGGCCAACTTCATCAACAGCATGAGCTCTGGCTGCTCCTGATGGCTAACCTCCCCATCCAGGATCTTTCTCTTCAGTCCCACCACAAACTAAAATCTTCAAACAGTTCTTTCCAGATAAACAGAATCAAAACACCTCAGTTCTGAAAATACTCTCCCCAGGTTTTCTCCTTCTTTCCGTGCATCTTGACCCCAGCACATGGCACAGTGCAGTAAATCATCCGAAACTCCCAAGAAGTCAACACCTCACGCACACTGGCCAGATCAACCAGGTCTGAAGCCTCTGTTGATCTGGTTTCCTTATTCTAGAATCCAGTGGTTCTTAACCTGTGGGTCATGACCATCAGAAAACATGTATTTCTGATGGTCTTAGGAATTGAGACACTGCTTAGCAAAATCACAAAGTAGCAACAAAAAATAACTTTGTGGCCGGGGTCACCACAACATGAGCGGTACTAAAGGGTCGCAGCCTCAGGAAGGCTGAGAACCACTGGTGATCAAATGCTTCCTTTTTCTAGTAGCCCAAGTCACCTATAAGTCTATATTCTGTAATTAGATTGAAACAGTCTGGCTAGCCGGGCAGTGGTGGCACACGCCTTTAATCCCAGCACTTGGGAGGCAGAGGCAGGCAGATTTCTGAGTTCGAGGCCAGCCTGGTCTACAGAGTGAATTCCAGGACAGCCAGGACCACACAGAGACCCTGTCTCGAAAAACCAAAAAAAAAAAAAAAAAGTCTATACACACACACACACACACACACAGAGTTTTAACTGGCTTGTCCCTCAGATCCACCCTCTTGTAGCCAGTATGATCTTTTTTATACAAATGTTATCATGTCCTTCCCTCTTTAAATTCCTTGAGTGGTTCTTCCTGCCTTCTGTTTAAAAGTCTGCATTTTTTTTAACTGTGTGTGTTTTAACTGTGTGTGTGTGCATGTCATAGAACAACTTGGGGGAGTTGGCTCTCTCCTTTTGGGTGGGTCCTAGAGATCAAACTTAGGTCAGAAGGCATGGTGGCAGGTACATTACCCACTGAGCCGGATCCCCAGGACCTCAGCCCTGGGTAGGGTCTCAGACTCACTAGAGATGAGGGTAACATTGAACTCCTGGTCCTGCTTTTACCTTTTGAGAGCTACTATTACAGTTGTGTATTCAGAGGACAACTTATGGCGGGCATTTCTCTCCTTCCACCATGTGGGTTCCTGGGAATAGGCAAGGGTAAGACAGACTGAAGCTCTGAGACCATTTGGGCTAGTTGGCATCTCTGCCTTTATGTCATCTCTTGCAGAGCTAATTAGGCCAGCTTAAAGGTGCTGTGGCGCAGGATGATAGGTTGCTGTGTTGTGTCCGCAATGGAGGCCTCTAAAATAGGTCTCTACCTTCACATTCTAGAAGGCTAGCCTCATCAGCTTGACAACTTTTTCTTTTGAAAGACATTAATATTTTTAGTATTAGAAATATTTTTATGGGCTGATGAGATGGCTCAGCGGTTACTGGCTGCTCTTCTAGAGGTCATGAGTTGAATTCCCAGCAACCACATGGTGGCTCACAACTGTCTATAGAGGGATCTGATGCCCTCTTCAGTCAGGCAGATATATATGCAGCAGAGCACTCATACATTAAATAAACAAAATAAAAAATATATATATATATTGACAAGACAAGAATGGAAAGGTAACATCTATGCAAACCCACAGAGGGGATGGGTCAGGTGAGCATCTAGCAAGGAAGGCTAAGTCTGTTAGCTACTTCAATCCGGAGTGGTCAGAGCTGCTTGTCAAAGAAGCTGTTACTGGAATGGTGGCTGAGACTCCTCATCAAGGAACCCACCTGAGGTGCCATGGAATACCTGTTAGTTACAGTAGTCTAGAAACTGAAGAGTAGAGCACAGGAAGGAAGCCATAGGACACTGGCCAGGGAAGACCAGTGTCCTATGATCCTTCACGAGGAAAGGATCCAGGAAGCCCTTGGATAGTACACCAAAGGTCTTCATCCATGTTCTCACTTCATCCAGCGGCTGCCAACCTGTTGTGTGTGCTGGGTGTGTATGGGCCAGACTGGGTCTGGATACAAGATTAGCTCCCTGTACTTGCAGAGCTCAAAGATAGCCCATAAGAGGTGCAGTGCTATGAAAAAAGGAGGCAGGGAACTGCTTTCAGAAGCTCGGGAATGGATTCCTAGAAGAACAAAGGTATGCAAAGGTGAGAGGGAGCTAGCCCAGAAAGTTAGGGTTAAAGTGAAGAGGCAATAAAGACACCACTGGAAGTGATCTGTGGAGTGTCAACCTTAATTTCACCAAGTGATGGGGGTGAGTGACATACTAAGGCTGTGACATGAATGAGTGGTCAAGCCAGCAGTGAGTGACTAGAGGAAACCCAAGGATCCCAAATGTCCACCCAAGGAGTTCAGGAATGTCCACTCTGGCAGCACTATGGAGACACTGACGCATTCAGGGAGGACAACAATAGGACCAGATCTGGACTTCAAAACTGTCACCTAAAACATGAAGACAGGACTGAAAGCCGAACCACCTGAGAGCAGATAGAATACGGCTCACACCTGAAAGGCTCACCCAGAACTAGGCTTGTGGTAGGAGCATGTTGACAGTGTAAAGGAGAGACTAGAAGCAAGAGGGTTGTTTGTTTGTTTGTTTTTTAAATAAAATTTTTAGCTGGACAGTGGTGGCACACAATTTTAATCCAGCACTTTTGAGGTCAGACTGGTCTACAGGTTGAGTTCTAGGACAGGCAGCAGGGCTATACAGAGAAACCCAGTCTGGAAAAACAAGCCAGTCAACCAACCAAACAAAATAAAAGCAAAGTAAAAAATGTGGGCCAGTGGGTAACAGCACTTGCTGTGCAGGCCTGAGCACCTGAGTGTAGGTCTGGGACTCAGGAGAAGGAGACAACTGACACCCACAAGTGGTCCTCTCGTTTCCACCTGTGTGTGTATGAATGTGTGCACACACAATATTTTCTTTGAAAAAAGATAAGCTTTCATGAGAGGATGGGGAGAGAAGTGATTATAGGATTTTAGTGTCACTCAGGTAAGTAATCCCAGAGAAGTTGGAATTTGGTGGCAGTGATGAATTCAGCTTTGGATGAATTAAGTAGGATTCTTTGAGTCATCTAAAATTATAAAGCATTTCATTAGGATTTCAAGGCTTAGTGTTTGGTTTGAGAAGACTTCTCTATCCCATTGTTGTTGTTTTTTAAAGAAAAAAAAAAAAAAACAAACAAAGGGCTGAAGAGATGTTTCAGTTGGTGAAGTTTAATCCTGGGTATCCACATACCAGACAGGCATGCTAGTAGAAGCCTGCAATTCCAGCAGTAGAGAGGCAGAGATGGGAGGGTCCTTAGCCAGCCCATCTAGCTGAATTGGGAGAGTTTGGGGTTTAGTGAGAGACCCCGTCTCTATCATTAGGTGAATGACTGAAAGACACCCAATATCAAGCTCACACATGTGTACCTCCCCCACAGAAGCCCACAAAACAAATGTATCCCGTATTTCAACTATATTTTATTATCATTATTATGTTAAACTTTTCAAGATTTTTATTTTAAGTATGTGGGCATTTTCTTTTCACGTCTGTCTGTGTACCACATATATACAGTGCTTGTGGAGGCCAGAGAAGATGATGGATCCCCTGGTACTGAAGTTATAGACAGTTGTGTGTGGTGGAGACTGAACCCAGGTCCCCTGGAAGAACAGCCAGGGGTTTTAACAGCTAAGCAATCTCTCCAGACAATTAATTTGGATTTTTTTCTACAGGGTCTGTCTCACTATGTAGACCAGGCTGCACTTTATTCAGAGCTCTGTCTGCCTGTACCTTCTGAATGCTGGGATTAAAGATGTGCACCAAACTCCTGCTTTAGTTATGTTTTCTACTTAATCTGTCTGGAATTACTTTGTATATGTAAGAAATAGCTCTAACTTTATTATTTTTTCTGATGCAGAACCTATTGACTTATCATGGACTAAACTGCCCTCTTCTTCTGTATCCTTCTGAAATGACAACTCTTACCATGCGCAGTACTGTTGGAACTAGTAAAGAGAACAAATATAAAATGACCAAAGGGAATGTAGTGAGTTCCAGGACAGCCAGAGCTACACAGTGAGACCCTGTCTCAAAGAGGAAGACTAAGAGGAAGAAGAAGAGAAGAAAGACAAAAGAAGAAAACAAAAATGACCAAAGGGGTAAATCAACTTGGAGAATCAGGGGGTGGAAAACTGCTGGTTCTGTTAACGAGGTTAAGAGGTAATGTGGTTAAAAGAGCATGCAGACAGATGTCAAGGCGCACCACTGGAGCCTCAGTTTCCTGCATTCACCCTATCTGGTAATCTGTCCAGGGACTGGTAAGGGATAGAGCCTGAGCCCATAGAGCAGAAGCCAACAAGGCTGGGGTGCTGAGGTAGTCAGGGAAGCATGAGAATGAGGAGATCACGAGAACTCTGAGCACTGATGTTCTTGAATCTCGCTGACCTTGTGCCCACATCTAGCTACCAGCAGCAATAATGTCCTGAGCAAAAGTGCTGTGGGTTTCCTCGGCCAGTCTGAAAGGACTGCCAGACTAAATGCTATCCCAGCTCAAATGGGATATGCACTGAAAACTATTTGTTATCTCAAGTTCAAATTTGACTATTCCTCTGTACTTTGAGACAAGGTCTCTCTATATAGTCACTCTGTAGATCAGGCTGGCCTCAAACTGACAGAGATCCACCTGCCTCTGCCTCCTGAGTGCTGGGATTATAAAGGCACGCACCACCATTACCCAGCTGCTCTACATTTTTATTCATCCAGTTTGGCAACTCTCTGGTGGGACCAATACAGTATTCAGCATCATATGGTGGTTCAAAGGAGTCCAAGCCAGTGAATTTAGAAATTAAACAGCAGAGAACCTCAGATTCTGAGTTTAGTCCGCACCTAGCTACTTACTAATTGAACCTAACCAAGTTCCTGAACTTTAACTTTCCTGTATTTTTTTTTTCTCTAAAATGGAAAGAAAAATTACAGCAACTACTTCTCTTAAAGGATGATTTAAAAGATGAAATGAATTGTCTGTAAAGTATTTAAAATACTGTCTATGTTAGTTACCAGTTACTCTAGTATCCTATAATATTGTTATTCTAAAATTAATATCCTGACACTCATTCTGTGTCCCTTGGACCAGCCTGAGCCCATACAGTCTCCTATGTCCCTCCCCCACTCATGGCCACCTTGGCCACACTCTGTCCAGACAGACACTCCCTCTCCTCCCACTCAGCACTCTTCTATCTTCTAACCCTCCCCGAGCAGGGTCCTTATGGCCTCGACTCTAAAGTGACCCCTTCTTCCCGCCCCTCCCTGTATCACCCTCCACCCCACAGAGGTGCCTGAGGTGCCACAGGGCTGATGGTGAAGGATGGCGGTGGTTCTACAATAAGGGGAAAAGGCAATTTCATCTTGATTAGCAGGCGATTTCTCTCTCTGTAATAAGCGTGCTCCAAATAATTAGCGTGTTTTACGTAATAATGAAATTACAGAAATGCAGTCCACTTATTCAAACAACTCACCATTACCATATTTTTAAATATTAGACTTAATTAGAGTTTATCACTTCAGAGAAGTATGCGGACCAAAGATGTTTTTAAAAAAATCCTCATAAAGTGTTTATTAAGCGCTGGTAAAGCTAGGATAATGATGTGTTTGGAAATTAAGGCAATCAAACACTTACCGCCGCTCCTGGAGGCCGGGCATGGAAATGAGGCCATTACACGCCCATTACCCGCCAGCTCACAGCCACTTGGGGGGTGGGAGGAGGATGTGCCTGGCCGAGAGGGCATGGTGCCCGGAAATGCCTTTGCCAACCTCCTAGAGATGCCTGACCAGTAAGCACAGCCTCAACCTCTCAGTCACTTACACTGCATTTGGCTGTTATGAGCCCAACTCAGACTTGGCCAAGCCAATGGACTGGATTGATCCCAAATACCAAAGAAGGCAACTCTGATCTGACCAGCTCTGATCCAGACTCCCAGGCCTGGCAGGCCACATCAACTCCATTCACACCCAATGCAGAAAGGGGATAGAAGCCAGGTCAAGCAGCCAGAGAGGCCCTTGAGGGGAGGTGGAGCTAGATCCCACTTGCTGGCTACGGTCTCCAGTGATGAAGTGGCAAGCCTAGACCAAGTGCTCACTTCCAAGAAGGGGGGTCACTAGAGTGGTGGGAGGAAGGTAAGGAACTGAGTTTATATTTAAAGAAGAAGATCTGAAAACAGAGCCTGGGTCAGGGACAGCAAGGGCAGGGGTGGCAGAGTGGGACTGTAGGCTTCAGACCCCATTTGTCCCAGTGAATAACTAATTTCAGAATTTATAGTGCTGGGTTTTTGTTCTGTGGCCATTTATATCTGTGAGGGGAGGAAATGAAGAGGCAGCACGGATGCCACATCTTTCTGTGTTATTGCTTGTCTGCCATTTGCAAATCATTATTAATTGTGGGCCCTGGTGGCAGGACGGGAGGGGGCCAGGCTGGGTACATCCACATAGCTCTTCATCAAGGACCCCAGCCGCTGCCCCAGAGAGCCAATTACCCCGCCCTGATTGGGATCAGATAAAGAGGGAATTTTTACAAATTAGGGAATAAATAGAATTTCCACACAGGGTGCGGGCAAGACCTGAGAGGCTATAATGAAAAACCATCCGTCACCATCAGCATGGCCTGGGCATGGAGCCCCAGCACTCCCTCCCTTGTGGGCCCCTTTCTGATGTTCAGGGACCTGAACAGGCAGGTCTGAGAACAACCCTATCCCTTCTAGGGCCTGGAAACAGGAGAGAATTCCCTGGGGGTGGGGATGGGGGTTAGGGAATACCTTATGCTCAGGTGCTCTCTCTGTCTCTGCCTGCCGTTAGGGTCTCAGGAAGGAGATACGCAGTACTAAGAAGACTGAAGTTTGGAACCACAGGGCCAAAAATGTATCCGTGTCCCCATAGCCATGGCAGCCCTATGGCAGAGCCCGAGCCCCCTGGACCACTCAGTCTGGGCTCCCATTAGTGCTCCTCCCCTTGGATCATTAAATATGTATATCTTATTACACGCCTTGTTAGAGTATTGAGCTCTATTGACTGATGATAAATCCTGAGCCTCGTCCTGGCCGTAAATTTATCTGGAGATGATGAAGACTCAATAATCTAGTCAGGCAGATAATATCATCGGGCCTTAAAAAAGATCATTACATTATATGTCAGAATTAAAAGTGAAATACGCTGTAGTAACAGGACGATGCTCTGGCCATTACCACAGATGCCCGCCTCCCCCGGCCCATTCCCGGCCCTGCTAGAAGGGCTGGGCTGCCAGGGACTGCTACAGCTAGAAGTGGCAGAGTAGATCTAGGGAACCCATGGCCAAGCCTCAAGTCTGAAGGAAAGACAAGCCCAGAACAGCTCTACCAGTCTGCTGAGACTCAGGTTTCCACCTCCTTTCTGCTCTGCTATCCCCAGACTACAGCTCTACCAGTGTGTTGCAGACAGGAGGAGGAGGAGTACAGAAAAAAGACAAGAACATACTTTCCCTTTAAGTGTCATTCCTAGAGTCCCCACAGACCATATCTGCTTTTATTTCAATGGCAGAGCCCAGAGACAGGACCATGCCTAACTGATCAGAAACTAAAACAAGCAGACTTTAGCCAGGCATGGTGGTGGCACAGTTCTTGGGAGACTGAGTCTACAAAGTGAGATTCCCATCTCAGACAGACCCTGAGTCTGAAAGAGAGCAAAACCGAGTACACATTGATGCTCTGATTTCAGAAGGTTCTAACGGGTCCGAGGATGAAGGGGGAACTGATATTACATGTGTTCTAGGAACTTTCTACCCTTACAACATAATGAACAACTACCTTTAGAACATGGATTTCAGGGTCCACCATATCAGACTTTTTCTTGTCAATATTCTCAACTTTGTCACCCTTTTCTTTGGCTATCCTGGCCTGAAAGAACCCAAGCTGCCTCTCTAGGCCTACATCTTGGTTTTGTGTGGAGAGAATCATAACCTTACACACTAGTGTCATCATGAGATCCTCACCATTCCCTGTGGTACATAAACTGCCCAGGCAACCCCAAGACTCCTGCCCAGTGTGAGCACTTACCTTTAGCCGTCAGGTCAACAAGCTCCTGCCCTCCCCACAGATCTCAGTCTACCAGCCAAGTATTCTACCTCTCATTCCCAAATGGACAGATACTTGATCTATCTGCATCTGTCACCATAGGGAACCAATCCTGCTATCCCCTCCGAAGCTGATTTGTCCATTTTACCTCCTGCTGGAGTCTAAGCCAGAATGCCCACTTTCCCAAGGCCTGGACTTGAGTGCCTTTACCCTAGGATACAGTCCTAGTGGTATTGAATGTCTCTCCTAGTTGGCTGCTGCCTAAGGCTTAAGGTCTCCTTTCCTTGTCTCCCACCTTACAACCTGTTTTACCAAAGCTGTCTTCTCTAATGATCAGGGTCACCCTCAGGGGTGGGGCTTCTTAAGTTTAAATTAAATTTTTAATTATTTATTATGTGTTTTTGTCTATATGTCTATACACCATTTATGTTCTTGGTGCCTATGGAAGCCACAGAGGGCACTGGACCTGGAGTTACAGTTTGATTGAGCAACATCCATCATATGGCTTCTGGGAGAGCAATCAGCGCTTTAACTGCTGAGCTATCGCCCTGCCCTCTATGTCTGACTTGTACTCATTCTCTGGCCATGGCTTTGGTGAAATTACCACTTCTTTCCATGCCGTCCTACTGGCTCCTGTGAGCACTTGCTGTTCTGCACACTCCTCAGATGTGCAGCTCAAAGATGTCACTGAACCTCTTTCTTTTCTCTCCCTAAGCAGAATTATCTACCCTATCCAACTTGGGGCCTGAGTTGTTCAACAGCCTCTAAGTATATTCTTACTAGCTCCACTCTTCTAGGCAAAAGCAACACTACTGCCATTCTTTCTACAATGGTGTATTTTAAACCATGGTTCTAGTCATCTTAAACCCCTTCAGTGATCCTGGAGTAGAAAAGAGAAACAATGGATACCATATCAAACTGAAACAGGGCCTTTAGTTAATAGCACAGGACCAATGCTAAGTTTGCTAATGCTGACAACTGAACTATGGTTAAAGATAGCAACAGGAGTTAAGCTAGGTAAGTGAAAAATAGAAACTTGTCTGCAAGGAGCCTGGGGATGTACTCAGTACAGTGTTTGCCTATCACACATGAGGATTTAGGTTCAATCCACAGCATGGAATAAATACCAGGTGTGGTGGCACACATCTAAATTCCCAGGCCATGTGAGACAGAGGCAGGAGGTCACAATTCAAGGCGAATCTGGCTGCATAGGGAATTCCATAAGCAGCCAGGCCTATATAGTGAGATATGAGATCCCATCTTAAAAAAAAAAAAAGGAAGAAAAAGAAAAGAATTAAAGAATGAAGATCAGAGATGGAGGTGGTGGTGCATGCCTTTTATCCCAACACTGGGGAGGCAGAGGCAGGTGGATCTATGCTATTTGCAAGTCAGCAGACCAGTCTACAGAAGTTCTAGGACAGCCAGGGTTCTCTAGAGAGACCCTGTCTCACCTCCAACCTCCATCTCTACAACAACAACACAAAAAACAAGAATGAAGGTCAGACATGGTGGTGTCCAGCATTTAAAAAGTGGAAAAAGTCATAAATTCACCGGGCAGTGGTGGCGCATGCCTTTAATCCCAGCACTTGGGAGGCAGAGGCAGGGGGATTTTTGAGTTCGAGGCCGTTTGAGGCCAGCCTGGTCTACAGAGTGAGTTCTAGGACAGCCAGGGCTACACAGCTACACAGAGAAATCCTGTCTTGAACCACCCCCCCCAAAAAAAGTTATAAATTCAAGGGATGGGTTATATGAAACCTTGAAAGCAACTACCACTTTCTCAGGTGGTTATCTCCTACCTTGCTATTCCTAGGAAAACATCTAATCTTCTTTATAAAATTTTGGGAGTCTAGCCATGTTTATCCCTCTGACCTTGTCTCTTAGTTGGTACAGCCCTTTTCACATGCTCTTCTTTGTCTAGTAGCCAACTTCTCACTGGTGCTCTTCTTACTCCCTGCGGCCCAGGCTTGCTCATCTCCCTGTGGATGGTCACACCTTTCCCATGTCTGTGTAAGGACGGACCCACGTATGACTGCTTCTGACACATCCTGCTAGACAATATACTACTTGAGGGGTTATTTACACAGAGGTCCCAGAGAGAGAGAGAGAGAGAGAGAGAGAGAGAGACAGACAGAGACACACACACACACACACACACACACACACACACACAGAGAGAGAGAGAGAGAGAGAGAGAGAGAGACAGAGACAGACACAGAGAGAGAGAGACACACACACACACACACACACACACACACACAGAGAGAGAGAGAGAGAGAGAGAGAGAGAGAGAGAGAGAGAGAGAGAATATACATGTATAAAGTAGAAGGGGAAAAGCATGAGCCCAACATTACAGACACACCTTCTCCAGCTTGGCATTTGCCATTCCAAATCCTTTACATGCTAAGGCTCTGAGTCAATCAGGGTCCTTGTGTCCAGCTTCTAAAGTGATAAATGTCTGTTCTTCGCCTCTGGTCCTTCCTAGCATCTTGGTTTTCCCAAGACTATGGCAACAGACTTCCATGGAAGGACCTCATCAGCAGAGTAGGTGTTGGTGGTACCCAGTCCCAGGCAGAGATGCTCTAGAGAACAGCTTAGCTGTGCTTAGGGACTCTGGAGATGGGGGGTGGGGGTGGCACTGGCCTTTCTAAGCTCAGTCCCACCTGGTAAATATTTTATCCTCAAGCTGCTCAGCTAATCCTTATTAATTTCAATACGCTGCCTTGCCTGGCTTGGCTCCCAATGCATTATTTATCCCCTTTGTTTGTTTGTCGCTAACAGGTGGGCCCCAGTGGAGACGCTGACTGGGGACAAGCCCACTCCATCACAGTGTGGCTGTGAATTAATCATGAGGACTAATGGGAATCACCTCAGCTACAGGCACTTCCCTAGTTACCTCAGCTTGTGTTAGCACCCAGAGGTGGGCCAGGGCCATCTCAACTCCATTTAACTCAATTCAAAACAGCAATTTTATTTATTATCCACCTACCTTTGTCAGGCACTGTGCTATGCTTTGGGGATACAAGATGAGAAAAAAAACCACAAGTTCTTGCCCTCAGGGAACTTATGGTCTAGTGGGGAGAGGGGTGTCAAACAACTTCTGAGCCAGTGACTCTTAATTATAATAGTGATTAAATGCTGCAAAGAGGGAGTGCAGGGTGCTGTGGGAAAGTGCATGTGAAAAAGAGAATCTGGCCAAGTCTAGGAAGACTTCTCTTGAGGAAGGAAACTTACACTGAGCCCTGAAGGATAGCCCAAAGTCACTTAGGCCAGAGGGGTAGGATGTAGAGCCGAGTAAAAGAAAACAGGTTAGGAAAAAAAAAAAATCACTGAAGTGAAGTAGACAGGTGTAGGGGAGGGTGTGGACTGTGGAGGTAAGAAAGGTCAGCAGGGGGTTGGAGAGACTGCTCAGCAGTTAAGACTGCTCTTCCAGAGGTTCTGAGTTCAGTTCCCAGCAACCACATGGTGGCTCACAACCATCTGTAATGGGATCTGATGCCCTCTTCTGGTGTGTCTGAAGACAGCTACAGTGTACTGTTAGACAAAAAAAAAAATTCTTAAAAAGAGAGAGAGAAAGAGAGAGGGGGGAGGGGG
>JANHMN010000004.1:32919750-32936044 GCA_030674055.1 Rhabdomys pumilio
GGGGGGGGGGGGGGGGGGGGGGGGGGGGGGGGGGGGGGGGATGTAGGGGGTGGAGGGCGGGGTATGTGCTATGGTAAGGATGTTGTGGAGATGGGGAGAGACCAATAAGGCAGCAGTGGGGCCTGGGGCGCCCCCCTGTGGCAGCTCCAATTCACCGAAGGCTGCAATGATGACACCTTCAAGGCTGGTCTGGCCAGAGGTGTCAGCATAGTATGGATGCTGGATTCCGCTTGGCAGTGGATCAGAAGGGGAGGGGCTTTCTCTGTCAGGCACTAGTGGAGGAACAGATCCTGAGGTTCTAGGTGCTAAGCACTGGTTCCTTAGCAGGATTAGGGAAGACAAGGAGATCATATCTAATGGTGAGCATGATCCTTGCTGGGGTCACCCTGAATCAGCTTCCTCAACTGGGACTGTGCAACTCAGTAGAGCAGTAGTTCTCAGCCTTCTTAATGTTGCAACTCCTTAATACAGTTCCTCATACTGTAGTGACCCCAACCATGCAATCGTTTTCATTGCTACTTTATAACTGTAACTTTGCTACTGTATGAATCCTGACGTAAACATCTGATATTCAACCCCTATAAAAGGATCATTTGACCACAACCTCCCCCAAAGAGTTGTGACCCACAGGCTGAGAACCACTAGAGAACTGAAGGGAGGCAGACGTTATGAAGGAGCCTCCCTCCGCCCCATTCCTTGGTAGGAAGTACAGGGAAACTGTAGGCATGTGTGTACACAGGGCAGGCCTCACTCATATAGCCTCCTCACACAGGAAAGACTAGGGCTGAAAGAGGTGATCCCATTGTGCCCACCCCCAACTCTAGGCCCTCTGTTGGCTCCCCTCCACTTACTCCCCTGCTCACTTAGCCCTGTCAGCAAGGCCATTATGAAATTGGGGTTTCATTTACAGACTAATTAAACATTACAGCTTGTTCACAATTACAACGCGGGGATGAGGGAGTAACTAATTATGGAAGAAATGAGCTAACATTTATCTCTGCTCCCACCCTCCCTTTCTCCACTGGCCCCCACAATCTGGCTTCATCTCTGTGGTCAGTACCAGCTCTGTTTATTTCCTAGGAGTGAGGAACTGGAAAAGCCTAGTTACTTCTCCTCAAATCCAACTGTTGTTCCCAATTATCCTGGGGGTGGGACTTGGCTCCTAGGGCTCTATGCAAGACAGACCCTGTGAATATGACTGAACCTTGCTAGGAGCCTTGTAATGGCATGTGTGGCTATGGTGGAGGAGGCTCTGCTTTGGATTGCCAGGATGATAGTACTATTGGACTCTATGAGTCTGTATCTTACACATGAGGATTTTGGAGTGATTGCTTAGATGTGTGTGACCACATATGCGCACAGGTGAACCATGTTTTCACCCCCAGCCCCAGGACAGAACAGAAATAACTAAGTGACTATAGGTGGCAATGGGCAAAAGCTGGCCCAGGACACGCCCCAACTGCCTAAGAGCCCATTTCCTACTGGGCAACACCATTCAGTCTCCTAACTCTGAAGTGGGAGAGAGGTGGGGCTTCTTTACTCTAGAGCTCTATGGGCCTAGGCTTGGCCTCTGGCCACATGCTCCCTCTAAGGTCCAAGGAGCCTCCTGGGGGCTTAGAGTGCCCCCTGTGGGCAGGAGTCCTGGGGTCCTGCTGACCTGACACAGGGTTTAATATAGTAACATCGAGTATAAGCGTCTCCATCCTTCCTGCCTTTGGGCAGAAGAAGAAAGGAAAGAGGAGGGAGAGGAGGGAGTAGAGGGAGCCGGCTGAAGGGAGGCTTTGAGGCCTCAGAACTCACATCAAACAGCCGGATCTGGGCCTAATTGTCTGACCCCTGCCCCTGCCTTCAATCAGCTCTGCAGCTCCTGCCCGCCCCTTGCCTAACTAGCAGCCATGTTCTCCTCATTAGGACAAGTTCCCCTTGCACATATGTCCTCGGACATGTCCCCAGCACTCCCAGCTCCCAACCCTGCCTGGTGGGAGGGTACAGCAGGGACCCAATTTTTGAGGGGCCTCTGTGACAACTATACCCTAGCTGGTCCAAGCTGCATCAGCTCCTGTCCTTGGGATACAGGGTCTAGGGCCACATGTTATGACAGGCTCCTGGGCTGTCTTGATTGTTGGGTACATTCTATCCTCTGTGTGTCCCTGCAGTAGTCCCACTATTTCAGACATAGTCCCCAGGACAGGAACTATATGGCTTTTATCCCTGTAGCCTGGAATGGTGACATCAGCTTGGCAGGGGATCAGAGACTAGGTCT
Organism: Rhabdomys pumilio; assembly: GCA_030674055.1. Classification (NCBI taxonomy): domain Eukaryota; kingdom Metazoa; phylum Chordata; class Mammalia; order Rodentia; family Muridae; genus Rhabdomys; species Rhabdomys pumilio. Next base: position 32,922,014 of record JANHMN010000004.1, read on the forward strand.
GGGTCTATGTGCACAGACTGGGATCTGAAGAAACTCATCTGCCCACTGCCCATGATGGACCATCTAGCTGTGGTGACACATGCAATGTTGGACAGGGGTAGTGCTCACCTTCTATAGGGGAGATCTGGGTTTAAATTCTAGCTCTCATTTTCTTGTTAGGCTGCCTGAGGTGAGCAAAACCTTTCTGAGATTCAGTTTCCTCACAAATATCCCTGCAGCAAGGTGAAAGCTGTCTCAGGATGCCTAGCTAATGCCAAGGCCAGAAGCACCTAGCTTGCCGTCTAAACGTAAGGCAGGGACGTCGTACAGCTGCTCCAAGTGGAGGGCAGAGCTTCAGTGTGAGGAAGGCCTTACAGTCCTGGGTCAGATGAGGCAAGTCTTGGGGAGTGGGTTGCCACCTGTGCACTAAAGGCTGGAGGAGGCAGCCGAAAATACCCCTGAAGTTAGGCTGTGTAAGATGCTCTTGAGATTAATTCTCAGGGTGCAGAAGCCATTCAGGACTCAGAGAGGGGCTGGTTGGCTCTAGGCCCTGACATTGTCTCTCACCTTAAACCAGTGTAATGACTTGCAAATATTGATGGAAACCACAAACTACAGCGATTGTGTTTTTCAGGGAGTGAAGGTGGGGAGAGGGGATAAGGAGGAAAATAAAGTGCAATGAAGTTCAGTTATCTCCCATCTGTAGCTGTTCCTAATCCCCTAGCCCAAAGGAATCCAATGCAGCCCCTTATCTGCCCTGTCAATCACTCAATCACCGCCCAGTGCTTGGTGGGCACCACACTCACACACATGCTCTCACAAACACAGGCACTCCACTGACTCTTGCTCCAACATCCCGCCCACCCCCAGCCCATTACTCTTCTAAGTAGGAGCAGCAAGCACGCACAGGTCCTGCCAGATGGATGCAATTTGCATAATATCAGCGGTGAAGGCTGCAAGATCACCAGGGGTCAGGGCGCTGACATCCCTGCACAGTCTATCTGCAAGTGCTAATTTGGCCAGCATTGATCTGTCTTTCTGATTTCTTTGTCATTTACGTCTGCGATGGTCTGACAGGAGATACAGAGAGAGACAAGGGGAGGCCAAGTCAGCCTGGGGCTAAGAAGGAAGGGAACAAAGATCATACTTTCACTGCATCACCCACATGCGCACACGCACACGCGCGCGCGCACGCACACACACACACACACACACACACACACACACACACACGAGACACAGACACACATGTGCACAGACTAGAACCTTCTTCCATCCATCAACTCACCCAAACCAGTTCTAATGCACATACATCTATAGGGGCCCCAAGGAGGTATTGTTCAAGGAGGAAATTGTCCCTCACTCCCAGGGACCATCCACAGAGGAAATGGAGACCCTGTTGGCACCTGGGATAATTATCCCTTATGGCCACAACTTTCTGGCTCTTCACTTTCTCAAGGCTACATCAGAAAGGAGATGGGCAGGGTATGGGAAAGACACTCTAGTTCTGTTTCACGCTGAACGGGAAGCTGGCCCTCTGAGCAGTGACAGTGGCCAAGCCCCAAACAGTAATGGTGGTAGTAGTGAGACACAGTTGAGGACAGACGAGAAGAGAGATGTCAACATCTACAGGGTCGTCTGCAGCCTAGATACAGGGGGCTTTTGAAGGTCGAGTCCACATATTACTTGCAGACTCCTCAGTCAGAGTCCTTACAGTTTTCTCTGTCTTGTAAGGGGTTTAGGATAGGGAAAAGAACACTGCCAGGCCAGATGGCTGAAAGGGAGGCAAAGACTGAAGCTCTTGAAGGCAAGAGTCCTCTGCAGAGAGGGGATCATGGTCACTGGAGGTGCAGAGGGATTTGATCAATCCCAGGGGTACAACACCCCTCCCCTGTGCTAGCCCCTCCCCCTTCCCTTCCTACCGTGGAGGAGCTGGGTGATCAGAAGGAACTCCCTGCTGGGCAAAAGGAGGGGCTGGTGTCCATGTGTGCTAATCCGGGGCTGAGGTCTTCAGAGAGACCTGGGAAACTTCAAGGAGGGGAAGCCAAAGCTGTACTGCAGCTGAGCTCATTAGCCAGCACCCCCTCCCCAAGAGGAGGAGGGTGGGAGGCCCAGTGAGCTGGCGGCAGAGAAAAGGCTGTCACTGTCCTTTCTTCCTTTTGGTACAAGCATCTCCCTGAGCCTACGATTCTCCCACAGTGACACCTCTCACGGGCACTAATGAGATCCATGCCACAGAGCTAATGCATTCTGACTGGACTCTGATAGACACCCTACTCATGTGGGGGAGACCACAGGCTAGTACTTCCTCCCACAGAGGGGGCACCCTCCCCGCTGCCACCACCTGCCAGCCTAGCTCTTGCCAAACTGTGCGGGGCAGCAAGCTCCTGAGAGTCCATTTGGTCTCTGGCCATGCCACCTGTGCCATGAGCCTCTGCAGGACCCTCCTCAGTCTCATAGCAGAGGGGCTAAGACGGCAGGGCCAGCCCACCCAGCTGGGTATGGGGGCTGTTCAGTTACTTTCCTAGCTAGCTGAAACCTGCAGTCTGTGGGCTCTGTCACAATAGCGGACTTGCTGTGCAGATTTCAGAAATAGAGAAGGGAAGGAACCCAGACTCTGCTGCAGAGCCTAGCTTGGAATATTCTAGCTTGGTTTGTTCTTTTGTAGCACTAGAGACTGAACCTAGGGCCTTGCTGGTAAGTGCTCTACCACTGAGTTACATCTCCAGCCTAAAGGACCCAGTTATTGTCTACAACAAATGATATCAAGATACTCATCTTTACACTCCTAATGTGATGGCCTGGAGATGGGTGGGATTCCCTGGGCCGAGAGGTAGAGAGCAAACTGTAATCAGAGTAAGAACTTTCAGGAGCAGAAGAGGATAGATGAGCAGCTGAGGATAGGTCAGCAGATGTAGTGCCCTGGCTTCAGGGAAAGTGTTTTCAACAGGGCTGATGGATGGCAGGGCCTGCCTTTCTTTCTTCAGCTGTTGCTCAAGCTTTGTACAGGGCTGTAAGGTTCACATGATCTTAAAAAAAATAGGTGCTTTCTCTCAAGCATGAGGATCTGAATTTGAATCCCAGAACCCAGTTTTTTGTTTTGTTTTTCAAGACAGGGTTTCTTTGTGTAACAGTCCTGGCTGTCCTCCCCTGGCTGTCCTCCCAGACTTGCTTTCTAGACCAAGCTGGCCTTGAACTCAGAGATCTATCTGCCTGTCATGCATCACCACACCTGGCTTGGTTTTTGGTTTTGTTTTCTTTTTAAGTCATAACAATCAGAAAGTTCAACACTACAAGGTGCAACATTGGCAGGGCATGAGGGTTGAGATGTTGGGCTGAGCACTTGGGGTATTTACTTAACCCTGGCTCCTTACCTCACTGGCTGTGGGACTTGATCAAGTCATGCCAGTTTCTTAGGAAGGAAAAGGCGATGCCTACCTTCACATGCATGTTAGGAAAATGAGTTTATGTAAAACAAGAGGAATACTTTGCTGACATTGATGAAATGAAAGGCAGACTACTCAGCAGTCGCTGGGAGGCCACCCTACCTTGGAGACAAGCTAACTGAGGTGCTGTCAGAGCCACATAGCTTTGTAGTTGGCATAACAGCTTTGGAAGTTCAACAGCTCTGCCACTGTGGCCCTACCTTGTACATCAGGCCCCCAAGGCCAAACCCACCCCATCCCTGCTAAAATGTCTTGCTTACAGCCTCCAAAACCTTCCTGCCCAGTGTGCCAGCATCTCTGGACCTTCCCTAGTCATTTCTGAACTGCTGTCTCCTTCAGTCTTCAGTGCCAAGCTCAAAATGTCTACCTGAAATTTCTGTGGGTACCAGGTACCATGTCATCTATACCAATTCACTTGTAGCCCTGTCATAATTCTTGACACACAGTAGATGCAAGGTAAGCAGTTAATGGCTGAAAGAAAGTTTAACCTGGTTCCTTGCCACAGCACCCCCTAGCTCAGCCTGTCCCCAGCCCTCAGTGCTGCCCTGGCTCTCAATTACTTTTTTGTGCCTTTCTTTTGGCCTCCCTGCCCTGCAGACTCTTCATCAGTTTTCCCCAAAGAAACCAGCAGACCATTCTCAAAGCTCAAATCAGACCTGCCTCTCAAACACCTCAAGATATATAACTTGACTGGCCTCCCACCCACCTATGCTACCCCACAGTCTATCTCCCTGTCCTCCTCCTATCACCCCACTCTACCTGGAAGCCTGCCTCCTTGCACTGTGAGAACCTGCACAGCATGAATGTTGTATCCCCATCATTGTGGACAAGCCAATCAGAACCTGGAGAGCTAAGTAGTGGGATCTGCACAATTCTTATCCAGCATCACCCAATGTTGCCTCAGCCCCCACCCAACAATATACATACCATTCCCTACTCCAGCCTGGCAGCTCCTCACACAGTTAATTAGCACCATGTCACTGAGGACCAGCCTGAGTGGCCAGTGACAGGAGCTGACCCCTGACCCCAGGGCTGGAAAGCAGTCCACATCAAACTCTTACAGCGCGACCCTTTTAGCACGCACAGTAACTCGGGGCACCGCCAGCTGAAGCTCATTAAAGCTGTCTCTTTGGTGCGAGGGCCATTAACCTCACTGCTCAAAACCCACGCCTCCCCTCCCTGCCTCTCCCAGCCCAATTAATGCCCTCCATGTTCCCTCCTTTCCAAGCACCCTCACCCACACCTCAGAGCTAGCCAGGAGCTGGCAGGGCTGCCCTCTTCATTCAGACTGCAGAGATTAAGTGCCAAGAAGGGCCAGTGCCCTGGCAGCCTCTGCCATTGGCAAAGCCATAAAGAGGGTGCTCCCTGAGCACCTACTTTGGGATAGGCCTTATTCAAGCCTTTCCCTGGGCTACTTGCTGGCCCCTCCCACTGTCCGAGGAGGCTGGCAGCACTGCCCCTCAGCTGAAGGCTCAGTGATCTGCACAGTAAAGCTAGAACTATTTCTGGCTTCATTGTTACTCAGACCCATCAGCCAGAGGGGAAAATGTTTTTCTTTAAAGGATAGGCTACTTCAGGAGTCCAAACATAGAACAGGCAAGGGAGGAATCACTCAAGAGGCAACATAGAAAGAGTGGTGAAAGTTGTCCTCCCCACAAATACACCCTAGTGCAGACATACAGAAGCAGAGCTTAGCTCAGAGCTGTGGAGGCTGTCTTACCACAGGCTACCACCAGACTCCACTGCTGCTGCTCTCCTTCCTTGAATTGATGTAAGTCTTCTCAGTGGTTCTACTTTCCTTTGTCTCTCCCTTTTCCATCACTCATCCACTGAGTCATTTACTCACCTACTTTTCATCCATCTATCTATAAGATTTTATTGAACAACTAGTAAGAGCTAGCTTTGTGCAGCACCAAGTGCTGATCATGTTACTCTTTCATCTTCTAACGGTCCGAACTCTGAATATTCCAGGAAGGAAGAATTGCCTTTTAATGAGCATTCAAGGTCCTGCTTCTAGCTGTTTACTAAACCAAACTTTCTAATCCAGTCTTAGGATACTACTTACTGATGTCTAAACTTGTCTTCTCAATATTCTGGACTCTTTCAGGTCTTCTTTGTATACACATTTTCTCTGCTTTGTTTATCTACCTAGAAAATTTATTTATCATTCAAAGATACCAACTCAAGTGTTTTTTTTTTTTTTCCCCCCGAGACAGGGTTTCTCTGTGTAGCCCTGGCTGTCCTGGAACTCACTTGGTAGACCAGGCTGGCCTCGAACTCAGAAATCCGCCTGCCTCTGCCTCTCAAGTGCTGGGATTAAAGGCATGCGCCACCATCGCCTGGCTCAAGTGGATTTTTTTGTTTTGTTTTGTTTTGTTTTTGGTAGTATATTTCCTGCTTGACCCTCAAGATTTATCACCTAGTTGGGTTTGGTGTCTCCTTTAGGCTGCATGGAAACAGGGCTATGGGAAAGAACAGCAGTTATAGCAGGGGACCCCCAGAGCCCCAGGCTTCCTGTCTCCCTGGTTCCTAGGAATGATAGAGGCATCCCAGAAATCACTATGATATAGATGAATGATAGAGGCATCCCAGAAATCACTATGATATAGATGAAGTAGAAGCTACCCTGTCAACTCAACTGAGAACAGGGAAACTTCCCTGGCGGTAATCCAGGCCACAGCACTTGAGCACCTGGTTGGCAAGCACCCACTTCAGGCTCTGTCCCTCCTTAGCATATTTAGCACCTACTGGGCATTGACAGGTGTATAATGGATAAAGGAGCTAATCTGTACCAAGTGCTAGGACCGTCTACCATTCTGATGTCTCTCTTTAGCCCCTACTGATGATGATACCTTGTCAAAAGTAATCAAGTTCTAATAAGGTCATCACACCACCCACGATCACCTGGCTCCATCCATGCCCTGGAACAGTGCCTACAGCTGGTCATTATTGTTCCTTGGAAGCATCTGCACACACACACAAAATAAGAGACAAAGAAAGAGATTTTCTTCTGACAGTTACCCACAGGCTGGTGGTTGTTTCTATAATCAGACACAGGCCCTCAAATCAACATGGATGTACTGTTAGGCATACACTCTTCTAACAGGCATGCACAAAGATGGATACCTTATACTCAGACATACAGACATACAGGCAAGCTGTCATACACAGACATGATACTCACACAGACACATATTCACACTGATGTATCAAAAGCCTACAGAGCTGCCAACTCTGTGAAATTGCAGCCACTCCAGTTTCTCCCAAGCAGAAATCCCAAGTGTTACCCCACCTGTTACCCCAAGCAGTCCCTCCCAACCCAGGCACTGCTCAGTGGAGGCTGCTGATCCTGTGGGGGAGTCAATACCCCGTGGACGAAGTCATCGGTCAGAAGGACCTAGACTAATTAAAAGCTGGTGAGGTTTAAATAATTCATCTCCTTAACTCCCATTGATCGTCCAGTTTAGTGGCCACAGACTTGAAACAATATTAAACAGCCTCTTCCAGCTCTACAGGGGGTGGGTAAGCTGACATGTGCCCACATCCCTGAAGACACTGTGCAGGAGGGACAGGGGACAGTACTTTAAATCTAAGGCCACTTGTGAGTTGCACAAAACCTATATTTCCAGTCTCCTCTGAAATGTTTTGAGAGGTCCTTTCTATTTGCCCCAGACCATAATGTCCTAACTCTGCCCTCCCTACCCTCCTCCTTCCAGCCAATGATGAGAACCTTCCATAGGGCTGGGCTACTGAATGAGACAGGGAAACCCTCTGTTTGCCAGGGGACTGAGGCATGTGGGCAGGGGACTGACCGAGTTGCCAGGGGGATTTGTGGAGGGACTGACCAATGCCGCTGTGGGGCCGGCCTATGTGTTGCAGGCTGAGGCCCTTGTTCATGTCTAGTAGTCCATTCTTGGGCCAGCAGCCCATGGCGAAGCTGTAAGCCTGCAAGACAGGAGGTAAGACTGGTGTTAACAGAGGTCCTGACCACTGAGCAAACCCCAAACCTCACCAAGTCTCCACCAAAGGCCCCACCTGTAATACCACCTCATTAGGGTCTGCTCACACATTCCCTTTCACCAAGGCTCTTCCCCACCAGCAAGACCCCTTCCTTCTCTGAAGTCTTCTTTCTCCTGAGCATTCCCCTTCAGCAGCTGCCACTCTAATGAGATGCCCCTTGCAGGGCTCTTCTCTCTAGAATTCTGGCTTGCTAAGGTTTTCTTTATGGTGAGTTCTTCCCTCATCAGAACATCCCCTTCACCAAGCACCCTCACAGACTCCCGTCCTAGAGCACCACAACTGTGCTGGGCTCCTTCCCTTGGGATTGCTGGTCACAAAGAGTGGTCTCAGGTAGGACCCAGGAGATTAGTGTCTCCAAATCTCACTCCACAGATAGAAAAAAATGAAACAGGAGCTGGCCAACAACATGCCTAGAGTCACATTGCTTTTCACTCTGCACAGGCAAGGTTGTGAAAGGCTGTAAGTGCTGTCTGTGTGAGAGCTCAATGAAAAGGAAATAAGGTCACTAGGTCAACTCAAGCATCAGTAAGGCAAGTCCAGGGTGTGTTGTGAGGGTGAGGAAGGGTGTGTGTGTGTGTGTGTGTGTGTGTGTGTGTGTGTGTGTGTGTGTGTTCTGTTGAAGGTCAAGTGCTCACTTATGCATATTCAAAGCGGCCATCCATTGATCTGTACTTAATTGTTTTCCTGGGGTTGGGGAAGGAAGTGCTGGGGGCATCGATCTGCTCAGGTCCCCAGCAGCTCCATTGCTCCCTCTATTCTCTATCACACCATCTGGCCTCCAGTGATCTTCATCTGTGGGGAACATTGGCAGGACAGGACCTGCCTTCCCTCACTGGGGACAGGACCAGCAGCTTCTACCCTCACTGGCATGACAGGCCTAATGTCACAGATGAGGAAACTGAGGCACATTAGAAAATGACTTGACCTATGTGGGTTAGACCTCTACAATGTGGCTGAGATAGGCTTCTTCTTAGCTTGCCAAAAAAGTCCTGGGCTTCTGGCAGTGGGCCTGAAATCAGATTAAACATGAACCTATTTCTTCACTTCAGAAGTTAAACACCAAGCTGACCCTCTTCTAAACAGCATGTTGGACAGTGATAATAAGAATAAAACTTGGGTGAATTGAGTTGGGTAATAGAACAAAATGCCTGTCAGTCATGCATAGATAAGCACTGCAGGGTCCACCTACTTCTGGGCCCAGCACTCCCACACAGAGAAAAGGACCCAGAATAGGGCCAGAAACAAGATGGGGGGGGGGCATGCAGGGCCCAGGGGCAGAGGGCCAGTTTCTTTCCTTTCCAGCTTCAGGAACCAAGCCCACGGGCACTAGGAGACTAGGAGCCAATGCAATTTAAAACTCAGTACTTTCCAAAGCCATTTTCCTTGATCACAGAGGGACCAGACAGCTCAACTCCAGCCAACCTTCCTCTACCTTCTCTCAGGTCCCAGCTATAGCCACAAATCAGAGGCTGAGTGTGGACTCAAGAATGGGGTTTGAGAAAAGCATGCTGGCAGAGCCTGGATGTAGGCAACAAGGGGGTACATGCAGCAAGAGGATGCAACCAGACAGGGGACACAGCCAGTAGGTGGGCACAGCTGGGGGAACTGCTAAGCATGGCCAGCTGACGCTGGAGCGCAGTGGGCCAGAGAGCAGTGGCGGCTGCCTTTCAAGTACTTTAAAATCACTTACAAAGGCCGGATTAAACGATCAGAAATTCCATTTAATAGGACAAATAAAGAAATAACAATCTACTCTATCAGCCTGGAGAAGGCGAGCTGGATGGGTTTTTCCCCCCTTGAAAAAGGAAAAAGAGAAGGAAGGGGGAAAAAAAGAAGGATAATGTGTGTTTACTCAAGCAAAGAAAAAAATATTTAAGTGATGTCGGGGAGAAGATTGCAGTAACTAGTGAAGAATAACATCGTCTACTTTGCTGTCAAATCACACCCGAATTTCAGTAATAGATTCTCGGCTGACACTCAATTCAATTCGAAGGTGATCCTGCTTTATCCCAGCCCATCAAATATTAAACACTTGCATTAGCAGGTGCTGCCGCTTCCCGGCTTAAAGCGACGAGCAAGCGGCAGGGCTGTGGCTGCCCCTCCGCTCTGCTTGTGGCTCGGGGACAGGGCATCTCAACGTTATCTGCACGTCATCCTGAGCCTTATCGCAGCTAAGCGGGAAGACCACTTCAGATAACATTAGATGCTTGCCCTGTACGTCACCGTGATTAGGTTATTGCTGTAATTATGGCTCCCCAAGATCTTCACGGGCTAGGATGTGTAGGAGGGAGATGAAGGGCAGGCAGCAAAGACCAGGAGGGCCCGGCTGGAACAGGGCAAGCTAGTGTTCTGGGTGGGAGAGAAGTAGCTGGAAAGGTGCAGCCTGGTCCCACCTGACAGATGCCTTTCAGGAAGGGCAGTCAGTGTAGCTTGTCAGAGCAAGGGTGAGATGAATTGGAGTCTCCACTGAGGCTGTGGTGTCATGCTGCACAGTTTCATATTCCTAGATAAGGCATGATAACCAATTGCTGCTGAGGCCAGGAGGAGGGGTGGTGTGTGCACATGGGTCTGCCAAGCTCCTAATAAGAGGGATTTAATTTTTACAAATGCTGCTTCCAGCGGGGCCTTCACATACCAGCCAAAGTCCAAAATGATATTAAAGACGGTTAATTAAAACTGCTCTCCTTCAGCCTGGGATCCTCCGGCTGCTCCTGCTGAGAACACTGGCATATCTCCCCTAGAGCTTACCCTCTGACACAGCCACCAGCCTCACAGAAGCAGCCTAGGTCCTGTACCTCAAATACACCACTCCCCCAAAAACCCTGTCATTTGGGAACCTATCAGGCACAGCTAGCAGTCACAGTCACAGACAATGCAGGCTCTGACACTGAGGCTCTGACAGCAATGAAGCTTATGTTTCTGTCACTGTGTACTCTGGACCTCACATCTTCTGGCCCTCTGCACCTGGACCCACACCTTGGTATTCCCTTTGGAAGCCTAGCATCCCCAGCAATATGCATCAGGAAGTAGCTCTATTATGTACATGCTCACCCACACATGCCTTAGCCACTCCCTCCAGTGATTGCCATCCTGCAATCCTCCTAAAGAGACTGCATCTGTAAACAGCCTTAGCAGAGTCTTCCACGAGTTCTGCTCAGGGCAACATATACAAGTTATGTTGAAAGGACTCTGGTTGGAAAGACAAGGCTGACAGCTGGCAATCAATCAGAGTAGAGGGCTGAGCCTGTGTGGGGCTGGAGGAGGTAGGAAAGCCTTTTGGAGTAGTATTACTGGAAAGTCTGAGCATAGCCAACAGGAAGCACTTCAGTACAGGAAGAAGATGCAGTCAGGACAAAGAAGAATGGAAGGAGTGGGCAGAGGCTGCTTCTTCTTGCTCCCTTCCTTTCAATCTGTCAAGAAGGTAAGGGGCAAGGAGCTTCCTAATCTTGATCAGTGTGGGGCAGGGATCTGTTCTGAGAGCTCTCTCCAAGCCCTGTACCTGAGCTATTTTAAATTGTCTGGCTGTTGCTTCCCCATGGCACCTCTCAGCCATTATGGCCTGTCTGTACAGCTGTGCAGTTAGCACCTAACCCCTGGAGGGTTCCTGGTCAAAGGAGAAGGTGGAGCAGGTGGAAGGAGAGGAAGAGACTTCTAAGGACAGTGTCTTTTAAGCTCTGTCCATAACAGGTACTCAAATGCTGAGCCAGGAGGACAGGTGGAGTTGGATTGAAAGATGTTGTATCTACTGAACCAACCCACCCTACCCTGTCAGGCAGGCACGCACACTTCCCTTCCCCTGGGCTGCTGTAATTTCCATGCGCAGGGAAGCAGGTGCCGAGCTGCTCCCGGCTGGCTTTCCCCTCTTGTGGCTCTGCTCGCCTTGGCTGCTGCCCCATTAGCTTAGTGGCCAGCCATCTGCGACGGGCCTGCTGCACAGCCCTGCAGTAGGCGCGGCGGGTGGCCCCCTGTGTAACAGGGAGCTTTGCCATTAGCGCCTTTAATATTCTGACACCTCAGCACAGCCTGCTATTACATGCAAACGCTGATCGCCCTGTGAAATTACATCGCTGGGCCCGCGAAATGGAATCGTGTATAATCAGCCTCCTCCATGCACTGTCAGTCCCATCACAAACACGGCGCCCAGCGGCTTACGGGGCTTAGCAGCTGCGACAAGTGTATTGGGTTTAATAGATGAAGTAGCCCTCAACGGCAGCAGCATCAGATCCTTCAGAGAGGAAAGAAGAGGCATCAGCAGCTGCTCTGGTGTCCCTGCCCACCCATACACTACCTGACAGCCAATGGACAGGGCAGGAAGGAGGTTGGATAAAAGGCTAGAACCAAGCTCACACTACAGACAAAAGTAGACTACTTAGTAACTTCCAGAACACCATGTACCAACATATCAGTCCCTTGCTGACATGGAGAGGAGCAGGCCTTTAACACTCTTGGATGACTTGTCACCCTGCATACATGCCCAAGACTGGTAAGCCATTTCTCAAGATTAGCAACCAACCAAATCTAGTTTGTCACTGTCCTAACAACTGCCAGAGAGGAAGGTGAAGGTCGGTTCTTCAGGAGGGAGTTTGACAAACACAGACACTACTTATATGACCACCATGTCTTCTTTATTTAAAGCATCAGAAGTTGGAACCAGAGCCTTGTGCATGCTAACAGGGTATTCTACCACTATGATACAGTGTTGGCCTTACCAGCACTCAGCCAGTGAGCTGAGTACCCAGGCCATAAGTAAACGCAGACTGAGTATGCCATGTGCACTTAGGGCATACCCAGCAGACCATGCCTTGCAGAAAGGCAGTGCACTCAGAGCTCAGCTGTCAAGACAAATCTGCAATTGACTCTGGGCCTGCAAGTTAGCACTATAACCTTGAGTGAGTTACTATTTTTCCAGTTATACATTTTCCCACAGTTATCCATACTACAGAAGAGGAGGAGGAGGAAGAAGAAGAAGAGGAGGAAGAAGAGGAGGAAGAAGAAGATGACAAAGACGATGACTTGCCATGTATGTGCCTGTGGTGTCATCACCTAAGACGTGCACTGCCTTTAAGAACACTACTCTCTTTTACAGATCCGGCCTAACACCAATTGTGTTTTCCAAAGATGGCCACAGTATCTCCCATCCCATCATCAAAAGTTTATGTCTCCTCCCCTTCCTTGGAAACAGGATGGGTTTTTATGACTATTTCCACAGTAGCACTGCAAGGCTACTGCAAAAATGCTTCGTTAGATCCCACCCCATTGCTGGGATACTTCCAGCCCTTGAACTGCTATCAAGTAATGAGACCATGCCAGAACAGCCATATCAAATAGTGAGACTGTCCTACCTAAGACAGTCAAAAAGTGAAGACGTTCAAAATAGCCCTCAGAGAGGCCACAAAGAGAACCCATGATACTGGGTAAGAAGGGCAGTGCCAGCCTGCCAGCCAGCCCTCGCTGCTATAGTCACACAGTGTGCCAGACTCTGCTAGATCATAGCCACATAAGAGTCAGGACTTTGACATATAGCTGAACTTTCCAGAATTTGTTGGGAATCATTAAATTTGGAAATGATCAGAGAAGTGGGTGATAATTGCAGACCCAGTACCTCCTCTTTTCTGCATATATCCTGTAAGTTTCTTCAAATTCCTCTCTCCTCTAGCTTCTAGACTATTTCTGTCTCTGTGGGACTTTATTCCAAATGATCACCACTGTAGGCAACTTCAGTATGTACAGAATAACATAGTATAGAAAACTTGCCCCTCAACTTATTGATTCCTGGTTCTCATCAATGGCCTTCTGTAATAAGCCATATCTGCCTCCTTCCATCTCCCCACAGCCATAACCTGGGCCTCATCACCACCAGACTGCTTCCTTTCTGAACTCTCATCTTGACAGACTGCACTGATTTCTGATACATGTAACTTGTAATCTCTCTCTGTCTCTAACTCTGCTTTTTCCTCCACCCCACCCATAGTCTGTCCATTCCTTCTAACACCAACCCCTTTTCTAGTAGGCCTGGATCCTTATCATTTCAACTACCTATTTCTTAGGCTTCAACTTCCCTACCTACTTGTCTTACACACCTTTCCTGAAAATGCCCAACAACAGTGTTTAACCACATTGCTCTTGAGCTAAGTATTTACAAAAAGTCACACTTCTATGTAGGAAGTGGACACTATGGACCTAAGACCACCATCTTAGCACACACTCCACAGCACCCCAAGCCCTATTCTTTCTTAGTTTCACAAAGATAATAAAAGTCATGGGCACAATCCCTTCATGTCTATGCTCCGTATTTACAAGAGGCTGCTCCTGCCCGCCTGCCCGTCACCTCTCTTTCCTAAGAGGGCACACTACTACTTGTCTACAGCCAGTCCCACACTTGGGCTTTACATGTGAATCCTTCCTACCTCCTCCTCAGGTTCCTGCTCCATTCTAAATTTGCAGCTTCAAAATGACAGGAGAGTGGGAGGGGGACTTACTGGAAAGAAAGGGTTCAGAGGGGGGTAGAGTTGAGAGAATATAATGGGGAAATACAGCCAACATACATACATACATACATACATACATACATACATACATACATACA
>JANHMN010000004.1:32936054-32962273 GCA_030674055.1 Rhabdomys pumilio
ACATACATACATACATACATACATACATACATACATACATACATACATACATACATACATAAAATTGTCAATGGCTTATTTTTTTTTTAATAAAAAGAAAACTCTTAACCTAATCTTTTATTAGCTCCTTTCTCTTTGTATTGACGCATTTGCTGAAGTCTCTACCATATTCACAGAACTTCTAAGTCCCAATTTCCTCTTTGAAGGATAGTAACAGCTCCAATTCTACAGCGTTGCTGTGAGGATTAAGTGAATTAGTATATAGAGTGTTTAAAGGATACCTGACTCCTAAAAAACAAAAACAAACAAAAATCACCCAAAACATACTTTAAAATTTTTGTTTTAATTTTATTTTACATCAGTGTTCTGCCTCCATGTGTTTGTGTGAGAATGTTGTATCCCCTGGAACTAGAATTAAGAGACAGTGGTAAACTGCCACGTGGGTGCTTGGAAATGAACCTGGGTCCTTTGGACTTTGAGAGCTTGTTTGGAGGTTCTAGCAGGGGAGCACAGCTACTCAGATGCTCTTGACCAAAGACCGGTCCTCCTCTATTCGAGGCAGGTCATCCTTTTTGACTGAGTGCGCAGCTTCGGGAGGGACACACATGGAGCGGTGAGGGAGGAAGGGGACACCTGTCTAGCCAGGCACATCAGCTGAATTAACCCTGGCGATCAATGGGGCAACAGATGTCCCAGCCAGAGCGCCCTTGCATCCACCTGGGTCCTTTGGAAGAGCAGATAGTGCTCTTAACCATGAGCCACCTCTCCAGTGCCTATACTTTACCCATTTTCCTTCACTTCCACTTACCACGCCCAAACTCCCCACAGATGCTTTCCATTGCAGCCAAGTCACTTTCCTCCTGCTGAGGTCAACAATCCTTGCTTTGCTGCCCTCATCTACAGACAGCTGCAGGTTCTTCATGGTCTCCAGCACCCTGTAGTCGACTCCATCTTTGAAGCCCTTCTTCCCATGCTTTCCTTGATATTCGGGTCACTGAGTTTCTGTAGCTCTGCCATGGTCCTCACACTCTTACACAGTTTCCTCTACAGCTGGCCACCTAATATGTGACACACTCTGTTCTCCTTTCCTAGCTTTTCTTACTTGCTACCACTCTCCTTTGGTGAGTCCTCAACTCCCTTGTTTTCAACCTCACTACCCTCCACATGTGTATTTCTTATTGCTACCAAACACACACATTACTTACTTAGCCTTTCCATGTGGACTTCACCCATGCACTTGATTCTCAGTATGTTTAGAACACAGCTCAACATCTATCCAACCTGCACCTTCTCCTGGGTTCCCAGAACCCAGTGTAAGCCACCACTATCACCAAACTGGTAGGCTAAGTCAGAAATGAATGAGTCAGCTAGATCCCATTATCTTCCCGACTGCCATCAAGCCCTATGCTTATCACTTCACGACCCATGCTTACTCAGCAGCCTAGGATGCCCTCTGCCTTTGCCTACTTTTTGTTTGTATTTCAACACTCACTCCACTCAAAAGTGCCTTCCTTTAGTCTTTCCTGACTCTAAATCCACCTACTGTCTAAACAGCACCTGTGGCATTACAGTTCTTTACCAATCTACTGCAAACCCAATGGAGACACCTAAGAACAATGGTTATACTGTTATCTCCTGATACTCTACCAAGGGAAGGGGAGGGAGGAGAGGGAAAGGAAAGGGGAAAGGTACAGTCTCTGGCTGTACAGGAGGCTGCAACTCCCCTACTCAGTGTCCTCACCCAGTAGAACGGGAATCCTTCAGCCATTCCTGGAACTAACTATGAAACTCATGCTTCCCCTCTCCCTTTCTGAGCTCTGCAGCTATGGGGAGCCCCATCCATTCATTAAGCACAGCAGAAGCTTGGCCAAAATGCCTACAACAGCTATAGGATAGAGTGACTCTTGTGTCAGGCAACAGGCACTCAATGTCTCCCACCCAGCTGGGATCTCTGATGATGTACTGTGCTCTCTGGCTACCAACAACATACTTCAGGGGCCTACAGCTGCCTCTACCTCTGCCAATCAACAGAACTTAAGTGGAATAATTAGCTTCTCCATCTACTTAACCAATATATACCACAATAGCTGCCTCTTGTGTACTAGGCCACCCCCAACAACAAAGGCAGGGGTTGTACCAAAGGTCTTTGTTGCACAGCATTTGGTACTGGGGTCCAAACATGAGAAGACAGCTGCCAACTCAGTTTGAGACCATTAGGATCCTGAGTGTTCCCAGGTGAAGCAACATGCTGAGTCAGAGGAGGTCTGGGGATACCAAGGGTTATGGAAAGGAAACAAAATAAGATGCTTCTGAGCTTTGCTGCCTGGGCCCCTGCAGAGGAAGCTAGCCTGTGCAGAGCTGCCCGTGCACTGTCATGGTCAATGGCAAATAGGTCCGTAGGATCCACCTGCCTGGAGTGAGAGCTACATTGTGAGTTTCCTTTGTTTTCATTACAATTTCCTTTCTCACTGCTTCTTTTTAGCCAGCTCTTTCCTCCCTGGGGTGCTGGGATTGAATGAAACACCACCCCCGGCTCCAATAAGTGTATTTCAATTACATCTGTCACTGTATAACGATATAATGATATATCATGTGATATTAAATCCATGGTAATCATATCAGGGATTTTTTTTAATCGTGCACTAATCACATTATTACATCTCTATAATTAACAACAGGAGGTATGGAAATCCAGTTAAGGCAGTAGGCTCAATGTAGCTTCCCCTCCCCCATCTTAGTTACCTCCAGATTAGGGCCAGATTAGGAGATGCCGACTGCAGGGCAATAACATGCTGGGCCAGTGCCTCAGCCATGGGCAGAACCTTCAGCATCCAGGGCTGACAGTGATAATCTAGACTGTGGCTGCTCAGGAAATAGGCCACACAGCTCAGCTGAATCTTCCAGACCTCCTGCCTGAACCTGCAGCATCAAACTGTCACTATGGAGAGGGGTGGAAAGGTAGTATCTTTCCTTCAAACCAGCAAGGCCCAGGGTAAGGCTCTCCCACACTAGGACTCCTGCTACTGTTGCTCATATTGCCCTCTGACAGCTCTAATATCACTGGGTCCAGCAACTGTGAGTCTTTGTCTCGTGGTCTCATCAGCCCTGATGACAACAGAATAAACCCAACACTTCCTGGGGTCATTCCCTCTCAGCTCTTCCTTTGAAGAATGGCTCTTCATATTACATGACAAGTAGGTTTTTGATAACCACTGGATTGTTCTCATATCCCCTAAACAGTGTAATAAGCTCTTATGTTTCCCCACCCAAGCCTAGATAGAGAGGGAAAGGGCTGTGGACACAACTTGAACTGTGTCAAATGACCAACCTTGTCTTTCCCACCTCCTTTCCTGATACTGAGCTGTTGGGGCCAATCCCCTCAGGGGTGTCAGAACCAGTCTGCAAAGCAGAATTCTGTGTTTCAAGTCCAAGGCTTTGAACCTGGCATGTAACTAGTCCTCAGTAAGGGGCAGGCATTTTGCTAAGTTTGACTCTCAGAAGTTGGACAAGCCTGAAGATAAAAGAGAAAAATCATGTCCTTTTTCCTAATAAAAAGGAGACACTAATAGCAGTCAGCACTTAGGCAAAGCACTTTAAGTTTCTAAAGTGCTTTCCAAATTAAAATATAATCCTTTATTGAGTGCGTGCCACCACCATCTGCCCACCCTTCACACACAGCACACACCTAGGAAAACAGAGAGGGCTACAAAACATTCATCCCAGGTCCCCCTCCCTCTTGTCTGGATTGCTTATATAGTGTTTTTTTGTTTGTTTGGTTGGTTGGTTTAGCAAATACTCTGTGTTAAGCCCTATATTGAAAATATCCAAGTCTAGTAGACCAGGCCAGTGCCCTCAAAGAGCCTTGAGCCAAAAGGAAAAACATGTAAACGCACTTGCAAAACAACAGTTACGGCCAACATCCTCCAAGAACTTTGGTGAAGAAATGAAGCCTAGAAAGGAAGCCTTCGTAAGGAAGGGCCCAGATGGCCTTCAGTGGTACTAGGCAGATGCCATATTGGCAAAGAAGTCATTTGTTCTAACGTGAGACAAGAAAGTCCAAAGAAAGTGGCTGAGTACAGATGAAGCTGGGATTGGAGAAGACTGTTCAGAAAGAATGGAAGCTTGTGGAGTCAGATGAGGCCTTCAGGGTTAGGACCCAAAGAACCTCCAATCTGAAACATATCTACCATCCTAGCCACCATCTCTCCCTTTGTCAATCAGTCTGCCTCTACTCAGGTGTAATAGAAACGAAGAATTTTGGCTTCAGAATCATACTGCCCCACTGTCAACATCTAGAGATTCTACATCGGCCAAGTCATATGCCTGCACACAGCAATGGTAGTTCTGACCTCAAAGAGATTCAAGTCTACTGGACAAGGTACTAACTATAAAGCAACACAAGTGATCCTTAATTCATAGCTATAGTAAGAGCTCCAAGAAGAAAGGTAAGTGGTTACGATGGATGAGGGCAGGAACAGGATGCCCCATATAGGCTACAGTTGGAATAGTAAAAGTGTAAGGGGATCCTGAGCCAAACAAAGATCCTGGGAAGAGTCCAGAGACCAAGAAGCTGAAAATCTAAGTCGGTCTCTTATGATTACAAAGCTAAAAACACTGAGCTGGGCATGTAGCTGAGTTGGCCGAGACTAGCACAGCATGTATGAGGCCCCGGGTTCAAACTGAAGCACTGCCTAAACTGGGCTTAGTGGTGTAACACATGCATCTCACCACTCAGGAGGACCAAGAGCATCCTCTGCCACACATGACATGAGACCTGTGTACAGGTAAAGGATATGCACAGAGGTGAGTCACTGGGTAAAGATGCTTGCTGCCAAGCCTGGTGACATAAATTTGATCCCTAAGACCCATAAGGTGGAAAGAGAGAAGACTCCCAAAAGCTGTCTTCTATTTCCACAGGTGTGCCACAATAGAGGCCCACCCCTACAATAAATAAATCAAAATTTTTCTAAAGATAAAGACTAAAAGGATGTGACAGAGTAACAGAGGAGAGGATTTAGAGTCTGAGGCCAGTCTAGGGAAGGTAGCAAGACTGTGTCAAAAATAACAAAGAAAAGGCAAGAGGGCACAGAGTGGTCTGCAGAGGTAGCTCGGCATCTGCCTAGCATGCACAGAGTCCTGGGTTTGATCCTTAGCATTGTTTTAAAAAACAAAAACAAAACTCTCTACTGGACATAGAAAAATCACTTCAGGAGTCTCAGGACCTTAGTTTCCTTATGGAAGGAACTAAGTAATTACCACAAGGTAATTCCTAATTCTCACTTCCTAATTTATTTTGTCCACTCCTCCGAGTCCCTTCTAAACTTCCCACCCCAATGCCCCCAACAACAGCTTTCCTTATCATATCCCATACAGTGTGGTATCTGACTGAGTCAGTCTAGACTGCTTTGTCACTCCTTGATCTCTGACTGCTATTTAAGAGGCAGGACAGCAGCTCTGTCTACAGGCCCCAGAAGCAGATACTGTTCCAGTCTGAAGTCTAGGTCCTTTCCTTCTGCCCACAGTCTGAGAACTCCACAGGCCTCCTCTTGAAAAGGGTGCTAAAGGCAATGATGTCTCCAAGTGCGATGGGAGATATTTGTGTCTGCTTTACCCTTGGCTTTTTGCTCCGGTTCAGGTAGGAGCGGGGTGGGCTGGCTGGCAGATCTGAGAGCGTGGCACGCCCCAGCGGGCAGGGCGCACAGCGCGGAGGAAGGCGCGAGTCAGTCTGGAGTGCTCCCCATTTATCAAGCTCACGCAGGCCGCCAGCCGAGCGAGTCTTTCTATCATTACACCTCTCAAAATCCGATTCATACCACTAATCCTGCCTTCATTCTCCCAGATTAATAACATCTCTTTCAACCTTCACAGTGTGATAAATAGACAAAGAGAGAACAAAAGGAGAGACAGAAGAGAGAGAAAGAGCTGGAGCAAGTCCCCATAATAGAGAGAGCCGAGAAAGAGGAGAGGGAAAAAAGGAAAGAGAGCGTGAGGCAGGCAGCGGCTAGAGACTGCAGCTACCTCAGAGAGCCGCTCTGAGGAGAGCTGGCAGCTGCACCCCGCTATGCTCTGCTCTATCCCCAAAGAGAAAGAAAGGCTTGTTAACAGCTCCTTCCTGCCTGCACTTTTGTTCAAATTCTTTCCTTCCCTTCCAATCCTGCTTTAGGTCAAATTCTACTGAAAATGAGTCTCTTGGCTTCCTGGTCTCCCTGATGAAGCCTAAAGAACCAGCCTGGCCCTTCCAGAAGGCTGAGTCTGGGTGCATGATGGGCCTAGAATGGCTTTGGTAAGGGGAGAGAGCAAGCTTACCCAAAGTTTCACCAAATCCGAGCCTTAGTCCAAGTCTGAGCCTTTCCCTGCTATCTTGAAATAACAAAAAAGGATCAAAAGCAGGGAAGGCCTGGGGTCTATTCAGTAAGGCACTGTCCTACACATCTTGCCGCCCTAAGGCTCCAAGTGGCCCAAAGGCAGAGCACGTAGCCCCCAGTAGTCAGACCAACTAGATAGCTAATGTAGATGGCCCTCAGGCTTGCTAAAGTATGGCCACACCTCCAAACGATGTCAGAGAAGTGTGTCAGGGTCAATGAATTCTTTGGGCCCCAGTCCTATAATACAGTCTCTCTCTATCCCTTCATCTATACCTGGAAACTTAGGCATGTATGCTTCTTTTTTTCTTTTTGGTTTTTTGAGACAGGGTTTCTCTATGTAGCCCTGGCTGTCCTGGAACTCACTCTGTAAACCAGGCCAGCCTCGAACTCAGGAATCCACCTGCCTCTGCCTCCCAAGTGCTGGGATTAAAGGTGTGTGCCACCAGCGCCCGGCACGTTTGTTTCTACAGCATACTCTTTGCTCTCACTGACCTGTCCACTCTCAATGCCACTCAAGTTCTTCAAGAGTAATCCAGTCACTCCCACTTACAGGCTCTGGAGGGCAACACCACTTCATTACCCTGTGGTGACTAGATCTCCCTCACTCAGGATAGGGTGGGGGATTGTCACCACTCTTCTATATCCAGGTCTGAGTTGCTCTAAGCAGCTCCATTCTTTCTTTGCTTAGCTTAGCTAGTCCTACACTCATATGACTTAATGTGTGCTCTGGACTACACAGCATTCCTAGGCTGCTGGCTGGCCTGGCTCAGAGGCAGGAGCAGAATCATACCACAGCAGGAAGCTCCAGGGGCACTATGCACCCACTGCCTTCACAATCCATCAGAATTGGAGGGGGACTGCAGCTAGCTCCTTAGAGCACTGCAGCTCTCTGTACACTCACAACAGGTACAGGGGAGAGCAGGAGGTAATGCATCGTAATGGAGCCTAGCCCCTGTTCTGCCCAACCCAACCTATAGAAGCAGCCTTCTAGAACATCCAAGGCTTCTCTGAAAACAGAGAACAGGGAGCCAAGAACACTCGGAGGCAGACAATTATTAGAAGCTGGTGGTTGGTATACTTAGAGAATGGTGGCCCATAGTACTATATAGGCAATTGTTTGCAGACACTCCTCCAACGCTTTCCTCCAGCAAGCTCCCTCTTCCTTCTCCCTGATCCTGTCACTCAAACACAACTCTCCGTTGGGGCTCAAATGGATACTGTCCATAGGCACACTCATTCCTGGGAACCCCATCACTTCTAGTCCCAATTCTTCAGTTTTCTGGTTGTCCGTTCACTTGAAATAACTTGACAGCTCAAAAGAAACAAACCAACAAAACAGATAAGCAAATAACCCCCCCCCCCCCCCCAGTTTTGCAGGACCCAGAAAGAAACCCTAAGGGAGTAATGCTGAAATGGGCAGATGGTAGATCCACAAAAAAACCTGAAGCCTCAAAGGACTCCCACACTTGTCTTCTTCTTCCAGGCCCTGGATCAGACATCTGCAGCAGCAGGTGTCTCAGGATGACAGAGACTGATGCTCCTCCATGGGATCAAGTGCCCAAGGAGCTGGGAAGAAGCATGTGAGGAGCAGCAGCAACGAGGAAAGACTATACAGTCCTTCTGATGAAGATGAGTCCTCCCTACAACCCACTGGGCCTACTGGTGCCTTAGCCTTCAAGGCAGTAGGTCCAACTGGCCATACAGGCCCATACTTCTTTCAAGTCCAAGGTCATGGCCCAGTTCCAGAAACATGGCCACAGGCCCTTCCACCACTTCTCCTGTCTGTATTTAAAGCTCTCACCCACTAAGTAACTGACTGGCTTACCCAAGCCTGGAAAGGAGCTCCATCCTGTGTAGTCTCATCTTTGACAAACCAAGACTCTAAGAAAGAAAACTCACTTCAGTCCCTTTACCCTCTACCTCTATTGCCAATCTTTGTCTAACTTAGTCTTGCCCTCACCCTGCTATCTCCAAGTCCTCTAGGTTTCTTGGAGTCCTTCCTTCCAAGGTAAGTCATCTAAGTCTGAAGGATGAGCCTTATCTTCTAAGGGGCTTTGCTCTTCCACAGAGAAATAGGCCTAGACCCTAGGAAAGGATTTGCTGGGAATTACAGAAGGCTGTCAGTGTGACACAGAGGGGCCTCTGGGAGATAAGAAACCAAGCCAAGTAGTAGTTTCTCCTTGCTCCCTAGTGTCTCCTAGAGTTGACTCCTCCAGGCAGCCAGTGACACAGAACAGGAAAGAAGTTAGGTCCTAATGTGTGAAAAGCTCCAGCAAAGCAAAATCATTTACTCTTTGGTGTGACTGTTCAGCACAGCTAATAAATCTTGCATGAGCAGGGCCAATTCTAATTTCCTAATATGAAAAGGCATTTGGATTGAGAGAGAGGGGGAGATAAAAGTGATTGAATCTCCAATAGTCCAGGTTACTGACAAGAAACATCCTGCTCAGCCCTGAGAGAAGGATGGCAGCACTCGCCTGCTGCATATACCCATCTGTTCTGCCCCCCTCTTGGCGCGATACATCTCAGTCTCTTCTATTGACAGGACGTGGCTTTAAACACAGTTACACAAGTTATCATTTCTGCCTTCTGATCAATCTGAATTTTCAGGACAATTACCCTCTTAATCAATGATTGCTATCAGCAGCCCTGCGCCTGGACGGATTTCTCAGCAAGGTAATCATGCCGCCAGGCTGGACGGTGCGTGCATAGGCAATGAAGCTCCGGGTGGGGTCTCCTCCCTCCTTCTTGAGCCCTCATATCCCAGCATCAGTGCCAGCATCGAGGACAAGGACGACAAAAGTGTGAAGGCCACTTCAAGGAGTGGTAGGAGTAGAAGGAAAGGGAGGGCCCAGCCACTCAGCTTTCTAAGCCATCTGAGTATGAAATAAGCCTATTAAAACTCTAGATTTACTGCCTACCACCCGGATACATCCTCACATGCCCTCCTGCCATCATTCTTACCTCCTAATTAGCCTAATAAAGCCCCATTCTAATTATAGGCTCAAACTATGAGGGTGAGTGAGTACAGAGAAAAGAGAAATAAATATTGGTTTTACTAATCTCTCAGATGCTCCATGGATCTGGTCCACACTAGCTACTTACTGTTTGAATGGCAGGACAACCTTTTTTCCTCCCTGGAAACCTAAATTTTGAACCATCAGAAAGTACATCTAGCTTTGAGTCAGAAGGCAACCCAACCCAACCCAACACTGTCCTTCCTCGGTTCTCCCACAGATTCAACCCTCTGTGTATAAATAACCCAGAGTCCCTCAGAAGAGAAAAAAAGAGGGAACAGTGGAATCCACTGTCCAGCTAAACACAAGCCATATCTGACACACTGGGGATAGCTCAGAGATGTTCTCACATCACCCTCTGCTGAGCAAGAGGACAACAGTACAATGAAAATTACTTGGTCCAAGACAGTGATGAGTGTCTAACCAAGCTTCAGCTTGGGCCCAAGTGCCATTATACAATTTGCTATTGCTTCCTGAAAGGAGAAGAGAATGAAAATTTTTTCCCTTCTTCCCAAGTGATTACAGAAATATGCCACCATGCTCTGGTATGAATGTTTTTTATTTATTGACATTAACTAAGAGCTCCATGGCCTTGAGTCAGAAGGCAACCCAACCCAACCCATGAGATAAGTGAAGAGGATACAGTAATGATATCTACTCTCAGGGACTTCACCTCCACCACACACACACAGGTTGGGGGGAGAGAGAGGGAGGGAGAGCACAGAGACGAACAAAGTCAATCTATACATGATATTCATGGGAAAATTATTTATAGCAGCCAAAAGGTGGGAAAGACCCAAATGTCCAATAATTAATGAATAAAGAAAATGTAGGCTGACTATAACGGCATAAGCCTGTAATCCAAGCACTCAGAAGGGTGTAAGGCAGGAGGATAACTACAATTTTGGTTTACATAGTGGTTTTCAGGCTGGCCTGGGCTACAGAGAACCTGCTTTAGAATATATAAATAAGGGCTGGAGGAATGGCTTAGCAATTAGGAGCACTTGCTACTCTTGTAGAAGACCCAAGTTTGGTTCCCAGCACCCAAACCAGGTATCTTACAACCACTGGGATCTGACACCCTCTTCTGGCCTCTGTGGGGCACATACATGGTACACACACAGACAAGCAAACACATATATACATAAAGCAAAAAAGGGGGGGGGAGGAAATAAATGAAGGAAGGGAAAGAAGAAGTAAAATACAGCATTTCTATACAACAAAATATATTATTTGCAGTGACAACAAATAGAGGATTAATTGATGCACTGTAAAACATGGATGAGCCTTGGATATGCTAAGTGAAAAAAGCTCATCATACAAGGCCACATGTATGAACTCTGTAGAATAAGCAAATCCACAAAAGATGAAAAGTCAATTGGATTTGCTCATGGATGGTATGTTTGGCAAGCAGGAAGGAGGAGGAAGTAGAAATTGATTACTAGTGGAGTTTCTTTTAAGGAGGACAAAAATATTCTCAATTTAGGTGTAATGATTTACACCTAGCTTTACAAAGACAGTAAAATACAAATTATATATCTTAAATGAGTGAACTATATATAGTACGTGCACTATATTGCAATAAAAAGTACTTTTAAAAATGTGTATTAGAGGCTAAATCGATGGCTTCCAGAGGACCCAGGGTTTTGGAGGATAAACAGAAATTTACTGGGCAGGCATGCAGCAAAGACCTTTCAAGGCAAGTGGAACAAATAAAAATTTAAGGCTTGAATATACACCACATAGGCAATCTTGTTGTAATTGGGAGGTATACAGGAGAGTCTTGATAATCCGGCTAGAGACTTTATACTTCATTCAGTAGACACCAAGATATTCGAAGTAAAAAAAAAAAAAAAAAAAAGGTAATGTAGAATATTCTGGGGTTTAGATAGCTCATGGATGAGAAACAACATGCCATAGTTAGAAGGGCATGGTATGGGGGTCACAATATCCACGGTTTAAATATTTAGGTTTATTTTTCTTAGAATAAATACATTTCCCCCTTTTCTGTATGTGTGGTAAGGTTATGTGTATATGCATGTGTGTGTGTGTAAGAACATGTATATGGATATACTTTATATGTCTGCATGCATGTAGAAGCTACCCAAGGTTGAGTTTGGGATATCTTATTGAGGCAGGGTCTCTTTGTCATATGAAGAGTACCTCTGGCCAGCTCACTCTGGGAATTCCCTGTCTCTATCCTCCAAGGGCCAGATACCATTGGTGAACCACCAGGCTCACATAGTATTTACATGGATCCTAGGGATTCAAGCTCTAGTCTTCATGCTTGTGCAGCAGATGCTTTAACCAATGAACCAGTCCCCTAGACACATTCCTTATAACTACTGAGAGCTAGCATTCTGTCTATCCCACTCATCATTTTCTCAGTGCTTGGTGGAGTACCTAACCAGTTCAATGGGATGGATGGATAGATGGATGGATTAATGACCTCACTGAACTCAATCTGATTTCATAGACATTCTAGACACATTTCATGAACCCTGGCACTCTAGTTATACAGTGTGAGTTCTTCAAGGTTGGGTCTCTGAGTTCTGACTTCTGGCCTCTGAGCTCAACCAGGTTGCTTGGCACAGGACTGATGATCTGTCTGGTTACTTCCTTTCCCTGCTCTAGAGGGTCTCCTTAAGTCCCAAAACAGAAAGCATTACTTTGGCTCACAGGAGGGCACCTGAAGCTGTAGGGACGAAAGGCTTCAGGAGAGTAAAAGAGGCAGGTGGCAGTGCCATGATCTTTGCCTTTTATTAAAGGAAGCCATGGTGCTCTCAGAGGCAAACACATAATCTGAGCAGGCCTACATACAGGGAGGAGTCCACAGAGGTGAGGTAGAAACTAAGCTGCAAGACTTGCATGTAGGTGGGAAGGGGAAGATCGGGTCTTATTTCCTGAGCACTCTCTCCCCATTTGAGACCTGCCACTTCTATTATCTCTACTCTGGTCAGTAAAGTCCTTCAGAGCATGGTATGTAAGGGCTCCTCAATCTCCCAACCCCCAATTCCTACAAGGCCTCCCCCTCCCTTTCTTCATCCCTCCCTTCTCTTCCTGCAGAGCTTCCCTGGAGCCATAAAAATAAAATAAAACACAAACACCCACAGTCCAGGAGGAGGGCATCAGACAGATAATGGGCATTTTATATCTTTTTATGACACTCCCCATAGGCAGCTCGGCAATCACAGTGCAATAAAGGCAGGCATGCAGCTTGCATAGTTAAACAACTGCCGGGTAATTAGGCACAGCAAACACACCACTGGGGAGGCCTCAGGCCTGCTCTGGGATCTGCCTGCAGCCTGCCTGCCTGCTTATAAGCCAGTAGGTGCCAAGGCCAGGGATAACATCAAATAGTGGTCATGGTGCTAGAGACAGTCCACAAACAGCTCCCTGAATGCACACCAGGGTACATGCCTCTGCACACACACATGCCTGCTCATCCCCAGGAGTGTCACTCCTCCAAATAGGACAACCTAGGGTAGTGTAAACAGGCATGGACCATGTAAGCCCATCTGCATGTTCACATGCCCCCACTGCCTCTTATAAACTTTGACTCAGTGAAGAACTTCATTAAACATGAGCATGTAAACACACCTGCAGCACTTACCTCTTCTGTTACCTGCAACTCCCGCCACACCCATCTGCCTATGGCCCTACTCATCTTTCCTTTTGGACCAGGAGCTCTGTAGAGGTAAAGACCAGGTCTGATTCACCTCTGAGTTCAAATGCCCTAACACACGTGGCTTTGGAGTCCTCGGTGACTAGTAGATGACTGCAAATACAGATGTCCTTGAACAGGCAGCACACAGGCCACCTGTTACTCAAGGCTTAGGTCCAACCAAGTCAGAATTCCTCACAGAGCTAAGAGCAAAGAAGGCACCCAGTCCACAATATACTGTCTGATCCATCTGTAGGGACTCAGCTAGTCAGTCTAGAACTGAGAGGGAACTAAAGGCTAGCTAATGGGTCAGAATCCTGCTAAAATCCCACTTGAAGATGGAAAAAGCCAAAGCTCCACTCCAGGAGTCATCTGGATCAGCTAAGCTGAAAACTAACAAGACAATAAACAGAAAGGATCAAAGGCCAGAGGAAGGCCTGATCTCTCTGCATGTATAGTACTGAGAGCCCTTTCCCTGCCCTGTCCATCCCTCAAAGAATCCAGATGACAATAAGCTTCTAGTCTATACATTCCTACACTAATGGCTCTGTGCTCCACTGACAACCACCTCAGACTCTGACAGGTGCCAACATCTGCCAAACTTCTACACCACCTTTGGCCCAGCTCTTGACAGATACCTGGCTATATCCTGCTGCTCCTAAAGTAGATCCAATGTTACAGAGTAAAGCAAAAGAGGGGAAATTAAAGGCTTTTTTCCCTCTCATCTGCCTTGTGCTGGTTAGTTTTATGTCAACACAGAATAAGCTAGAGTCACTGCAAAGGAGGAATCCTCAACTGACAATTTTTTAAAAATATAAGATCAGTCTGTAGGCAAGCCTGTAAAGCCTTTTCCTAATTAGTGACTGACAGCTCATTGTGGGTGGTACCACACCTAGGCTGGTGATCCTGGGTTCTAGAAGAAAGCAGGCTGAGCAAGCCCTAAGGAACAAGACAGAAGGAATATTCTCCATAGCTTCTGCTTCCAGGTTTCTGCCCTATTTGAGCTCCTGTCCAGACTTCCTTCAATGATGAACAATGATATGTAAGTATAAACAAAATAAGCCCTTTCCACACCCCAATTTGCTTCTAGTCATGGTGTTTTACCACATTAACAGTAATCCTAACTGAGTCACTCCCTTATCTCTCTGCTGTTGCAAAAGGAGAAACCTAAGACGCCATGAACATACTCACACTGGCAAGGGCAGAAGGCCCTATGAGAAGAAACTGCTCCATCCAACTTCTTTATTCATTAGTTAAAGAAACCAAAGCCTCCAGAGCAAATGGCCCAACACCACAGAGGGTCTACTTTAAGGTTTCTACTTTAGGTTTCACCCAGGCCTCTTTGTACTGCACCATGCTGCCCTCTAGAGTCAAGGACCTCATCTGCCCATCGCTAGTACCTGGAGACAGACCACAAACTCTACATACATCATTGTGTATGTATGTGCACATATCAGAATATATACATATGTAGACATGGGGAGACATATTTTTCTAAATATATGTGTATGGCCACATATACATAGGCACATCTTCTTACTCTCAAAACTTCCCATTAAACAGATATCACTGTGCAGGGACTGGAATGTGAGGCCAATCCCTATCCTTTCCAATGCCCTGACTTTTACTGACTGTCTAACTTTGTGGTGGCTACTGTGCGTTTGTATCCGGCTCAAACCAGGACAGATAGCAGAGCTGCCTTCAGGGAGTATTTGCTACTAGGCAAGTGACAAGAGGGAAACTCTGGAAGGAAAGAGCAGGATCTATATCTTCCTGGTCACATGGCCTCAGGCAGGCTTCCTAACCTAAGTTTCTACTTCAGCACCATAAGACAGGGCCTAGCACTCCTTGCTGAGTGGCTGTGAGGATCCTGTGCTGTGGCCCAGTGCAATAGTGCTCTGTTATACTGACGCTGATGGCCATGCTCAAGTCTACCTTAGCAGGATGACCTGCAGGACAGTGTGGCAGGCACTCAGGAGGCAGGGTTGTGCCTCCTGAAATTCCAGTCTTGACTTTTTCTACAACTCATCACAGCTTTCAAGGTCCAGAGTAGCAACAAAGTAAAGGAAGGGAAAACCAAAACCAAACCCAGGGAAAAGGCAAGGTGTCCAAGCTCCCTTAAGAGCCAGTGGAGGAGCACCAGGATCCCTCCTGGCACACTCCTGCAGCCATGCCCCACCTCTCCCAAAGAGTCCAGCACTTTTCCACAGTATGGACACCCTGAGTAGCTCCTGAGACTCCCTACTGCCCTCTAGTTCTGTGCAAGCAGATCAGATTCAGACTGGTCCCTTCTTCAGGAGGCTCAGGGTCTCTCACATGATGGACTAGGCCACATGAAATGAGCAGGACATACGGATTTGGAGCTATGCTGGACTCTGGTAGCTGGCCCTGAAGGTTAGAATACAGCCTATGTTAGAAAGGTCCTCAAATGACCAAGCAGAACTCCACTCTGTGCTCCAGAACAAACCCAGAATGGACTCAAGGACACAAGGAAAAGGTTCACCTTGGGACCTAGACTAGGAGACTACCTTCAGTTGACAGGATATAGACAGAGCAGCAGCCAGAAGGGACAGACAGGCTCAGAGGTGGGTCAGGTGTAACCTGCCACAGATGACACTGCAAGAATTCTGGGGTGAGGTCTACTGCAGAGGATGAAGGGACATTGGCAGAAGACAGACTCCTGCCACCCTAAGCGGACTCCCTTGACAACTCTCCCAAAGATGCAGCACAAAGTAGGTACCTAGCAACTGGTATGACAAGGTGCCCATCCCACAAGGGTGTCACAAGGCTGTGACACCCTTCTAAGAGCTTTACAGACATGCTCAAATGGATTCCTCCAACTCTATCCCCTGTGCTGGAAGGATGCAACCTTCTCCCCAGCAATCCTGGGCTGCCTAACGCTGCTACATCTTGGAGTTCCCTGGCCCATAGGTCTTCTCCCCCTTGCAGAGACAGACACAGTGGTTTCCTAGAGCTACTGCTCTTGCTCGTGCTCTCTGCTTTTATGGTAAAAAGTACACATGACAAGCCCACACTGTAGCTAACCCATGAAAATCACTGCTGTACTTCCTTGATCTGGCCAGCAGTCTCACACCCTGTGTTCTGCCTGATGTCCCTCCCACGGCCCCCTGAAAACTTACTCATCTTCAGAACTCACCCCAGGAGCCTCCTTGCTAAAACCTTTCCTGACTTACCATCTCACTACCTAACCCCCAATAAAAATAACTCAGAGCACGGACTCTGGAGTGCGAAGCTTCATCCCAGTGCCTGCTCCACCACCCACTACTGCTGGCTGTGGAAAGCTGTGAGTGCTCAGTGCTTCCATTTCCTCCTTTCCCTGTAGGGCAGATATTCAGTATTTAGAGCCACAACTAGGTTTCTTAATTATTATCTCCACTTTACAAATACAGAAACCAATGTTCAGGAAAGGTTAAGTATTCTGTCCTTATAAAGGTGACAGTTAACAAGTATCTAAGCTGAATATAACTTTTTCCATTAAACAGCCAGGCCTGAGATGGCAGGCTGACTGCTGCTCCGTGTACACTAAGGGTGACACAGTGCAAGGTTGGTGCTGAATCTATCTTCCCCAGGATGAACCTGCTGGGAGCTCTTCTGCAGGGAGACGTCCACTGCACACCTGGACTCTAGTCTCCTTGATGCCTCTTCTCCTTGGAGCCTGCTCATCTCTGCTGGGTTTATCAAGTACCTAGGACACTCAAGTATGCTCATGCCTCACTCTCAGGTCAACTCTAAGACAAGGTTATGATGTTTCTTATTTTAGAGAGGATGCTGGGGCATGATGAAGTTAAGTTATTTTCCTAACCCCCCATAACTACCAAGTACAGAGCCAGGATTCTAAGTCAGCAGTTTTCTACTGGTCCAGGGAGGGACTGGATCTAGCTCAGAAGGCTGGTTGGCAGTGACATTACAGAGCCTGGTCTGACCCATCGGGCTCCAAAGCTCTTTCCAGCATGATGGTCTCAGACTTGTGAGCCACATTCTTACATCCCTAAGATCCAGTCTGCTCACTAAAGGAAGGGCAAGTCTCATAGACAGACAGCACAACTTTCAAACCAATCCAAGTCCTCTCAGTTTGGTGTGCACAGTGCATTTCTCTATCACCACATTCGGTAAGTGCTGTGCCCCAAGGCCTTCAGGGAAACCAATGTCTGAGATGTTTTTAGAGATCTCTGAGAGAGAGAGAGAGAGAGAGAGAGAGAGAGAGAGAGAGAGAGAGAGAAAGAGAGAGAGAGACACCCCATGTATTCTGCCTGCCTCACAGCTCTCCACAGCACACTCAGGTGTCCTTTCCAAGCCACTGTCCTCATACTTGGCTACAAACTCAAAGTAGAGAAGTGTCTTTTGAACAGAGTAACTGTCCAGGGGTCAACTGCAACAACACAAGGTCTCATTCTCTCCATGGTTCAAGTCCCATGAATACTCAGGACCAGAACCTAAAGCAAGGAGGACTGCAGTATGGGCATCAAGAAAGATGGAGGTATATATTCTCTTTACCGCTAACCCCTCCCTGCCCACTTGGCTAAGACGCATACACTTGACTCAGGATTTACCTCTTCTTGGCTGTTTGCCTGTAGGAAGATGCTTAATTTCTCTAAGCCCATTTGCTTGGCAAAATCTGACAGCTATCTGTCTGCAGCAGTCTGACTTGATGTGGATTCAGTTAATACTCTCCAATGCCTACTGTTAGGGTCCAGGGCTGGGTACTGAAAACAGAGACCACAAGGACCTCACATGCTAGTAGGAAACACAAATGTGCAATTGTATGACACACCTTGTACAAACTTCTAAGCCATAGGGAAAGAGGTGACAGAAGCTTTCTAAATACACTAAAAGGAGAAAATAAAATGTAAGGTAGCAATGTAAGAAACAGAGGAGAACATCTATGTCTATCTGAAAAACAGCACGAAGTTTGCTATGTTTTGGGAAGCAAAGAAGTATAGTTATCAAGATAGCAATGAGCTATATCACCCAGGACCTTGCTACACAGCTCAAGAGAAAGAATGGGCAAAGCCTCAACAGCTACCCTCTTGGCTCTAGTGCTCTTCCTGTCAGAATGTGTACCCTGTGACCACAGTGTCCTGTGCCTTTGATTTAAGAGTTCCTCTCCTGGCCCTGACAGTAAGGCATTTCTGTCCCACAGATTATAACTCACTCTGGGCTATTATTCAGCTCCCCAGCCCTGGCCCTGCTGCAGTTAGTCCAAACATAATATCCTTCATGCATATATTATCTGTCTCCCTATTATCTGGAATCATTTCGGAATTAAATTTCAGTCCTGCAATATTGGCTTCAGGAGCGGCGCGCTTTATGGGCTAGTCAAAGGTTAGAATACCAATCAAAATAACAGTGCCGATGCAGCGAGACATTTTAATATTCCAAAACCCGGTAATTGTAAAAGGACATAATATTTTTTCCCTGATTACCCCAAAGGCAACACATGTTAACAAGGCAAGGGAAGGAGTGAAAGGAATTTCAGAGTTCAGACAGCTGTAAGACATATTTAAAGGAAAAGCCCAGGCTGGGCACTACACCATGGGGGCAGGGTGGCGAGAAGAAAGGAGACATTCCCTGTGGCTCTGGCAGCTGATACTAAACATGTTTTCCCTTCTCTGCTTCTGGACTAGACTTCAAGAGCTTAGCCCCAGGCATACATAGCACAGAGAGTGGGCTGAGAAAACTCAGAAATTGGAGTCCTGAGGCCTAGGTTCTAGATCCCACTCACAGGTTAGCAATCACTGATCAAAGCAGCCCAGGCACCCTTTACAAGCAACTTCTGACCACAAACCTGTGCTCTACCATGCCCTCATTCCCCCCAGGGCTATGTGTCCTGCACCCTGCTTCGTTAGCCTGCTTGCTCTTCAAAAATGGCCAGAAGTCTTGGGAACCCAACCCAGAATGTACACTGGCCATGGACAGTGAACTGCTTTTGGATGGTCCCAACGACCCAAACCACAATCCCCACCTAGTTCTGCTCACGGGACTCAAGAGTCTGCCATTAGTGCAAGTTTCCGCCTCAGAGCACTGCAAGGCTTCTAGGTACTCACATCTCTTTGTTTTCACTTGAGGTTTGCTCTTGTTTTGTTAAATGAGCTTCCCAACAGTCCTAGCAGAAAGGCTCTGGGCTGGCCCCACTCAGCCCCCTTCTGCAAAGGGTCCAAGGAGCAACCTGATGAGCACTCTGGATCACTCCTGACTGCTGGCTTCACCCTGGCTCAGACACTCGCTGAAGCATAGGATCTACAGCACCGAGACCTGCTGACCCGCTGACGGCCCCCAGCAAAGAACTTCATTAAGGCCGAGAACTTGTTCCTCTGTAAGCCCTTAATTTATTACTGCACTGATTGGGACTCTGAATGCTCCAAGGTCAGAAAAAGTCACACTGAATCGCAGACTCCATTGCTCCCTTCAGCAGTTTTTCCTGCTATCCCCTCCCAGAGACTGTCGGAGACACAATGTTTCTTGGAGAGACCTCAAATGCTCTTTCTCCCCTTCCTCTCCACTCTCCCTCAGATGACTGGCCCTAAGTTCACCCTTTTTTTTTGTTTTGTTTTGTTTTTTGTTTTTTCGAGACAGGGTTTCTCTGTGTAGTCCTGGCTGTCCTGGAACTCACTCTGTAGACCAGGCTGGCCTCGAACTCAGAAATCCGCCTGCCTCTGCCTCCCAAGTGCTGGGATTAAAGGCGTGCGCCACCGCCCAGCAAGTTCACCCTTTCAGAGCACACAGAAAGCACAGCAGGACATGGAGTACAGGTAGCAATGGAAAAGTAGAGCTACAGTCTACACCCTGCTTTTATCTGACTGTTCAATTCTAGAGAGCCCTTCTTCCCCAACTGCAGGACAGAACTGGATAACCAGCCTACTTGCCCAACTCAGACTCCTCCTAAGGCTGCCTGCTACTTTCCCACACAAGGCCACCCAGGCAGGTTGTGGCATGAGAGGGAATTCCTGAGTTATGAGTATGTGTACACATAGCTGTACAGCTTGGTCTACATATATGTGAACTGTTTATATATGTGTAGGCATGCACTTATACATTCATTTGTACCTATGTGTCATGCATACGCACTGGGTAAAGCCCATTTTTCAGTATTCATGTGTATATCCACACATCTTTCTTGATGTATTTCAACCAACCTTTATGTTTCATAATTCCTTATTTAGAACAACACTCTTTCTACTTAAACTTAACTTCTGTGGCCGTACTTTAGAAATTGCCAATATCCCCTTTTTTTAAATCATTAATTCAAATATCCTACTTTTTTTTTTTTTTTTTAAAGTCAGAGTCTCATGTAACCCAGGCTAGCCTCAAACTTGCTATGGATTCAAGGAGTCACGGATGACCCTCAGCTCCTGATCTCTGCCTCATTCCCTAGAAGTGAGACTGCAGATGTGCAGGACCACATCTGGCTTTCACACTGGTGCTAGGGGGCTTCACGCTGGTGTGGCAAGCACTTGACCAACTGAGCCGCTTCCCCAGTCCTTTCTTGTTTTCCTGAGATAGTCTCACTCTATAGCCCAGGATAACCTTGCAGAAAACCTCCTGCCTCAGCCTCCTGGGTGTTGGGACTCCAAGCACCAGCCACTACAGCCCACTGTTGAACCTGCCATCTCACCCTGTCATCTGGCACACTCAGCCGAGCCTAGTGCACCAGCTCCTCATTTCAGCAGGACCCGCCTGCTCTGTCCATACCCAGCTGAGCCTTCCTCTTTTCAACATCCATTTTAGATCCCCCAGTCTGTCTTGTCAACTGCTGTCTCAACAGTTATCTTTTAACTCTCTGTTCTTTTTATCACAACTCCTTACAAAAAATCCCCACCCCAGACAAACCTCAAAGTCCCCCTTTCTCCACACTTAGCCCAATTTGCTAAGCTCTGCTAAGAAGGATCGGATCTCTGAACAGTGGCTTTGCTACAAACTAATGTCATTGACCTGAGTGGACCGTCAACACTGCCTATAACTCCTCTGCCCTCAAGTTAGCTCCCATGGTAACTTACCAAACATATGCAATCCTTTCCTACTTCCCATGAGCCCTCACAGAGCTCCCTATTAGTTGCCAGCAAATGATTTACCTACCTGTCTCACAGGGGAAAACAAAAGTTACCACACTATCAGATGGTGTGCTGGTTGCTTTTTGCTTTTTTTTTTTTTTTTTTTTTTTTTTTTCCTGTCAGCTTGACACAAACCTATACATCATGGAGAAGAAGGAATCTGAACTGAGAAAATGCCTCCATAAGGTTGGCCTGTAGGCAAATCTGTGGGACATTTTCCTGATTAAAGAAGGATGTTGGAGGGTCCAGCCCACCGAGGGCAGTGCTACACCTGTGCAGGTGGTTCTGAGGTATAGAAGAAAGCAAACGAAGCAAGGCGTTTAACAAATCAGTAAGCACTGCTCTTCCACAACCTCTGCTTCAGTCCCTACCCTGACATTTCTCAATTAACTATGACTTGGGATATGTAAGCCAAATAAACACCTTCTTCCTCCAAGCTGCTTTTGGTTATGGTCATCCTCAGAGCCATAGAAAATCAAACTAGGATAAAAACTGACACCAGGATCATGGGGTACTGCTATGATTGACTGGACTATGTTGTCTGTGGGAGGATTGTAGAAAGACTTTGGCAGTTTGGGTTGAAAAAGCCAATGAGTGTTCGAAGCTCACTGACCTGGTCTGTGGGAGCCTGGAAGAGGATTTGGAGAACAGTGCAGACACGGAGGGTTAGCTTGCTTCACAGAGAAGTCAGGGAATTCTTCACAAACTTTAATGGAACTGTTGATTTTATTAGCCTACTTTATTAAGTTATATTTACTCATTCGTGTTTGTGTACATGGGGAGGAGGGGGCAGCTAGAGGACAATGTACAGCAACTGGTTGTCTCTTTTCACAATGTGGGTCCTGGGGATCAAATTCAGGTCATTAGACTTGGCCAGAGGTACCTTAAGCCACTAGAGCATCTCACCAGCCCTGTTACTGTGGTATTTTGAATTGAGTAAGTGTAGTTCCGGTCATCAGGGGCTAAAGAGTCAGCTGTGGTCGAGACGAGACGAACATCATCGAGACAGAATTTCCTCAGAGTGTTTCCTCAGGGCCATACTTTCCTGGCAGGCAAACTTGGTAATGTTTTAAACTCTCCCATGTATTTCTGGTTTAGGGAGCATGGAAGCTGAAGAATTAAAAGGGTCATGAAGAAAAGCTGAGGTTTGGCACTGTGTGTCAGGGTTGGAGTCACTGAAGAAAGGTCACTGGTGGATGGACAGCCTCACTGCAGTAGAGAGCCCAGCATTCTAAGATGCCAGAGTTGTGGCATGAACAACAAATACAGGTGTGCAGTGGAGCCAACCTAAGGCTACCAGAGAAGCTGTTTGTACTACGGATGGCAGAGACTGAGACATGGTGCTGCCAATGTGTCCCTAGAGTCCAGAAGATCATGAGTCCTGGATACAAATAAAGGGATACAGAATTATTTACATTACTGGAGTTTGGTTTGGCCTTTATTGTGACTGTGCCTGACTTTTCCTTCTTGGAGTAAGAAGGATATAATTTACTTTATATTTTAAAGGAGCCCACATTATAAATGCTGGTCTAATTGGATGTCTGCACGTAGAAGAACGTAAACAGATGCGTATCTATCACCCTACACAAAACTAAAGTCCACATGGGTCAAAGACTTCGACATAAAAATGGAGAAAGTGGGGAACTGCCTTGAACTCATTGATATAGAAGACAAATTACTGAACAAAACACCAATAGCTCAGGCACCAAGATCAACAATTAACAAATTGGACTTCATGAACCTGAAAAGCTTTTGCAAGGCTAAGGACATCATCAACAGGACAAAGCAGATGCCTACAAAATGGGAAAAGATCTTCACCAACCCTATGTCTGACAGAGGACAAATATCCAAAATACATAAAGAACTCAAGAAAGTAAATACCAACAAACAAAATAACCCAATTAAAAAATGGGGTACAGAGCTTAACAGAGCATTCTCAACAGAGGAATTTCTAAATAGCAAGAAGCAATTAAAGAAATGTTCCACGTGCTTAGCCATCAGGTACACGGAAGTCAAAAAGACTCTGAGATTCCATCTTACACCTGTCAAAAACTCAAGCAATAGCACATGCTGGTGAAAATGTGGAGCAAGGGACACACTCCTCAGTTGTTAGTGGGAGTGCAAACTGGTACAACCCACTTTGGAAATCAATTTGGCTGTTTCTTGGAAAACTGGGAATAGTTTTACCCCAAGACCAAGCTATACCACTTGTGGTGGTTTGAATATGCTTAGCCCACAGGGAGTGGTACTGTCAGGAGGTGTGGCCTTATTGGAGGAAGAATGTCACTGTGGGGGTGGGCTCTGAAGCTCTGCCCAGTGCAGAAAAGTTAGTTTTCTCCTGTTTGCCTTCGGAAAAAGATGTAGAACTCTCAGTTCCTCCAGCACCATGCCTGCCTGGATGCTGCCATGCTTCCTGACATGATGATAAGGGACTGAACCTCAGAACTGTAAGCTAGCCTCAATTAAATGCTGTCCTTATAAGAGCTGCCTTGGTCATGGTGTCTGTCCACAGCAATGGAAACTCTAACCATTGACACCATTCCTGGGCACACACCCAAAAGATTTGCCACTACAACACAAGGACACTTGCTCAACTATGTTCAGTTTCACTCATAACAGCCAGAGACTGGAAATAAGCCAGACGTCTCTCAATTGAAGAATGGACAAAGAAAATGTGGTATACCTACACAATGGAATACCATTCAGTTATTAAAAACAAAGATATCAAGAAATTTGCAGGCAAATTGACAGAACTAGAAAATATCATCCTGAGCGAGGTAACCCAAACCCAGAAAGACACACATGGTATGTACTTACATCTAAGTGGGTATTAGCCATAAAGTTCAGGAAAACCATGATACAATCCACAGACCCAAAGAAACTAAGGGATAAGGAGAGCCCAAGGGAGAATGCCTGAATCTTATTCAGAAGGAGAAACAAAACAGTCATTGGAGGTAGATGGAGGGAAGTGATGAGGAGGGGGGCTGGGGGTCAGGATCAGGTATGGGGAGAGGAGGTGTGGGAGAGAGCTGGGAGTGAGAATGGCAATGGATGGATATCTCTGGGACAGGGAAGGTTCTGAGAGTCTATGAGAGTGACCGTAGCTGAGACCAGTAGGGGATATAAAGACTGAAGTGGCCACCTCCTATAACTAGGTAGGTCTTCCAGTGAATGGAGGGGTACACCAATCCACCCATAAAACCTTCAACCCAAAATCTGTCCTACCTACAAGATGCTCAGGGATAAAGAGGGAACAGAGACTGAGTGAATGGCCAACCAATGACTAGCTAATTTGAAACACATCCCACGTAAGATATGGGATGTAAGACATCCTTGACACTATTAATGATACTTTCCTATGCTTGCCATCAGGAGCTATCTCCTGAGAGGCATCATCCACCAGCAGATGAGGCAGATGCAAAGACCCAAAGCCAAACATCAGGCGGAGCTCGGGGAGTCTTGTGGAAGAGTAGGGGATAGAACTGAGCGAGCTGGAGGAATCAAGGACACCTCAAGGAGACCTACAGGATCAACTAACCTGGGCCCATGGAGGTTCAGAGAGAGTGAACTACCAACCAAAGAGGATGCAGGGGCTGCACGTAGGGCCCCTACATATTTGGAACAGATGTACATGCAGCTAGGTCTTCAAGTGGGTCCCCTAACAACTGGAGTAGGGGGTATCTCTGGCTCTGCTGCCTACCATTGGATCCCCTTCCCCTAACAGGACTAGCTAGTTGGACCTCAGTGGGAGAGGATACACTTAGGCCTGCTGTGACTAGATGCCCCAGGGTAGAGTGGTACCCAAGGCTTGCCCTTCTCTGAGAAGAGGAAGAAGTAATGAGGGATGGGACTGGGAGGTCAGAAGGGTCAGGGTGGAGCACAGTTAGGATGTAAAGTGAATGAATGAATGAATGAATGAGTAAATAAATAAAATAAATACTTAGGATTTTTAAAGAAGCTGTAGCTATTTTAAAGAAACTGAACTTTTAAAGTGTTTGAATATTTAAAGAGTGAGACTTTTGAAAGTTGGAATGTACTTTATAATACTGATATAAGATCTTGGGAATGAACAAGAAAGGGAGGATTATGGTTTAATAAGTAATGTGTTGCCAGGCAGTGCTGGCACACGCCTTTAATCCCAGCACTTGGGAGGCAGAGGCAGGTGGATTTCTAAGTTTGAGGCCAGCCTGGTCTATAGAGTGAATTCCAGGACAGCCAGGGCTATACAGAGAAACCCTGTCTGAAAAAAACAAAAAACCAAAACAAACAAAAAACCAACCAAACAAAAAACAACAAAAAAATTAAGTAATGTGTTTGCATATCAAGGTGACAAGGGGAGAGTTGTGTTGATTCACCTGACATCTGACTTGAGAACATGCCTCTATAAGATTGGCCTATACGCAAGTAGATGAACCATTTTCTTGATTATAAATTAATATGGTAGGGCCCAGCCCTCTAGGGCAGTACCATACAAGGGCAGGTGGCCTTGGAGTGTCTAAGAAAGCTGATGAAGCCATCTGACAGGAAGCATCAGTAAACAAGTGTCCCGCCATAGCTGCTGCTTCAGTTACCGTCTACAGTTTCCTGCACTGGCTCAGTGCACTGTGACTCAGGATATGAAAGTCAAATAAACACGTCCTTTCCCCAAGCTACTTTTTGTTTTTTGATTGTTTGGATTTGGTTTTGTTTTGTTTTGTTTTTTATTTTTCAAGACAGGGTTTATGTAGCCCTAGCTGTCCTGGAACTAGCTCTGTAGACCAGGCTAGCCTCAAACTCACAGAGCTCCCTCTGATTCCCATGCCTGTGCCTTCTGAGTGTTGGATTTACAGATGTGTACCACCACTGCTTGGCCCCAAGTTGCTTTTGATTACTGTCTTGGTCACTGTTCTGTTACTGTAAAGAGACACCATGACCAAGGCAAGTCTTCTAAAACAAAGGTTTTGATTGAGGGCTTGTTTACAGTTTCAGAGGTTTAGTGCATCCCATTATGGCAGGGAGCTGGATGGTAGCCAAATGTGGTACTGGAGAAGTAGCTAAGAGAGCTACTTCTTAGTCTGGAGAGAGAGAGAGAGAGAGAGAGAGAGAGAGAGAGAGAGAGAGAGAG
>JANHMN010000004.1:32962283-32989569 GCA_030674055.1 Rhabdomys pumilio
AGAGAGAGAGAGAGAGAGAGAGAGAGAGAGAGAGAGAGAGAGAGAGAACGAGAACGCGCACGAGAGAGCGACAGCCAGCCTAGCTTGGGCTTTTGAAACCTTAAAACATACTTTCTCCAGTAAGGCCACACCTCCTAACCCTTCCCAAGTAGTGCCACTCCCTGATGACTAAGTCTTCAAACAGGAGACTCTGGCAGTCATTCTTACTCTAACCACCAGAGTCATCATCTTCATAACAGCAATAGAAAGCAAACTGAACCATCACAAATCAGCAAGTCTGCAGACAAGGATCTGTACCCATCTTTGCTTTTTCTCGTGTCAGGATGAAGTAGGGAACAGTCTTTCATCTCCTCTCCCCTTCTTAGAGGCATCCCTAACGACTCCCTCTCCTCTCTGCACCTTCAGCCTGGCTGGACTTCTCCAAATAAAGCCTTGCACGTCAAATCCCACCTCAGGCACGTAAGGGCACATCGCACCTCTTGCCCATTCTCTCTTCTTCAGTCACAGCTCTGAACACATTAAAGCTCTCTTACCTTTTTGTTTCCTTATCTATGCCCCAATCACTTACTTTACCCCCATTCTTATTCTGTGTTCACAAGCCCTCGTGAGTATCTGTAGGGTCCAAGTCTCGGTATCCATATATGATTACCTTCGTGTTACCTTCTCTCTCTCTCCCTCCCTCCCTCCCTCCCTCCCTCCCTCTCCTGTAAGCACCTTTCTCGGCCTCTGGGATGCTCCCCTCCAGACCTTTCTGTGTCTATACAGTGAAGTCTTGGTTTTGCCATGTACTGTGTGTCTATACAGTGAAGTCCTGGTTTTGCCATGTACTGTGTGTCTATACAGTGAAGTCTTGGTTTTGCCATGTACTGTGTCTATACAGTGAAATCTTGGTTTTGCCATGTACTGTGTCTATACAGTGAAGTCTTGGTTTTGCCATGTATTGTGTCTATACAGTGAAGTCTTGGTTTTGCCATGTACTGTGTCTATACAGTGAAGTCCTGGTTTTGCCATGTACTGTGTCTATACAGTGAAGTCTTGGTTTTGCCATGTACTGTGTGTCTATACAGTGAAGTCTTGGTTTTGCCATGGATGGTATGAAGGCATCATCAATCACTCTATGCTCAAGAAGGCTGTGAAGATTGGGCAAAGTAGCAATGAAGCCGAGCATCTGGCCCAGGGCTGTTCAATACACACACAGTGCAAGTATACAAGAGAGCTGAAGTTTTATAATGGTCATTATGAAACATTAAAAGACAAAACACGTCGGTACTGGAGATATGGCTGATCTTCCAGAAGACCTAGATTTATTTCTCAGCAGCCCTGAGGGGCTCACAACCAATGGAGTAATAGATACTCCAGTTCCAAGGGATGAGGCCCTCTTTTGGCCTCTGTGGGACCTGCACACATATGGTACACACACATACATGAAGCCAAAACTCTCATACACATAAAAAATGATAAAGGCTTAAATTTTTACTTAAATATAACATGAAATTATTTAATTAATATATCCAAATATCATTTTAAACATGACAGCAGCATAAACATTAAGAGATATTTTGTCTTTTTTCAGACTAAGTCTTTTTTTCAGATTAAGTCTATTAATACTTAATATCACATCTCATGTAGCAAGCAAAATTTTTATCAGAAATAATGTTTTAGATTTTGAAAAATTAACTTTAAAATGTAGCATCTCTAACTCAAGTGCCTTTAAACATACATTTTCTCAAGTAAATTTTTTTTAACTTAAATTGATTAAAACTCAATACAAATTAAGATTCATCTCTCAATCATACTAGATTTATTCCAAGTGATCTACTGCCACATGCCAGTGGGAACTCTAATGGACAGCACAGATGCTAATGCTGAATTTCAATCTCCCCCAAACTCCATGCTAAGACTTAACTTCTACTACGACAGTACTGAGAGACGAGGCTTTTAAGAGGCCATTCGGACATGGGAACTGTCCATGTGAATGCATCAGTGCTATTGTTTGAAAAGGGCACTGGTTTAAGAGTGAAGCTCTTGTCCTGTGTCTTCTGTACTCTCCTGTCACGTGAAGCCTTCCCATGATGAAACAACAAGGTCCTTACCAGATGATGCCTCTGGAGCTCAATTGTCCCAGCCTTCACCACAACTGTAAGCCAAATAAACTTTCATTGTTTATAACTTACCAAGTCTGTAGTGCTCTGTCAAAGCATCAGAGAATGGACATAGACAATGGGTGTAGAACATAGCACCCAGTCAGTAACCAGCATCTGTTTCTATTAGATATCTTTCTCTTGGCTCTTCCTTCTCTACCTGGCTAATGTGCTATCTCAGGGTTTCCCTTTGCTCTCTTTTCACCCCATATACACTTCTCCAACAATATCATGTATCTCCATGTCTTCACTAGTTATTCATACATCAAGAACTCGTCCGACTTTCCTTAGTGTAAGAGATTTTGTTGTGTGGTTTGGACTTTGAGATAAGGTCTTACTCTATAACCCAGATTGATCTTTAACTCTCAGCTCAGGCTAGTCTTGAAGTAAAGACAATTCTCCTATCTCAGCCTTCCAAGTGCTGATATTATAAGCCTGTGTGGCCACATCCAGCTGGGCTACAGCATAAGACTGTCTCAAAACAAAACAATAAAGCAAATGAGATAAAATTTTCTTTTAGTAGCTCCTGCTTATCCTAAAAATAAGGGCCAAAATCTAAACATGGTCTAAATCCCAGCCTTACCATCTATCTACTTCACCTCATGTGGCTTTCCACTTCTCACATCCCTAGGCCTTGGCAGTCACTCATTCAGTAAATGACAATTAGGTTGCTCTGTACTGTAAGCCATCCAATGCGACAGGGATAGAACAATGAACAAGAGGCAGAAATTCTGTCTTCCTGGCTTTTATAAAGATAGCAGGCTTCTCTTCACCTCAGGGCCTCACCATATGCTGCTTCCTAAGCCTGGCCAGTTCTTCCTTCAGTCTGTAATTTAGATATCCTTCCTCAGACTCTATCTCAATAAACCCAGTTCTTTATTATATGATCTACAACTCCTATTCTGAACTATTATTGAACAAGTTGTTGAATAGAAGTCACATGATCTTTAACAGTCACCTTTTCTGTTATATTCCTAGAACCTAACACAGTACCTGGCATACAGAAGGTGTTCTAGAATGTGTGTGCTCACAGATGAGATAATATGTCTTTGTGATATATATATATATATATATATATATATATATATGTATATTTATATTTTCATGCCTGTACATATTTTCAAGTATTTCTGCAGATAACTGTTTATGTGAGTATACACGTGCATGTACACACATGCACACACACAAACACACACACACACACACACACACACACACACACACACGTATTTTCCTTATTCCCTGGTAACATCTATAATCTCCTAGAAAGAGCTGGGAGCAGGACTTCAAGTTTTCTTTAAGTTGACAGCTCAATAAAAATCTAAGCTTATTCAACAGCATCCCAAATGTCAGCCAACAATGACTTTTGCTACGGGGGGGAAGTAGGTAGAGGTAGAAGATGTCAGAAATAAGG
Source organism: Rhabdomys pumilio (assembly GCA_030674055.1). Lineage (NCBI taxonomy): Eukaryota > Metazoa > Chordata > Mammalia > Rodentia > Muridae > Rhabdomys > Rhabdomys pumilio. The sequence continues at coordinate 32,965,839 of JANHMN010000004.1, forward strand.
CTGTTGAAAAGTTACTCTTTTCGAGGCAGCCCATAGTTTCTAAAGAGGAGAGGGGAACTGAGAAGACAGTATTTCAGGTCTTCTCAGATTAGAGGCCTTAGGAAAGTAAGATGCTGAGTTCATATCTAGTGACTAACATAGTCACACACCTGGAACACAATGTAGCTGGGGGCTGGAGAGGAAAGCCCCTTGTTTTTCTCAGGCCTGCATGGACTACAGCATAAGAAGAAAACACAGGGTCAATTGGGAATAGAGTCCTCAGTTTCCCTTTATACCCATTCCTTCCTTCCTAATCTTGGCATCTCAGTGGAGAACTGACTGAAGAGTCTCAAGATGGCCTGAAGCACCAAGGTGACCCTAGTGTTACCATATGGGTCAGCTGCTCCCCTGCCCTTCTGCCTAGGAACCTAAAGGCAGAGTGCTACCATACACCAAAAAGTCTAGTGAACTTCAGAGTAATTGTTCATGGTCAGTGCCTGCCTCGCCTGGCCGGGCATTCACATTGCATTTGTTGAGACCAGCAAGCAGACTCAGATGAGCTCTGACAGCTGCACACTGTTTTCCTGGACAGCATGTCTCCCTACACAGGCGTGCCTAGTTCCACTCAGTAGGGTCTCTATGAAGCTAGTTCTCAATGAGGAGGTGGCCAGCAAGTATACATACTCTGAGTCTAGTTGACCCCAGTCCAGCCACTGAGGACACAGGCAAGACCCAGGCTCTGTCTCTGCACTCCAGGTCCACTGGAGTAACAACTTGGACCTATTTACAACTGAGTTAACTGATATCTCCAGTCACAGCAAGAGAAGCTTAGCAGAAGAGATGTCTGAATCACATCTTCAAGGGGCAGACATATGCCTGATGATGATGACAAGGGTGGCATTTCACACAGGGAGCCAGCCAGATCTAGGCTCAAAGGCAGGACAGCGCCCAGCTTCTTCAGCCAAAGATGAGAAGCAGTGTCAGAGTGGAAAGGATGCACAGCAGGGAAGCAAGGCAAGACATGGAGCCAAGTCCAAGGCTGTGCTGCTGGGGAGCAAATACTTACAAAACTAGTTGCCCCACTATTCTTCCATGTTAGCTTCATCCACATACACCCAAAGCAGTCTGCTCTTTCTGCCTCCAAGGCAGTCTCCTCCCTGCATACCCCCTTGTTTAAATACCCAGTATGAAACCCTCATCTTCACAGTACCTACTGTGACCCCTCAGTAGCCTCCTCGTTCTAAGACTACAGCTGTGGTCTCCTTTCTTCTAGATTCCTAGGGTTACTAAGCTGACTGGTAGCATCAAGTAAACCCTGAGGCCACTCCAGGGCTATTTTTCTCTATCTTTCTTCTAATAACCTGGGCCTCCTGGAGCAGTAACTCCTCTAGAGCAAGGAAGAAAGAAGTCATTCCTGTTACCTCTTCTGCTTACCTAGGAACCCTGCATATGCCAGGGAAGGCTGGTTTTCTGGTGACTCATTCTCTATCAGGGAACTACCCTAGCTATGCAAGGTCCTTTTGAGGCCCACAACCCCAGGCTAACTCTCTAGGTATACAATGTTGTATTAGTGCCAAGATCCTCCTTCATGCTCCAAGGGTTCTAGCTTCCACTGTCCTCTCCTACATGAACAAGGCTCTGCTAGTGTCAGGGGAAACCAAAATCGTCTTAGGCAACCCCTCTTTCTACCTAGAGGCACAGAGACCACATTCATGATATATAATTCCCCTCCCCAGACATATCAATGGTTCAGTGCATATTACCCAGGGAAGAGAAAGAGGGATGCTGAGAGAAGAAGCAAAAGACACAAGAGTTGGAGGAGGGGAGGTGTGTGAAGGACAGGAGAACCAAAGGCCCTGGGTGGAGCTCAGATGGTACCTTTTTTAGATTAATCCACTGCTTGAAGTAGTCCGCCACTGGCAAGCCTAAATAATGGCACTGGCCTGGAAGCCTACAAGAAAGAGAAGAAAGAACAAGTTAGAAACTCGCATGCCCCAAAATGTGGAATCTTAAGCTACAAAGAAAAAAAAAAAGTCTACAGAACAGAGAGACCACAAGGATCAACAAACCAGCAGGGGGCCTCACCTAAGGAAAATATCCCACCTCCAGCACCATGGATACTGGACTTAGAGCCATTCCTCAGAATCAAATATGAGTTTCAAGAGATATTACATAGAATAACATCAGCTGCTACAATTTCCTAATTTGCAAATTGTATTTTTTAACACGTTAAGGTCTTTACTTATATCTGTCCTCAAACTGATCCTGTGAAGTAGGTACTATTGTCTATTGTGGTCTCCCTGAGGCTCCATGGGTGTTTTAGATTTTTTTTTAATATGTGTGAGTGTTGTGCTTCTATATATGTCTATGTACCACACATGTGCCTGGTGGAGAGCATCGGATCTGCTGGAACTGGAGTTACAGATGTTTGTGAGCTGCTACATGGATGCTAGTTATTGAGCCTGCATCCTCTGCAAGAGCAACAAGTGCTCTTCATCACTGAGACATCCCTCTAACCCCTGTTTGTTTGCTTGTTTGAGACAGGATCTCACTATATGGTCCTGGCTGGCCTGGAACTCACTATCTATATCTTTATCTCTATCATCTATATCTATATATATCTACACACACACACACACACACACCATGCCTAGCTTCAAACTCAGAGATCGGGCTGCATCTGCTCAATGCTGGGATAAAAAGTGTATGCCACAATACCCAGTTCCTCTGGTTGTTTGCTTTGTTTTGTTTTTTGAGACAAGGTCCCATGTAGCTTTTGACTCTATCTCCCAAAGACTGGAATTAGAAATTTGCTAATTTTAGAAATGTTAAGCTTTAGGCAGTGCTGGGGTTGGACCCAGAGTATCGGTTGGTCTAGGTAAATACTCTACCAACTCTACCATTCCCAGTTCTCCAGCAGAGCAGCAGGTAAAGAGCTCAGGTATGTGTCAGTAACAGAAAACTGACTAACAAGGGCCCAGTAAAGTGTGTCTTCAGAAATTACATAAAACATTAAATGATACATGGTAGCCTGTGCCTTTACCCCCAGCACTTGAGAGGCAGAGAGGCAGGTGGATCTCTGAGTTTGAGCTAGCCTGGTCTACAAAGTGAGTTCCAGGGCAGCCAGGGCTACATAATGGAGAGATCCTGCCTCAAACAAAGAACAGAAGTTACAGACACTAATATGTCCACTTCTTCCTTGTGAACCTTGCTAAGATCCAAGAGCTCAGAACGCGTCCCACCTGCTACCCACTGCAGGTCACAGACCCACGAGTCTCTGCATGGTTCCTTCTAAGAAGGCAGCACTTCATGAGTCAAGACCCTCTCACCTCAGCAGCCCTTCTCACGAGAGCAAGCACCTGGGATCACATGCGCCCCTTTTGATCCTTCTACCTATTTCTTGTGGTCAGCCTAAATTCCGGAAGCATGTGTTCCTTTTCTGTAAGATGTAGTGCTAATTTTTTTTTAAGCTTAAAAAATCAAGTTATTAGTGTTAAATGTCACTGAGTGGCCAAACAAGAGAGAGAACCCAATGAAGGACCCAAGTGACCTTGGTGAGTGGAGTGTGAATGTCAGACTAGGTGAGGAAGGACATAGGGAAAAAGAAGCACTGAGAGACAAGGGAATAGAGAACATAAGTACAGACTCCTTGTCTTAGGAACTTTGGCTATGAGAATGCAGTTGAAATGACAAGTTCACTTCAGAAAGTTAAAGGGAAATCCAGCCTTCCTTTCATCACCCTTCAAATACTTGACAGATACTAACAGGAAACTGACCTCTGGGTTTCAGGAAGTAAACTAAGGATTCACTTTTACAAGATACATAATATCTTTCTTTTCTTTTGAGACTGGGTCTCTCTACACAGCCTTTGCTATCCTGGAACTCACTTTGTAGACCAGGCTAGCCTTGGACTCACAGAGATCCACTTGCCTCTGCCTCCTGTGTGCTGGAATTCAAGGCATGGGCCATCACACCCAGCTATGATATCTTTCTTGAAAGGCAGGTTCCTTTCAAATAGGTGGCATGGCAACATTACCTATAACTTGCTAGCATTCTGGAAGAGAATTTCTGGCTGATGTCAAAAGTATGAAGAAGCATCCAGAGATGGTTAAGCCCACATAGAGCTAAGAACCAAGGATCTGAAACCATCAAACAAGGCTTCTAAATCAAGTCACCTAAGAAACAAACTATAACTGAACTTTCTGAATCATATTATTTTCTTCTCTTTCTTTTATGTTCCTTATCCTTTGTGTCTTAGAAACTAATTGCTAAGCTCAGTATTTCAGAAAAAAAAAAAAAATCACACTGAGTTCTGGGTGTAAAGAGGTCACCAGAAGCAAGAGGAACACAGGGGCCTGGTCAGAAAAGGGCATGTAGCTCCTGTCTTATTCTCCTATAGCTAACCTCATCCACCTCCTGATGACTTTACTTGATATAGGTCAGGAGTCCTGTTGGTTCTGGCTAGCTGTGGAGAAAAAGGGATTCCCTCTTCTGTTGGATTTCAGTGGTACATGACAGCTATAGATATCATCCCTGGTTAGGAAGGGTCTAGCTCAGTGGGATCCTGCCTGCTTCTCTCAAAGTAACTGTACCACAGGAGCCACAGTGAGAACAACCAGAAAGGAAGATCCTCTAAACAGTCCTTCATATCTGAACATGGCCCAGCAGGAATACTGAGAGCCTCTCTCTATCTGACTGAAGGATGGAGGGGGTACCCGTCTTATTCAGGAGCTCCATGTATGGAGCTTTGCAGATTCAAGAAGACTAGGGTTGCTGCACGCTCTTCTGAATGTTCCAGCCCTGTGTTTCCAAGCATATGCAGCACAAATACAGCAGGGCCCAAACTCATCTTCATGAGAGGCAGAGCCAGAGCTAGAACTTGAACATCCAGGTGTCTCTCGGGAAGATAGCTATACATCTCTATCACATAATCCTACCTCAGAATAGAGCACACAGGTGGGTTAGAGTGGTCACCATCACTTACACAAGTGAGGAAACAGATTTAGTAAAGAAAAAGGATTTGTTCAATCATGCAACAAGCATCCCAGAGAAGGCAAAGCTTAGAAGATGGTAGAGGTAGGTAGGATGGAGCTTGCTGCTCAAAGTCACATTTGTCTGTCTGTTTTTTACTCAATATTCTTAGGCATATAAGGCTAAGGTCAGCAGGTACCAGTAGATACATTATTCCACTACTTGGCAAAGGTTCCTGGCACAAAGGGTAAAAATGCTGAGTTTCTACCAGGTACTGATCCCAAGGAAAAGAGCCACTGGCAGTGGGCCCTGAACTAGCCTGAGGGCAGAAACGTGCAGGCAAGTTTATGGTGCCCAGGTCTCTATGCAGCTGGATTCACTGGGCACAAAGCTCCCCAACTGCCCAAACATCATCTGGTCATGCTTATTACTGTTGCCCAATGAAATTTTATGCACCGAGTCCACAGGTGTGATTTCCCCTTCTTTATGAGGGGTCGGAATGACATCACTGATGGCCAATAGAAAAAACCCAATTATGTCCAGGCCATAAAAAGGAATGGGATTTTTCCCTCACCAAATCAAAACTTCCTTCAGTTTCATGAATACAAGGGGCCCCTTTTAAGGACACTCCTCACTCCCACACATGCATGGCAGTAATGCCTATGGGCTCTAAAGCAAGGTATGTGATCACTCTTCAAATGGTATGAACCTAGAGGCAGAAAGACCCTACTTTGGCATTTACCATGGTCTTGCTCTGATCATATTGGCCCTTTCAAGTCACCAGAACCTCAAACCTATCATCAGATGTTTCCCAGGATCCTTGCTTCTGATTGGCAGAAGTTAGAGAAGATGAGGTACTTCTTAAGTTTCCTGCTGATCGTTTAACAAAATTAGAGCTTCTACTTGGAAAGAAGAGAACAATAAGGGAGGATAGCACTGTTAGAAAATGTCTCTCCCCACAAACAGACAACAAAGCAAAGGGAGCCCCACCTTCCCTACCCCAGCCCTCACTCAGGCCTACCACCTGCAACTGAACCACTCTGGTTTGGCCCAGACAGCCTTGATAGCAAACAGGTGTGGCTAGCTTGGCGCCAGCCAAAGCAGGGGAGTAGCTCATTAAGGGAGCTCCCATACCCCATCCCTGGCTAATGGGTATGGCCAAGGTGGAACCATTGTAAGTAGGAGCTCAACTTTGAAGATTAGGTGAACAGAGAGCATGGGGGACCATTGTTAGGTTTGAGTCAAGGAGACCATAGCGGTTTGACAGAGTCCAAAAGGCAAGTCCAGCAAGAAAGCAGACACCTGAGCTGAGAAAGGTGGAGGACATTATTCCTTAAACGCTTTTCTCTCTTCATATTTTAACCAATAATCCCACCTAGGGAGTGTGACTTAAAGAGGAGGAACAAGCTGAAGTCACCATCTACTCCATCTGCCTCACAGGAGAGGTTACCGCACCTAGGTCTCAGAGCCACTTGTCAGACCCAGTGGTTAACAGCACTGAAATGCACACACATCGCTCATCTGTAGAAACCATTGTGTTCCTGGGACATGTAGGCAAGGAATGCCTCAAATCATCAGTGGACCATGAAGGCAAAGAGGCCCAGCCATCAAAAGGAGTGGGTCAGAAGAAGCCAGAGCAAAGACCCTGCAAACGGACTCCTGTGAGGTACACACAGCTTGTTTCCATGCAGCCTCCTCATTTGCCCATATAAACAGTCTCAGAGAGTTGTCACCAGCTGTCCTCCGTTTCAGAACTGCCACCATTCCCTATGCTACTCTGTTAGGGAAGAGGCTGAGCCTCTGGAAGGACACCACACCCCTGAAGCCCAGTCTAGTGAGTGTATCACCTCGTCAGAGTGCCACAGTCTACATGGCATAAGTCTGCACCCAGCATATGCCAGTCATACCAACCTGGGCAGCACTTAGCTGGGAACATGGCTCTTTGTCTCTCCTGCTTCCATTCCCCACCCAGAGGACATAAACAGAGCTCGGGTGATGAACAGCCCGCCTTTCACGATCACTTTTCCTCCAGTTGAGGAGAGTGGCTAGTGATGGATGGGCTGGAATTTGGTTATCAGGAAGGGCTGTCAGCCAGAGGTGCCCATCTCCTCCCCCACTACGCAGGGCATCATTACACTGTGGCATAGAGGTAAAATATGACCAAGGGGAGGGAAGGAAGAAAGAGGGGAAGGCTGGGCTTATACACAGAGCAAATTGAGCAACAATGAGAGCAGGCATGAGGCTGGAACGTTAGTTATCTGCCTGTGACACCTTTTATCTCTGCACAAATTGGTCCTTCCTCCCCCACTACATCCTCTTATACAAACAGAGGCAGACACAATGTGTCACCAGTGCAATAGCACAGCAATTTAACCCGAATTAGTATGGGGGTCAAACTAGGAAATAGGGGTTTCTCATTTCAACAGGTTCCTTGTCTCAACTCTGAACTACCACATCATAGAAAGGAGGGTGGAGAAAAAGCAGATTCATAATTGAATTCACTCACTTGGCCACTGCTGATGTATAGAAAATTAACGCTCAAGCCTTTAAATACTTATGAAAACTAGTTATTTTCTTCTCCCTTGTGATATGCCACGTCAGAAGACAACATGGGCCTGCCCCAACCAGGCCTAGCACTCAGGGCTAGGAATCAGCAAGAACAGGGAACAAACAAAAGCCACCCTAGTCAGAACCTGAGGACTAGAAGCCTCTAAGATGGGCTGCAGAAAGAGCTAGCTGTGGGGAAGAGCAGCAGCCACAGGGTCACAGGTGCTGACGACATCAAAAGTGGACCTTGGCAGCTCAAGAACACACGCAGGAGCCAGGAACTGTGGCACGCACATTTAATCTCAGGAGGCAGAGGCAGGTATGTCTATCTCTGAGTTCAAGTCAGAGTGAGTTCCAGGACAGTCAGGGGCTACACAGGGCTGGCTATCTGTCTTGAAAAACAAACAAACAAAATCAAACAACAACAAAAAAGAATACACTTGTGTCTATGGACCTCCTACCGCCACCCCCAAAAAAACCCTCTTGGTCTACCCTCCACTGGAAAGTATGTAATAGTATATTTTATGAGTAACCCCTCTGACCAGTACATTGTGTCCTCAATAGCTCCACTTTTGACAATGACAAAACTTGATGAGGAAACAAGAGAGGAGCCTGGCCTGTTCCTCAGTGACCTCCACCATGGTGGGACCTGGCGCTGGGAAGGCCCTCATGGGCAGGCAGTGCACCACACCCCATACCTCACCCAGTTCTGCTTTATGGTCTACTGCACTACGACTCACCAAGTGGCCGTTATCCTTAAGCAAGCAACATCACTTCCATCACCTACTCTGTGTGACTTCAAGTCAAGGGAAATCAACTTTGGAAATGGGCTCAGAGGAGATATTTGGCTAGATCAGCAGACACTGCACCTGCAAAGGTTTGTGGGGATGCTTCTGGACCAGACCGGGCTAGATAAGGAAAAATACTAGAAAAGTGAACTGCTGGCAAATGGCAAAAGGAAAAGTTCTAGAATCACTCAGTAGCTTCAAAAATGGACTGAGGGGAGGAGTTACACATAAAGTAGGAACCTAGGGACTCCTCTTTTCAAGTTTAAAGACAAAGCACACAAGTACCAGTTACAAAAGCCAAGAGCCCCCTGCCCCCTCTAGACACAAAGTAGGAACCTTAGCTGACCACCACAGTTTTATGAGCACTGCTGAAACTTTGCTCAAATTAGAAGCTACTCAAACCTGGTTCCTATATTCAGAGGCTCCCAGGCTTATCTGGAAGATAACCACAGCATAAACAGAGTTTGGAACCAAGCAACTGCCGAAGAAGAGCCTCCTTGTTCTTGGTAATGGAGGGCAACACCCTGTAGCACCTACAGAGACTCAGCTTCAATTTCCTGTTCAGCAAGCATGTGCACTGTCCCTCCGCTGTTCTCCAACTGCCCATGGCCCTGGGAGAATGAACTGCTGACTTATCCGCCCAGTTTGCCCCCACATTTGCTCCCATCCTCTGGGATATCTGCAGGTTACAATTCCAACCACAGGCTTCAGAAAGATGATACACTTGCTGCAAAGGGTCAGGAGAGAGTACTGTTTGAAATACCAGCATGACAGCTGGATCCTTGTCTGTCTCCTCCTCCCCAACCCCCTCCCCAAACTTGTCATGGTACAAGAAGTCTATAAGCAGCCCATCAGATTTAAATATCAGTGTTCGTGAAGCAGCAGCACAAGAGGGTGAGGGAGCGGGAAGCAGACAGTGAGTGCCTCTGTCTCCACTGCTGTCAGCGAGCACTAATGAATTTCACCACCAGCAGCCATGCTGCAGCTGGGGTGTGGGGGTGATGTGAAGGGTGGGGAGTTTTCTTGGGAGAACTCTGTCAGCACTAAAACATCTTTTCCCAAAGCCTTGGTAGAATATGTTATTGAGAAACTGAGAACTATGGCCCACCTAGAATACCTAGAACTTAAAAGGGGGAGGGGGAGTAGAGGGTGGTGGGGGGGCAAATCCTGATGTCCTCTAAAACAGGAAGGGCCATACAAGTTTGAAGTTGGAGAGAGCCGGCTAAGCTCCCATTGGATGGTGACCTCTGGCACATCTCACACCTTGCTTTACCACCATCACCCAGACTTATCTCAGAGGACAAGGAAAGGAAGGACCCAGGCAGCGAAAGACAGCCTGCTGAGTCTTCCTGGCCAACTTATTGCTGCCCTACTTCATAGTAGCTATAGCTAACTCCACAGGGAGGCCCTAAGTTACGGACAACATGTTACGGACCTGGGGAAGATGAAGTGAAGAAGGCCCTACATCTGTTCTGCACAAAGTACTTCCCACAAATGTCAGGGGACACAGATGACATTTACCAAGACCTGAAGAGGTTGTAAGTGCTCTTGAGACTTTCCCAAGATCCTCAGCAACAGATCTACAACCTGAATCCAGGTCTATTTGCTGCTTCCTGTGTATCCTCTACTGCCAGATCCTGCCCTTCTCACTCGCTCCCACTGGTATACATGCTTCTCTGGCATGGCATAGTCCACAGCTGCCATATAGTATTAGGCTGGGCTCTAGGCCAGGGTGAACCCAGCCAGGAAGAGAAAGCTGTGGGACTGAGCCAGGCTTTCACCTGGGAGTTGCCACAGCTCAGAGGGCATGGATGTGGCGGAAGCCTTCCCTTGGGTGCCCTTTGCACAACTCTGATCAACAGAGTCTGATCTGGCAGCGACCTGCTGTGCAGGGGGCAGATGACATTTAATTTCCTCTTGGTTTCCCTACAGTACAGACGAAAGGCCGTCACCTGCGTCTGGGTCTGGCAGCACAGCTGGAACTGTTCCCAGACATGCTGCTAGGAGAGTTCCCAAACAGAACCAGAATGCAGGCGGGTGCACTGGGATGCCCCTTAGGCTATGCTGCGAGTTTTCCCAAGGAAAACCAACCTCAAATCTCTAGGGCCAAACCACTGCTTAAAGACTCTAAAGGAACTATATGTAAAGTATTTCCCATTTCTGGCTTTTTTAGAAGACTAATTCATTATTTTATGTGTATGAGTGTTTGGTCTGAGCATATGTATACGTGTGTGTACATACACATATATGTATGTACACACACACCACATGAATGTGGTGCCTGAGGAGGCCAGAAGGAAGCATCAGATGCCTTGCAACTGGGAGTTACAGATGGTTGTGAGCCGCTATGTGTGTGGGTGCTAGGAACTGAAACCAGGTCCTCTAGAAAAACAGCCAGTGTTCTTAACCAATGAGACAGCTTTCCAGCCCCAATAACTTATATTGTTATGGGTATGAGTGCTTTGCTTGCATGTATGTTGTATGTATGTCAGATACCCTAGGACTGGAGTTACAGAAGGCTGTGAGCCATCATGTGTGTACTGGGAATCAAAACTAAATTTACTGGAAGAACAGCAGTGTTCTCAACTACAAAGCCATCCTTCCAGCTCTTTCAGCTCCCAGCCTTTACAGCCTACCTGCTGACTATCTCTCCTGCAGTTCCTCCCCCTCTGAACCCATAGGAAGCATATAAATGTTACAAAACCCCTGTGGAAAAGTGTAGCATACGCCTCTCTGGTGCTACAAATGTCCTGAAACTCCTATCACTTATACCTTCCAGTGCCTGTCTAGGCAAACAATTAAGATAAGTTCCCCTCCAGTGTCCATCTCATGTCACAAGTGCTCACTTGTGTGGGAAGTACTGCAACTGCTGCCAAGACCTGGACAAGGTTCCTTAACACAGAGACTATCAGGGAGGAGGGTGGAGGAAGGAGTCTGAGCACCAGATAGGAAGCTTCTAGGGTACTTTGGCCAGTGCCTTGGCTAGTGGCATATTTTATTTCTGGATAGAGAAACCTGGAGCTAGTGTCTTAAGCTGTCTCCAAGATGCTCAACACATCCTAGCATAGTTTCCACCCGGCCTGTGGCCATATTGACCCTATGCCTGAACTATGTTTGTATGGCCTACAATGCCCCCTGGAGGCTTTGCAGAGAGGCATTCTCTTGGTACTCAGGATCTGGGATGTAGTCCAGCCTCTGCTCCCATATAAGTGCACAAGGACACAGCTGTTGCCTTTAACCTCTGGTTGGTCCTCTCTACCCTGATTCCAACTCTCCTGATTATTTCAAGATGTGCAAGCACGTGGGCTATACAGAGTCCTGCTTCCTGGCATAGCAGCATTAGAACAAGCTCAGGAAGTTTCAAACTGTGTTCTATGAAGTTTGAGACTTAGAGGTTTCAGGAAAGATATCAGGCTATTTCATGGACTAGGAAAGAATAGGGTTGTGCTCCAACTGTAGCCCGTACAGCTCAACTTAATATTCTGTTATTTTAAAAAGTTTACCACTAAAAATTACAGCCAATTATGCCCCATACAGCTTCTCCCTTTGTTTTGTGTCTTGTTTACTGTATTTTCATTCTACCTTGCCCTGTAACCTTACACCAAGTTCTGATCACTTGGTGCTGCCAGCACACTACTTACTTAGCCTGGAGTAGGTCTCAGTAGCTGATTTCAGGCCACTGCTGACTGCCTGTGTCTTCACTTCACACCTACCTTCCATGGCAGCTTCCTACAGTATTCCTTATGGGAGAAGCACTACAGTGGAAGGAACTGACATTTACAGCAAAGTTCTGGTGGATATGACTGACACATGCCACCCTTGGCAGGGGCACACCTGCTACTATGATCCATCATTGAAAACTGACATCCAAAGAACCAGACGAACTGCTTTTGATCAATCTTTGAGCCAAATGGAGCATATTCCTACAGGAAATGCCACTCCCTAGATGTTTCCAAATCTTGCTCTGTGGGAATGTTGAGGACACAGAATGACATCCCTGTCAAATGTCTGCCCCCAGGCCAGGCAGCATTGAAGGGAGTCATGAGTCTGGTTAAAGTCAGAGTCAACATTTCTGGCTACGGAGACTGAAAATGGTTGAAGGTTCTTGGTGCCAACCACCAAGCACACTGCCTCAAACTCCTCCAGCCAGGTTTGCATGAGGTAGAGAAGGAAGCCAGGGATGGTGTGCTTCTGGCTAAAGCCACTTGTTAACAGGCCCTGGATTCCTTTATCTCTAGGGAAAGGAAGGTAGCAATGAGCACTGCCCCCTCCCATGCCTCCCGGCAGGGCCAGAGAGGACAGCCATTAGTGTGTACCTCAGCAGACAATGGGGAGGAGAAGTCTCCAGAGCAAAGGACAACTGCAGCAATTAGAATGCAGGGAGGTTCAGAAGCTATTTAACTGGGTGACCCCTGAGGTCGCTGCATCTGACTCCCATCCCTGGATAAATATTGTATGAGAGGGGAGGGGGCGAGCAATGGAGCTGAGCGTCGTCGCAGCTCCTCCATCCCCTCCTTTCCCACCCATGTGCTGCCTCCAGCCACACACAACAGGAACATTATTTACAGCCCTGACAGTCAGAGCAATCACTCTGCTAACCAAGAGGGAATGGACAAAGTCGACTTACCAAAAATTGACTATGGCAATTGAAGAAGAAACCAGGGCTGGTGGGGGAGGGAGCTGGGCTAACACAGACACAAGGCTTCCCTCACCCTCTGGGTCCTCCTGGAGCAGGGACTACCACCCTTAAACCCTAAAGCATGGCAGGTGAAGCAGGTCTTGGGTAGCAGAGTGAGTCAGAGAAATGGGGCACCTTTTCACCTCTCATTACCCAGGTGCCCTTGTCCAGACCAGGCACAAGCTACCTGCAGACCCAGCTGGCCCTTAGCTGACCTGACAGGCAAAGGCCAACAACATGGCAGTAAGATACAGAAAGCAGAGGCCAGGGTGGGGGAGGCTAAGGGAGCCTGAATGCAGGCTCGGCCCCTTTGCTGCTCCTGCAGTCCTGCTCTAATGCACCCTGACATGCCTCTGAAGATAGAGAGCTGTTTGCAGTCAGCACCGTGATTTGTTAGTAATTATTTCCATGGTGTCACATTGCTGTCACTCTGTTAACAAAGAGACAGGCTGCCTCAGGCTGCCTGCAAGAAAGAATCGCAGAGAAAAAGGCCTGTCAGACTCCTGGGATTCTCTGGGCTGGCTGGCTTTCTTCCCCAAACCAACATTCTCACAGGCTTTGGAAGAATCAGCTTTATAGAACTATGAAGTCTGAGCTGTGTCACCCTTTAGCCAGGGACACTGAGAATTTATCCTACCCACTCACAGCCACCCTTCCCAAACCTCTACAAAGCTAAGCCCCACAGTCCACAAATCATTCAGGCACAGGCCACCATGCCAAATGAAACACAAAGCTCCCTGGCCTTCAAACTACCAAACTCCATGCTCCTTGACTCTCTCTGCCTCACAGCTGAGGCTGCCCTTTGCAGGTGCTATTAGAAACCTGTCAAAAGAAACCTTATTTAGACCAACTGATACAGCTACCCTTTCAGCATGGGTAGGATAGGATAAGGAAGGATAGGGAAAAACAGGATTACGGAGAATCTTCCCTTTACAAATCCAGCAATTATATTCAAGAGCCAAGCTGCTCAGAAGCCACACCCCCCTAGCCCCCATAAGCCAGAGCCTCTGAGAGGAACAACTACAAGCTGACCTGTCTTTCTTTCCTAGGGCCTGGATCTGCTCAGCATCTTCGAAGGAGAACTGGTGGTTTGCTTTAGTACAGAATAATGTCTCTATTAGCATGGCAGGGAATTAGAGGTACAGATTGGCAAGCACTGACAAAACAGAGGTCACTCACCTTCGCAGGCATGGAAAGTTGAAGATTAATTCTCTCCTCTCACAGAGGGAATCAGACTTCAGGATAGTGGAAGGGAAACACCAATACTGAGAAACTCAATGCCACATAGTAGTAGCAGAGGTGGCATCATGAACAAAAAAGAAAGAGAGCTCTAAGACCGAGAGAAGCCCTGTCAAAGCCACTGCCACCCAGCTCCTGCAGAACCTCACTAGACAGAAGAACTGGGATAGAACCAAGATTTTTTTGGCATGAGAGTTTAAATGGCAGAGAGCAGGCCAGTTACATACAGCAGAAGACAAACTCGATGAAGACAGGCTGCTTGAGAAGGTCTTGGTTTTTTGTTTATTACTATGTCCTCAATTCCTAAAAGAGTGCAGGGCACACAGTGGGTACTTAACTCATTTACTGAAAGAAGAAACAAATGAACCAGAATGCCTCAAAGGCTTCTTCCATGGGCCAGGGTCAGTTGTCTTCCTACCTGTACCTCAGAAAGAAGGGAGACCAGTGTAGATTCCAGAATAGAGGCATAAGGCTGCAAAGCTGATGGACTAGAAATGGGTTTTGAATAACATCAGTTGAAAGAAGTCAATAGGCATACGGATATTCCTATATCAAAAACACTCATATATACTCATTCAGCAAACATATGCTAAATACCTAAATGAGGCAGGTGCTCCAACAAAGAGAAAATAACAGTGGACTATAGCAAAACAGTGAAAACTAAACAACAAAAAGGCCAAAGGCATCTATACAACTACATGAATCACTTGTTATTATACTATGCAAAATAAATCAAACACAGAAGAGTACATTTTGGCCGGCCAGTAGTGGCAATGCACACCCTTAATCCCAACAGTCGGGAAGCAAAGGCAGGTGGATCTCAGAGTTCAAAGCCAGCCCAGTCTACAGACCAAGTTCCAAGACAATCAGGGCTACACAGAAATCCTATCTTGGAAAAACAAAAAAGCAAACAAACAAACAAACCAGAAAAGTACATTTTGTATGACTTAATTTCTATGAGACTCAAGAATAATACCCTAAGTAACATAAGTCAAAACAATGGTTAACTGGCAGGGGTAGGCTTTTCTAACTGGGGAGGGGCACACAGGGACCTTCTGAGATAATGAAAATCTTGATTAGAATGATGGTGACACAGGTGTAGACTTGTATACTAATACGTTATGTTAAAAACGTATTTGTTTTTATATTTATATACTTTATTATATCTATATGTCTTGATTTGGGGGTGAGAGGATACCAAGAATTGAACCTAGGTTTTCGGGCATGCTAAGCAAGCAATCAGTGAACTACATACTAAGTTCTCTTTTTACTCTTTGACATGAGGCTTCATATGACATGAAGTTTTGACATGAGGTTGCCCAGGTTTGTCTTGAACTTCTCTGTAGCCCATGAAGGTAAGCCCTGACCTTGCAATTTTCTGACCTTAACCTCCTAAGTGTCTGGGACTTTAGGCCTGGGCCACCAAGGTTTGTGGGCTCCTATCACATTTGTTTGTTTGTTTGTTTAAGGTAAAAAAAACAAACCCAAAAGTTTGTATTCAAGAGTCACAAAAATAATAGGCAAGGCCTTAGAAAAGAAGTACTGGTTTTAAAATACCACACACAAAATAAAGTATTAATGTTTTCTAAGAGCACTGGTAGTAGTTCCTTCTACTCAGGAGACATGCTCCCCCAGCCTTCACTCTGACATAAAACATGCAGACCTTTAAATATATTAAGATTCAAGAAGATTAAAATGTCCCACACACAGAGCAGCAGGCCCCATATCTCAGACTAGGGGTGGTAGTTGGGAGGGAGGTTGCACTCCATGTTAAGTGAACTCAAAGAGGACAGACAGACAGATCAAATGGCCCTGCCACGCCCCAGATGGTTCTTAGGTCCTCTAAAGCACCTTATCTGTCAGTACTACACCATGAGAATAAGCCAGACTTCCAGAATCTGCTCTGGAGACACAGACACAGGACCCAATTTGCCTTCCTGACAATCCAGGAACAGAGTCTAGCTGGGCTATCCCAACTCTGGGCTAAAAGAAAGGTCTTGCGGAGGGTCCACACCTGCTGCCACCAAAGAGGAAGGGCTAAGGATGCTCACAGATGGTCCTAGAGAGAGCTCTACATATCAAGTCCTAGGGCTAGGATCTAGGCAGCAACACTTGCTTCTAGACCACTTTTCAAAAGTAAAGAACCATTCAGCCACCAGTTCTGGAGGCCAACAAGGCTACTCTCAGTATCTTTATCTTTAATCCATTTTAGCTGGGCAAAACTTCCATGCAGAGGTTCTACAATCACCACAGTGAATTAAATCCTCCACACCTTCCCAGGGGTGAGACAGTGAGGCTGTCAATGGAGTTTCACTGTCAGCCAAGCTAGAAGGACCCAGAAAGGAGCAGGAAAAGCTGACAGAAAACAGAGCTTCTCATCCAGGGCCCCTCCAGCCATGAAGTCCTTCCGAGACAGACTACTGCCCCAGTGAAAGGTACCAAGGAAAAGTGGCATGGTAAGAGGCCTGTTAACCTGCAGGTCTGGGACCACATGAAGAGTGCAAAAGAAGAAAAGGCTGGGAACCAGGAGCTGCCATGGCTGCATTTCAGAAATAGATACTCCCTTTAATGCTGGTTCTAGGCCCAAAACCCATAGGAGGGGCCTTCAGATGTTTCTAAGTAGGCCAGCTCCAGGGGTATCTGTGCTCACAGGAGTGGTGGGGGAAGCACCTCTCACTCCTCCAAGCCCATGAACTCTCAGCCCAAGAAGCTGTCAGGCTAACGAGGCTACCCCACCACCACTCCATCTGAGCGTGGCAGGCTGCACCGCACGACTGGCTTCAGGTGGCTCTTCTTTAATTAATGGCATCCCAGGCTCTGCAGGGAGCTTCACCCCACAATGAATGGCCCTCTCTCATTAGAAGCAAGCCTGCCATGATGTATTCAGGGTGAGGGCCAGGATTCATTTCCCTGTCTGTGGGTTGGCGATGGGAGGGAGGAAGAGGCAGCAGGGAGATTTATATCGAATGACTTGGATTAGCTGCAGCTGAAACATGACCCCATCAACTCAAGCTGCCTTCTTGGGGCTAACCCAATGCACCTCTGATGACGAGAGTGCTCTAGGGAAACTGAAGGGAGGGCAGAAGGTCTGGTTGCCATTCTCTCTGACTCTCTCTGAGCTTAGACTCTAACTTGAAGGTCCAGAATTCCTATACAACCTCTGGAACATCCTCTCCCCTGCCCTCACACATCTCATATGCTTGGAAGCCAGCGTTGACTGGGAACAATCTTTTCCATCAAGAGCTCTGTCATGACTGGGACGCACAAGCCCCCTACATAAAGGATGGAGGCTTTACCCTACTGCTTTCAGTGGACTCTTCTGACTTTTGTAGTAACCAATACACAGATCTCTTACTTCAGAAAGAGCCTGTAACATGGCTTGCCTCTTAACTGTTGTCTGGAGAGGATGCAGGGATATTGTACAACAGGGCATCTCAGACATCAGACTAGCTGGCACTAGAAAAAGGCAGGCATGAATTTTCACAAAAACATGCTGACCGCTGTCACTTCACTATGGTGATCTACTGGGCTGAGTTCCATTTCCCCATTTCCAGTGTGGAAAGACTCTGGACAACTCTGTTCTTAGCAAGCATCTAACTTTGCCTGTTGAGTCAGCTTACTGGCCTGGCAACTCTATTCTCCTTCCTTCCACTTCTCCCTGGATACCATCTTACAGGGTCATAGACGACTGAGTGGGGGAAACTGTGCCCTCTAGGCAAAAGGGAAACCCTTGGGCCTTGAGCTGTTCCTGTTAATACTCTTTTAACAAGGCCACACTGTACTCTGCTTGCTTTTACCTGGTAGGATCTAGAATCGAGGTGACTGAGGGTGCACACCATACAGTCCACTGCTTACAAAGATCCCGGTAAACTTGACTTTCAGTTCTGCTTGTACATAGAGAAACAGCACACTTCAAAACCCATGTTCTTTCCACTATAAGCTCTCAGAGTGCCACTTCACTAAGTGTGCTGGTAAGAGGACCTTCACATGAACCTGTGAGCTAATCCAAATGCTGCTTTGCAGGCCTGCTGTAACCCTAAGAGAGCTAGGGCAGGTGTCCATTTCTGCATACACACTCTGCCTATCAATCATGCTTCTCTCTGGTCCAGAAAGGGAGTGTTCGTATACCCTTGCTTCCCTACTCAGAAAGAGATGTAACTCGGTTCCGCTTTGCTAAGCCCTATTTGGCAATGTGTCTAAACACATGCAAACTTAATTAGTTCAGGAGGGGAACCCAAGTGCTTGCAGTGACAGATAAAAGTAACAGGGAATGAGACAAGTCAGGACTGGCAGGGAGTTCTTACTATGGCTGTTGCCCCAGCAGGCAGCTAATCAAAGGTGATGCAGCTCAGAGCTGGGGATTAACTGGCACTCTCTTGGGCAAGGGGTAAGGCTCATAAGCTCAGGGGCATGATGAGATGCCCTTTGTGCTTCCAAACATAAACATGAGACTTGGGTGTCCAAAATGGTACTGACTATGGGTCCTTATAACCAACCCCAGGAGCAAGGTGGGTGGCACACACCTGGAATTTCAGCACTTCAGAGGCTGAGTCAGAACAGTGATCTCAAGACCAGTTTGGGCTACAACTCTGAGACTCAATCTTGAACTAGAAGCAACACAACAAAACAAACAAAGCACAGATCATAGGATTCATTTATTTGTGACCTTGAAAGAAAGCTCTCCAGCAGTGCCAAATCATCCCCTCCACATCCTGGACAACCATGCCTTCATCCCAAAAGGAACATAGCTATAGCTATGGTCTATAGCTCCAACACCAGATAGGATAACAAGTTCTGACCTTCAGAGCAAACAACAGACAAGGAAGATGGGTGTTCCTACCAGATTACAAAGTGTGAATCATGAAAACAAGGACTGAAACAGATGGTCAACGGCTATGGTCCTACAATGGTTCTAGACAGCCAGAGGCCTAGGTTCAAATCCTTGCTCTGTCAACAAACAGGGTGTATGTCCTTGACAGACGACTTATTTCTGAGTCTTAGTTTCTCAACTTATTTTTAAAACTTTTGAAAAAGTGTTACAAAAAGAAATATTTCAGGATTGTAAGATGGCTGAGTAAGTAAAGGCTCTTGTTTTGATGCCTTACTGAGTTCAATTCCCAGTATCTTCCTCTGACTTTCTGGTCCCATGGCATAGCATAAACACACACTTTTAAAAAATAACTTAAATATAAATAAATAACTTTTAAAAATAACTTAATTGATAGGACCGTGGCAAGACTTAAATGACTATGTGAAAGCAGCACCAAAGATTGCTGGTAAGTGCTCCATAAACAATGGCTTTGTTTACTCTCTGCTTTTAAGCCTTTCAGGAGTCCCAGCCTCCAGTCCCAGAAGCACAAACCTCTCAGATACAGTACTTCCCACGTGCCCAGGAACAAGCTCCTTGTCCCAGGCTCAGACTGACTCAACACTCTGCCCTCTTCCATAGTGGGTATTCTCCAGGGCCACTCTCAGCTGTCCTTTGTTTAACAAACTACTGGCCTACGTGGCTTGCTGGCATAGTTCAGTGACCAACTGTGTACTTAGCAAACGTGAGGTCTTAGGATGGTCCCAACACTATCACCATCCCAAAATTTTAAATATTTACTAAACAACTACTACACATCAAGCTTTGTCTGAGGATTCCAATCGTGTTCAGAATCTAGTGAAAGAAACAGGTGAGTTTCTTTTATTGGAGACAAGCTGCGATAAAATTCCATGAAGGACTAAATAAACAGGCTCCAGGAACACAGAAGTGGGAGGGTGCACAGTACTGAGGGAAGTAAGCAAGAGCCTCAATGGTTCCAACAGTGTAGACCTGACCTTGAGAATAAAGGTGCCTTGACAGGATGAGGCAGAAGTGTGATTTGACTGGAGTCAGAGCCTAGAAGAACAAATGGCCTGGAGAAACCTCTGGTTAGAGTGGTCAACAGGATTTGGAGATTAACTGGTTGTGGCTACTAGACAGAGGGTGGTTCTCAGGTTTCTGACAAGGTAGCTGAGTGATGTCACCAGGCATTACAGGAGGGTGAAGAGAGGAAGGCAAGGGCAGTGGGGGTACAGGAAGCATCCGGACACAAAGCTTGATTTTCAAGCAGCTGATAGAGAAGATCTCTTGACTCTGGCAGGATCACATTAGTTGTAATTTCTCTTGGGAAAAAAAAAGACTAGAATGAAGGAAAATGAAAGATAGGACGGGGATAGAAGCAATACCAGTATTTTAAAAACATCAACACTGTGGAGCATTCTTCCAATCCCAGAACTCTGGAGGCAGAGAGAGCTCTGTGAGTTCAAGACCAGCCTAGTCTGCAAAGCAAACTCCAGGATAGCCATATACATATACATATACATATACATATACATATACATATACATATACATATACATATACATATCCCTGTCTCAAAAACAAAATCACCAAGACTTAGGAAAAACTAAGAAAAGAATAAACTGCAAAAGTGACTAAGGGGGAGAAGTCAAAGAATCAGAAGACACAAAGTTAAAGGCTATTTCAGGATGACTTGATTGGCTTTACTGAATGAGCCTAGAAGAAACAGCCTGAGCCACAGTCAGCAAGCACCCTCTAGCTTAGTGCTCTCAGGCGGGTCTCTCATCACTTCACTTGGGGTACCAGCAGTCTTACTCTTCAACTTGACTACAGCCTGGTACACACTTCATACACCAGCAGTGAGCAGGACTACAGTAAGCAAAGCCCATTCTAATCTCCAGACTTCCTTAAACCTCCAGTGATCTAGGTCCACCCCTGCGGAGTGCAAGCCAGGGTATAGCATGGAAACCCCAGAAGGCATGTAGCCAACTAAATACCAGTGCCAGCTCTGCCCTTATCTGTAGCATAGGGTTTCCTGAACCAACTCTGAGCAGTCCCCGGTCTCTCTTTTACTCAGGATAGTGCTCAATTATCCAAAAAGGGCCTCTTTGCAAATTTTACTGAGGGCCTGTGCCTCCCTCCAGTCAGCCTTGCCCTCCCCCCAGTCTTGCTTCTGTCCTTTGTCTATCTTCTTAGAGCAAATGGCCACCTGGGAAGCGTCTAGTGTACTCATCAGACACATGCTGTTCAGTAGGTAAGCCTGGAGCTACAGACCACAGGCTAGAACTCAAGGTCTTCAAATGTCCCCCTGCACAGGCCTTACTCCTTACCAATGACATCACCACCTGCCCTCCATCCCAAGGATGTATACTCCCCAACTGGCCAAGCAGAGAAACAAGAATCCTCTTTGGGAGTGTCAAGGCACAGTAAGATAAGGAAAGGACAATCAGGGAGAAATAGGGAGTGAAACAAACTAAACCCTATAAAGTATCTTTTCTATAAAAAGTATAGAAGAATATTAAAGCCGAGTGGTGGTAGTGGTGGCAGTGGTGCACACATTTAATCCCAGCACTGGGGAGACAGAGGTAGATCTCTGAGTTTGAGGCCCAGCCTGGTCTACACTGTGAGCTCCAGGACAGTCAGGGCAACAGAGAAACTGTGTCTCAAAACAACAACAACAGCAACAAAAGGGGAAGGAGGAGGAAGAGAAGGAAGAAGAGAAAGAGGAAAAGAAAATTAAGTCCACACCCACTAAACTAAAACTAACATTAATAGTACCTGGGACTACAGCCTCAAGCCCTACAAATCTGGAGTATCAGCTCATCCACCTCTGAAGAAAGATGGACACAAAATGATTTTGTCATGACAAGAGCAGATTTCTTTGCTGCAGTGGGGTTTCTCCTGCCACTTCAGTTCCCATTTCTCAGTGCTGCACTAATCAGGCCTTTTCCAGCAACCGTGATGCGAACAGCTTGGGGGCTGAAGGGACAACAGCAAGGAGACGGAGTGGGGCTCCCGAAACGGGAGTGTGAAATGAGAGTATTTGCTGAATTCCTTAGACTTAGTTAACTCTGGAAATGCATGTCAGAATACAAAGTCAGCCACATACTAACAAGTTATGAGTGTCAATTTAACACACCCTTGTCAGCCGCAGCAGCAGCTTTTGCCAGGCGCACAGTACAGGGTGGCTCAGCTGAGAGCCACTGACAGCCGCTACCAAGGTTCCAGAACACCAGTAAGCAGTGCATGGTCACGCCGCACTACTTACCTTCTCTCTCTGGCTGCTTTTATTTTGTTACACATTTAATTAAGAGCCTTCCCAGCAGTTATGTGCAGTCCTGCTTCTTAAAGGCAGTCAAAGGCCCTCCTCCCCTACCCTGTTACCTAGCAGCAGCTGCCTCTGACATACCTTTCTCCAGAGCTCCGACTTCTTCACCAAACTCAAATCATCACAAATTGAGAAGTGTTAGAATTCCCTTCTGTTTAGTTGGATCTTTATCTCTGTGAGCCCCCAAAGTATTCTATTTTGTTTTGTTTGCTGTTTATAAAAGGGAGACATCGCCTCCTACCAGAGACAGTGGTTAGTATATACACTTGGATTCTGCAGCCCAACCTAAGCACTGTTTCTCATGAAGACACAGAATGGCAATGCAGCACAGGCCAGAAGACGCTTGACCTACAAGTACAGTGCCCTTTAAAACTGCCCCTTCATCTCATGGGACAGCTCCAAATAAAGGAGCCCAGCAGCATGGTATCTAGTCCCATGCACATCAAGTTCTCCGATGCATGCAAGTACACATAATTCACAAGTGACAGCAAAAGGCTCAGAAGCACCCTGACTAGGAGGACGAAGACACCAGTGAGCAATACATTGGACGGCAGGAGTCTGGGAGAGGCTACCTGGAGGAGCAGGACCCTGGACAAGGTCAAAGCATCTTCTATTTGGGAACAGTTTCCCCTGGCTACAAAGCCCTCCCCCCCACCCCCCAAGATTCTCTAGGCTTCAAAGCTACTTAGGAAACACAATGAGAACAGCCTTCCTAGACTAGAGCTGTGGCTCAGTTGGTAAGGGGCTTGCCTAGCATGCACAAAGCCCTGGTTTCAACTGCCAGCACCACATATACCACATATGTGTGATAGGACACATCTATAATCCCAGCACTTGAGAAGTAGAGGCAGGAGGATCAGTAGTCATCATAGTGAGTGCAAGGCTAGCCTGGGCTAATAATATAGAAGGCCCTGTCTCAAAGAAAGAAATATCCTTGCCCTCTCACCTTTGCCATTGACGCTTTTAATTCTCATCTGCTTCCAGACTTCCAGACCCAACCCATAGAGCTGCCCTGTCATGTGGGAGCACAGAGAAGCCCTGGAACAAGCCTAGAGGTGTGCAGCTAGTCTGTGTGCACATGGGGTACGTGAGTGCTGTGTGCCCGTGTGTTCTGCAGATCACTCTTCCTGACTACCCAACAGAGCTGAAGTCCAACAGCAGGCCTGACACCCAACTGGAGGTCTAAGCTCACTTCAATGACCAGGGTCTAAAAAACATACAAGGGACAAGGGACCCTGATGTGAAGATAAAACCTGATTTGAAAGCAACAGTCATTGTAGTCTATACCTCATCCTCACCAACACTCACCTTCTGTGTACACACATGCACACACACACACACACACACACACACACACACACACACACACACAC
>JANHMN010000004.1:32989579-33003502 GCA_030674055.1 Rhabdomys pumilio
CACACACACACACACACACACACACACACACACACACACACACACACGGGAGGGGGGGAAGGGAGAGAGAGAGAGAGAGAGAGAGAGAGAGAGAGAGAGAGAGAGCTTGCTGCTGCTTCAGTTACAAAGAACACAGTGGTATTGATTCCATCACTCCTCAACAAACAGCGCCCCCACCCCCTTAGTCCCCGGGGGGCTGTCTGAAGCCAGGTATCCACGAGGACAGACAAGAAGCACAAGTGTCAACCCAGCAAAGAAACCTGTTCTGCCTTCCACAACTAGACAGCATTAGAAGACAAAGGAGAAGCAGCAGTGGGGAACAAAGGATGAGAGAAGGAGGGTGACTTGGGCAACTTCCCAGAAGCAGCCCTCTCTCATCAGACATCAGGCTCTCAGTTGATAACCAGGGTCTTACATACCAGATAATAGGGCAGCATAGTAACAGCTAAGAGAAAGGACCCCGGAGCCAACTGTAGAGTCTGAATTCTGGCTGTGTGGCCTTGGGAAATTTACTTAACTTCTCTGTGCCTTAATTTCATTAGTTATAGAATAGAAATATGAACAGTACTTACTTCACAGGATTAGTGAAGTTCTTAGAGAACTTTGAATATATACTATGTACTCTGTTTAAAAGGTTTTTTTTTTCAAGACCCTCTTTTAATGGCTTCCTCCTGGGTCAGTAACACACAGGCCAGCCATCAGAAGAACTGCTGTGAGCAACAAGACTTGTCAAAGGCAGGAAGGGTTAACAACAGCAGTCCTAGCAGGGCCCCTAACCTGTCCCTGCTCTGTTCCAGAGACGCCTAGAAGCCACAGCTCCCAGCTTTCCTCTACCACCTCTGGTGGCCTCAAAGACCCAAGGACCCCTGCTCCCCAGCAGGCTTGAATGCTTAAGCCCTAAAAGGCAATGCTTGGTCCCTTAGATGCCAAGCCCTGAGGCAAAGAAGCCCTCTGCATACTCACATGACTTTCAAGTCCCAGTCTCCGCAGGTGACAAAGATCGACTTGACGTTTGGGTCTAAGAGGCCTTCCTTCGCCATCCACTCATCGACCCTCTGGAAGTACACAGAACAAGTGAGGTCATCCCTTTCCCTGAGCCCAAAAACAGCGCAACAGTGACACACAGCTAAGCAGCCTGTAACTGGAGCGGGAGGAATGGTAATCTCTCCCAGGCATGCTACGCTTCGCTCTGTACTCTCAGCCTTGGCTGGGGACTACAGAGGTTCTTGGATGATTCCTTGGGGATGATCTCTTCCGGCAGCTCGTGTGTGGTAGGAGAGGAAGCCCCTCTACTCATCTCTGTGTGGCAGCCTGCCTGTGATCCCAACTGGTAGTCCAAACACCCTTCTGAAAGAGACAGTGACTTAACTGTCTCTTTCCTTGGCTGTCACACAAAGGCATAGCCCAATGCAGAAACAGGCGGTCCTGGGCCCTAAGAGCAGGGCAGAAAGAGGCTGAGACAGGACCTTACGCCTTGTTCATTCCTGTGCGTCTTCAGATTTGCAGTAAGTGCTTACTGTGTTTACGAACCTACTTCTTCACCAAGAGAAGATGAAACCCATTTCCCTTCAGAGGAGGTCTCACTGATGAGCTAGAGACCCTCCTAGCCACGAGGCAATGCTGCTGGATCTAGTTGCTCAAAGCTTTACAAACCAACTCAAGGATTCCAATTCAGCAGAGCATTCTGAGGACTGAGCTCAAGTGCTCTACAGGGAAAGAAACCATTCGGAAGCACACCTAAATCCTTCTCTTCATGCCTCCAGCTGGGTTTTACTGTTTGCACTTACAGTGGAGTACAAACACGGACATCGGTATATAACAAGAGAATTATCATAAAGAATTTATGAAGCACTGCCTATTTTTTCAGAAGATTCCAGGCACAGGGAAGGAGTGCAGCCAATCATACCTTGGCTTCCACTTGCATAGGAGGATTATTTTTTAAGTCTCTATCATACAGCAGCTAGAAACAGAATTAAAAGTAAGACACATCTGGTTCCAATCCTTGGTTCTTCCTTATGTTGTTGACTGGGAATCATTTAAAGGTCATTAAACACCACTGAACCTCAATTTCTTTCATCTATACAACTGGGTAGGATGACAACCCTTACTGAGGTGTTCTGAGAATTAAATGTATAATATGTGAAAATATATCAAATGCCTCCCCTAAGACAGACGGAAGCTGAGAGGAGAGACAGGGTGGTGAACAAGCACCTGAACTGCAGGAGGAAGAAGGTACAACACTGCTGCCAACAGCACCGGCAGGGTGACTGTTCACGTGACAGTCAGTTAAAATCTGTCTTCCCTAGCAGACTGTAAGAGAGCAGGAGTCCTGCTGTCCTGTTCCAGTGTTTTACTCAGTACAAGCCTGTTGCCAGGCATGCTGGTACACCTGCCATTCCAGTAGTTGGTAAACTGGGAAATTGAGGGTCTCAAGTTTGAGGCCAATCTGAGCTGCATAGTTCAAAATTAGCCTAAGCTATATAGTAGACCCTGACTCAAAACAATAGATACTTGATGACTGAAAATACTAACAGATGCAAATTTAGTGAGAGCAAAGACTACATGGCAGAAAACTGCAATGGACTGCAGAGGGGCTGTGTGATCAGTAGTAATGGAGGGCACATGTGGGCCCTAAGGAAGAATGCCCTTCTAGCAGGTGTAACTAGCTCCCTGGCACTTCTGAGATGCTGGAGGCATTCAGTAATAAGACCAAGAACCCCCTCTAATTCTATGGCAGGCCAGTAACCAGTATGTAAGAAGCACTGCTCCCTAACACATACTGGTAGACCATTGGTAAATCTTCTTTCACAGTCTGTATCTATACCTAAGAATCAACCCCAGCCAAGGAACATCCTACACAGGGAGGCTGGGTATCCTGCAACCGAATGACCTGCCTCCCTCAGCTCTCTAGCTTAACCCCTTATGCACATGGACATACATGTGTTGTCACACTATCACATCTTTTACCCAAGGTCACCTAAAAGAAAAGATAGACTTCACTGATGAGAAAAGATAAGATCAACCCAGAGCTTCCTAAATCCATAAAACCTTACTTTAGCTGGCTGGCTCTATATATACTCAAGTAAGTGTCCCACACGGTAGCAACCCAACACCCCAACTCACAGTGGGGAAAAGAGAGCAGAACAGAACAGGACTGTCAGAATGACTCAGCCAGCATGGCCATAGCTGTGCCCCAAGAGGCACCTAACACTCCACCACGTGGCAGAAACTTAGTGAACATCTTTCATTGTGAGCCTGCCCAGATACACAGGCCTGATCTCCCCTGTTCTACCTAAACGAAACAAGGCAATAGGAACCGCAAGACAACTCCAATCTGTCAGCAGCCCTTCCCATCGCTAACAGTATACTAAGCCCAGCCTGAGCTCTACTCAGAATAATAAATCAGGCAAGCAATCTGGCTAGCTGCCTTGGCTGGGGCAATATTTTAGTTCTGTATCTGACTCAGGACTAACAGGATGGGTATGGTGTGCTTGTCCTCCATAAACTCTACTCAGATTGATGCTGGAAACCTTCCTCCTCACCTACAAAACGCCAGAAGTGGATAACATTCACAGTATTCTAAGCATCCCACTCCAGGGCTGGCCTGGGCTTGCCAGAAAGGTGTCTTGTGGTCTTGTGAACACCACATCTCCTCTCAACTCTGACTACTACTTTAATGACCCCAGTCTGGAGCTGCCAGGACCTAGCAACAGACATTCCTGGGAAATGCTATCAACCTTCTATCCTCCTTTAAAAGCAAGGCTATTTTGGAGCTGCTGCTGGCAAGGAGCAACCATATTGAGGGAGTTCCTCAAGCCTAGCAATGGACTACCTCTCAAAAGGGCAGTAGGTCAGGGAAGCAAATAGAAGCTACTTTACCTTTCCTTTCCCTTTTTCCCTTTCCCTTTCCCTTTCCCTTCCACCTTCCCTTCCCTTCCACCTTCCCTTACCTTCCCTTCTGCCATCTACTACAAGCACCCTCACCATGTCCAAAACTGAGCTGACATGCCTAGACCTCTACACTCCAGAGACGGGAGTACCCACTGCCACCAAGGTAGCTAAGCCTGCCTCTCAGACCTTCTCTGTGCAGATGGGTCCAGGATGTTCAAGTCATGACTCTCTCCCAGGGGATAGGATTCATAGCTAAGGGGAAGTGTCTTCCTTTTGCTGCCACACCTCCTCATCTTCCTGCCATACAATTGTGCCCTTGATATTCTTCCTCAAGACTAAGACAGTCCAAGTTTTGGATTTATACGTCTTAAAAACAAATAAAGCACCTCATGAAATCCACAGGCTTGTTCTTGTCTGCCCTCCTCCACAGAGCAGCTGTCAAAGAGCCCTTCGCCTTAGAAAACCCTGAGGCTGGAAGGGTGAAGGGGGGGGTAGGCTGAAACCAAGCAGAGCTTCTTCCCTAGTCCCTCTAGCTGCAGCACAGGAAGCAGCGCCTTAACCTTTCCCAGTTCCCTGAGGAGAATCTCCAAGAAGTGTGGTCTCTGCCAAGAGTTCTAAAGTCTTTAATTTGATTTCCCTCACATAGGCAATTGTTGTAATTATTCTGATTAGGAATCATTACCCAGTGCAGCCTCTGCACCCGACAGGCACATCGCATCCAGGCAAGCAGCAGTGGGGCAGGCGGCTGACTGCAGCTCCTGGAGGAGCTGACAGCAAACAAAAGCCATCGATGGGGAGTTCTGGGGGAGTTAATGAAGTGCTCACATGCCACAGGAAGCTACACCAAAGCTAAACAAAACCCCTCAGTCCCAGGGCTAATCCTGTAAGGCTGCAGAGCAGCTCCTCTGGCCAGCCCATCTAGCACAGGCCTTGGCTGAGGCCAACAGAAGGCCACAGGCCAGGTGAGGAGGGGTGAAGGGCTCTGCCTGACTCCTGGCAGCACTTGGACATCTTGTCAGTAACCCTGACGGGAACAGCTGGAGATGACAGATCAATGGTTCAATACTCTCAACAGCATGTCACTGATGTGACAGCAAATGTTATTCTAATCAAGCCATAATCATAGTCAAATTATACAGCAACATTCTCAGGAGGGGAGGGAAAGAAAGGCAGCAGGAAGAGGTTAGAGGTCAGGAATTAAAGGTCATTCAACCTACCTCCAGCACTTGCTGCAGGCTTGGCTGGCCATCCACCATGGCTTGAATGATCCCGGTGAGCTGTAAAGAAAGAAAAAAACAGCCTTTGGGTAGAAAACCAAGGTACAAGGGAAGGACAGTCTATTCTGTCCCCTCAATTCCTCCTCCAATGGGATGGCTTGGGCCTCAAGGCTTCAAGCTCAGAGGCAGCCCAGGAGCTTGGGAATCATGTCCTAGGATGCTGTGAGAATATCCCCAGCAGCAGCCTAGTCTGAAATGGGCCCACACACATGCTAACAACAAGACAGGCTCCGTGCATGTTTAAACTTTCATTTGGGGGGGATTTTTTTTTCTTTTAATTTTACGTGTCTTTTGTATTCAACAGGTTCAGTAAGATCCCACAAATTAGTCTTAAAGCACATTAGACTCCAGCATCACAGACGCTCCCATGGAGCCTGGTGAGTATGTGCTCCAGGTAGGCATACTCAGTTCTGAGTTCTTTCCTTTCTGTGAGCCTCTGTCCATCCAGGACTTCCCCATTTATACTTTTAAGGAAATGTAAGGACAGAGCCACTTATTTTATATTCCAGAAACTTTTTATATTAATTGGGTACCACAGGACAAGACTCAGAAATCTGGACACCTCAGTCTTCCATACTTCCCTGCCAAGCAAGAAGGCCACCAGTGAGCAACGGGGAGAAAAGGCCTAATGTATAGGCTCTGGCCTAGAGACTGGCTCATGGGCATAGGTTCTACCCATGTCAGGCCTAGCTTTAAGTAAGCTTGTTGTTTTGTTATTTCAGAAGTAAATGTATCTCTCAAGCACAGAATAGGCACAGAGTTCCTATCAGTCTTAATCCTGAGGCCCTGTCCTGGACAGACAGTAGCTAGATATCACAGTGCCATCATGTCCCAGACACTGGCTGAAAACCACAATGCTATCCTATCATGGATACTAGTTAGATACCACAGTGCTATCATGTCCTGGCTATTCTCACTAAGACTATGTCGGCTGGCTTGGAAACAACTTTTTTTGTTGAAGTGGGGGAAGGGGTTTAAAACTCCAATTAAACTATAATTACATTTAATGAATGCCAAATACCTAACTCACAGAAAATGCCAGCTCTAAAAGGGAAGGTTATTTTCTCATAGTGACTTACATGGAATGGTAATACACACCTTTTAGGGAAGAAATTTTCATTTTAAGAATGCTGAGTTCCTCTAGGTGGGTTTCTGTAGTTCATCAAGTCATTATTAGGTGGTATTTTAAGGAAGTGTAAGGACACAGCCACTCTATTTTATATTCCAGAAACTGTTTTTATATTAATCTGTATTTTAATTGGGTAACAGCTGCTGCCTACAGACTTCCCATGGTCTAAAAGGAAAATAAATTAGAAAGATTAACTACACTGTTCTTTTGCAAGGCTTTAACCCACAGCATGCCCACCCGGCTGGCACCTCCACACCCTTTCCTTGCTTGGGAGACCAAAGAACTGCCCAGCAGAGGGAGGGCCTGAGTCAAAGAGAAGAAAAGACTGGTCTCCTGCTACGTCTAGTGTAGACGGAGGGTGAGGCACACTGCATGGGAGGGAGGTTTTCATTTGAGAACAGAGCACTTCTCTTGTTCATTCTCCTAGTACCTACTATATGCCAGAGAAGCAGGAGCCTGCACAGGTACACTAAAGCCTCGCTTGTAGAATTGCCTAATCACCACAGTACTCTAGGCCCAGCTCAGCTAGCACCCAGAGCCACACCCACAGCAGGAAGGCAGGTGCCCTGGATTTTCTGTCAGTCACACAGGGACCAATAGTCAGAAGTAGACTCTCATTCTCAACTCCAGGTCCACCTTCCAAAAGTCAGACTGACAGCCAGACTATAGCTGTTCATTCTAGTCTCATTCCTTCCTGCTAAATTCTTCCAGGATAGAGGGATGGTAAGGGTCAGGGCTGTGGTGGGAAAGGCCCACAGCCACTCCCACTTCTTGGAAAGCTCCAGGGCCCAAGCATCAGTCTGCATCTAGTATGAGTCCCAGGACAAGGCCAGGGTCCAGCCCAGGCTAATTACTCTGGCCCAGCCCAGGGTAATTCAGTAAAGCCCAACACTGAAGAGCTTCAGTAAGTCTTACATGTACAGACAAAGGCACAGAGCAAGCAAGAACTTTTCCTCCTCTCACCAGGACTCAAGTCAGAACCCAGGTATCCCCTAGGCCCTGGGAAATCAGAAGTAGGTAAGAAACACATTACACCTGTAGTTTAGTAGCACAGCACTTGCTTAGCACACTCAAGACCCTCAGTTCAAACTTTAGCACAACAAAAAATAAATAATTAATTATAAAAAAATCATATCACCTAAAAAAAAACCAGGGGCCACCCCAAGTCTCCTACTGGAGGACTGTAGTACTCCTCATCGTGGGTCAGGCCCATCTCTCCCTACACCAGGGCTGAGACTGGGGCTCCAGCTCAGCAACCAGGCATCAACAGGCTTGGCATGGAAGTCAACTGTGCTCTCTCCAGGCTTCCTAGATGGCTAGCATTTCCAGGATGGCCAGCCAGTGTAGCTCATCACTGAGTTCCTGGAAGACTGAAGTCAGCCTCAGAGTCAAAGGCTTAAACAGGAGTTCAACTAGACATGGCCTTCTTTGGGAAACCTTCTAGCCCTTAAGGGACTGAGGGAGTTCTTGGAGGGAGTAGACTTATTACCCAAAGAATGAGCCACCTCTTACCAGCTTTGCCAGTGTAAACTGGCTGAAGGGGGCTAAAACTGAGAAAGTTAGCCCCTGTACTTGATACACAGCCAAGCTACAAATGGTGAGGGAGAGAGACTACTGTACAAAATTAGTTGGGAAGTTCTATCTTAGGCCTAACTTAAATCCTTCATGGTGTAGTTTTAAGCCCATTCCACTTAGATTAATATATGTTTGCAAAAGGCTTTCATAGCCTCACAATGAAAGGTACTAGAGTAAAGCCAAGTGTTTGTTAAGCTGAGAATGAGGGCTCACAGGCTAAACAGAGCTCAGAGGCCTTAACCACTTAAGGTAGGAGAGGTGGGAGAAAAAATTAATGTGTGTTCTCTGATTCCTTTCACTGAGGAATTACAAATTAACTCTCACTTCTCCAGAATCAGAAACCACAGGAAGGGACTTTTGACCTGACTGATAACACTGCTGGTTGCCAATGCCCCCTACCTATATGAGAGCTTTGTCCAGGGATGAGCTGGCTTCATTGGAAACAGTAGCAACTCCAGAGAGTAGCCAGGAAACTCAGTGCCAACAGCATGTCAGCAGCCAGGCGGTATCTTTCACAGTTTATCTCCAACACAATCGTATTCTGACACCAAGACAGTTTGTTGATTACATAAGCACTTGTCTCTGGTGTGCAATCCGATAATCAGGCCTAGTCTTTCTCCTCACACAAAAAGGCCAATAAATCTCACCCTTTATAAATACAGGTGCAAGACAAAGCCCTTTACTGGCATTTAGCAAAATGGGTATTTCTCTGTTTTTTTTTTTTTTCCACAGCAACAACAACAAAAGACTATACATGGCCAGGGACCACAGCAGCCTAGCTGTTGAAGCACAAGCTCACAGGCTGGGACAGACTCTAGAAGTCACAGGAAAGGAACTTCTACGGCCCTGTCCCTACTAGAACTTTGCTCAGGATGAGTAACTGAGGCAATGCCTCAGGAGGCTAGACCCTTCTCACAAAGTAACACGAGCATTTGTGTGGGACTACAGACCTGTTCAGGCCAAAGCCTTCTCTCTGTGGTCCAATGCTATACAAACATGCTCATATATATATATATATATATATATATATATATATATATATATGCATATGCACATAGGTTAGAGGTTTTGCTTGGGTGTCTTTTTGATTTATGTTTTTTTGAGACAGAGTTATTACATAGCCCCAGGCCTTGGTATTACAGACTTGAACGCACTGGGTTAATCTAGGATGGCCTCCAACTCTCAGCCTCCTGTCTCAGCCTCTTGGGTACAGAGATTATAGGCAAGGGTCATCATGCTGAGCTATTTGCTTGTCTAAGACAGCCTCATGTAGTCCAGACTGGCACTGAACCCCTTATCCTTCTGTTTCTGACTAAAGACTATTGAGATTATAGGCACATGCACTGTACCTGACCATAGTAGGGTCTTAAGAATCTCGTGTGGACTTGAGAAACAGACTCTACTAGAGAAGCCACTTGGGTCCAAGCTGGAGGCGTGAGGTCACTGCTCACACATTTATTAATGACAGATTAATAAATCTCTGGGTAGGTTAATCCCACGGCTATCCTGAACCTGGCTCCTACCAGGGCAGGTGAGGCCTCCCTTTGTACCCATACTTCTCTTTAAGATCTAGTTACAGCTGGGATGAAGTTAGGGCAACACTGAGGTAATGGAGGGTTTTCCAAAGAGACTTGACTCACTCAAAATGTCAAGTCAGAGGCCACCAAGACGGCTCATTCAATAAGGGCACTTACCATCAAGCCTGATAACCTGAGTTCAAACCATGAAAGGTACAGCGAGGAGAACTGACTCCCACAAGCTGTCCTCTATCCAACATGCATTGCAGCATGGGTACACTCCCTTCCAAACACAGGGAGTTTTGTTTTTTTGTTTTTTGTTTGCTTAAAAACAAAAGGCCAAGTCCACAGTCTAGTAGTTTACCTCCTTGGCAATAGTTCCTGTTTATGGAGGGCACATGGAACTAGACCCTCATAGAAATAGAGGCAAAACCAGACCAGGTCTAGTTCGGAACTCCAAGAACTCGGTATAGCGAAGTAAAACAGATAAATAATCAAAGTACGCTATTGGATCAATGTGACTCGGGGCAAGCGTGATCCAGGCTGTTTACCAAGGAAGGCTGCAAACCTAACCAGGCCTGGGCACAAGAAAGCACAAGGGCACACTGCAGTGGGTAGGGACATAGCAGGAGCACAAGAAAGCACAAGGGCACACTGCAGTGGGTAGGGACATAGCAGGAGCCAGGGGTTTGGAGAGTGCTGAGATCCCAACCCAATGCCTCACAACCACATCTTTGTCTTTACAACAGTTGTGCAGCCAGAATCCTAACATAGGACCCCACACTCACTGCTCTCCAATTATGGATGTTTTGAGGGTAAAACTGTCAAGAAAAAAAGGATGCTTTCTGGGCACCTCCCATCCCCACTCTGAAGGATGTGCCCCATTCCAGAGCACCTACTCTTGCCAAAGGCCAGCCCCAGCAGCACTTCGCATTCCTGAACAGGCAGCAACTACTCCAAGATCTGGGTCTCTGGTCCATACCAGGCAGTGTAGCCTCAAGTGCCACACCAGTCTAAACATCCCCAGATCATTTGTTCCCCAAAGCTAAACTAACCAGGGTAGTCTGGATAGTACCTAGATGGAAAGAGAGCATGGCACGGCTTCCAGGGCATTGAGAGTCTTAGGTAGTGGCTAGTGTAACCGTCCACCAATGACTTACCAAAAGAGGGCAAAAGGTAAATCAGTCACTCACTCTGGTGGGAAAGGCAATTTACAGGGGAAAGAGGGAAATGAGGGAAAGCTTCAGTTAAAGGGTTAGGAGAATAGACATTTGGGCAGATGGGTACCTGCCACGAAAGGCCTACCTGGGTTAGATAGCAAACATTGGCTCTGAATTCAGGAACAGCTCTGGAGACCCCATATCTGGGCTAGACAGTCTCAGGGCCCATTGAAACACCTATTGAAACACCTATTGCAACCTGCAGGCCCTTCTCCAGTCTCTTCCACAACAAACTGCCCAGGCTTCCTCAAGTACTTCTTTCCCCCATTTCACTTATGTATAGAAAGGAAGTCTTTATATGAAGGCACAAAGGCTCAATATATCTAAGCTTTAAATTTATGTTTTCTGTCACCTCTGCTCCCATGCATGCAGGACTCGTGATTCTACCACAAAATGCCTGGCAGGGCACACACTATAGGAAAACAACCACACTAGGCACCTCTGCACCATTCTGAGAGTTAGCCCTTCTAGGAGCTGTAATCCCTCCACCCTGATGATAGCTCTTCTAAACCTCCAACAATTATCAAAATCCCAGCTCTGTAAAATGGCATCAGTTCTAATCTGCAGACAAGGCAGACAAGTACAGTACAAGCCTAGATAAGGACACTCAGCCCTGACCAGCCTATCTTCTCTGTCCTTGGTGGGGAAAGTCATGCTTTACTTTGCAGGACAGAGCAACATTAACATCTCAGGAAGCTAAGAAAACCTGAACATAACAATCCCTTCCAAATGGCTGAAATCCTCACTGCTGCACAACAGGCCCTATTGAAAATGGAACTGGAAAGAATCTGAGTCCCAGAAGTCCCACGCTACTCCTAGACTGACTCCAAGTGTCCAGTTGACAGGAATACTGAGAACAAGACGGAAAGGGAAATGATGGGGAATCTGGGGAAAACTGTATCATTGCTGTCCCGGGGGACAGGTACTCAAGCAGTCACAGACTAAAGTCAAGTGAAAAGCCATTGCTGGGCTCTTGCCTTAACCACTGATTGGACCTAGGTTTCCCTAAGTGGCCTGAATGAACCAACAATCCCAAAGCTCTTCTCCCAGCAGCCCTTACCTCTGTACAGAAGGGGGTAAGCTGTGGGTGGACTACAGGCTGGACATACATGTGAAAAGTAGACTCAATTTCCATGGTCCGGCCATTTAACTTCAGGATGGGGAACTCAATGATTTCCTAGAATGCCAAAGAGACAGAAGAGAAGGTAAGTCATTTTAATCAATCATTTCAAATAACTATTCAAAGCCAAGAAAGAATGAGTATTTGTGGATCATTCCTTCTGCCAGCTCAAACCCAAGGCTAGAAAAGGTGATGTCCACATTTATAATCTTATTGCTCACACTGCTAAAGCCTTCCAATCCATTGTTTTAGGGAAGAAAGACAGTGGTACACTGTCTGTTTCCCTCACAGAGGCCCATTGGATAATCCTCTAAGACAAAGAAAGGCCTTCCATCTCTTGCCCAGGCTGCTGTTCTGAAGTATCTGGATCCCAGGTAAGCAAGCAGCCATCACTCAATACACAGACTTCCTTGTATGAAGCTTAAACACCGCCAATGGTGGGGTGGGATGGTGTGGGGAGTGTCTTCATTAGTTTTTGTAAGGAAAAAAAAAAGGTAACAAGCAAATAAACTCCCAAAATAAAGCCAAAGGGGATATCAGAGAGAAGAACATGGAACACAAGCTAACAGAGGCCAGCGCCTCCCACCTTTCCCTTCGAACACTACACACTCCCCTTTGCCTGCCCCTACCCGCCCAACCGCTTAGCAAGCCCTTCCCAGTCCGCTGGAAGGTAATGGAAGAGAAGGAGGAGGAGTGACAATTTGTTTGGTGTCTCTAAGATTAATTTGTCTCCGTTATTTAATAGAGATGCACAGCACCAAGGTCCTGGTGTGCAAACAGGCTTGCAGAACGCTGGCTGTGCAGCATGCCTCATACATCGTTCCTGGAAAGGGAGGGATGCACCAGAGGGGGGGAGAGGGCAGGAGAGAGCACGCGCACCAGAGAGAAGAAGGAAACCAAGGGGAGAGAATAAAAAAATATATTGCTTTTTAATATTCAAAAACAGTTTGCAAAATTTAATCAAAGCAGAGGAAAAGCTAACATTTTTACCACTTTGACATTTTTATTAGCGCTTTCATAAATTTTTAAAACATGAATGGAATTAGTTTACAACACCCACACACACAAAAAACTGCCCTGAAAACATCTGGAAGAGACAAATAGGAAATAATAAAAAAATAAATAAAAGCAAAATCTTCCAAGTAAAATTAGCATGTGAAAAAAGTCTGCACTGCAGAGACAAAAGGAAGTTCTGCCTACAAAAGGCCCCAACAATCAGCTCCAGGGGCGTGCCTACCCCAGAGCCCTCATTCTAGAGAAGATCTTCCTAGAATCATCAAAGCCAAGGCAGAGACAGCCTGGAAGAACAATATAGAAACCACCACTGCTGACAACTCCCGACCACACTCAGGGAATCAGTGGACAGGAAAACAGAAAGTTGTCAACTGTCTTTATGTCCCAAGGAAGACAACCACCATCCTTGCGGAATATATCCACTAATATTTTGGACTTATATCTGTAAGTATTTATTTCAATCCAAAGCAAAGCAGTAAGGCAAAAACAAAACAAAACAAATCAATGCAGTTAGATTTCATATTAAGAGAAATTTAAAGGCTCTGACTGCTTGGTGTCCCTCGGCCAGTGATTTTCAACCTTTCTAATGTTGTGACTCTTTTAATACAGTTCCTCATGGTATGGTGACCCCCAACCATAAAATTATTTTTGTTGCTACTTAGTAACTGTAATTTTGCTACTGTATGGATTGTAATGTAGATCTCTAATAAGCAAGATACTGATATGTGACCCCTGTGAAAGGATCATTCTACCAGACTCATTAGCTGATGGGAGCTTACCTGGTATCCCTGGGCTGATCCCCAGAGATGAAGAAGCTGAAGAGAACTTATTACCAGATACAGGAAGAGCAAAATGGCTGCAAGGTAAGGGTAAGAAGACCCAGACTGCTCCTTAGGCCAGCTCATAAGACACTCTTCTCCCAGTGGAGTGAAGAACTCATTCTCCAACTGGTAAGCCTTTGTTTCCATAAAGTACTATAAAGCAGGCCAAGCAGAGGGGGATTTTGCTATGGAGAACTAAGTAGAGCATTTGCACATACACCATACACACTGTTCCTAAAAATTCACACAGCCACAATTCCCAAGAGTTGTGGTTCATGAGTAAGACCCCCCCCCATAACCCCTGAATCTGCAGTAAATCCTTCCTCTCCTACTAAATAGGAGAAATATTCCCCCCCCCC
>JANHMN010000004.1:33005817-33024383 GCA_030674055.1 Rhabdomys pumilio
ACACTTCTCTCAACATGCTCAAGATCTTGGGAAGGAACAAAAGGAGACAGTCTCCAACACTCTCTGCTGTGTGGAGAATGGAATCATCCTGTTCCCTCTGCTTCTTGTTTCCTCTATGGTAGACACTCTGCTAAGTGCTAACAGAAATTATCTTAATCCTCTAAACAACTTATTAGATGGAAACCATTACTGTTGATATTTCACAATAAATTAAGGCCCTTATCAACTATGCTGCTAGTACAGGACAGAGCTGGGACTCCAAAAAGGGACAAGTAGGTGGCTGTTCTATAGGGAACTCAGCACACTCCTCAACACCCAAATGGGAGCTTGTGTGGATGGTCTAGGCAGAAGTCCTAGAGAAATGTTCCTAAAGAGTCTCCTCCATGCTGTAGCCAGATAGGTGCCACCAGGCTGAGTTCAGGAAGGGAGAAACCTGAGCCTTCAGTCTGCATCTCTGGCACCTGCCTCTTGGTCTCCCCTTTCTCAACTTTTGTTGTGTACAAACAGAAAGGAACTGACAAATAGGAGACAGAGCTAGTATCTGTCAACCAGAAAACTGCTTTCTGGGATTTTCCACAGGATCTGGGAGGTGATCTGCCTAAGATGACAAGGTAAATGGTAACACCAGGTTCAAGGCCAGATTTAGAGCACCCCAAAGCAATGTCTACTGGATTCAATCCACTCTTGTACCTCTGAATAGATTTTTTTCTTCTGCTGCCAACCACTTAATCCCAGATTGAGCCAAACTGTCTAGTTTGCCTGGGACCAGAGGTCTCTAGAACATACCACTGTCAGTGCCAAAACTAGAACAGGTACAGGTTATCCTACACAATTCAGTTGTCTGAGGTCAGAGTAAAATAATACAGCTGGTCTGGTGATGCTGGTTGGGAATTGGCCATAATTGACAACTAAGGTAAAAAACCCTCTGAATGTGGAATTTTCCAAGTATCCAAGTATCCATCTCACCCTGCTGCATTTATTCACTGTCTCACTCAGTAAAATGACAGCTGCAATTTTTCTCCCAAAAGGGAGAGAAATCAAAGGAAGCACCAAGCAAATATTAATTTGCTTTTTCCTACATAAGTGAGCTAGAACACAGGTTTTAAGATCATTTGATTTAAAACTGATTAACTAAGAGCCCCAGCGGGGTCCCTTAATAAACAGGACAAAACTGCAATGGCACTTCAAGTGAAAGTTCACACTCAACTGTTGAAGACTACAGAAAATAAATCTGTAGGGTTTGTTTTTAGTATATGAAAACTTCCTTCAACTAAATTATCTGTAGAGATTAGGTTATGCTCAAAGACAGTAAGACAACAGCAACAAAAGCCAGTCAGCAGAAAGCACTCAGCTGACCACTGGAATTGGTAGCAAGGGTTACTACAGTAGTAGTCTATCTCATTTTTCTAAAGCACAAATTCTTCTCAACCTGAGCTGATGATTCTGTGATCCCATCTGAAATATGGGACTGAGAAGATCATTTTCATACCTTGCCCAAATGAATCTAAGAAGAGCAAACAGACATTTCCTCAATTTAGAGATAATAACAAGTAATCTATCCCTTCCTTCTATCCCTTGTACTAAAGGATTTGGTAAAAATTCAGAGGCAACCGAACCACAAACAGCAAACATGTAGGGCTTATCCAATGCCTATTAGATCTGGATATAGTCTGATATAAAAGTAACCCTTTCTAGGGTGAGTGGGGGAGCCCCCGCTCATCGGCAAGAGTTAGAATGGACTGGGCAGGATCTGCCTAACAGTTTCGGGGGTGGGGGGGATTTTATGCACAAGGAGCTTATTTCTTAAACAAACACTCGTGGTTTTGATTTACACCACAGCCTGCTCCTAAATAATTTATGGCGGGTTAAATTTATTGCCGAGCCCTGGCTGGCTGCAAATTCGAATTGCCAAATAATTAGATTTTAGGGCAAAGCTTATAAATTACCCGTCGATTTGTCCGGACTTGTTTGTCAGTTGTTTTGTGCTTCGGGTCATCTTTGGCATTTGGCTGTTTGGGTTTTAATTGCTGATTTACACTTTGACAGATGAGGGCTGATGCTCAAAGTTTCAGGACAAGCAATAGGGTGGGGGGTGGGGGGAACCCAGAGCTTTAAAAGGCTGATTTTTCACCTATGTTCCCTTCCACCCAACTCCACAGACCCCCACAAAACCATTAAAATATAAAAACAAGGCTGAAAGTAGAAAGTGCTATTCTTTAAGAAGTGGGAGTACAGTCTTGAGTTATAATTTACCCTTACTAAAATCTGAAATTTAAAAAAAAATAAAAATGACCCTATATACCAGTAAGTGAAGGAGATCCAAAGTATTAAAACTGTATCTTCACCCTGGCATAAACACACCTGTCTCTACATGACTCAATTTGAATATTTTTACATGTTCTGAGTAACATCAACTATCAGGGCTTTGTGAAGCTAACATTTAGGGCAGCAAACAACTCAATCACTTCTTTATGGTTATATACATACATACATAAGTATTATAATCATGTAATTAATAAAAAGAAATCTCTGGTTATGCAAAAGGAGAGTTCCTTGGAGTTAGTTTTAAGTTTGTCATAATAGTAAAGCAGGGTAGAAATCTTGACTTACCATTCCAGTATGGCCAGGGGCAGGGGTAGGGTTAAGAAATCTCTCTAGGCCGGGAGGTGGTGGTGCACGCCTTTAATCCCAGCACTTGGGAAGCAGAGGCAGGCGGATTTCTGAGTTCAAGGCCAGTCTGGTCTACAGAGAGAGTTCCAGGACAGCCCGGGCCACACAGAGAAACCCTGTCTCAAAAAAACCTTAAAAAAAAAGAAAAAAAAAGAAATCTCTCTAGGCAGTACCCTGCATCTATCTCAAGAGTCTGCACAAAACCAGAGAAGTAAGGCTGGCCTCCCAGTCAGCTGCTATACTCAACAGCCTCCTATACAACCATGGTCAGAGGTACTAATTCTACTAAGTGCTTACATGTACAGCTACATGCTAGACACTGTCTGGAGCACAGACATGTATTTTTAGTTCACTATATCCTCCTATAAAGTCAGAAATATTACTAACTGCACTTTGCCAATAAGGCGACTGAAGTACAAGGGATATAAGCTACTTCAGCCAAGGTTACACCATTCATACTTGGTAAAGACAAAACTCAGCTCTAAACAACCCAGTTCTGAAGCCTATGCTCTCAGCCACTATGCTATCTTGTCCTGGACAGAATAGGCTCCACCTTAGCTCTCTTTACTTTGGTGCTTGGACACATGCAGCCAAATCCTGTTCAGTTAGTCTTGTGATAAACTGGGGAAAAGTCATGTAACATACTCAGAATTACAAGATATATCAGTGTTTGGTTACACAAAGACTCATTTTTTTCCAATCAATTATAGTCTGCCCTGAAGACACACTAGCTGGGATGAAGGAATGAAGGATAGCAGGGTAAAGAATGAGGCAGACACAAGCCCACTCAGGTAATTGAGTAGGAGCCCAGAGAAGCTGGCTGGGTTAGGCCTCAGGAGACTGTGCTTAGCAATCCCACCACAACCCCAGATACCATTTATGTATGCCTAGAAGCTTCGGCCCTAAGGAGTAGCTCCTAGGTTCCCTGTTCTCTGTCCATACATGACATCAGGGCAGCTGTGCTAGCAGGACAGACTTGAAAGCATAGACAACTAGACCCATCAGTCCTTTTTTCCTGGATGGCTGAGGTGGTGTTACATCTCCTTAAACTGGTAGGAATCACTCCCTGTTTTATGAATGAAAAACCTAGTACCACAGACAGCATCCCAATGAGAATTTTTTAAAAAAATAAATTCCTGGGCTACCAATGCAGCTCAGTGGTGGAGTACTCATGTAGCTGACGCCCTGTATTCAAACCCCAGCACTAAAAACAAACATAATCACCAAAAGCACATAACTGGGCCTTGTAAAGAGTCAGTGTCCTTTCCAACAACAGAATACTTTTCTCCATCTTGCTTTGTTAAGAGTTGTGGGGTTTTTTTCCTGTTATTTCTTCAAGGGAAACAAAATGATTTAGATCAGGGGTTCTCAACCTTCCTAATACTGCGACCCTTTAATATAGCTCTGCATGCTGTTGGTGACCCCAACCACAAAACTGTGCTGCTACTTCATAACGGTAAGTTTGATGCTGTTATGAACCATAATGTAAATACCTGCGTTTTCCAACTGTCTTAGGTGACTCCTGTGAAAGGGTCTCTTGACCCCAAAAGGGGTCAATGACCCATAGGTTGAGAACTACTGATCTAGAGAAACAAAGCAAATTTCTAGCTTTTACCACAAATTTTGTGAGTTCAAAGCCCTGGTGTTGGGGCCAGTGATCCTGGCTTTAAGCAGTCCCCCAGCTGATTCTAATACTTACTGCAGTTTGAAAACCTCGGAGGTACTCCTCAAACTGAACTGTCTGAAGGTCTTGTCAAACTTGGAATCTATTTAGCTCTGTGTTGGCTGACACTCCATTTCTAACAAGCTGACAGATGGTGTAGACACTGATAGTTCTTAGATCATTAGTGTCAGGCAACTTTCCCAGAAAAAGACCTTGCCCAAATGGCATGTGTAATCTCGAGAGAGAGACCCTGCCCTGCCTCTACCCTATCAATCCCTTTCAGCTGACCAAGGCTTTTCAATGCTGTTGGTGTTCAGAGAACTACATGGGAACAAACAAAACTTGGTCCTGAATTAAGGAGG
This sequence comes from Rhabdomys pumilio, assembly GCA_030674055.1. Taxonomy (NCBI): domain Eukaryota; kingdom Metazoa; phylum Chordata; class Mammalia; order Rodentia; family Muridae; genus Rhabdomys; species Rhabdomys pumilio. The sequence continues at coordinate 33,010,513 of JANHMN010000004.1, forward strand.
GAGAGATCAGGTCAGAGCTGTAAGCTTTGTAACAATTTGAGAGAGTAGGATTCCCAACTTTCTCGCCAGTTATTATTAGTAGCTAACTCTTCTAGGTCAATGCCAAACAGTACCTCAAATATATCTCAAAGCAACAGCCACCTACCTGTAGCTGTTGTTGTCCATGTGTGCCCTTGATGTGGCTCTTTAACTCAGAGTACCCATTATGACACCTATAGATTGTATACTCTGTTCCTTAGCACTGCCCCTCCCAGGGAGCGAGAATCCAGTGGAGTTTAGAACTATGACGAGCACTGCTCCGAAGCCTGTTCTTACCCAGCACACCTAAGGGCTGTAACACATAACCTCTCTTCTCCATTTCTACCATTACCACCTTAACCCAACCTACTAACATCTCTCTTAAATACTGTGTTTAGCAGGTTTTTCCATGTCCACTTTTAGAGACTTGGAACATCTTTGTTTCATTTCCAGGGATTGTAGGTGTTCTGTTTTCTCCATTCACTCAACACCACTGAGAATCCCATTTCTGGCTAACTAACTTTGCTTTCAACCTCCCCCGTGCACACTGCACTATGAACTCGTTTTGTTTTGATTTGATTTTTTTTTTCTGAGATAAGGTCTCACTATGTGGCTCTAGCTGTCCTGGATCACTAAGTAGACCCAGACTGGCCTCAAACTCACAGAGCTCTGCCTGTCTCTGTCTCCTGCGTGCTGGGATTAGAGGTGAGCAACACTATGACCAGCTTTCACTATGGACTCTTTACCTGTAGCAATATGGGGATTTCCAAATAAGAGATCCTGCCACAAGTTAGCCCTTTGGATAAGCTCTTGGCTGGAATAGCCAAGCACTAAGCGTTGAGCACAGCCTCCAGAAGCAAAGCAGAGCCACCCATGTAACAGCACTGTTCTACTAACCAAACCTCGGCACACCTCCCACTGACCACCTACACCATGTGGGAACAGGATCCAAACAGCAGACTATCCCAAGGCACCTCTACTTCACTACCAAGGATTCCTGGATGTTCGTCTCTCCTCCAGAAACTCCTTTCTGATTCTCTCATTGCCTGCTTGCCATTCTGCTATAGGCTGCCAGCCCCTGGGGGAAGGGAAGAATGAGTGTCAATCTAGGACTACTCAAGTCATGGGTTTTTAGGCTATGGCTCGATTTTTACAGCTTGAGCTCAGAACTCATCACATAAATGTGATGCTGTGGGGGCTTTTTAGCATCAGAAACACCAAGGATAAGAGGATAAAAAATAATCATCCCAATGGCATCTTAATCAAAATGATGCAGAATCCTTTTTCCCAACAAGACACAGTGGAGAAAGCATCTCCTAATATCAGTTTCCTCGTGTCAAACAACTGAGATGAGTCTGTAGAAGAAATGCAATCAATAGGAGGAGTAAACCGCCCCTGGCTGACACTCACCACTCTACCCTTTCTCCTTGGCTTCCAGAGTTCCAGTTACCTCAGCTCCTTTTCATTAACCCTTCTTTTACACTCCCTCTCAATGTTAACCACAAAGCCATTTTTCTATTTGAGGGGTCTAAACCTCCCAGGTCTGTCTAAGGTGTGTTCTAGCAGATCCAACTCAAATTCCTAGCACTTTATGTAAGAAGATGTCCTATTATTCTCCAGAAACTGCCTTTCCCTTGAGCTCTACCATTCCACCCAACTGCTACCTCCAATGATAGCTGACATCTAGCATGGCCTCCCGAAGAATTCCTCAGAGCCTCAGCTCTTGAGCTCTCCCAACCCCCAGCAGCATCATTCCTCTGCTGACTTAGTTGATTTTGTCACATCCAACAAAAACTCTAATTTTTTTCACTTTGACCCTCACCCTTTATGTCCTTTATTGATTCAAATTCCTAAACCTCTTCCAGACTTAGTACTCTCACTTACACGCATCCCAATAGGAGCTTCTAGCTTGAACATGAGAGAGGATATGTAACTAATACAAACAATCCAATCAATTCAACTGTCAACTATTCAATGGACTCAAATTCATCCATCACCTGTTCTTACTCACCTTTAACATTTTGACAAATTAGCCTAAAATCCAAGCTTTCTCTGCTCTTAGAACCAAGTCAATTCAACATCTTTTCCTCCGTTAAAACCCTCTGATTTTGTTTTTTGTTTTTTCTTTTGGGGGGTGGGGGGAGTTAATCCCTGCTGTAACAGTTGTGAAGCCTCAGGCCTACATGGCCCTTTGGGTCTCCTAAATTTCTCACAATATGAAGCCTGTTTGCCCTTCCTGCAAACTGTGAGTTTGTAGATGGCTCCCATCCATCCCATGCTTTCCTGCAGTGATAGTGCACTACCTGTTGGTGGTTACACATGCACCCACTCTCCTTGACTCAGCTCCTTGAGGGCAGGAACCAGTTCCTATTTGGCTTTTATTCCAACAGTTGTTAGCCAAAGAGCAAAAGAGGCTTTTTCATTGCCTCCAGGGTGGTTAAAAAGAGTCCTCCCCATTCCTTTGCTGACCAAGCTGGTTTTGTCACAGTCAACAAAAACCTAAAAGGCAGCTCAGTGTCACTGTTACTTAACAGTCCCTAGTGTCATCCACCACATATCAATGCTCCTATTCTTTGGAGCTCTTCCCTACCAAGAACTTAGCCCAGGGACTAACAAATCCGCAGTCCAACAGCTGCCCTGGAGAGACCACCGGGATAATAAGAGGCTAGGGGAGATGTTTCCTGATTTGCACTAAATTATGTAGTGATTTCGTTACCAATGACCCAATGCTCCCCAAGGAAAATTCCTGGCTCTACCCCAAGGCAACTTCACAGCCAAACTATACATCATGGCAGCTTAAAGGTATAAACCCTGGGGAAGGTAGAGAAGCAATGTGAATAGAGCAAATAAACCCATGTCGATCTTGTCTCTGCTATGCCAACCACACAAGGCAGCACCACTATGCATCAGTGCTTCATTCCTGAAATGTATATTTTACTTCTACATCGCTATGTCTGCTCTAAATAAAAAGGGGCCCTTTGGTTTTCACATGGAATTAAAACACAGCCAAGACACAGTGAAGCTTGTTCCCATTCAGGGAGCACTAGTGAGGAGCCACAGGGAGTCAGGATGGGGCCTATTCCTATAGGGACCACAAGGAAACAAGGGGCTGATTGGAGGGCAGGGGGCACCACTTTTATGGAAGCAGTGACAAAAGGACAAAAGGGACTAGTGGACCATCTCATTCTCCCTACAATTACTGGCCACCAATAGTGGAATTCATTTGTAGTGACCCTGGAAACAATGTGCTTAAGCAGAAATATAGCTGAAAAGAAAGGAAATAATTGTTCTGATGGGCAGGGAAAAGAATTATTCAAGGAGTCAGGAGCCTGTACAGGAACACTTACAGCTCACAGAGACGTCATAACTCAGCCCCTCAAGCATTCTGTGCTCTGCTTATGGTGTTAACTTTAATGTCTTAACATATAACACCATCCACACTAACACAAAATACTACACATGCCAGATGAAGCTGAGTTATAGTTGCTAGGGGAAGCATAACTTTGAATTTCCTGATTTTGGTGCATTTAATCTCAGCCATAATATTACATTAACGTCGGTTTTGCATTTCATTTACCAGTTTAGAATAGCATCAGCGTCTTTTGCCTGTTTGTACAGAAAAAATGCAGGCTGACTGAGGCTAAAGACAGGAAACCAAATCTAACAACTGAGCCCTGCTAGAAAGTGAGCCTAGTCCCTCCCACTTGGAGAAGCTGCAAACACAGCAAACTAACAGGAAAGGAGGGGAAAGGGTATTTTTTTCTATAAGGTACATTCTTTCTGACTACTTAGAGACTGCAAGAACCAAAAACAGAAAACAAGAGAGCAATTATAGAGCAAAGAGCAATTCTTGAAGAGACGGGGCAGCCTTTCAGCCTTGAAGGGAGGAGAAAGGGAATCAATATAGTTTGACTGATAGTAATCTTAACCAATTTCCTATAAACTTTTCTACAATGTCTCTTTCACAAAAGACCAGTAATGGTGCCAGTTCTAGGTCCTACTGAAATCAAACTTTTTTTTCTGTACAGTTCTAGTTCTCAGTCACCACCAGCCCTGTCCCCCATCCTGTCCTCCAAAATAAACTCAATATCTGTACAATTTTCTATACAAGAGAAACTCATTTGGTCATAATTCTAACTCAAATGCAGATAATATCTCTCTCCAAGGTTTCTGAAGGGAGGTGAGGGTGGAGAGCAATGCACAAAGACCAAACACTAGAAACCTCAACCCCAAAGGTCACTGCTCTAACATCTAACATTATGGATGCTTAAATACAGATGAGAAAGAAAACAGTAGCCAGGACTGCTTTGAAGGAAAGAGAAAGACTGCCCAGAAGACCAAGGGACTGATGCAGCAGCCAGGACTTAACTCCTCACATACAGAGAGCTGTACTACCCGTACCCTCCCCCCAAGACATACAGACAGCTGAGGTTACTTCATCTTCCCCACAAGCTGTGGCCTATACCTCATTTTCCTCACTTACATTTGCTTTGGTCTCCTCTGAACACTGAGGTGGTGAGAGAACTTGCCCCGAGGTTAAAGATGCACAATTAAAGAGCCACCAAAGCTTTCAGGCTGCTCTCTGGGCCTCAGGGTCACAACAACCATCACATCATGCACATCCACACCAAATGAGCAAAGCAAACTCTGCTAGTGAGGACAAAGGAGCCACTGTTCCCTTAAATCAGATAAAAATTTACTTCTGTATCAAAAAGCAATTCGTAAGACAAGAAAAAAACCCACATTTCTGAAATTTAGAGTCTCTAAAACTTTAAATCATCTAAATTAACATTTGAGAGAAAAAATGTTTTCCAATGAAAATGTCTCATATTAATACTTATACATTAATCTAAATAGAAACACATAAAACATAAAATGAACACAAAAATCACAACGTGAAAACCTATTTACTAGCAAACTAATTCCCTCAAATGGAGTGAACCAAGCAAGTCTAGTTTCACTTACTTGAACAAAGTATAAAAATAACCAGCAAAAAGAGATGACAAATTGAAAATATCAGATGTTTTACTGTATTATGACCAATATTGTTACACCCCCAAGCACAACGGAGCACACAACTATTAGTTTCTCATGGAGGTAGTTCTTTAAAATAGTCTCAATAAGACTTTTGAAAACGAGAGACAGATAAGAGACATGCACTCCACACCAAGCCACCAGACAACAGGTCTTTCTTGGGCCAAAACTCGTTCTGCCTCACATACCTGCAAAGTATGTTGTGCTCTAAATTTTAGGGTCTAAAAGATCCAGAAGTGAGCTGTGCAGAGATCTTGGAGTATGGAAACAAAAGAGTCAATCAGGAGAGTTCTAGTTCTAGCCCTGGAACACACACAGGGTTTTCCATAAAAAGCGTGTCACAGAACAGCTATCTCACACTCTGAAAGAAGAAGAATTATAGTCTAGTGATTGATTTTCCTCTTTCTTTCGGAAGTTTCTTCCTTCCACAATCTCAGTCTTTTCTCCTTCCATTTAAATCTGGGTGGAGTTTTTGTTGCCATTATTAAAATACAGAACAAGGTATTATCACATTTACTAAGAAAAAGAAACTAGTGGCCTAAACTATCCTCCACTTATTCTCTCTTACTAGGCTTGGGGTTTTTTTTGCCTATAGTCATTTTTGTCCCTCTACTGTAAGCTTTTCTGGTTTCCTCACTTCCCTGGCTGACAATTCACCTGGGCAGCAAGGGCTCTGATGAGAGCCTGCCCTACAGCCACCTCACTACAAGTACCATCATACCTGGCACTGAAAACTTCTCTCATGCATCTTCCAAGTTTTCTCTGAATTCTATCAGAATCGTGACCTAGAAACCTTTGAGACTCTCCTTCCCCCAAATGGAGTAGGGCTTTAAGTTGCAATTAATAACAGGTCTTGGTCTCCCATCCCTTTCTTGAGCGTGGCCCAGAGAGTCCAGAGAACATACATGTGTGGCCCAAGCTCTCCTGCCCACCTGCTGAAGGCAGCCTTGCAGAGGCTTAATGAAGTTGAGCTGCATTACATTTATCACTTTCCCTAGCCCCACTCCAATCCATCACTTTGTCACACCAAGAAGTTAGATTGATCTGACAGGATTTGCTCTTCTTCAGAAACCCATGTAAGGTATTACTCAGTACCCCACATCCTTCTAGCTGTTTGCTGATTGATTATCTGACGATCAGGTCAACTATCTTCTCCGGTATCACAGTAAACTAACAGGTCTATAATTTTCAAGATCACTCGGATTCTCCTCTTCAAGATAAGCAAGACAGCAAATGCCTCTCTCCAAGTTCTCTAAAGCAACAGCTAATGCTTAGCTAATGATGCACCTTAAGTGCCCTTGGAATACATCATCAGGGTTCACTGATTCTGGAATAGTCTTTACTTAGATGGAGACCCTCATAGACAAGCACCAAGCTCCTTATCCAGTGTGGGTCATGAAAACCCTTGGTCCCTAAGTATAGAAAGCAAATTGGTAACACAGATAATTTAAATTCCTACTGCATAATATCTTCAGTGTGACAATAGACACACAGACAGACATGCCCTTGAAAGAGATACAAAAAATGACACTGACCAAGCAAACTGAGAGACATAAATCAGGTTATACCGTCAAGAACACTGGCAAGACCTTCCACAAGACAGGTAAACAGAGCTATGTAACTGTCAAGCTTACAATCCAAGTGGAAAGCTAAGAAGCACTTATACCAAAGCATGTTCCAGGAAGTAGCAAGTGTCATGAGGAAGTGGCAAGCAAGCACTTATGGAGATCCAGAGGAGAAAAAGATGAAGCACACGTAACAGAGGTATGTTAGACTTATAGTCATGACCCATAGGGCTTACTCAGGACTGAAACTTAATCTATAAGGGAAACAATATGGGACACTCAAATGTGGGTCTTGGATTTGCAACTCAAAAGACTCCACAGCCACAATTCCAGTCCAACCACTCAGCCCCCGACACTGGCAAGAGCAGGAGAAAGCTAAGTGTGGCTGGGACAGCTCCCAAACATTCCCTTTGATCTAATTCAATCTAAAATTCCTTCCCTTAGGGCACCATCCTTGTCTAGCAGGCCTGATTCCAATGCCCCGGAGGCAAGCCTCTTCTTTAACAACAAACAGGAAAGAGGAAAGGAAAGAGGGTGTAGCATCTGGACAGGTAAACCAACATACATTCTACAGACATGCCCCAAGAGAAAAAGCTAATCATAAGAAATGAAGACTTCATCTTTTTGTGGTCCCCAGTGGTCCTTGCCTCCCAAGTCCCAATTGTGAGGTCTCCCCCTCTGGCCTCCTAATGAAAGCTCCTCTCTCAAAGCAATAGATCCACATATTCCAAAATTACACACTCTAACCTACTAAGCATTGCTGGAGTTGCCATCCTAGAGCCATGCAGACCCGAGTCTTCACACTACTGTGAACTATACCACACTGGCATTCAACCTCCCTCACATACCCAGTGTAAGTACCTCTCTGTTACTAAGTCAAGCTCCCTAAAGACGATAACTTAAAAGACCTTCTGGTCTTTGTAAACAAGGAAGGTCTTGTTTGTAAGGAAGAAAAGCAAAGACATTTTCCTTTCCAACAGACTAGCAATGGCACCTGTTCAGACTCTCTAATGGTACTTAACAAATTACACTAAACCAAGTATAGAAGCACACACCTATAATCCTACCACTTGGTAGGATGGCAAGTTCAAAGCCAGCCTGGGCTACAGAGTGAGCTCAAGGACACCCTGGTCAATACTGTGAGATACTTTATAAAGGAAAAACAAACAATCCTCAAATGTGTGGCTTAAAGCATTAAGAACTAATTGTTCTCTGTCACAGTTCCTGTAAGTCAGGAATGTGGTAGGTGCTTGGCTGGCTGAGGTTCTCTCTTGGGGTTGAAGTCAAATATCAGAAGGCCTGGCTGAGGCTGTCAAATTCATTGCCACAGTCACTAACATGACTGGTAAAGGAATGTTGGCTGTTGGATTACAGCCTCAGTTTCTATACATGTGAGTCTCTCCACAGTACTGTCTGAGTGTCCTCGTGTGTTAGCTGGCTTCTGCCAGAGCAATGATCCAAAGGAGCAAAGCAGACTAGTGTTTCTTCTACCTAGCCTGTGACCTTCATCGAACACTGTCTCTCCTACTACATTCTACTGATGAGATAGGGTTATCTATGATATGAGTCAGGGTAAAAGTCTTAACACCAAGAGCTAACTATGTACTCCTTAAAAAGACACACAACAATGGCAAGAGAAAGGACAAAGGAACCCACAGGAAAGAGGAAGGGTGGGAGTGCAGCATTCTGAGTCCCAAAAGCTGAGACTAGGAAGAAACAATGTATTCAGTTCTCCACAGAGACTGCACAGTTCTGCCTTGTCCTAGCACACACTTCACCAACCTACATTACTAAAAGCCAGAAGACATGAAAAAACTCTGGGTCCCAAGAAGCAAAACTCTCCTCCCTCCCTCTTGCCCACCCAACCTTTTCTAAAGCAGATACAACAGTTACCTGAGGATGAATCTGTGGCTTGTCGCATGTGGCCTCAAAGTCCAGCACTAAAAAGTAGTGATACCTCTGGGGAGGGAAGGGCACCATTGCCGCCATTGACGCGCCAAAGCCGTGGGCCGCCAGCTTTCTGGTGGATATGGAACAGAACTCCGGAACACCACAGGGAGAAAATAAGTGGGAGCCCAGCACTTTTCTTGCTCTTGAAAGTAAATACGAAGAAAATCGAGCTGCTCCAGTCTGTAAAGGCGCTAGCATTGAACATCCAGAGGCATCTAAAACTTAGGGAAGGAAAGTTAAAAGAAAAAGAAAGCGAAAAACAAAAACAAAAACAAAGAGCCTGGGTTACTTCCCTCCCACTGTTGCCCTGTTCCATCCAGTCTTCAGAAATTTCCGTGCAGCCTGAGCCACTCCCCGCTATTTCCAGGCCTTTTTCTAAATCATGGTTTTTGTTACCAAAGTTTAAGACCCTAGTACCAGCACCTGCAGTGTTATTACAACTGTCTCCCAGATCTCAAAGCAACACACAAAATTAGCTTCCTTTATAAATGGAGCACTAGTTCAAAAGAGAGCCAAGAGGATTTCCTCAGTCATTTGTCAGGTGGCAATAGTTAACTTTAACCCAAAGGATTCCAAAGCAGTTTGTGGTAACCAACTGCACTGTCAGTCATAGAAGCAGACTCAGTTTCCTGAACACTCTCTTCAGCTTTCTTATACACCATTTGGCCCTGGCTCATCTGCCTGTGACTTGATATCTCCACTTGCCCTCTACTTCTCCTAGCAAGAGGGCATGAAAGCCAACAAAATCAACCCCAGGGGAGCCTGTTGAGGGCGTTCTGATGATTTCCAATCCACACTGGTGAGTAGCACCCTCGGGGAACTGCAGAGCACAGCTGGCAACAGCCTCAGGTCTCATTTGCAGCCTTAGGCCTCATTCTGTTCTAGAGGCCCTGGATGACTATGAGGCCTTTTAAATAGGAAGGGGAAAGAGAAAACCCAGATGTGGGCAGTAATGGGAATATTTCTAAAAGTCTAGTAAAGTTTTCTGAGGGAACATGTACCAAAAAAAAAAAAAAAAAAAAACCCTGAATCATTTTTCCTTTACATTTTCCCTTTAAATTCACAGAATATCTGGCCTCCTCTGAGGGTTAACTAAATAGAAAAATCAAAGCCTATCTTTTACTCACAAATAACCCAATCTGTGAGAGAGGGAAACAAGGAAGAGATATAGGAATGTGTCCTTCCCTGCATTAAACTCAATATGAAAATTTCCCTCAACTTTAATTTTCAAACAAGAAATCTTACCATTTCATACACAAATTGCCATCAGTTTATGCTTCCTAATGGCACATTCCACCAGAGCCAAAGGCTTGCCTCTGGCTAGTTATACTAGTAGACATTGTCTCCCCACATAGGTAGGAGGACAGCACCCTGTGAAACTTGGAGCACACTCCCAGTAAAATGAGGTCACTGTCACCTGAACAAAAGCCTGACTCACTGAAAACTTCGATCACTTGCCTGAGTATCTATTAGGATACACACTAGTGTGATTCCTGTGTATTCTGTATTGAAACATAAAGTATCATAGGATTACGTAAAGACTGAAAAGGATTCTTTATGAATCCTACACAAGCACATCACTTGTTTTTACTATTGCTTTACCCCAAAACTCACAGTCCAGGGAGACGAAGGCAAGCTTGAGTTCACGATGTAATTTCTTGTAAAGCCAAAAAGACCAGTGTCCCTTTGAAAGTCAGAGTCTCAAAATAAACCCATTCTATCATTTACTCATCAACAGTACCAGGAAAACTTCAGTGACAAGATGATAATGGCTCTGTTATCCATTCTCCTTTATAAGCAAAGTCCTTCTGGACTTTAAACCTCTTCTAGCCAATTGAGCCAGGTAGAAAGACTTTTGAAACTCTTAATGTGTCTATAGTATACATAGTATATAAATCAACTAGACTCTGCCTGTGACATACTACAAGCAACTGTCCTGACTAACAAGAACTTCTTCCAGTTTGTGTTCTGACTTCAGCACTTACTAGCCATGGTACCAAGGGCATGCTCTATTCTTCAATTCCCCGCCTATACAATGATAGTAATAATAGTATCTACTTCTAAAGTGAGAATGGAATGAGAACAGAGGTAAAATATCAAGGGCAATGTCTAGTGCATAATGACTCAGAAAGTTACTAGCTTATTATCATTACAACTATGAAACTGGCTCTTCCTTCAGTGAACAATGCTTACAAAGTTGTCTTTTACATTCCTATAATTCTCTAGACCTCTCAAAGGGCAAAATATACATATCCTACTACGTCTTCCCTTGGACAACACACTGATAGCTAGAGGGCCTCCTTGTATAAGCTTGGTTTTCTCATCTGATCTCATACACATCAAGAAGGACCACTTGGAAGAAGTCTTAAGAATAGACATTAGGGCCTGGAGAGATGGTTCAGCATTGGAGTACAGGCTACTCTTCCAGAGCACCTGAGTTTGATTCCCAGCATCCACATGGTAGCTGACAACTATCTGTAGCTCCAATCCCAAGGGACTGGATGTCATCTGGCCTCTGCAGACACTGCATGCACATGGTGTATTGACATATATGCAGACATGCAAAACACCCATATATGTAAAAATATACAAAAACAGACATTAAGAGGTCAGGCTTCCACATATCAATACTAACTGGAACTGCCCTTCTAACAACCAAATTCAGATTAAGTCAAAGGACAGTAGTAATGCTGTCTCTTCTCTTTGTAAACACTTCTATTCTAAAACTGTTAACTAAAGTAAAGAAGGACAAATATCTACATCATTTGGAGTTGGGAGAAGCAGAAGGGTCTTAGATGAAGGGTAAGAACCCAGGCAGGTAAGAAGGGCATCCATGGAGAGGTAGCAGAGTATACTGTATATACTATGTCAGAGCCTAGGGCAGGCACATGCCAAAAGGAATTTAATAAGATTCATGGGCAAGACAAAAAAAAGGACTCCTCAGGGAGGGGTAAAGGTCCAGTAACAACTGAATAGTTACATACAAAAGGGATAAGCGTACAAAAAGTACAATGGAAACCAGGTTTCTCACAAAAAAAAAAAAAAAAGATAAAACTTGTAGTATTGTGTTATTGTTTGGGGATTCTGACCGTAAGAATTATGATTTCTGGTATAGACATGGTGGATATGAATATGCAATGTAGCTATAAACAGAAGTATGAGTACACACACACATACAGCTATAGAAGCACACTCTAGCACTGACTAAGGATGAGCACAGCAATGAACACACCTAATACACCAATGCCTTCCAAATACCACTGTCCACTAGAAGAACTATTCTCCCTGGAGAAATGGTAAGAAAAGTACAAGATGAGCCTAAGATATCCTACAAGAAAGGAAGGGAATTCTCAAAGAATAATAGAAACAAATCAAAAGGACTCAAAAGTCCTTTGAGGGGACTCCTACTGGTCAAAAAAGATGGTGGTAAATTATAGTGCAATGAATAAATTTGGAAAGCATGAGTCCATAAAGATGTAATCAATACAACTAAAATCTATGGAGGGATATAAAAATGATTTCAAAGTATTTCTCCATAGAACCCTTATTAGTTACTACAAGAAGTAATTTTAAAATAGAAAAGATGAGCAGACATCATCTTACACAACTCTTCAAAAATAAGCATTACTGCTAGATGTGGTAACACACACCTTTAATACCAGCACTCACGAGGCTGAGACAGGAACACAAGGCCAACCTGGTCTACACAGTGAGCTCCAGATCAGCCAGGGTTACATGGGTAAGACCCTTGTCTCTCCAATCCCAAAAATGTATCAATAATAGAAAAATCAAAATTCATGCCACTTGACAGCATGTCATGAGAACAAAGAATCGTTTCTGGTACTCCGGCTGAAGAGACATAATATGAGCCTAACTGTAAGAAAGTACCAGACAAGCCCTAACGAAGAACAATCCACACAATAGCCAGCCCATAGTCTTCAAATTGTGAATGTCAAGGAAAATTTACTAAGGACAGTCTAAAAGACACTACAGATTTGATACCAAAATGCAACCCACAATTATCAACAATCCCCTTTTGCAACAAAGAACATTCCTGGGACAATTAACAAAACTTAAATGGGATCTGTGAACTAGATAGATGGATATTAACATATCCATGTTAATTGTCTGATTTTGATAGATGTATTGTAGGTAAGAAAGGTCCTGCTTATAGAAAATACACATCAAGTACCCTTAATAACGGGACATTAGTTCAGGAATTTAACCTTCAAATGGTTCAGAAGAGAAAGCTTTGTATTGCACTTGCAATTTTTATGTAAATTTGGGTTGTTTCCAACTTTATTTTTAAATACTTTTAAAAATCCAGATGTAAGGCTAAAAGTATAGCTCTGTGGTAGGGTACTTGCCTACTATGCAAAAGGCCTTGAGTTCAATCCCTAGCACAGTAAATTAAATAAATAAAATTCATGTGCAATGTAGCTTTAAAAACAAAACAGAATATGAGAGTCTTTTTTTTAAAGAAGAAAAGACGGCACTCACAGCATCACATCTCAGCCGCAATGCCACAGAGGCACCAGTGGAAATGCTCAGCTCCCTTTAACTCTCATTCTGGCCTTGCATAGCCCCACAACCCACGTAGGCTCTCAGAAACATCCCATAATTCCTGAAACTGCATCCAGCCTGCTCTTGTGTCTGTAGCAACTTGAGGATTTCTTTTCCATTGATGTCTTTATACTTTAGATACAAATGTGCAAAATTTAAGTCTATAGCTCCATCAACTAGGATTTCGCTATCTAGTTGAGGGAAAGAACTCAAAAGAATTTAAGATTCTCTGTATTTTTAATCATAGACTAAGATTTATTCACAGTTAGTCTCAAACATCTTTTCTCTATATCAAATTAAAAAGTAGTAAGCAGGCTATAGCAAAAGAAAAAATAAATGACTTTCATCCCAAAATGAAGGGATCAGCTTCCCAATGGGGACAGGGAGGGGTAAATAGGGACTGCCCTGAGGCCAGCCCGATTTGGAGAAACAGGCCTGCGCCACAGCCCCTGGAGGATGGTCTCTGTGCAGAGTATTTACACAACAGACACCAATGGTTCCTCTGCAGCCATTACTGTCTATCAGGTAAATAACACATGTGCCAAGACACACATTTAATGAGGGAAATAATATGCCTTTATAAAAAGACTCAATCTGTATTTACCTGAGAGACCAAAGAAGCACCAAATCACCAGATTAGTGGAACCACAGAGGAGTCGTTCTGGTGTCTTGGGTAAATAGACATTTTATAGCCTCCATTACTGGAAAGGGAAAAGAGGGAGGGAGGAGGTCATCCTTCAA
>JANHMN010000004.1:33024393-33073295 GCA_030674055.1 Rhabdomys pumilio
TCCATTACTGGAAAGGGAAAAGAGGGAGGGAGGAGGTCATCCTTCAATATCCACACACTGGCTGGGGAAGCTTCAAAGATAGGACAAGCTGAGAAGTCCATCAGGAAACATGTGGTCTCCTACCATTCCACTTCCCCAGCCACATACACTTGAAATCTCTGGGAGCATATAAGTCAATGTCATCTCTAGATCCAATGCACACCACTAAAACCAGACTGGGAGACAGAACTACATTCCAAAGAAATTCCAAGGTACTGAGTTCAACTGACTCAAGAACCTGAACCACCTGCCATGCTTTAGCTTCCCAGTCCTGGGGAAAGACCCTTGTCCTAGGATGATCTTAGCAATTATACTCAAATACCTGAGTCATAGAAACAACAAAGATACCTGTGTGGAATCTATTTGGTCCCAGGTTTTGATTTAGGCAGCTAAAATTAGCCTGGGAAACATGTAAATAAACTGCATGCCTTCAAAAGTTATACTATTCAATGAATAACCTCTACTGCCAGAGTACTTGTATGAAAATCACAGTCAAAAAGAAAGAAAACTTAATAGGCAGACACAGGCCAGCCAGTCAGCCAGGGAGAAGCCCAGGAAGAGGAAAAGAATACCCTAGACTCACTAGACAAGAAAGAAAAAATAGCCAGGCATGATGGTACACATTCTTCATCTCAGCCTGCAGGAGGGAGAGGCAGGCAGATCTCTGTGAGCTAGAGGTCAGCCAGGGCTATATGCTGAGACCCTGTCTCAAACAAAGAAAAGAATGGAGAGAGGGAGAGAAGAGAAGAGAAATAACAGAACCCAAGGCTCCAACTCCAACAGCACTGCTCACTCCAGTGTAAGAAGCAGGCCTCACACTCACCTCCAAGCTTCTCTCCACTACCACAAAAGAGACAAGACCCCAAGTGCTCTGGCTGGTTTACTAAAGGATACATGTTACATACAAGCCTGAAATTCCTGGCAACTTCAACAGTTTTTGATTGGTTCAGAGTAGGAAGGAGGCAGCAGGAACTCTAACGGGGTCCTCATTTCAATGAACACTCTCTTCTCCGTATCCCATCTCTGCCCTGGCCTACTGCTTCCAGACAGGGCTAACGAGTTCTCTGACATCAGAAAGACCTCTCAAACCACCATCAGCGCTGAAGTCACCAAAAGTTGTCAGAAACACAAATTCTGAAGACATACATCAATCAGGCCATCTTAGCAGCTCAAGGCAATCCAAGAAGAAATTCTTGAGGATCTGCCTGCTGTTTGCTAAACCACCAGCCATTCCCACTTACAAACTCCTTCTAGAAGCCAAAGCTGAATGATGTCTCTTCACAAAGTCCTGTAGACCAGATACCTCTCCATGACAAACCTTCCTTCTTAATCAACATGGACAAAGCTAGAGATGAGGAAATATAGCTACCCTGTAAATGCTCCTTCCCTCCCCCAAACCCCCACCTCCCCACATCCCCTACCCCTGCTTTGCAGACACATATATACAACAGTGGTATCCAAAGCTGTTCAAATCCTTCCATTCTAGATAGTAAGCTAGCGTTGAAGCAGGGTCAGGACAGCATAGTTAATAAAATACTGGTATTAGACAAACCTACACTTGAGCCCTAACTCTACTACACATTCTTGTTAATAATACCTTATCTCTTCTGGTTCACATCAACCACCCACTGTATATAGTGCTTTGCATACCAGTACATGTTCAATCAAAGGAAGTTACTGTTGTCAACACATGAAAAAGAGGAAAGGAAAATGCCTTTCTGAAAACTTATTACAGGCCAGGCACTATGCTGATAAGTTACATATTCTACCTCATTTAATCCTCTAATAACCAAGCAAAACAGTAACTGTATTCCTGTCTTACACATGAGAAACTGAGACTCACAGCATTCAATTTTTTGTGGACTCTACTTTCTTCTTCTGTGTCCAATAGGTCTTATTTCCCTACCTGACTGATTTCACTATTTTACAGGACTAATAATTCATATTAACTTCAATTCTTCTTTAGAGGTAAGGTATGATTTTTAAGCAAAAATAACCTTACACAATAATGAAATCTAAACCATCCAGATTTGTGTATGTATATATATAAATTATATAACTATATATAATTTTATACATATATGTACATATATATGTGTGTATATATGTTTATATATATGTGTGTATGTGTATACACACACACACACACACACACACACACACACACACACACATATATATATATATATATATAGAGAGAGAGAGAGAGAGAGATTATTCTATTTTTTAAAAATACGCTTTGACCTTGAGCACAAAGCAGCAACGGTAGGCACCATGGATTAGAGTCACTGCAGTATGGTGCACAGATCTCAAGTCTCTTCCCATATACACTGGCAAAGGTGTGATTCTTTCCCTTTACAGAGTGAACAGCTCTAAAGAGGTAGAGAAACAGGTAGCTCTTGTTGAGGTCCCCAGATGTGGCACTTCCTTCTACAAAGCTGGGCCTTGGCAAATGCTGTTCCCTCTATGTTGGAAAAGCACTGTCATTTTTCACCAGCAAATTAACACTTTCTTTAAAACCCAGCAAAATCCCACCTTTTTCGTAGATTTCTGATACTCCATGATAAAGTCAATGGTGTCCATGTGACCCAGTAGCACAGTTTATTCTAACTTCATGACTTATCTTTTCACTATTCAGTGACATATTAACTGTCCCTTTTGCTACTAACAATTTTCAAAGACTTTCCGAGGCAGGTTGGAGAGCAGCCACAGAAGCACCTGTGCACCAAAGGGAGGCATCCATGTGTGCATAAAAAGCAGAATTTCTAACTATTTTCTTCTCAAGTGCTTTTTTTGCATTTTAAAATTTCATACAGCTTGAAAGAGGAGCAGAGAGTTTTAATCTAAATGGCACATGAGTTTTGGAAATCTGAGAAACACAGTTGGTTTCTTAAAAGCAACAACTATTTTATTCATTTCTTTACTCCCAGCACAGAACCAGACACAATTAAGAAAGTAAAGCCTTTCTAAACAAATTAATATGCACAAAGCCATGGTGCCAACTACTCTAGAAGGAGAATGTGCTAGAACAGAGAAACCAAAGCACACCAAACAAAGCTAGTTAGCTGCCTTACATCCCTTCTTTCCCTTTCTGCCCTTCTCAGAAGGAGGGAGGGAGGGAGAGGTGAGGGAGGGAGGGAGAGAAGGAGGGAGAGAGGAAAGGAGGGAGGGAGGGAGGGAAAGACAGAAGGAAGGAAGGAGGGAGAGAGAGGGAGGTAATGGGGGAGAGAGAAAGAGGGATAGGGAGAGAGAGGGGCAGGAGGGAGAGAGAGAGAGAATGAATATTGCTTTGGTGCGGGAATACTATTAAAAGGATTAATTTAGGGACCAGTGTTTGGACTGTCACATCCAATCACTGCACACAGATCTACAGCTTCCCAAATCAGGCTCATGCAGAAAGGAATCAATCGCAAGGACACAGAGGGTCTGAACAGGCATACTAATGGCCTCCTGAGGTGCCAGCGGCCAGCTTTGACACTCCCATAAATTATCTGCCTTCTGATTTTACCTGTAGCTGTGGGGCACAAGGCACAATTTTAAACATATCAAAGCAATCCCGCCTAACCCAAGCTTCCCCAAGGAATGTCCCCCAAAGGAGGAAGAGGCTAAAAACAACAACCCAAAGGGAATCTGCTTCCCAAAATGTCTGGTCTTCAAAATCATCTAATAAAACCAAACAGAACCAAAGATAAGGCAGGATCCAGCCAAGAAGACATGGATAGGGCATGCATCTCTCACTCAAGGGAAGAGAATCACAACAATCGACTAGCACAACTCCATCTGGAGGCAAGTCTACACTAGCTTTAACAATACCTTACTGACACTGTGACCCTGGGCAGCTCAACTTAACCTTCTTTGACCCCAGTTTCCTCACTTGGGAGCAAAGAAACCAAAGTAGAGCACATATCTCACTTCCTACCGTGGGAGGGAAGAGTAGAGGAGCTTTACAGGAATGTAGGGCAGTAATGTGACAACACTAATAAATGACCCTGGGGACTCAAGCTAGCAAAAAGGGTGAGTCTATACTAGGAAGCTACTTACTCCACTCACATTTCTGATGGTGTGGGACCTATGAAACTCCTACTATGTGCACATTTTCCACAGTTAAAAAAAAAAAAAATTTTAAAAAATGTGTTTTGTTTAAGTTGTAACTGTGTCCTGTAGGCCAGCTAAGCATTCACCATATGGACACAATGAAAACTTCGGCTCAGAGTTTATGAAGACAAAACACATATCACCCAACTACTTCCTGCTTTTGTGCAGAATATTAGTAGTAGCACCCGCCTTTAATCCCAACACTTGGAAGGCAAAGGCAGACATAGCTCTATGAGTTCAAGGCTAGCCTGGTCTATATAGAGTGTTCCAGACCAGCCACAGTGACAGCCTGTCTAAAATTTAAGACAAACTACTACCACCAGCACCTCAACAACAGAACATTATCAATACACTGAGAGCTTTATCACTGATGAAGCATTAAAAGCTTCAAATGATGCTTTTAAATCCCACTATTTCCATCTTAGACAGCAACGTGAAGCTCAGCAAGGTAAGTCACTTGTCTAAGGTCACAGAACCATCACTATCAGAAACCATAAAAAGAGGAAGAAAGAGGGAAAGGACAGAATGGGATTCTGAGCTCTAAACTTTTTACACTCAACCGAAACTTTCCTGGGCCCTCTGTTTGAGACACACCATCACACTGCTCCGGCAGACTTTTACACAATCAGGCAGGGGTTATCAGTGTGCTACAATCAAGGAAGAAGAAAGAGACCAGGGAGGACATGTAGAGTGAGGACCACTGCCTTGAAAGCTTAGGAACATGGGCCAACTTCTGTGGACACAGCCAGTTCCTACTTATTAAGCCAGGAGCCTTAAAACGAAGACTCAAGGGCTCCATTCAGTCCGTATTTCCTTCAACAGAAAACAGTTTCCAAAACATGTTAATTCACTGTATGCTTACTCCCTCCCTTATCTTTTTGCCTTTTCAATCCACTCCTCATACTGATATCACAACAAGCTTTCTATCACACAAGCCTCATAGTCTTTTATTTTTCCTTTGTATCTCTGCTTTGTTATGTATCACGGGCTGGCCTTGAATTAGCAACTCTCCTGCTTTTGCCTCCCAATTACAGGAGTATACCACCTCCCTAAGCTGCTTACAATCTTTTAATGTCTTCCTATTGTTCTGATCCAGATACACAAACTATAGTCCATGAACCAAATTCAGATGCCACCTGCTTTTATAAATATATTTTTTACTAAAACACAATCACGTTCACCTTCACAGCATTCAAACTGATGAAATGCTTATTATAAGCTATACAGATGTAAAGAGTCTCAAACCCTAAGTATTTACTCTAGTCTGTCCCAGAAAAGCTTGCTAACCTGTAGTCTTTACCCCTCCACCTACCTGCTCTCACCCCACCGTCTCACTAGAGTTTCTAAAGCCCTCAACTCTGCTTCACCTTTCCTGCTTCACCTTTCCTGCTTCATCTCCCATCTGCCTTCTAATCCCACTGAACTTCAAACCTAACAAAGCTGATACTTTCCCTCATGTTTACTGACTTCTAGGTAATGGGGTGGATTCCTCTGAGAAGCCACCTCAGTCTGCAAGTTCACAGTAAGGATACTTGGGCAGTCTCAGAGAACTTGGTCCTTTGCTGTAGCACTAGTGGGTGCACCACCATTGCTGGATTGCTGCTGGTTTCTCCCCTGCATTCTAAAGCTGTGGGTATCACAGGCAGTCTGCTTTTCCACTATAATCCCAGCTACTAGCAAAGTGTCTGGGCCTCAGTTATTGAACAAACAACCTCCAAATCCATGGATATCAATCATCAAAAGCCTACCTTTTTAGTCAGTCCAGGTGGAAGTAGGTGGGGACCAATCATTCATTCACTCAAGGGTGACACATAACTCAAACCCAAATCCAAAAGATTTGGTCAAATATATCACAAGAGTCACATGAGAGATGGTCTTACTGTTAAATTATGATGAGTATTTCTCAGAATATAGGGCTATCCCAGCCCTACTCAATAACCCTAAAGGTAAGGTACTCACTCATGAGGTGTCCATTAAAAAAATCATGGCTGGGCATGGTAGTCCATGCTTATAATCCCAGTCACTAGGTAGAGCCTGAAGCAGGAGGGCTGCAAATCTGAGGCCAGTCTGGTTAATTTAGTTAAGATCAAACATAAGTGAGGAAAAAAAGGAAAAGAATAATATTGTTCAGTGCTGGCATGCTTGCCTAATGTAATGTGTTGCAAGGTCTTGGGTTCATTCCCCAGTACTGAAGAGTGAAAAAAAATAAAGCAAATCATGACAGAACTGGAGAGTCTAGAACACTCATCTTCTCCAACTCTTACTCTAAAGATTTTATTTAGTCAGTTTGTTTCACTAAGTTTGAGAATATGCTACCTATCATACTAGAAGCTACAAAAAAATACACTCTACACCAGCCCCCATCCCATACCCACCAAACCCAATCAGTAAGACACCAAATATGACCATGCAACGGAATTCTCACCTCTTCTTACTTCGAAGATGCCAAGACTGGCAGCTGGAGATGCGGAAGGGTCTGTGAGAGCTGGAAAGCCCCAATGCTGTGGACAAACACACATCTCTGCAACAGGTATACTTCAACTCAAGGCTTAAATCCTCATTAATAGTCACTCTTAAACTCATTAACTCAAACTGTGGGATTTAGCTATTTCTGTAGAAAGACAATGGCCCCACAGACCTTTCAGATGCTATTAACTAATATTACATACATGCATGTGTGCATGTGTGTGTACAAGCTTGCATATAAATTATGGATTTCACGTTCTCTAGTACAGTGTTCTCCTTAAGGAAGTTTATCTTCTAGAAATAGCAAATATTCATAATACGTGCGCCTCAACTAAGAATGATGATCATGATGTGGTGACTCACTGGACAATTTCAGAAGTCTATCAGAAAAGGACACAAGGCTTGCAATATTCAGAACTCAGGAACTGGGGCTGACCCAGGACTGACGAGAAGAGTTCACAAATGTACAGCCAGTAACTAGAATGGAAACTCTTTCAAAATACTTCCAAGTCTGCCTCAAATTATAAAAAAGTCAAGCTAATCAAACTCCAAATCAAGACATCATGGGAGCCAATCACAGGCAGCACGTGCAGGAGAAGCCAGCCAGGGTTACACACCAAGGCCATCTAAAAATAAAAAAAATTTTAAAAGTATCAAGGAATATATATCATACTCATCACCTAACTCAGATATTCTAAAGGATAAGAAATTACAGACATGATCTTGTAAGCTAATGAAGCCCTCTGCACAAACATCGACAACTGGAACCATTAATCCTGTCTACTATTCCATACACTTAAGACTTTATTCTATCCTGATCCCCTGGGAACAGAGCACTCCCCAGTTTATCCCAGCAGGGAGTAAACTCTTCAAAATGAAATGGAATAATAACACTTTTATTTGGAAATTTCAAGTTGAAGGGAGAGCGCTCTTAGCCAAGCTCTAGGACCTAACTAGCTGATTATTTACAGGATCTTGGGGCAGGAATTGTTAATGAGCTTTTAATTTGGAGTGCTTAAGTTGCCAAAGTGCTCTGAGCTCCAGTGAAGCACCACAGAATCCATAAAGGAAACCTTATCAATCACTTCCCTGCCAGCTCCCTCTCCCCATTCAGTACCTGCCGACAGGCAGCCAAGTGGGTTTCTAACCAAGATCACAGGCACACATTAGTGGAGTCACACTCCAAGTCACTGTTTATAAATGGGCTTTTAAATGGTAGGGGATTCAAGTATAATATACTTAACGTCCAAGACCAAGCCCACTAAAACAAGGTATACTGTGTATGATAACATCAGAATAAAGCTGAATTTGATGAAGTCAGTTTTCTGGTACAAACTTTACAGCCAAAAATCATTCTGCCAATCACAACCTACTATAGTTAAATAGATTAGTCCTTGGCCAGTGGGATTCATATTTTGTTGCCCTTATATTGGGAAACTGATGACAGGCATTATCAAATGCATGCCACAGAAATGGTCAGAGACAATTGTTGGCCTCAGTCATTACAAAATCCAACCTGAAGGGCAAACTCTTATCTCCAGATGAGGGGCCCCATACCCAGCATCTTCCAGGTCAACGTCGAGCGACTGACATTTTGCAAGAAGTCAATCCAAGTCAAGCTTTCTTTGTTTTAGGAAAGCACCTGTTGCTGGGCCATTTGCAATAAAAGCATACAAAAAGCTACCCGGGTTAAAGCTCTTTCTCCACTCTGCCCACCATTATTACCCACAGTTAGTGACTTACAAGGAAATAATGTGCTAACGTGTGTGTCTGTACCAGGATGCGGAGGGGGTAGTCTACAGATAATTCCTTAATCTGCTTCTACTTTATCTGGTCAAACCTCTTTTTCTCCAGTAATCTCAAGCCAGGCCCTTTCATCAACTCACCCAATTTCTCTTGCAAAGCCGAGCTCCCCCACCGCCCTCCCCCAACTACCCCTTCGCCAAGAGTTATAACGTGCATCCAGGGTGAGCACCAGGCCAGAATCCCAGGCTGCTTAAGTGTGCGCGCCTCGACCCACACCCCGCATGCATTAACCAGGGCCCAAGCTGGGGGCCCTCTCAATCTCACCCACCCCAGGGTGTTGCCCCCAGCTCGGGCCCATCCAGGTCCAGGGAAGCGTAAGGGGAGGGGCAGGGGGCCAGGAGACCAGCCCTCCTTCCCAGGGCCGCCCCCGCCCCCCGTCAGCTGCCGGAGAGGCTGTCGCCATGGCAACGCCCCCTCCTCCGGGCCAGCACGGCAGGCTCTCTCCAGGTGCAGGCCCCGGCGTCTCCCTCGGCCTCAGTAGACACTCCGGGCAGTTGACGGCAGCGGGCACGGCCCGCGCCGCCTGCGGCGCTGGCCAGGCAGAAGCAGGGCCAGCTCCGCCCGCTCCCCACAGCCCGTTCCAGGCCGCCTCAACAGCGGCAGCCAGCACCACGAGTCCACAACACACCGACTCACCTCCGCGCACTCTGACCCCGACCGACGCGGTGGACGGGCGGGCGTAGTAGCCAACCGCTGAGCCCGCCGCTAGCGCCTTTGGCCAATGAGCTGGAATAAGGCGGGGCTTCTTCGCTCCAAACGCTCTCTCTCCCGCCGACATGCGCGTTAAGGTGTGTCAAGATGGTGACCGTTGGCTCTGGGCCTTGTGGGACTTGTAGTTTGAAGAAGCCACGTATTCAAAAGAGAAGGGGAGGGTCACTTCTAAACAGTGAAAGGGTTGTTTTTTTAATATATATAATAAATAAATGATAATAATAAAATAAACCGAAAACTTCGTCAAGCCTAGAATGACCCAGATGCTCTACTTATTTTCCCCATCTTTACTGTAGGCACTCGGTGAGTATGGGCTTAGGAGACATTCTCTTTAGGCGACACTTTCTGTGATTCATTGTCAACGAGTAATCGTTATCTATTTTCTGATGCGGGCCTGAGGGAAATTTGGAAAGAAGGGAGGCGAATTCAGCTAAAAAGAAAATGCTTAGATTTCTGAAGGGCCTATCTAAGGAAGAAGCTTCTGGCGTGTTGAGGCCCTCAGAGAAACTGTCAGAATTATTAACAAGGTTTCTGGCCACAGCTGTAGTGGGGCTTTCACAGCCTCTCCAAGCAGCTGAGGAGAACTTCACCTAAAGCGATGGGTGAGTGTCTCCATCTTAGCTGTGCTTCTCTGGGAATTCATGGATACCACGTTATGAAATGGGAAGCATCAGTCTTAAGCCACTAGTGATTTTGACAGCTTCTCACTCAGACCCATCTTAGGAGCCATCTTCAGTTATCAAGCTCCTCTGTCTGCCACCTGCTATTTTCCCTTAAGAGAGCTAATGTCAGTTCTGGACCCTGCCACCTCTGATATCTTAATATAATGGTTCCTGCCTGCACTAGAAATGCCTGTAATCCCCATATCAGAGAATGCCTTCTTTAATCTCATGCACATAATGGGTTAGATGGTTCTACTGTGAACCTATAGAACAGATCATAGTGCTTTACAATTGTTTTGTCTCCGTCCCATCTCTCTCGTTTTTTCAGAAATTGAAACTCGTTTAAGATAGGTATTATTTCCATATTGTTCATGCTGCATGGCTTATACCCAGTATGGTGTCAGGCATAGAGCAGCTATGCAATAAAGTATTTCTGACAAATGAAGGAGGAATACACTGCAGCAGAGACAGATATCACTCAACCCCAACTGAGAAAAGGAGAGGCATGATTGCCTATCTTCAATTCTTGGAGCAGAAACTGGGGCTTCTTCCTCTTATCGTTACATAAACATTAACCTAGGTTGGCCCATTAGTCAATAAGTGTTTATACGTCAGAACTGGACACTGTCTGTTGTTGATGGTTACATGGTAAGACATACAAAACCTGTATCCTCAAGGAGCTTTTCTACTGGAAAGGAAATGCAAGGGATGGACAATGAAAAGATAACACAAAAAGTAAAACAGCTAAGAAGCCATAAGATGCTGTCTTCTTTCACATTTCAATTGCTGTGATAAAACATCATGACCAAAAAAGCAACTTGGAGAGGAAACCATTTATTTTGTTTGTGCTTATGTATCACAGTATCTATCACTGAAGTAGTTAAGGCAGACACTCAAGGCCCTGGAGGCAGGAACTGAAGCAGAGACCATGAAGGAGTGCTGCTTACTGACCCGATTCCGGTTGCCTGCTCAGCCATTTTCTTGTTACCTTAGGACCACCTGCCCAGGGTGGCACTGCTCACACCAATCTTGAACCAAGAAAATGCCAGAAGACTTTCCCACAGGACACCTAATGGAGGAATCTTCTCAACTGCAGTTCCTCAGTTGAGGATGATGCTAGTTTGTTTCAAGTAGACCGAAAAACAACCAGGACATATGTCTAGCACCATTTCAGAGATCACTGAAAATTTATTTAATGATTGTGTTTTTAAATATACATAGAAAACTCAAGTCAGCCACTCAAACAACAATTTTTAAAATCAAACATTCTAACACAATACAATCCAAAGGTAGGCTATTTTGACATTTACATGCTAGGGAAGAATGATAAGAAAATAGTACAAAAAAAAAGTTTTTTGAGACAGGGTTTCCCTTTGTAGCCCTGGCTGTCCTGAAACTCATTCCGTCGACCAGGTTTGCCTCAAACTCACAGAGATTCCCCTACCTCTCTCTGCCTCTGCCTCCCGAATGTTGGGATTAAAAGTGTATGCCACCACTTCCCAGCTGATTGTTTCCCATAATTAAAGTATTATGTTTCTATAAGAGCACCATACTTTATATATGTAATAAGAACACTCCAGTTCAGAACATACAGTAGTCTTGAATGTGAGCTAAGGGGTTTCATACAGCATTTGTTGGTGTTTTGTGGTAGCAAAAATATGTTGTTTAAGTTAGCTTTCTATTGCTGTGATAAAACAAAAGGAGCTTGGGGAGGAAAGGATTTATGACATCTCAATCACAGACCATCATGAAGGGAACTCAGGGCAGGAATCTGGAAGGCAGGAACATGGAGGCAGGGACTGAAGCAGAGACTATGTCACCAAGCACAGTGCAAAGTTGCACATTGTGTGTTTAAGGCCATGGCTCCAGTGAAGTCCCAACTTTTTTACTGTTGCCATTTTGTGTGTGTACCCCCCACTCCCAGAAATCTATTATTACCCCCATTTGGGCTCATAACTCACAGTTTAAGAATCTGTATTCTAGGACTATCCTAGAGGACCTGGTTTTGATTCTCAGCACGCACATGGCAGCTTACAACCATCTGTAACTCTGGTTTTAGAAGATTTAATACACTCTTCAGGCTTCCTCAGGTACTGCATATAAGTGGCACACAGACATCCATGCAGGCAAAACACACACTACATTTAGAAGAAGAAGGAAGAAGAGAAGAAGGAGGAAGATGAGGAGAAGGAGGAAAAAGAAGAGGAAGGAGAGGAGGAAGAGGCGGCTGGTGCTTATATATTTAGACTTAACTGGGAAGACCAGGCCTAGGGAAGAAAGAAGTGAGGCTGGAAAGGAGGGGGTGTATATACAAGGCAATTTGTTACCAAGTTGACTAGGGTAGCAAAGAAAACCATTTCTCTTAGCAGAGCTTATCTCAGATAGGTGATCTAGAATGATCACATTAGAAACAGAGAGAAAAGGCTGTGTGTGGTGGTGAATGTCTTTAATCCCAGCCCCTGGGAGGCAGAGACAGGCAGATCTCTAAATTCCAGTACAGCCTGGTCTACAGGACAAGTTCCAGGACAGCCAGGACTACACAGAGAAATCCTCTCTCAAAAAACCAAAAAGAAGAAGAGTGGAAGGAGAAAGAGGAGGAGAAGGTAGAGGGGGAAGAGGAGATTGAGAGAAAGAAGCAGGGAGAGGAAAAAGGTAGTCCCCATCATTCCAGTAGTTAGTGGGGTGTCAGATCTCACACCACGGAGAGCAGTGGCACATCTGAAGCTAGAAACTGTGTTAAAGCCTCTGATTTGATCACTTGGGCTCACTGAACCCCAACACAGAGCGCACAGTTGAAACCTAACCCTCTCTCCCAAAGGGAGGCAGAATAGCCAGATGAGGGGACAAGAATGGCATGTGGACTGCTGACTAACAAGTGGCCCTGGGTTCAGGTTTAGATTGGATGGCAGATGAACTGAGTCAGATAAATCCTGGACAGTCTCCTGGCTTCTGGGCTAATGAACTAAGACCAATGAAAACAAGATTCCAAGAAAGGACAAGGCAGCCGCCAAGGCAAAAACAGCAAAGTGATCATCAAAGCTGGGACTTTATGTGGCTGTTGCCTCTAGAGTGGGCTATGATTAGTCTCTTTCTGAGTCAGAGCTGCTTGGGATCACCCACCCAAGGCACTCATGAGATTGGGCTCCTTACAAGCATTCCTACTTGGAGAGATGAGGAAGGGCTCTCCAGGGCCTGCCCCTCCCCAGGGCTATGTGAGAGGGGTAAGGAATTGCTGAATAGAGTCCTGTCTAGTTGTGTAACAGCCCCAAACTGCCCAAAGGCATAGAGTTCATAACTTTCCTAAATAGTTACCCAATCGGGGGTGAGGCGGGATGAGACAGCTGCCTAAGCCATCCATATTATTCCAAGTTAACTCCCCATTCATGCTCTTGTATATGATAACCCCAATAAGCTTATTGGTGTATCAAGCAAGCCTTGGATGGAATTGTTTGTTTGGTGTGTCATTACCTTCCATATCTAGGGCGAACGGAAATGGACTCTCCAGGAAAAGTCACACAAGAGACTTTAACCAAGCATTAAAAGGGCAGAGAATGCTGACCCCAATGATGATGCATGGCAGCCCCCAACTCGGCATAGCTAGGAGAACCCAGGCTAGATCTGAAGTCCCTTTATCCAGAGGCTAGAATAACTGCTGCCACCATCTAGTTCCTATAATATGCACAGGATGGTATGGTAGTTCTAAGGACTGTGGGTTCCTAGAAAGCCAGGGCTTGAGCCCTGGCTGTGGCTATGAGCTTAGATATATCAAATAACTCTCCAGGTTTCTGCATTTGCATGTCCAGGGTAGAGCTAGCACTAATGCCTATTGTTAGAATTAAATTCAAGATGCCTGGGTACATAGCATTGAAGAGTTCAGTAAGTGGAGGCTGTTGTTACCTTTCTTGTCTCCTCCACCACATTCTCCAACACCTCTTCCCACTGTGATCACACCCCCTACCTCTTTCTCTTCCCCACCTGCCATCTCCTACAGGATCATCAGTGGGGCCTGAACCTAGCCATTCTCTCTTCTCCCTGCTCTCCCCATGCTTGTTAGCCACAAGCCTGTACCATTCATCTCCCTGGTGACCCGACACTGAACTAAGAGATGGATGTGAGGCAGTGGAGGCCATGGTGGTAATGTGCTCCCTTATCTCTGGGCCCCTCACCAGGGCCCAGTTAATTTTCTCTTTGATTTTAATATAGATTTATTGAAAGTTTCAGTTATCAAAACAAACTGTAGCAGCAAATTGGTGTTCTTTGCAGGCCTACAAGTGCCTATAAAGCTGCCATGCTTGGGGACGGATGGCGCTCTCCAGGAGGTCAGTCATGGCAACAGGAAGTCCCTAGAGACACACACACTGCAGTTTAATATTTTTCTTATTAGCCTTTTTCTTCTTGCCTATCTAAGCCTCCCCCTTTAAATGGGAAACCAAATGGAGCCACTGGCCCGGGGAGGCTGTTCCCTGAGCTGCCCCATTCTGTGGTCTCTCTGCCTTAGCCTCCTCTTCGTCACTCCTCTGATTTCCCTTTCTTTCCCCACTGACCTAGAAAAAAACCATGATGTACACAGCCTTGCCCCACCTATCCCATGCCTGAGCTAGTCAGAAGCAGAGGACCCCCAGAAAAGATTGGGATCCCAAACACCTTTCAGAGCTGGCACTAAAAAAAGAGCAAAATTTGAAAGTAAAAGAGACACTTTCTAAAAGGAATCCTGCCCTGCCAATATCTACTCGGCTAAACTGAAATAAAAAGATGACGGAGCTGGAGAAATGGCTCAGTCAATAAAATGCTCGCCATGTAAACATGAGGACTTACAATTGCCAGCACTCACTTAAAAATCCAGGGTTGGTTGGCAATATACTGTAATCCTAGAGCTGAGAAGACAGGAGAGTTCCTGGGGTTTGCTGGTCAGCTAATCTAATCAAATTGTTAAGCTCTAGGTTCAGTGAGAGTCCCTGTCTCAAAATTTGTTGTGGAGATACAATTGAGTCAACACCCAGTGTTGACTCCTGGCCTTCTCATCCACAAGCATATATCTGCCTGAACACATATAACCACAGACATGCACATTCAGGATGATAGATTCTAGAAAGTAGGCAAGTTCTAATATCAGCACAAGGGTCACATGATTTCGTTATGACATACCCACTGCCATTTTCTACATGACCTCTCCTCTCAGTCCCAATGTGATATTTGATTCTCTGTTTTCATTCCATCCCTAAAGAGAAACCTGGTTTTTCCTACCTCCAATGGCTTTCTCATACGTGCCATAGCTGAAACAACTTACTGGCATTTACTGGCACCTCTAGGCTGTAGAATCTGTTCCAGGGCTGGGTTTTTATGGACCACTCAGCTTGAGAGTACCAGCAGTCATCGTCTCTAGCTTTGTGATACTAAGTTGCCATGCCACATCCCAATTCTCAGTGTTCTTTACTTGTTCTTAAACGGCACCTACAAGCAGCCAGGACCACTGACTACCTCTCCCCAGAACTATGACTATGACTGAGGCTCCCAGCCACGCTTGAATCCTGGCACCAGTGTTTATTGATTCTGTGTCTTTGGGGAACCTCATTGTAGTCTCATGGTACCTTGTGTTTCTATGTCCTCTTGTCTAAGCGTCTCTCTGAAATAAATGGCTTTCCTGGAGGACTTCCTCTCACAATATTCTGAGATCTTTCAGGAAAAGGACTGCATCTTCATCCTCTTCATAGTCATCTGTGTGTCTACAGTTGATGACCGAGTAAGAACGACTTCTCTGAGTCTGTTCCCTCAGCCATAAGATGGAGATAATGCCTGCACCACCAGTAGAATAAAGAAAGCACCTCTCACGGTGCCAATCGGCACGTAGTAGGGATTTAATGACTGAAGTAGCCATCATCTGCTTTGCCTTGACCTTGGTCATCAACCATTCATACCTCCACTTTTACTTCCTCCTGTCTCAGCTTCAAGTTCCGCTCTCTCCAGCTGCCTACTGGGGATTACCTCTCACCAATCACACACCACTGCTCATCCTGGCCCCTTTACAGTGGAGGCCACCACTTCCCCCTTCTTCTAGGCCAACCTCCCTTGTCTTTCCAAAAACTACCCATTAATGGCTGCCTCCTAGTGGCTACTCCCTGTGCTCCCTTGTAGTTTGTCTTAAGTGCAAATGTTCCCAGGCTTACCATCTATGCTAGCTGGCAGCACAAGTGGTTAGGTTATGTTCACGGTCTTCCTAATTCTGGGCTCCTATCTGCTCCTGAAGGAATACCAATCCCTGGCAAGATTCTCCCACCCTCAAGCCTCCATTGTGCCCATCAGCACAAGCTACTGGGTACCACTCATATCTATCACCTAGGTTCCACTCATATCTATCACCTAGATACCACTCATGTTTATCACCTAGGTTCCACTCATATCTATCACCTAGTTACCACTCATATCTATCACCTAGTTACCACTCATATCTATCACCTAGGTTCCACTCATATCTATCACCTAGGGTTTCACAAAACTGATCTTGAATTGCCTGTACTTCATGTGCTCAATCTTTGTGCTACCATGAGGACATGTCACCCCTTCTGGAAAGTAGGGGAGGGTTGAGGCAGGAGCACCACAAGTTCAAGGCCAGCCTTAGCCACACAGCAAGTTCAAGGACAGTCTATACAACTTAGTGAGACCCTCCTAACTTAAAATGAAAATTTAGGGGCTGGGGAGATGGCTCAGTGGTTAGGAGCACTGACTGCACTTCCAGAGGACCCAGGTTCAATTCCCAGAATCCACATGGCAGCTCACAACTGTCTGTAACTCTCAAGATCTGATATCCTCACACAGACATGCATGCAAGCAAAACACTAATGCAGAAAAACTAGAGGGGTTGAGGGGCCTTAAAATGAACTTGTGAAAGGACTGGGGCTGCCAGTCAGTTGGTCTAGATAACAGCCAGAAAGCACCTCAGCACACTCAAGGTTCAGGGTTCAATGTCCCGGGCTGCAGCAACACATAACAATTTAAAAGCCAGCCTCAGTGATGGACACTGGTAATTTAAGAGGCTAAAGCAGGAGGCCTGCTGTGAGGCCAACCTGAGTTACATATATGGTGAATTCTGCCCAGCTTGGGCTTACAGAGTAAGGCCAGAAAATTAACAAACAAATAAAATAACATAAGCAAAGGCATTAGGCAAAAAGATGGCCAATGTGGAGTTACCAAGAACCTGAAGCAGAGAGTGTGGCTGAGCAAGTTGTGATGGAGGACTCTAACTCCAGAGGGAAGAGTTAGAGATAGCAGCGTCTTTTGTTTGTTTGTTTTGGTTTTAAATATTTATTTATTTATTTATTTATTTATTTAATGTATATGTATTCACCATTGCTCTCTTCAGACACACCAGAAGAGGGCATCAGACTCCATTGCAGATGGTTGTGAGCCACCATGTGGTTGCTAGGAATTGAACTTAGGACCTCTGGAAGAGCAATCAATGCTCTTAACTGCTGAGCCATCTCTCCAGCCCTGAGATAGTAAAGTCTTCTAAAGCCTTCTTTATAATTTTTTTAATTTTTGAATTAGGATTTTGCAATATGAGCCAAGCTGGTCTTGAACTCCTGACTCCTGAGTGCAAGGGATCCTCCCTGTAGCTGGGACATAAAACATTCTTGAAGTTTCTGGATTTGATTTTGAGGGACAGCCATGGAGAATCAAGTTAGGGAATAATGAGGCCAGTCCTGTGTTAGACTTGAGTGGGCACTTGTTCCAATCACCTTGTTTAGACGCGAATCCTGATCAGCGAGTCTGCATTTCTAACAAGTTCCTTGGAGAAGGAGGTGCTGGTGCCCCCCAGTCTACACCTGGAGGAACAGGCAGTGGTTTTTAACCTTCCTAATGCTATGACCCTTTAATATCATGTTATGATTACCCCAGCCACAAAATTATTTTCATTACTACTTCATAACTGTAATTTTGCTACTGTTACGAACCCTAACATATCTACTATGCAACCCCTGTGAAAGGGTCATTTGACACCGCAAAGAGTCACGACCCACAGGTGAAAACTGCTTACTAGAGACCCGAAAGGAGGCAAGGATGTTATGAAGGAGCCTCCCTATGTCCGATTCCTTGCTAAGAAATACAGGCATGGGGCTGGAAAGATGGCCCAGCGCTTAAGAGCACTGGCTACTCTTCCAGAGGACCTGGGCTCACTTCCCAGCACCCACATGACAGCTCACAACTGTCTGTAATTCCATGTGCAGGGCATCTGACATCCTCTCATAGACATGCATTCAGGTAAAAACACCAATGTACATAAAATAAAAAATAAACAATTCGCCGGGCGGTGGTGGCACACACCTTTAATCCCAGCACTTGGGAGGCAGAGGCAGGTGGATTTCTGAGTTCGAGGCCAGCCTGGTCTACATAGTGAGTTCCAGGACAGCCAGGGCTGCACAGAGAAACCGTGTCTCAAAAAACCAAATAAATAAATAAATAAATAAACAAACAATTAAAAAAAAAAAAAAAGAAGTACAGGGAGAGATTGATGGCGCGTGTGTACACAGGGCAGGCCTTGCTGACCCAGCCTGCTCACACGTGCTTGAGATGGTGCTGTGTCTCCAGTGTGGCTCTTCCTGCCTATGTCCACTCATATCAGCAGGCACGGCCTGCCTGTGTAGCCTGGTCAGAGGCTGCTGTGGCAGTTTTACTTAGAATATAAGTCGTTTATTAAGTATTTTTCATCTCCAGAAAAGTGCCAGATATGTACTTGGAGGAACAAAAAAATACATATTCCTGCCTAAGAGCGTTTGGTGTCACCTCACAAGGGGCAGCGTCTCCTGCGCTGTTCTCTGCCAGACCTGTCATAAACACACTAAATGAGGCCTGTCTCAGCTAGGCTCCCTGGGGCTCAACGGCCTCTCAGCCCTATCCAGAGATGAGCCTGTTTATCCCCAACTGTTTTCTCTGACCTCTAAATCAATCCCCTGACTCAAAACCTCAGTCTTCCCCTACCCTCCTCCCGATTCTAAGCTAGGCCAATTTGTAACCCTGGAGGCAGTGAGCTGTGACAGAGTCACGAACACAGGTTCTGAATCAGACTGCCTGGGTTCATAGTCCGACCCCATGGATTACTAGTGGGTCATCTTGGGGAAATGGTCTCACTTCTCTGACCTGCAGTTTTCTCATCTGGAACTTGGTGAGCGTCTTGACCCTGTTTGGAGGATTAAATATGACTATGCATATAGTACTTTTGTTTTATTTTAATTTGATTAACTTAAACTTTTTTTTTCAGTCTGGCCTTAAACCCATGACTTCTCTGCTCCTTGGCATCTCAAACACTGGGATCATATGTACTGCCACACCCAACCTTCAGACAGTATGAAACACTCTGGGAAATCTGAACGTTGCATTATTATTATCCGTTGTTGTTTGTTTGCCTGTTTGTTTGTGATAGAGTCTTACTATGTGCCCCCAGATGGCTTGTAGACCAGGTTGACCTCTGATTTACAGAGATCTGTCTGGCTCTGCCTCCTGAATTCTGGGATTAAAGGTATGCATCACCACTCTTGGCTATACACTGGAAATAAATATAAATATAAATATGAAAAATTTCTAAGTACCAAAGCCCTTGGAAATTCTGTATAAGCCAGATGTACTGTTATCCCTTATATGACTACCATATATCTTGCTTGATTTGTCCCTTCCCTGGGGTTTGGGATGTTTGAGAGGCAGCAGGAGGCTGGGCATGCTCAATAGAGGAACTGACTGGGAGAGGCTGTAGTCAGGGAGCACTTAGGGAACTCGTTTCAACCTTACAGGACTGAGACTCAGTGTGGGAGGGGAATCCCCCTCCCACAGTGTCCCCTCTGCCCAGGGTCACCCAGGCCGCCCCTCTTTCCACTGCAGAGAGAGGCAGCCTCAATCATTCATCTTAATGTCTCTATTAAGCAGGGTTATGACCAGGACGAGACAAGAAACAAGGTCTTTTAGTGTAAAAACACAGTTCCTAGGGCTCAGCCCCAAGGGAGTTCTCCTTAGCTTGCTACTTACACCAGGACTACTTCATGCAGGAGGAGACTGGGGAACCAGATTGGGTAGGATGGTTTTATCCTGTGTTCCCCCTCTTCTCTTTTCCTGAAAACCTTTTAAGGCTCATTAGCTTTCATTTTCAGTGAGAAGAGCAGAGGCTCTGCATCCAGTAACAACTGTGGGGGACTTGAGGCTGTCTCTGTGTTAGGCTGGTATCCAGGCTGGGCATCGCTGAGCTCATCACACCAGCAATGTATAGGCAGCTATAACCGTGTCCACTTGTGCCTGAGTTCCATAGGACCTCACCGAGAGTCTACTCAGAACTGAATCGGGAAAAATGGTTCCTCTGATAAGCCCCACCTCCCAGGCTTAGTGTAGTCCACGAGTAATCAGACTCAGACCTACAGTAGAAGTCAGTAGTCGTTGATTCAGAGGCCCACGCTAACTAATACTTAGCTGTATCCCTACACGTTCAGGTCTGTGAATGACAACATGGCAAGCCCCCTGATCCTGAGAGAGAGGGTGAGGCTCCTGGAGAACCAGACTCAAATGCAACAACTCAGAACACATCAGGAAGGCATCAAAGGGAGTCAGGTACACAGGCTTGTCCTTCAGCGGCATGGAAAAGGTGCCAAGACAACTGTTCTTATATGTCCATGATGTCACCATTAGATAGACCTTTAGCTGATGGCTTGGGGGATTGGGACATTGGAGACAGCTGTACAGGTACTGAAGGTCAGTTCAATGGTTTGCTGTCACCCTGCTAACCCCCAGGTTAGCTATTCCCACTGCGCTTCTGTCTTCTTATGGGTTCTGGTTTCTCCTTCTCTTTAAAGAGTCATCCTCGTGGCCAGTCAAAGTGGTCCATGCCAGTTGTTCTTAGCACTTGAAAAAAAAAAAACAAAAAAAAAACTAGGGCCAAAGGGTCATGAGAGCCAAGCTAGCAGGACCACAGAGCAAAACACTGTCTGAAAACCAAATCCAAACCTTATCCACATCTTAATAACTGGGGTGGGCTGGCGTGGAGGAATGCCTAAGCTGTGGAGCCAGGGAAAATAGGCTTCACATCCTGACTATCTCTTTCTTTTCCTTAGACAAATCTTTGCTGTTTTCCAGGACTCAGTTCCCCTGAGGTTTTAAGGAGTGAATGAGACATGTGTCAGCTAAATGTTAAGACTGCAAACACACTGGAAGGAGGAGAGTCCTGGGGAAGGTAGCTTCTAGGCCAAGAGTATAGACGGTCTTCTCTACTACTGTCTTTGCAGGCTGTGAATGGAGGAATCTTGATCAAGATAGGCTTCAAGAGCAGAGGCACATGGGACAGGATGAGGGAGGTGGGAGGAGTCCAGAGCCGCTGAGGGCAGCACAAAGTCAGAGTGAGTTAGTACTGGTCCCAGGGGCTGTATGAGCAAGGCAGGCTTTTACATAGATATCCAGGGAACAAAAAAAATACCAGTAAGGAAGTTGCCCCATTAATAAATAAGAAGGCAGAAAATTAATGGTGGTCTGAAAATGGCTGAGCTACTGAAGTTGTTCCTTTAAATCTGTCTTTAACAAGAAAAATAAAAAGAGGAGATTGGCCAATTAGGAGGTAATGAAGACACTGTAGAAATAATACCTGACAGAAACACACGGGATGGGGTGGGGTGGCTGAATGAACCTCCTCCCATGGCACCTCCTCTAGACAGAAGAAGGGTGCCAAAGGAAGGAGCCTCCCAGATGGGGTGAGTGCAGGAATGGTCCTGGGAATGGATAGAGACAAGGTAAAGGTGGGGAAACTCCAGATGGTGCCTGGTTCTTAATTGGTGTTTTAACTGTTTTTACATGTGTGCGTGCGTGCGCACGTGTGTGTGTGTGTGTGTGTGTGTGTGTGTGTGTGTGTGTGTGTAAGACTGCT
This sequence comes from Rhabdomys pumilio, assembly GCA_030674055.1. Taxonomy (NCBI): domain Eukaryota; kingdom Metazoa; phylum Chordata; class Mammalia; order Rodentia; family Muridae; genus Rhabdomys; species Rhabdomys pumilio. The sequence goes on from JANHMN010000004.1 coordinate 33,046,060, forward strand.
TCTCCCCTTCCACCACATAGATCATAAAGATTAAACTCAAGTCATCAAGCTAGTCATGGTGGCGCACGCCTTTAATCCCAGCACACAGGAGGCAGAGGTAGGTAGATTCCTGAGTTCGAGGCCAGCTTGGTCTACAGAGTGAGTTCCAGGACAGCCAGGGCTACACAGAGAAACCCTGTCTTGAAAAAAACAAACAAACAAACAAACAAGCAAACAAAAAGTTCAAGTCAACAAGGTTGGCAGCTTTACTTGCTGAGCCACCTTTCTGGCCCATGACAGATGCTTTTCAGAGCATTTCATGAACCAGGTAATTTTCTGCCGCTTATATTGTCTCTGATGAAGGCTGAGCGGGAAGGTGAGGAAGAATATAAAAGCTCTAGAATGTGAGTAACACATGACATGATGGACAGGGGCCAGCACAGTGATAAGGGAAACAGCAAGAAACCTGCTCGGAGCTACAAAAAGATTAGACCTCTGATATGTTTGGTGTCGTTCCTGCTATGGACTTACACTTGGGGTGAGGGTAAGAAAAGAACAGGAGAGAAAATAGGACTGAGAAAGAAGTTAAAGGAGGAACCTCGGGTTTAGGGAAGGGGAATACAGGCAAGAAAGAAATTACAAAGGAAAGACAATCGGGCGATATTCAGCTAGAGCTCAGAAACGGAACAAGAGTGGAAGATGGGAGGGAAAGAATCATGGCCCAAAGCCCTGTGAAAGCTGCACACCTGCCATCCTGGCTTAGCTTTAGCACACTACAGAGGCCCAGAAGACCCAAAAAGGGGAACCTCCCAGAGGTCTTGAGGAGGAGCATAAGGGGGTGAGAATATAAGTCAGTTGAAGCCTAGTCCTGTACACACTTGTCCACAAGTACACTTGATCTGCTGGCTAGCTAGGAAGGAACTCTATACTCCATTAGCCTTTCTCATTATTTCCCAGGCCAAAGTCAATCAATTATTATCTGTAGCCCTTAGTGCTATCTTTGGGCTAGCCCACTGGGAATGAAAGCCAAGGCCCACAGCCTGCCAAAGTCAAAGGCGACTGGCCCAGGAAGCTTATCAGCTCTAGGTATTGTCTTCAAATCTGATTCCAGGATTCAATCCAAAGTGCTTGAGCCATGCTAACACTGACCGTCTCTGTGTAAGGGACCAGAAGATGCAGGAGAGGGAAAGGGCAACCAGTGATGAATAGGGGCAGCCAGAGTCTTCTTGTTAGAGGGGATGTGGAGAGGAGAGCTGCTACAGGGACTGGCCCAGGGTCTGATTTATCATCTTCAGAGCTGATCTGAGTGAGAGGGGTTAAGTAGCAAGTTAATGAAATCTGCAGATGCTGCTAAGTGGGAAAGAGCAGGGGAGACGAGGGAGACCAGAGAGGGGCAGGTGGAACACCGAAGAAGGAGAGTTCATCAGGACAGTAGATGCCATTCTCCAGTGGAAGGGAAATCCAGTTTGGGCAAGCAAAGTAAAGACCTGAGTTCCTATTTCATGGAGGATATCTCTGGCCAAACCTCCCAGTCCCCTACTCTAGTCTCCACGGGCTTCTTCAACCACGAGGCAGCCCCTGAATCTCAGAGACATGGAGAAAATAAGACCAAGCCCCTGGGCCTCTTCTCTCTAGGATTGTGGCCAAACAAGTGACTATAGCTTCCTGGGATAAGTGCTGTTGACCAACACAAAGGAAGAAGCAATTAATCCTGAGAGGGGAGGGTGAGAGAGGTCAACATGACGTTAAAGCAAGGCTTGAAAAATAAGGATTTTTTTTTTTTTTTTGCAAGCAGAAAAAGGGAAATGGGGACTCTGGATGGAAGGAGCAGCATGTGCCAAGACTAGTGAAGGCTCAAAGGAAGAGGAGGGAGAGGAAGCAGAACTGGGAGCAGGGAGAGTCAGATGGATAGATGGATAAATGGATGTCTGTTCCAGGGAGAGTGTATAAGTAGAAACCAGAGGCTAGCCAGAGCAGCAGTACAGGTCCACAGAGCCACAAAGGGCCACAAAAGGAGGCCACAAATCCTCGCCCAGGGCTGCCTCGACTTGCCAACCACATCCTCTACCTCCAGCCTTAGCTCTGGACTCAATGAAGAGGTTGCCATGAGATTAAAAGAAAATCAGTCCTGAGTCGCCACCGTATTTGACACTTGGTCTGGCACACAGTAGGTACTTCCAAGATGCGAATTACCAATCTTTCCAGGAGGAGCTGAAAATTGTAGGCCAGTGATGGCTCAGTGGGTCATGGTGCCTGCCTCAAAAGCACAGTAACCGGACCAGAGCTCACAGTGAGAAGAAAGAATTGACACCTGAAAGTTGTAATCTGACCTCCACAAGTGCACTGTGGCACAGGCACACTGGCACACACACACACTCACACAATAATAATAATAATAATAATAATAATAATAATAACTATTATTAATGATAATAAATATTAATTTTAATACAATACATTTATATTTTAATACTAACTTAATAAATAATAAAATGTAACTTAATCTTTAAAAAATTTTAGGTGATTGCCAACTACTCATGGCTGGAGTGGTTATAGACTCTAGAGAAGAACCTGCAACTTTTATTGTTCCAAACCGATATGATGTCTAGCTATATTCTAAATTTGTATCCTCACCTACAGATAAATGTAGCTCTCGCCCTTCATCAAAGCACATCTTTTTGAAGCAGACACAGGCTGCTACAGAGATCCACAACATACTAAAAGACAAAGACCACAGGGTGCCCAACCCCAACTGGCACATCTACAGTGTGATACTACACTAAGACTCAGTGAGGAAGAACAGGCAGACGGTTCTAAGAACCAGAGAACCAGGCTGCTGCTGCTGCTGCTACTGAATAGTATCTTGTGCACCTGACTGGGATGTTGCACCCACGAAATCTCAACAATATGGTTGCCTTCTGTAAAATGGGTACAGTAGTAATTCCTACTCACTAGCTCAGTGGATTAAATCAACAGCACAGGTAAAAGGATTACAGCAGTGCCTGACACACAGTAACTGCTATGAAGAATGAAAAGAATTTAATAAGATTAGAACAGAAAGCATCTCTCAGCTTTGCTAGGTTCCTCCAAACCTGTGCTTTCCCTGCTTCAAATGATTATTGTTATTCTTAATTTTTTTTTTTTTTTTTTTAGATTTCTTTACCTGTATGAATGGTGTGCTCTCATCAGATGTGTGCTTGGTGCCTGAGGAGGTCAGAAGAGTGCATAAGATCTCCTGGAACTGGAAGTTTGGGGGGCCGTGAGCTGCTACATGGGTGCTGGGAATCAAACACAGAACCTCAGCAAGAACAAGTGTTCTTAATCACGGAGCCATCTTTCCAGGCCTCTACATGATTTTAAAAGACAGATTCGTTACTTATTTGCATTTATGCATTTACTTATTTGTGTGTGTTCGGTGGATCAGAGGTGTCATGGTGCATTGTGGAGGTCAGAGGACAACTTCTAGGAGTCAGTTCTCTCTTTCTACCCTGCAGGTTCCAGGGACTTAACTCAGGGCATCAGGCTTTGAGGCAGACATCTTTACTCAGTGAGCCATGTTACTAGCCTTTAAGGCAGATTCTTTGTTCTTTAATTAAAAACTGAGTTCTTGGGCCATGTAAGAACAAGGTAAGAGTGGGAAGGCCCAGTAGCACCCATCTTGAGATGGGAGAGATGCAGAAGAGACTGAGATGCAGGATTAGAGGGCAAAACAAGCTGGAGAGAAGGTACATGCTATGTGCCTTGTATTATGTGCCACGGTGGTACCAGTGCCTCTTCTCCACTCACATGCATTCCTTATGATCAGGAAAGGAGGCAAAGACCCTACTCTGGTTCTTGGTCAGGCTAACTCAGTGTGCTACAAATTGAAGGTAGATAGCTGTTTCCGTGAAAGGCAGCAGTCAGGGGGAAATTCTCCCTGTATTTAACAGAGTGCTGATCATCTGCTCTGTGTGCTTAGAATGTACATAGACCCAGTGGCAGTAGTTGATGACTGAGTTAACTGTCCAGGACCCTAAAGGAACAAGATTAGAAGATCACAGATAAGGAGTTCAGGGTAGTGATAGGTGAATGGACCAATGAACATGAGCACAAAGCATGAAGGTCTCTGTAAATGCCCATCAGACAGCAGTCAGTATTAGAGGGGCTCTAGACCACCAGGCAGACAAAACGAGTCATGCAGTTAACTTCGACATTGTTACTACAGTGGATACATAGGTGAAGCAACCAGAATGGTAGGAATGGATGGATGGATGGATGGATGGATGGATGGATGGATGTAATTCAGGCGCATATCTGCACTGGATCGATTTATCAGGGTTGATTCCACTCCTGCAAAAAGTTGGGTCTATCAGTAACACAGACCAGGGTAACATCATGCTCTTGGAAGGCAAGTTGATTGGGACTCTTCATTCTGGAAGAAACAGACACTTATATGGATAGGAACAGACATATTCTGGCTATGGGGTTGCCTTTTTCTCCAAAGGGAATTAGCTAGTACCATTGATTGAAGGCTTACACCAATGTGGAATTTTATATAGTGTTCATCATGTCCTGCCAATGGACCTGATCAGCAAAGGAGATGCAAGAGTGAGCCTGTGACACAGGCCTCATTGATTAGATCACACAGTCTAGCACCAGGAACTGCCAGCCTAACAGAACAATAGATGACCTGTGGCAGGCACGATAGAATCACTAATGAGGAGGAAATAGCTTATAAGAACGAGGCACCATGTTCTTGGATATGAGTTCTTAACTGGAGGCGGTTTTGTCCCCTAGGTGATATGTGGCATTGTCCAGGGAGTGACAGACAAGATGATGTCAAAGAGGCCTTTCTAAGATGACCTGTGAGAAAAAAAATCATGAGGCGAGAGTGAAACAACTGTGTCTCTGCAAATACTACAGGAGATGGGCATAGCAAGAACACAGGAGGCACGAGCCGGTGTGCTTCACCCTCCAGCCAGGAGAAGCCAAAAGGGGAGTACACAGGCGAGAACTGAAATTGGAGAAGGAAGAGAGGAGTGAAGGGTCAGGTTACAGAGGACACGGTGGGGGGCATTTTAAAGATGTTAGCTTTTGCTTTGAATAGAATAATATTGTAATTTATCTCTGAAATGTCCCCCAAATCATAACACGGCATTATTCTGTGTTCGAACACTTGGTCTTCCCCTGGTAGCACTGTTTTGGAAAGTTACAGAGCCTTTAGGAGGAAGTAACCATGGGCTTTTCCACCTATGCTCCAGTTTCTGGAATATCTACCCTGAGATTTATTATTTATTCTATTCTATGAATGTCACATGGCTGATTACCTCTCCTCAGTTTCATGTGTCTGTCTCCTCGGCATTTGGAGTAAGTCTGTTTCCACACCTGACTATCGCAGCGTTCTTCTCCCTACTGGATCTCCCACCTCCTATCTCCTGCTTCAGCTAATAGGCCATCAGCTTTTATTGACAGGTGAAACATCCATATAGTACACAAGAGATTCTGTCTACAAAAGGCCTAGCTGGAAGAAGTGGGTCACTGAGGGCATGGGCATTGAGAGGTAGAGCCAGGCTCGGCTTTGGGCCTGGTCTTTGTGCTTCTTGGTCTACTGAGCTGTAACAAGCCGTGCCCCAAGTTCTCCCCACCACGGACAGGGTCAGGTACTTCCTCTGCCCGAGAATACTGTAACGGCTGCAGATCTAGCTTTGTCCCCACTTTATTGTTAACGTCACGTGGATATGCTGTGGTGGCTTTGACATCACATAGGAGACCATTGTGAAGAGATAGATAAAAATAAGGAAGTCAAGACATTCGGCCAGACTTTACACAGACCACCACAAACCTCTGGAACTGGTCGTTGTTTCCCCCCTCCCCCTCCCCCTTCCCCTCCCCCTCCCCCTCCCCTCCCCCTCTCCCTCCCTCTCCCTCTCCCCTCTTCTTCTTCCTCTTTCTCCTCCTCCTCTCCCTCCTCCTCTATTTCCTCCACCTCCCCCACATCCTCCTGTTCCTCTACCTCCTTCTCCACTTTTATCTTTTTCCACAGACAAGGTTTCTCTGTGTAGCCCTGGCTGTCCTGGAACTCACTCTGTAGACCAGCCTGGCCTCGAACTCAGAGATCCACCTGCCTCTGTTTCCCAGGTGATGGGATTAAAGACGTGTGCCACCATGGATGGCCAGCTCTGGTCCAGGTCTTTAAAGTGGGTGATTTCCTGGCTGCCTTTCCTATGTTTTCATCATCAAAATAACTTAGTATTTTGTTCTTGCTTCCTAAAGTTCTTTTTTTATTTGTATATAATGCTTGGATATAAATGTTTGCTCTGCATGCATGCGTGTGCACCTTGTTGCATGTCTTGTACATGTGGAGGCCAAGGAAGACATGGGATTCCCTGGAACTAAAGATATAGATGGTTATGAGCTGCCAGGTAGGTGCTAGGAACTGACCCAGCTCCTTTGGAAAAGCAAGTGTTCTTACCCACGAAGCCATCTCTCCAGTTCCTCTGTCCTTGCCATAGAATATGTCATCTAACACTTTCATGAACCCTTGGGTGAGCCAAAAGATTGGCTGTCTTTGGGTCAAGTCAGCTACTCATACCTGATTCAGTTAGATATAGCCAGGGTGGCAAAGTCAGTTGGTACCAAGCATAGTCCTCGATGCATAAGAAGGCACTCAGGCCCCCTTTCTCAGCAGGGAGCTGTGGTTGTTGCAGTTACTCGGGGGCTAATAGATTCCTCTTTAGTGTAGTTTAGTACAGTGATTGGCAAGTGGGAAATATCAATAAATCAATCAATCTTGTCTAAAGCACAGAGCCTGGCACAGAGCAGACATGGTGATTATTTTGGGATAGAAAGCCATTGTACTTGGCAGCGCAGCACAGAAGGAAACTGTCTACAGCAGCGGCTGTGCATGCTGATTCCTGCATTTGGCCGCATGAGTTCAAGTTCCAGCTCTGCTACCTAGCAACCATGACCCCAAGCAAGCAACTTACCTATGAGACTTAGTTCCAGCATTATGTAAAGTGAGGCCACAGATATGCCATCAATGTCTGGAGGATGGTAGGGAGGTTAAATGGGACAATAGACATAAAGTGCTTTCTGTAGCCCTCAGCTCAGTGCTAGCAATAGATAGCAATGCTGTTACTGTCACTCTGTGAGAGTCAAGCCGATGAATATAAAATGGTCCGTATCAAACATTGCGCTGAAGACCGAAGCTGTGTGTTACCTCAACTGAGTGAAGCATGGTTCTACTGTGCAATGAACTTCTTAAGTGCACACTAATTCTGAAACTGGCAGGGTCACGATCAGCTAGCTCGACTTACTACCAAAAACTTGGCCGTCTTTGGGTCAGGTGCCCAATCAGGTGCCCAGTTAGCTGTGGCCAGGGTGATCCTACCAGATGACAAGTAGCCTGGAGTTTGTGGGTCATCTAGACAACTGTTGCTGGTTTGGGTATGAACTCACTCTGGAGACCAGCCTGGCCTCAAACTCAGAGATCCACCTGCCTGTTTCCCAGGTGATGAGATTAAAGACATGTGCCACCATGGCACACATTTGAAAACCTTACTGGACTGGTGATAAACATGGTAATTATTGGACAAACTGGATGCTCTTCCTCCGATCTCCTGAAATGAAGTGATGTACAGACAGAGAATAAGACAGACAGACAGACAGACAGACAGACAGACAGACACACACACACACACACACACACACACACACACACACACACAGAGAGAGAAAGAGAGAGAGAGTTGGGGAGAGAGGGAGGAAGGAATGGAGAACATCAGTCATTGTCAGGGTTACTGTAAGATACATACATTCTTCAGTGTGAGTATCACAGCCAATCAATACATCCAGCAGAGAGAAGCCATCTGGTCACCACCTCTAAGCACACACAAGTCAGTAAAGAGGGTGAAGATGAAGACAGATGTCTATGCATTTGTGTGAATGTAGACAGGTAAAAAGTTGAGGGACGAATTCAGGACAGGAGCAAGTCTTAACCCTGCCTCCTTGAGCCTCTCTCTAGGCCAGTGGGCAGCCTGTGGTGGCAGGCAGGTGGGGAGCCTCTCTCTAGGCCAGTGGACAGCCTGTGGTGGCAGGCAGGTAGGAGATGATGCTTCTCTTTTGAAGCTACTTAAAAGGAAGAGATCCCAGTGAAGATGATGGAACAGTTTGGAGAGAGAGGATCCCTTGGCTTAGGGGTGTGTTGAGGAGGCAGGGGGATGATGGGCAGGGAGAAGAAATAGAGAAGACAGAGGGAAGATGGTGTCCTGCTCACAGCAGGACCCTCAGCAGATAGGGTAGAGAGCAAGGACAATGCTATGGTGTTCGGAGCTGTGTAGCAGGAACCTGGAGAGCTTTTTCTTGGGGCTTTTTGGAGTATGACAGCTCAGCCTCAGGATTTGCCCCAGTCCTTCCCTCCACCCCTGAGGTGCCCTCTTCAACAAAGCCTTCCAGCCTCCTTGCTGGTCTCAGACGATCACATGGCAGCATCAGCTCCCTTGCTTTGCCTGGCTTGTACAATTTGAGACACTCTTGTCAAAGGAAATGTTTGGATCCTTGAGACTAGTCTTCTCTTTGCTACTCATGGGGCTGAGAATTTCCTCAGAGGAAATGGTAGTGTCTCAGGCACCACCAGGGGGCACCAGGACCTGTAGGCTCCAGGGGCCAAGCCTCCTGTCTAGGTGGAGATCTGGGGCTGAGTCTCCTGCAGCAGCTTCCTCAAGCAAAGCCTTGGTGCTACAGAGAGGGAGAACATACTGCTGGCTTATCTAATGAGAAATGAGAGGACTGGGCCAAAGAGCCCTATTTCTGTCCAGCCCTACAATACCTGCCATAAAATTAAATGATCACAATGAGTACATTAATTACCTGACACGAATGCTTTAACATAACAAAATTATTAGCCATTCTAGATTTAGTGTTTGTACAGCACTTTATATTTGTAAGGGCATTGCAATAACTTACCCAGCTAAGGGCACATTTCGGGCCCTGAATGACATCCAGAAGGGTTGCTTCTGGCCAGCCAGCTGTCTGGCCCCTGCCACAGCTGGCTTGCCCAACCCCCACCTCTTCTTGCATGTGCTGACTGCTTTTCTTCTGCTCCAGCTGCCGCCTGCCATCCCCTCATGGAAGACCTTCATCTGCTCATGAATCCCTTTTGTCTCAGAGAGCCATGGGATGGGCCACAGTTATCTACCCGATCCTGCACCAGAATGCAAGGACCCAAGGATGCAGCTCTAGGTGGGGGCTGATCTTGGGACCTGTGAAGTTCCTCTCCACTTCTGCCATCTGTGGCTCCAGTTATAAATGGATAATGAGCAGTGCCTTTGGAGAAGCCCTAAGTGTGGGACCCAGTGCTACTCAAGAACAGACAGAAAGTTCACCGCTCCCACAGCAGAGCGAGACCCGGGCCCTTGACAAGCACGGCCTTGGTGAGTCTCGCCACTGTGCAGATTCCATTCCAGACTGGACAGGGTAGCATAGGAGACCTCACTAGTAAAACATGTTGCAGTTGGCTTGGATGTGAAATCTGCTTCCCGGGCAGAGAGATCAAAAGCTCAAGTTGATGGATGTCTGTGTACCCAGCTCTCCTTGCTTGCTTTCATCTTCCTTCCAGAAAGAGGAGTAAACATTCAGCTAGTGAGCACTGCAGGTGTTCCCTTAAGGAGTGTGAAGAAATATCATTGAAAGCAGACAGGACCACCAATGAAGGTATCCATGGGGATCCCAAGGGCCTTGAGGAGGATCACAGTGAAGGGTATTTGAAGCAGCAGTCCGGAGTTTCTGTGTAAGAAGGTCTTTAGGGGAGAAGCAATTTGGCTGAAAGGCATCTGGGGGAAAAGTCAGTATTTGTATAGCCTGTAGGACACAGATCAATAAGGTTCCCTAACGTGCTCAGGGACAAGCTGTGTGACAACTGTGGAAGCATCAGTTGTCTAGGTCAAGTTGATTACCATGCCGAATGCAGTGGTGAAGAGTAGAGCTCTGGAGAACGACCGCCTGGCTTCAGATTCTAGTTCACAGTCAACCCGGTGACCTCTTTACATGGGCGACTCAGGCTGACTTCAGACAAAGATAAACTTCTCATGTCTCAGCTTCTCATTTATATGTACGATGTGATAATGACAGTATCTGCCTCTGTAGCCTGCTATATTCAACAAATTGTCGGGGGCTGAGGGTAGGAGTTACTCTTTTGTGCCCACCTTGGGCATTTGAGAGTAAAATTTCAAGGTATTCAAAGAGAGGAAGGTAGAGCGATGGAATGAAGCTTTATTTAGGTTAGCAATGGTGCATCAGTATAGTGTTGAGATTTCTGGTCAAGTTCACACAATTCTACCTCAGAAAGGGTCATGGAAGGGAATAGTTGACTTCCAGATATCAAAGACCCCAGGTCTTAGCTAGATGTGGAGGAGATACAAGAGAATCGGGAGTTCATGGCCATCAGCCTCATAGTGAGTCCTGGCCAGCATGGCTACATGACACCCTGTCTCAAGACACACTACAGAATAACCTTCGGCCCTGTGGTGTGCAGGGACATAGAGATGAGGGCTGCCAAACATGTCCTTTGACAGGAGCAGATGTTATATCAGTGAGTAGCAGGGGGCATGGCTACTTCCTTTGCTTTTCCAAGCGGAGTCTGGGGCACCTATAGGAGGGGTCAGTCACCTGCAGAAGAAGTTGGGAAGGACAAGTCATAGGTATGGTGGAAAGGTGGTACTGTACCCCTGTGCCTTGGACTACTCACTGCCCCACCCTACCTGCCCTTGGGGTTGGAAATGAGGTGGGGTTGGAGGTGAGATGGTGCAGAATCAACAACACAGACTCTGGGAGCAGGTGAGAAATGCCACAGCAAGCTCATCTGAACACTACCGCTTTAATATCCTCCGCCTGTGCCCCACTAGTCCCAAGAAAGTGTCTCTTCTAAACAGCAGTTCCCAATTGGCTGCCATTGTCTGCATCAGCAATCCTTGATCTTTCAGGTAGTCTTCAATTAGGTCCTCCTTCAGGAAATGCCTCTGTGACTGTGCAGCCCCCAGCGTTTACATAGAGGTGGCTCCACTGCTCCTCCTACACCCCTGGACACACCTTGGCCTACGACTTTAGCAATCCTCCTTGAAGCCAAGACACTACCACTAAGTTAAATCATCAGACCCCTAGGATGGTGGGGTCTGCCTCCTCCCACCTTTCTGCCTGTCACCTCCTAGATGCTCCATGCAATAGTCATACCAGTGAAGGAGACAACCAGGTAATTGGCCCTGATCCTGAGGAGCAATGGTGTGGCCAAATGTCAGGCGTGTGAGCAAATGTGGCCCATAATTGGGTGGGTATAGGTAAGTCCGAGGGCCACAGGCTCCCACTTCAGTGGCACTCGGTCTCTTCTGAAAGTTACCTCCATGATCAAGTCTATTTGAGATTCTATCTCTTCATATGGTTGCCAACAGAAAAATATGAATGAACAGTTGAGTTCTAAGGCCTTAAAACTGAGAAAAACCATACTATGCTCCCACGCTCAGAGTAGGTTAATCTACCATGCTGATAGGCATGGGTCTTCCTTTGTTTTCTATTGTAGCTCTAAACACCATGGACAAAAACATCTTGAGGAGAAAGGGCTTATTTGCCTTATGCCCTGATCACAGTCCATCAGAAGGAAGCCAAGGCAGAATCTCAGGCAGGGCAGGAATTTGAGGCAGGAGCTGATGCAGAGGCCACAGAGGAATGCTGCTTGTTCGCTTCCCATGGCTTGCTCAGTCTGCCTTCTTGTACCACCCAGGACCACCTGCCAAGGGTGACCTGAGCCCTCCCAGGTTTATCATTAATTAAGACTATTCCCTGCAGACTTGTCTGTATTCCTCCTGATGGAGACATTTTCTTAATTAAGGTTCCTCTTCCCAGATAACTCTAAATTGTGTCCATTTGGAAACAAACAACAACAACAACACACACAAAAAAATCAAAACAACCAGGACCACATGTTCAGGCAGGGATGAATGCACTTCTCCCTCAGAACAGCATTCTTAGGAAGACTCTGAATTAAGAAGAACGGCACCAGTTAGAAGACTTCTGGCCATATATCTAAAGCAATACCGTAGGCTAGGTGTTCTCCAAAGATAATTTCTTAGGCAAGAAAAGGAAATCTTAGCTATACCTACACATTATATCTATTTCTGATGTTAAAAAAAAAAAAAAAAAGCCAGGGTTTTGCCGATTAACACCCACATCAAGACAAGTACCCTCATGTACCAAGTCATTTGGTTGCCTGTCACGGTAGAGATAATTCACTCTGAAGGGACACAGGGATACAGAGAAATGCAGGTTTTCCCAATCAAGTTTCCTTATGTGTTAAAACAAAGAGGCAATAAGCAGATTGGCAGGAGAAAACACATGTATGCATAGGTGCACACAAGAAACTTTAAAAGGATCAGATGACTGGGGTGTCAGTACCCTCTTTACAGCGGAGAGTGAAGGGCGAGGCTGCAGGCAGGTTCAGGAGATAGCAGGGGAGAGAATGAGCCCAGAAAACAAATAACAGTCCTTTGGGGTTTGACTATCAGGCTCTTCCCCTGCGACGTAAGTGATGGTGTCCCTCGGTTCATGAAATTTCAGTAAGACATCTGAAAGCCACAGTGCTCCTGTTGGTGGGTCCTGTCTTTAGGAAGGTAAATGGGACTTCTGGGATAGCCTCTTCCTGATGGCCTCCAAGTACTCTCCACTGCAGGTGTGAGGGGGCATATTTTGGAGTATTTTTCTTTCTGATCTCCCGAAGACCTCCGCAACATAAGGGCTAATGACAGTGCTGCTCACCTTTTGCCCAGGGGAGTGGTTTGCTGATAACGTGAACCAGCTGTAGCTAAACATCTTCCTAGAATAGATGGCTGATTTACAAAGATTCCTGGGGAGGGATGACTTGAAAATAGTACCAAAATGAACAAACAAACAAATATAACAACAAATAATCACCTCAACTCCTAGGAACCCCCAGTTAGATAAGCAGATCAAAAAAGATGTGAGCTAATCAGACCCAATAAGAAGCCAGCAATCTTTTTAAATTTATTGTTAGTTGGTTGGTTGGTTGGTTGGTTAGTTAGTTAGTTAGTTAGTTAGTTAGTTTGTTTGCTAGTTTGCTTGTTTTTGAGGCAGGGTATCTCTGTGTAGCCTTGGCTGTCCTGGAACTTGCTCTGTAGACGAGACTGGCCTTGAACTCATAGAGATTGGCTTGTTTCTGCCTCCCGAATGCTGGGATTAAATGTATGTGCCATTGTCACTGGGCTTCTTTCTGAAATTATTAAAAGAATTGGCCAATGGACTCCTGTTGCTGCCATGCCCACTGCTGTGTGTACTGAGTAAACCTACTTGCTTTCTTTAAAAAGCAGGGACAAGGTGGGAGGTGGTGGTGGTGGTACAAGTCTTTAACCCTAGCACTTGGGATGCAGAGGCAGGCAGTCCTCCGAGAATTTGAAGCTGGTTTATAAAACTAGCATAGCAAGTTTTAGGCCAGCCAGGGCTACATAGTAAGACCCAGTCTAAAAAAATAAATCAATAAATAAAACATTATGGATTAGACACATTATAATGACTCTTTCCATGAATATGTTGTACCCTAAGTTATTAACTGATTGTGGCAATTTATAAATAAATCTATGTAGATAGGAAACTATTTTAACTAATAGGTATGCATGCTCAAGAAATTCAAAGACCATTATTTTACCTTATCTATGGCTCAAGTTTTGTCATCATGAGAATGAAAATACTTGTTTTCAGAAAAATGATATGACAAGTTTTATTTCTCCCTCTTTACTTTCTCCTTTGAGACAAGGTCACACACAGCCCAGACTGGCCTCAAACTGAATATGTAGCTGAAGATGGCTTTGAACTCCTGACCAGGAGTTTGCAGGCATGTGACACTGTACCTGGGTCATGTCTCAAAATTTGTGTTATGCTCTTTAATGTCTGGGCTGTCATTTTCTGTCTCTGAAAACTTTCTTCACCTTGCTCTGCTTACCTGTAGATCAGTATAGAGTCGTCATCAGGATTATGTTACATTGTGGAGCCTCAGCAAGTGGTTGTATTATTGCCAAGGAAGATACTATTAAATCAAGTTAATAGCATTGGTAAATTAACAAGATAAGTAATATTTTGTCCCCCCAAAATTTAAGTCCCTGAAAGTACCAATTCACTTGAAAAGTATTATGTTCCTTGAAACAAACCACTTAGCGTTCATCCGACACAGGCCCTCTAGGGGTTATGCTGCACACTGAGGACAGAGAGAATTGGTTACAGATCTAGAATGTAGAAGTTGGCCTTGTCTGTGATGACTGTGGCCACTTCCTGCCCGGTCTCCTGGCCTCACTGTCTTTGCCTATTCCTGGGCTCCAGCTGTCCCCAGCATGTGACTGACAAGTCAGTCTTCCTCATCCCCTGCATCCCTCATTTACATCCCTGAAAGCTTCCAGTAACTCTCGTATCATCAGTTTTTCTTGTGTTATACATTGTCATGTATTATTCAGCTGCCTCCTCAGTCTGTCTTATTTTCCCAGATGAAACTGCTACAGTGATTGTGCATAACTCACCAATCTAGAAGTCCTTGAGAGAACGTAATTTAATCAACAGGTGATGAAAGGACTCCAAGCTTCCTGGGCCCTTGGGACTTGCTCTCTGACTTGAGTAATGACAGATCTAAGGAAAGGTGCTTCAGCAGATCCGTAGCACGACTTGGTAGATAGTGAGAGGCAAAGAGATGTCCCTCAGCTGGCTGCACCCTGCCCATGGGGAAAAGGCACTATAAGTGAGGACTATGAAGATCTCAGTCATGAGTTTTAGGGCCATTCATTTCCTCTGGCCAAAGAGCTGTCCTGTACCACATAGGTTACACATACCTAGTTTAGATACCAACATCCCTCTCATTTTAGATATGGATGAAACCTTCTTCCTCTTCCTCTTCTTCTTCTTCTTCTTCTTCTTCTTCTTCTTCTTCTTCTTCTTCTTCTTCTTCTTCTTCTTCTTCTTCTTTTCCTCCTCCTCCTCCTCCTCCTCCTCTCCTTCTCCTTCTCCTTCTCCTTCTCCTTCTCCTTCTCCTTCTCCTTCTCCTTCTCCTTCTCCTTCTCCTTCTCCTTCTCCTCTCCTTCTCCTTCTCCTCCTCCTCCTCCTCCTCCTCCTCCTCCTCCTCCTCTTCCTCCTCCTCCTCCTTCTTCTTCTTCATTCTTGGAAATTCTATGAGAGTGCTGGTTTGTTAATCTTTTTATTTTAATTTTTTAAAGATTTATTTATTTTATGTGTGTGTGTGTTGCCCTTTCTTTCTTTCTTTCTTTTTTTCTTTCTTTCTTCTCTCCTTCCTTCCTTCCTTTCTTCTTTCTTTTTTTTTTTTTCTTCAAGACAGGATTTCTTTGTGTAGCCTTGGCTGTTCTAGAACACACTCTGTAGACCAGGCTGGCCTTAAACTCATAGAGATCCCCCTGCCTCTGCCCTGCTGGGATTACAGGCATGCCCCACCACCACTTGATGAAATGCTCTTTTTAAAAAGTAAGACCTAAAATCTAAAAGTTTAGAAAAACAATTTTAAAATTAAATTATAGAGTTAAAAACACAAGAAACAAATTGAAAGACATGATTGAGATTGAGTAGAGAGCACATTTTCTTTTCTTTTTTCTTTCTTTTTTTTTTTTTTTTTTTTTTTTGGTTTTTTCAAGACAGGGTTTCTCTGTGTAGTCCTGGCTGTCCTGGAACTCACCCTGTAGACCAGGCTGGCCTCGAACTCAGGAATCTACCTACCTCTGCCTCCTGAGTGCTGGGATTAAAGGTGTGCGCCACCACCGGCCAATGAGAGCACATTTTCAATATCTGTAGTGGTTAAAGGATTAACAGTTACAAATACTACAAGACTCTAATAGTAAGGAAATAATAACCTTCCCTTCATGAACAAAGCATGAGAATTAGGAAAGTCACAGACATTGTGCCTAATATTAATATTTCCAACAAACATTTGAAATTTTTCTCATGTAATGAGAAAATGAAAAATAAGGAAAATGAAGTTAAAATAAGAGCAATATACACTTTGCATAAAGCTAAGCCAGTTTTAACAATATATATGAGTAAATGTCCAAAGTTGGACTGTTATTCTGTGACAGTGTCACAGAAGCTGGATATGGTTGCACTTGCCTGTAATCTGATCACTCGTGAAGCTAAAGCAAGAGAAGCAGGACTTCAAAGCCAGCCTAAGGCACATGGAATTCAAGGCTAACCTGAGTCTTGGGCTACATAATAAGACCTCACCTCAACAAACAAACACTGCCCACACACCATTGCTATAGAAACGAAGCACCAGCAGTTGAATGACTTATAGATGACAACAAAATGATCTCTCCAAGTCCGGGAGGCTGAGGGAGGTCAGCGTGTGGAGTTGGTTGGGGTTCGGTGAGGATCTGTAGGGGACAGAGCTGCAGGCCACCTATGCTAGAGACACTTAAGTTCTTATTCTGTCCTTACTTGGTAGAGAGCTAAGGTGTGTTTTATAAGTGGCTTAATTACTCCCAAAGGGAACTATACCTTCTACTGCTAACCAGTCGAGAGTTTGATTTCAGTATGTGATGGGTGGGGAAGGAGGAACCATACACAAGCAGAAAGCTTGTAACAGAAAGCTATGCCACTGCCAGATAGCTTCGAAACCGTAATACAGTTGATAGGGAGTGTCCACCAGCCCAGCTTCCTTTGGAAAACATTGGTAAGTGTTTATCCAAATGTCTCCCTTGCTATTGAACTTGAAGGATGATTGGGCCAGAAATAAGACTCATGGGGCTGGAGAGATGGCTCAGTGGTTAAGAGCACTGACTGCTCTTCCAGAGATTCTGAGTTTAATTCCCAGCAACCACATGGTGGCTCACAACCATCTGTAATGGGATCCGATGAACTTGACTGGTGTGTCTGAAGATAGCTACAGTGTGTGTGTGTGTGTGTGTGTGTGTGTGTGTGTGTGTGTAATAAAAAAATATGACTCATGAGTTTCATGTTCTTCCCCTCAGAACCTTGAGCCACTGCACCACTATATTTCTAAAGTTGAACACTCTCTTAATTCCTTGTCCCTCATCCCTCTCTTAGCTGGTTTGAGTTTATCCTAAATATCTCTCCAGGGAAGAGAGCATACAGTTTTGATTTTCTAAGCCCTTGCTTGTTTGTGAATGTCTTCTTTAGCTTGTATAGTTGGCATCTTTTTTTCCCAAGAGATATTTATTTTTATGAGCATTGATGTTTATCTACATATATGTCTGTGTGAGGATGCCAGGTCCTCTGGAGGTAGAGTTACAGACAGCTATGAGCTGCCTTGTGGTTGCTGAGGATTGAATCCATGTCCTCTGGAAGAGCAGTCAGTACTCGTAACTGCTGAGCCATCTCTCCGGCTTTGTAGCTGACACGGTAATCAGGTAGAGAGTTCTTGATTAGTACCATCAGAATGCTGATTCCGTTAATCCCAGGTTAACAGTCTTGGTGGTTATATAAATAGAGTTTACAAAACAAAACAAAACAAAAAACCCAAAACCCTGGTACATTTTTAGTTATCTGATGCTTTTTTAAATTAAAGATTAATTTTTAATAATTTTAATTATGCATGTGGTGCTATGTGCACATGAGTACAGGTGCTCACAGATAGAAGTGTTGGACGCCCTGGAGCTGGAGTCACAGACTTTTAGCTTTACCATGTAAGTTTAAGCTACTGGTATGTAAAAGACTTCCTAGTCTACTTTCAAACTTACGGTCCACCTCCACCCTACCCTACCCACCCTACCCTCTAGAGGCTTTGTGTGTCTAGCTTACCAAGGACACCTCTGGTTACTATGTTACAGTATCTCCCACAGGAGGCATCCTCTAAGGGGTATTTTGCTTCTTTAGAGCATCTGCCACCACTTCCAAGTATTTTATTTCTTTGCTTATTTGTTGAATATATTTCTGACTCTTAGAGTGTAGGCTGTATAGAAGAAGGCAGCATATCTTAGTCTCTTTAATTTTCTTTTATTCCTGGCATCAATAAACAGGCTCGTGGACCTGGAGATGGCCCACAGTTGCAATTGTCTGCAGCTCTTTCAGAGAACCTGACTTTGGTACCCAGCATCAACACGAGGCATCTCACAACCATCCGTGACTCCAGCTCCAGGAGCTCCAACATCTCCATCTGCCAGCACCTGTGCTATGTGCACATGATTAAAAACATTAAAACAATCTTTATAAAAATAGCATCAGATCACGCTTTTAAAAAGCACTTCGGGTTATTTTGATAAATTCTACTTATTTATTTATATTTTTTCAGACAGAGTCGCATGTAACTTATGTATGAGGTTTGCAAGTCATTATATAGGATGACCTTGAATTCTTAATTCTCCTGCCTCCACCTCCAAAGTTCTGGGTTACAGGCACGAGCTGTGTTTTGGTAAGTATTTATTTCTAATCTTATTATAAATTATGCAGTGAACATTCTTGGTACACGTCTATCTTGAATTATTCAAATGTTGAAATGTCTGGGAGTGAGATTACTATACTGAGACACACACATTTCATATTGTGCTAACCCACTGCTAAACTATTTCCAAGTTGGTGCTTTTACTGGAGTGTCCACTTTCCATGCCTATAATGAGCAGAGGCAGTTTCCTAATGTGTGCCAACATATAAATACCTCGCTGTTCTGCTCGTACTTTTCCTCTATGGCTTACGATTCCTCTACAATCACTCGCAGTTCATCCTCTATGGCTTACGACTCCTCTACGATCACTCGCAGTTCATGCTCTGCAGGCTGTTTATTTGTGCAGCTTGAACTTCCCCTGGAGTTTATCGGCCGTTTCTCTATCGGTTATTAGTACTTCTCGGTTAAACATTAAAAGGCTCTGTTGTGCTTTGGTATAATTTATAACCCTTTTGATAGACAAGATGTCTATGTATGTTTTGTACTTAGTGTTTTGTTTTGTCTGTTTTGTTGTTGTTGTTGTTGTTGTTCTTTCGAAACAGGGTCTCTCTGTGCAGCCCTGGATGACTGGTCTCAAACTCACAGAGATTGGCCTCTGCTTCCTAAATGCTGGGACTTAAGATGTACACACACACACACACACACACACGCACGCACGCACGCACGCACGCACGCACGCACGCACGCACGCACGCACGCGCGCACCAGTTTGTAGCTAGCTAGTATTTTTATCTTCTGGCTTTGGGGACATGCCTTGAAAGCCTCACTTCACCTCAAGATAATTGAGTTTTCTACGTATTTTTTCTCCAAATGTTTTTGTGGGGGTTTTCCCCCCTTTGAGTCTAAGGAATGAGGCAGTGATAGGTCTTTGTTTCTTTGTTTGTTTCTTTGTTTGTTTCTTTTTTTGTTTCTTTGGGTATTTTTTTTGTTTGTTTCTTAGCTTCTCTCTTTCTTTCTTTCTCTCTCTCTTTCTTTCTTTCATGGCTGGCCAGTTATTCCAAAACTATCCACCAACTTAGTCACTGCATCTCCACTACTTACATGTAATGACTATTGTGTACCTGGTACTTTCTAAGTCCTTTATATACTTATTCCAGTTTGGTTTTTACATCAAGTGGGGATAATAATCAGATTTGCATTTAACATACAGTAGGAGGGGAGGGGGAAGGAAAAGGGGGGGAGGCAGGGGGAGAGGGAAAGAAAAAAAGAAAAGTGTAAAGAGACTTTCCCATGTGGACAGTAGATTGGCAGCCTATATTAAATTCCCCAGAGAAATAGAACCAATAGAATATATGTATATGCATAAGAGAGAATTTATTATGGGAATTGATTTACATGATTACAGAGATTGAGAAGTTCTCTGTCTTACCCTCTGCAAGCTGGAAAACCAGGATCGCTAGCCACGTGTTTCAGTCTGAGAACTTAAAGGCCATTGTTGTGTGTTCCAGAATGCTACATATGATGGCCTGAAATTCTTCCGTCTGGAGCAAGAGAAGATATCTCATCGAGGAAAGGAGAAATTTTATATTCTTCCACCATCTGTTTCACCCAGACTGTCTATGGATTGTCTGGTGCCCCACACACTATACATTTCTAAGGAAGAAAGGTTTATTTTTGCTTACAATTTTTAAAAATTTTCAATACATTGTTGATGCCTATACATTTTGGGGATAGCATCCAAAACCACATCACTTGCAGGGTATTTGATCACACTGTAAACTCCAAGATTGTGTTGTTTACTGGAAAAACCTAGTGTCTAGTTGTGGTGTGGCTCAGCCCTTAGTACACACCTTTAATCCCACACAATGAAGGTAAAGTCAGTTTGTAGAAGGAAGCACCCATGTGTGAAAGTGATGTCTGATTGAGTGGCAGACAAAGTGACAAATCAGAGAAAGACTTGGCAGAGACAGAGAGACCACTTAAGAGAGAGCAGTACAGAGAGAGAGAGAGAGACAGAGAGAGAGACAGAGAGAAAGAAAGAGAAAGAGAGAGAAAGAGACAGAGAAAGAGAGAGAAGGCAGTTTTGCTGGAGAGTTTTATAGACATGTTGAAGAGAGAACAAGCTAGACACAAGTGAAGGCAGAATGAGTCAGAGAATGAAAAGGAGGCAGACAATTAGAACAGATTTCCAGAGTTAGCTTGATGCCAAGCAGAGCAAAAAGTCAGAGGTCAAAAGAATTGAATCAGTCAGCTTGAAGACGAGTTTGAATCAAAACAGCTGAGTTAAACCACCCAGCCAGAGTTCAGAAAGAGATAGACAGGGTGAGCTTAATCAGCAGTACGTAAGTGCTGAGTGTCCTACTACCTTCACCTCCTGTGTGCTGGAATTACATGCCTGTGCCATTATGCCCAGATGAAATCAGGTATTTAAATGATCCAAGCAAATGGCTCTTTAAAACACTATATTCTGGAACTACAGAGGTGGCCTAGCAGTTAAGAATATTTACTAGTCTTAAAGACCCACTTGGTGGCTCATAACCTACTATAACTCCAGTTCCAGGAAACGGATGACATCTGGCCTCCTTGAGTACCAGGCACAACCATGGGGCACACATATACAGGTGTAAGCATAAAAACTCTTTAAAAAAGAAACACTATAGTCTAGAACAGAGGTTCTCTACCTGTGGGTAACAGTCAAATATCAGATACCCTACATATCAGAGATTTACATCATGATTCAAAACAGTAGCAAAATTACAGTCATGAAGTAGTAACAAGAGTAATTTTATCATTGGGGTCATCACGGCATGAAGAACTGCATCAAAGGATCAAAGGGTCACAGTGTTGGAAAGAAAGAATCTGTCTAGAAAGGAAAGAACTGCTCTAGAACCTTAGAGTGCGTGGCTCATGGTAAATATTGGATGGAATGAAAAAAATGTCATCAGTTGGACTGAGGAGTTGAATAAAACTTGTTGAATGAAAGTGATTAATAATGACCTAGACCAGGGTGGTGGCAGGAGAGTTGGAGAAAGTACAAAATATTGAGAAATAGTTTGGGAATAAAACTAGCAAGTCTTGGTGATTATTTAATTATAGAGAGAAGCTGGTATGGTGGTACACACACGGAAAACCAATACTTAGGAGGTGGAGGCAGGAAGACTACCATGAGTTTGATGCCAGTCGGAGCTACATGGTGAGTTCTAGACTAGCTGGGGATACATAGCAGAACCGTGTCTCAAATAACAATAGTGATGAAGAAAAAGAAGAAGAAGAAGAAGGAGGAGGAGGAGGAGGAGGAGGAGGAGGAGGAGGAGGAGGAGAAGGAGAAGGAGAAGGAGAAGGAGAAGGAGAAGGAGAAGGAGAAGAACCAAGATTCGGATTTTCATCACAGGGAAGACATCATCAGATTTTCATCACAGGGAAGACATCATGCTCTGGACTGAACCCTCAGACACCATAGAAAATGTGGAGGTCAGAATCACGGACGGTGAGAGAAGTCGTGCTGATTAGCCCAGGCTGTTCTTTGGGGGCAAGCTGCTGGAAGATACCATACATTGACTACAACATTCAAAAGAAGTCCTCCCTGCATCTCGTGTTGAGACTACATGGTTGCACCGGGAAGAGAACCAAGTCTTACAGCATTCCTAAGAAGAACTAGCTGAAGAGAAAGAGGGTTACATTGATTGGGCAGAAGTGCTGGGCAGTGGTTGAAACCAGCATGCTCAGTCACCTTCAGCAAGGCTGTCCTGATGCATGTAGGGCTGGAGATCCATCCCCAGACACTTTGATAGACATTATTGTGGCAAGTGTTGTCTGATTCGCTGCTTCAACAAACCAGAAGACCAGTAACTGTGTATGAGTTAATAAAAAGGCAAGAACTGATTTAAAAAATAAAATTAAAAAAGCAAATAAATCAACGAGAAGATATTTATGTGTAAATGCATAAAACACATTCAATACTGAAAGAAAAAAATGTGATGTGAAGTTTCATAGCCTCTGTTTCAAATGCCAGTTCTAACCTTATAATGTGTTCACTAAGTTGCATACATTTGGTGGGTTATACTTTCATTTATGTGCCAAGGTTTTTTATATAATAAAGATTATTTAAAACAAAACAAAACAAAACAAGAGAGCTAGGCCAGGCAGTGGTGGCACACGCCTTTGATCCCAGCACTTGGGAGGCAGAGGCAGGTGGATTTCTGAGTTCGAGGCCAGCCTGGTCTACAGAGTGGGTTCCAGGACAGCCAGGACTACACAGAGAAACCCTGTCTCGAAAAACCAAACCAAACCAAAACAAAACAAACAAACAAACAAACAAACAAAAACAAAAAAACAAAACAAAAAACCCAAAACCCCCAAAAAACAAAAAACAAAAAACAAAAAACAAAACAAACAAACAAACAAACAAACAAAAAAAACAAGAGAGCTGGGCATGGTAGCACACGTCCTAACAGTAAGAATAGATTGAGGCAGAAGAATTGCTATGAGTTTGATCTATGTATCAAGTTCCCAGCCATCCAGAGCTACTTAGCAACATCCTATCTCAAGCAAATAATAAGAAACGAGGAGAGATCGCTAAGATGTAGGGAAGACATAGTTTTAAAGGACACACAGAATTGAAGGTAACTAGGAGAGAACCAATTGAAGAAGCCAGGTGAGTAGTTAGAGCCGCCCACAGGTGTGACTAGGAGGCACACACAGACACAGACACAGACACACACAGACACACACACACACACACACACACACACACACACTTATAGGAACTGAAGCTATAGGAAGACTTGTATCACATAAGGATTGGCTGCTGAATAAATGGAGATAGAATCCCTATCTCCATTAGAATAGATCCCTAGAAAACTCCCAAGTTCAAAGCTTTACTGAAAGAAGAGAGGGCAGGGCTCGGAGGGGAGGGGGACCAACATGCCTGTGAAAGAGCTTCCAGAGAGCTAAGAGAAGTCAGAAGAGGGGTGGGAAAGGGCACAGACCAAAAAAGGGACTAAATGGAATGATGAACTAAGCACGTTCTGTTAGATACGTAGGGAAACGAGAGAGAAAGGGGAAAGAAGGAGGAGGAGGAGAAAGAAGAGGAGGAGGGCCGGGCGGTGGTGGCGCACGCCTTTAATCCCAGCACTTGGGAGGCAGAGGCAGGCAGATTTCTGAGTTCGAGGCCAGCCTGGTCTACAGAGTGAGTTCCAGGACAGCCAGGACTACACAGAGAAACCCTGTCTCGGGGGAAAAAAAAAAAAGAGGAGGAGGAAGAAGAGGAGGAGGAAGAGGAGGAGGAGGAGGAAGAAGAAGAGGAGGAGGAAGAAATGGACCAAAGAACTGATACTCAGATAAGACAGAAGAACGAGTGCAGATAAACAAGCTTAGTAGGCAGGGTGGAAGGTAGATGACTGAGGCCAGAAAATTGAATTCCTGATTTTAGAAGCAGAAAACATGGCAGTTTTGGGCCAGAAGTGATGCCAGGGGTAGGAGGTTGAGTAGCTCTGTAGGAAACTGATGGAAACAAAGTCTTCAGGTTAACTCTGAAGTCACTTCAGAGGAAGGCAGGCTTCACAGCGTGAGAGGAGGCAGCCAAATGCCAGTACCTTGGTTAGTAAGAAGGACGTTGAAGTGGGACAACGGTGGCAATCCTAGCACTTGGGAAGCAGAGTTAGGAAGATCTCTGTGAGTTCAAGGCCAAGAAAATGGGGACTGTTTTGGATTTAAGGAAATATTGAGAAATGTTGGAAAGGACATTCTGCAGAAGGCAAACATGGAGAGACAGAAAGGGCTTGTACGATAACAAATCAGACTCTCCTGGTTTACTGAGCCCAGAAGACTGGCGGACACGAGAGCTTAAGAAAGTTAGCTGTGGTCTGAAAATCTTGCAAGCATTTCTTCCTGTGTAGAGCTTGGTCTGTGGGAGGAGATGCCCAGCAGACAGTCAGGGGGAGCACTAGGCTTGAAGTGGAAGGTTCTTCAAGGGAGCAGCTGAACAGCAGTCTGAAGCAGACCAGATAGGATTCAGACCCACTGCTGTGCTTTATAACTACTGATCGTATGTCTCCATGTTCATAGCATGGAATGGGTTGTATGGGAAAGGAGGAAATTAAATGGCTCCAGGAGGCTCCTTGGTGGGCCAGCCTGCCCTAATGGGCTAGCTATATGGCTTAGTAACTCTGTCTCAAACAAACAAACAAACAAACAAATAAAAAACAAAATAAAACAACCAAGGAAGATGATGCCTAGGAGGCATGAAACCTGAAGCTGTCTCCTAGGTACACACACACACACACACACACACACACACTCCACTGGCCCAGGAATCTTGAGCCCAGATTTACAGATGCAGAAATCATTTGGAGTTTGTTTCCATTGTGGTATTATTTTTAATTTTTTCAAGTATTGAAATAGTACCCAACTACCATTTTCAAAATATTTTACTAGGTTAAAATTTTAAACAATTTGGCCACTTCCTCCAGGTTTTATTTTTATTTTGGCACATTATATATTTGCTTAATTAAATACACACACACACACACACACACACACACACACACACACCACGTATCATAGCAAAACTGAAAGTAGTTACATTTAAGAGGGAAAAGTATAGAGTATAGTTGTTATTTGTGTTTCCTGTGAACGCCTTGTAGAATCAATAGAAAACGCATTAGGAGACCAGGTCAGCGCTCGCTGCGGCCTTCCCTGTCCGCCGCTGCTCCTCGTAACTTCTTGCTCCACTGAGTTTCTGAGAACCTTCTCATTTCAGGCCTTCACTTGGCACTGTTTATGGATACACTCTATTATTTTTTCACTGTGAAAGCGATTTTTTAAACCTACACATAATCTATTGGTAAGGTATATATTTTCCCACATTTTAGTAGCTCTAAAATTGAGCTTTTTATAATCTGAATTGCCTTTGATTTGATTAAATACTTTGTTTTATCCCCTTACACAGCCTAGTTTAATCCTGATGGACTAAACTATGAATAAATGTTGATTTATTGTTTAACTAATATGCAAATTAAGAAGAGGCCTTACAATTATTACTTAAATGCAATTTGTTTCAGATTGTATTTGTGTGTGTGTGTGTGTGTGTGTGTGTGTGTGTGTGTGTGTGTATGTACACACTATAGAACAGCTGTCAGAGGATAACCTCAGAGTAGAACCTCTCCTACTCTGTGAGCCTGGGGATGGAACTCAGGTCATCAGATTTGGCAGATAAGCCATTTCCCAGAATTTTGTTGGAGTTAAGAGTCTCACAGTAGCTCAGGTTAACCTTGAACATTTTAGGTAGCTGAGGCTACTTTGAACTTCTTTTTATGTATATTGGCATTCTGCCTGCATGTATGTCTGTGTGAAGGTGTCAGATACCCTGGAAGTGGAGTTACAGACAGTTGTGAGCTGCCATGTAGGTTGTAGGAATTGAACTCGGGTTCTCTGGAAGAACAGCTAGTGCTCGTAACTGCTGAGCCATCTTTCCAGCCCCAACCTTGAACTTTTCATCCTCCTGCCTCCACTGTGCAAGTGTTGGAGTTACAGGTTTGCACCACCATGTTTGGCTTCAAATTTAATCCTGATAGAATTTCTTCAAACTCTTACGTTGTCCTCAGTGAAACACAAGGGTGTCTATCATCTTTCCAGACAGAGACAGGAGCTGTGGATGGTAGCACCTGAGTGTATATTTTCATCATTCTGGAGGCCAAAGCTGGAGCTTTTGAGTTCAAGGCCAACAAGACACTGTTGCAAACAAAACCTAATTTTAAAAAGGGGAATGAATAAGGAAGATTTAATTATCACCTACTTTTATAACTCGGATATAAAGCTAGGAGTCCAGCTCAAGGGCAGCGTGCATCCTATCACGTGCTGGTGGTCCTCAGTATGGCAAAAAGAAAAAAATATTCAAAAGTCCCTTCTCAGGAATACCTTCCTTTCTTTACTTTTATGCAGAATGTGTCATCCACACCTTCCTCCCCCCCCAAAAAAACCCTCAACAACAAGCAAACAAAACCAAACCAACCTTTACAATAGAAGCAAAAACCCTAAAATAATAAAGTATGTGATTTGCCCAAATCTCACATAATTAATGCCTGTCTTCCTCCCTTCTTTCCTTTCCTTCCCTTCTTTCTTTCCTTCCTCCCTCCTTCCCTCCTTTCCTTTTTTTTTCCTTTCCTTTTTTTCCCTTTCCTTTTGAGACAGGGTGTCTCTGTGTAGCCCTGGCTGTCCTGGAAATCACTCTATAGACAAGGCTGGCCTCGAACTCACAGAGATCCTCCTGCCTCTGCCTCCAGAGTGCTAGGATTAAAAGCAAATGCCCCCATGCCTGGCTAATGTCTTCATTTTTTAACCACAAAGTTTGTTCTTTCAACTGGGCTGTGTTGTCCAAACACAGATGTGTTTGGACACAGTCTTCAATACAGGCCAGTGGTGCAAAGCACTTTTTAATCCTGATTGCCACAAAGGGGACTCTAACTGCATATGTGCCCCCCTCATTCAACTCTTTCTGGTCTTTGAAAGAAAAGGAGGGAGAGATGCAGCTGGGCCAGAGTATTATTGCTTATTAGGCCTTCCTCAGTAAAGGTGGCCATGACAAGTGAGACAACTATTATTGCAGAGTAAAGAGTCTTCATTTAGCTCTCGGAGAAGATGGAAGAATATTGCTACAATGAAACTTTCACTTGTTTTAAAGGAAACACCCCAGGCGTCAGCCCATTGTCCAGCTCTCAACATATGAGCCACTCCCTCAAAAGTTTCCTGCTCCTGCCTTTTACACATCCCCATGTCTGATACAACTTTTGGAATGATTTCCACTTCTACACATATGTCTCTGGGTTCCCCTACCATTAGCCTTTCCTTCCTTTCTTTCTTTCTTTCTTTCTTTCTTTCTTTCTTTCTTTCTTTGATT
>JANHMN010000004.1:33073395-33121361 GCA_030674055.1 Rhabdomys pumilio
TATATATATATATATATATATATATATATATATATATTCACTGTCACTGTCTTCAGACACACCAGAAGAGGGCATCGGATCCCATTACAGATGGTTGTGAGCCACCATGTGGTTGCTGGGAACTGAACTCAGGACCTCGGGAAGAGCAGTCAGTGCTCTTAACCACTGAGCCATCTCTCCAGCTGCAGTTAGCCATTTCTTACTTCTCTTTTACAGCAATCATACTCCATCGTGCACACTCTCTACAAGATTAACTTCCTTTGACCCTGGATATATTCTCTCTCTCTCTCCTCTCTCTCTCTCTCTCTCTCTCTCTCTCTCTCTCTCTCTCTCTCTCATAAGCTTTTTGTTTGTTTGTTTTTGGTTTTTCAGTTCTTTTTTTTTTTTTTGAAGCCCAGCAACCTAGTATGGAAGTTTGTATTTTCCATCTCACTGAAGTTACTTTACAAAGTTCCCTTTCCCTTGGAAAGAAAAAGGAGGCTCACAGTGAAGCTCGGTGGTCCAGAGTGAGCAATTATTTCACAAGCCACAGTGAAGGGTCCGGATGGTGGGGTGCACACAGTGAAGGGTCCAGATGGTGGGGTGCACACAGTGAAGGGTCCAGATGATGGGGTGCACACAGTGAAGGGTCAGGATGGTGGGGTGCACACAGTGAAGGGTCAGGATGGTGGGGTGCACACAGTGAAGGGTCAGGATGGTGGGGTGCACACAGTGAAGGGTCCAGATGATGGGGTGCATACAGTGAAGGGTCTGGATGGTGGAATGCACACAGTGAAGGGTCCAGATGATGGGGTGCACACAGTGAAGGGTCCGGATGGTGGGGTGCACATAGTGAAGGGTCCAGATGATGGGGTGCACACAGTGAAGGGTCTGGATGGTGGAATGCACACAGTGAAGGGTCCGGATGGTGGGGTGCACACAGTGAAGGATCTCGATGGTGGGGTGCACACAGTGAAGGGTCCGGATGGTGGGGTGCACTCTCACTGTAAGAAAGGTGTCCTATTGTCATTTTAGTTTTTGCAAGTGTCAAAGAAAGGATCTCTTAGGGACTTTCTATGTTTCTTCAGGTTATCTGGTCAGTTGGCAGACTCTGACAACTCCATTTTTTCAACCTTTCTTGAGCATTAGCATCCTACCAGACCCCATGTGAAGTGCCAGGGAGAAGAAAATAGGGAGGGAGGTGTGACTCGATAGACAAGAGGACATATTTTAGAAGGGGATTTAAACATGTTATACACCTCACCACAGCACAGTATGCTGGAATGTTTGGTACAATGGTGATGTGAACAGGGACATGCCACCTCTGCTTGTGTAGTCATTGGAAGCTTTAGAGAAATAAAGATGAAGTCAATTTGCAACTGGCTGATTGAATTAATTAAAAACACGTTATTGTCTGCTATTTCCCAGATACTAAGCTGTATACCGAGAATGTGCCAATTAGCAAGACAGGAGTGGCGCTGTCCTCCTGGAGTTTGCAGACTATTAGAGAAGACAGATGGTATAAAGGAAGCAAGGCTTATGAGAGAGAAGAATTATATAAATGGGAATCTCACTACCTCTGCTTCTCCAGAACAGTTAAGCCAGTCCAACATGATGAATAGGAGTGGCTGGCTAATGGGTAGAGATTGACAGGAGTGGGAAAGAGAGGAAGATCTTGAGGTGAGAGAGGGTGCAAGACATAGTGAAGGAGTGAGAGGAGGAAAACACAGCTGGGAGGAAAGAGGAGTGTGCAAAAGAACCAGGAGCAAAGTGGAAATGTAGGGGATCCATGCAAGGCCTCAGAGGCCATGGTAAGGACTTGGGGCTTTTTCCCAAATCAACAGACAGCCATGATTTAACCTCTGTGTTGATGCAAACATCTGTTCTCTTTATTATTTTTAGTTATTTAAAAAATTGGTTGTTGTTTTTGAAACAGCATTCATTATTTTTAAAAGAAGTCTGTTGTGCCTGGCATAATGTGCACACCCTTAATCCCAGCACTTGGGAAGCAGGGACTGAAGGAGCTCTGTGAGGCCAGCCTGGTCTACAGAGTGCGGTCCTGACTCAAAAGAAGGAAAAAAAGGAGGAGGAGAAACAAAGGAGGAGGAGGAAGAAGGAGAGGAAGAGGAGACAAAGGAGGAGGAGGCAGAGGCCAAAGAAACAGTAGCACCTTGATGGATATCAGGCTTGAAGCAAAGGTGACAACAGGGGCAAGGTGTATAAGGTATGACTGGGAAGGATTGAGAGAGATAGGAGAGAGAGAGAGAGAGAGAGAGAGAGAGAGAGGGAGAGAGAGGGAGAGAGAGAGAACATGCTCTGAAGAAGGACATGGATGATAAGCTATGAACAAATACTTTCTTCTCTTTGTCTTTTTCCCACTGACATCATGTTTAATTGAAAGACACCTTTAAATTGTAAATATAATCCGCAGCTTTCGTTAGGCCATTCTGCAGCAAGGGCCTTTGTTCCGCTTCAGTGCTGGGGGTGGGAGGTGGGCCTTGTAATGCTAGGCAAGTGCCTGCCTAGGAGCCACGCCCTTCTCTCTTCCAGCCTCCCTAGGAGGAAGACTCCTTCCTTCTCTGCAATAGGCGAGAGACACAGGCACAAGTGGGAGTGGGAAGCTGACAAATTCTCTGAGGTGGCTCTTGATGATCTTCTGAAAACAGGTACTTAGTAAATATTTGTTGATCACAGCACTCAGTAGATTGAGGCCGAAGGATTGTTTAATAGGAGGCTAACCTGGACTACACACAGCATGATATCTGTCTCAAAGAATGAACCAAAGTCAATCAAGTGAGCAAGCCATGAGACTTTATTTATTGAATCAATGAATGAATAGATACAAGTAAAATCTGAAATCTATACACTTATTTTCTCCCAGAAGCATTCTGTTGTCAACAAATCAAAACAAACAAAACTTGAGGATGGGGTCTCGCTCAGTGGGTAAAAGGTGGTTGCTGCCAAGACTGATGAATGGAGTTCAATCCCTGGTGGAAAAAGAGAAGCAATTCCTACAAGGTCTCTTCTGGCCTCCATGTGAGTGCTGTGGTAGGTGTGAGACATAGACATACACAAAATAAATACGTGTGGAGTTGAAGGTGAGACGTGAATGTGAGTGAGGCTCAGGGTATGTTTTAGAGACAGATAGGTATGATCCAAAATCAGACGAGGCCTAACACGGTGCTGAAGACCCTTGAGGGGCAGATAGAGCTCTGTGAGTTCAAGGCCAGCCAGGGGCACATAGTGAGACCTTGTCTCTCAATAAACAAACAGCCAACAAGCCAGTTGCTAAAAGCTTGCCCTGCACAGAACTGGTAGAGAAGTTGCTTCGCCTCCTGGTTACCGTGAGCTGGAGACTGTCTGTCCCGCTGACAGGATTGTTCCACCCTATACATCAACACTGACCATTCTTCTCCACTCTGTAAATGTTTCAAGCCACAGCCTTGCACTTGGGAGAGAGAAAGAGCACACAAGAGGCTGCTGTCTGCCGAGCACCACGGTTGCCGAGCACCATGGTGAACATCATTTCCCATTGTTCCTCACCACCTTTGTGAGGCAGGTGTGCTGACACTTACGTGTCTCTGTTTTGAGATCATTTATCTTCAGGGAAGACAAATGTGTCCAGGTCACCCAAGCTGTAAGCAACAGGGACCGAGAGTCACACCCATGCCTGCCTTCAGTGTGACTGCCCTGCTATAACCCTTCTCAAATTTCAACACCTCTCTTCCTGATGCTGTCCCCGAGTCAGCCACTCCCTGGATACTCTTTTAGTAATACTTTCCATCTTTAATATTAAAATCGCATCTTCAGGAATGCCTTATTTAAGTCTCACTTTGTTCCAAAGCAATTGAGGACCTCAAACCATATAGTTTTCTCTGGCCTTGAAAACCTTCAGCAGTTTGTCTGCATTGCTCCCTGGATGCACTTTCTCTGCATTATAGTTGAGTTGGGGGAGAGGCTAAAGAGATGGCTCAGCAGTCAAGAGCTCACACTGCTCTTACAGAGGACCCAGGTTCAGTTCTCAGCACCCAATGGTGGCTCACACTTTCTGTAACTCTAGTCCAAGAAGATCCAATACCCTTTTCTGACCTCTCTGAGGGCACCAGGCACACATGAAGTGCACATACATGCAGGCAAATACTCATAAAATAAAAAGATAAATAAGTAGATAAATAAATGAGTTGGGTCTTATTTAACATATTGTGATTTTGAGTTACCATCACAAAGCCCCACAAGCACAGGAAGTGCATCTTGTTTCTGTTGGGGGCGGTATAGAGCAGGCATTGTCTATAGCTTCTTCTTAGTACCTCTTGTATGAAGTCAACAGACACTTGTTGGCTTCCCTGGATCACCAGTATAAGCATTCACATTGGCAGAATGTCTTGGCAGCTGTCTGCATCTACTTAAGACAGCTTCTTATTTACACCAAGCTGCATGATCAAGCAATTCTAATTTGTGCTGTGAATTTATTTATTTATTTTTCTTTTAGGAAATCTAAAAATACAAGGGGCTGAGGATACCCAGAGAGGCCATGGGTTTGTGTAAGGAGGAGATTCATTTTGAAAAACAATGTGAAAAGCAGACTTTTTATCTTGTTGAAGAGCCTTCTCTCTCTCTTTTTTTTAAGCTTACAAATTGTCATAAAAAAAAAAAAAGCCCAAATTGGTTGAACTTGAAGTTCCCTGTTGCCTTTCTCCTCCTTCAGAGCCTTTTTCTAAACCTACTTCCCTTAAAATGACTTTTATTGATTTTCACTCAACAAGAGTTATTCTTCAGAATGAGGATGGAGGGGTCAGAGAGAGAAATTTACCCGCTGGTACCTGAGGAATAGGTGCGTCTCCGGATCCAGTCTTGCTTTATTTGTTCTGTTTCCTGTATCCAGAAACCTGTACACGGGGGATCGCCAGGGTCCTCTGTGTCCTGGTCAAAGCTCGAGGACAGTATACTAATAGATCAATTCATGTGTTCATTCATTCAGCAAACATTTATTGAGCAGGCATGTCCTAGACATTGGAGATACTAAGATGAATAAGATGTAGCCACTGCCCTCTGTAACCTCCAGATGTACGGAAAGGCACTGGTCTGGTGGGGGTTCAGGACAGGGAAGGCGTCCGGAATGAGGGAGCTGCCTGTCCTCCATCAGGAACTCCTTAGAGAACAAGATCAGCCCTGAAAAAGAAATAAAGCATCTGGTCATAGTGGGCAGGAAACGGTGCTTTTTTAGCTTATATGTCTCATCTTGTTGAGCATTTCCCCTGTTATTTCTCCCCCCCAGTCTTACCCACTTTCCCCGTTATTTCTCCCTCCCCTCTTACCCCCTTTCCCCCTTTTTTCTCCCCCCCCCTCTTACCCCCTTTCCCCCATTCTTTCCCGCCTCCCCTCCAGTCTTACCCACTTTCCCCCATTATTTCCCGCCCCCCCAAGTCTTACCCACTCTTTGGTCTATATTTAACATCACCTTCAGAGCTATTTTTCTAAATCCCACTCCAATCTTGTCATTTCTGTCTTGAGAATTTTTTTCCTAGCTGTTCATTCATTCGTAGTATGTATGTGTTTTCCGGTCATCCCACTATGGCGTTTCACAGTGTTTGAGTATTAAGTGTTCGAGATGCTGTAATAGGTAAGCGGGTCCTCCCTTCGAGAACCTTAGCATCTGGACCAGGAAGTGCTTCTTGAATCCAGACCTCTTATTTAAATAACTCCCCTCCATCATGTGTCAGTATTTATGATACTAAGTGTGTTTCCAACAGTTGAACAAAGAGAGAGTTCAGCTTTAAGAAGATCAAGTCCAGCTATGCAGCAGTGGTACACCTCTAATGCCAGGATTCAAGAGGCAGAGACAGGCAGGTCTCTATAAATTCAAGGCCAGCCTGGTCTATAGATCAAGTTCCAGGACAGCCAAAGCTAAACCTTGGTTGTGGCTGGGGGGCTGGGAGAGGGAAGAGGATCAAATCTACTGGTGGAATTGGAAAGTTTAAGTCACAGATCCAAGACCACATGGTAAGTTGATAGATAAATGCACTGTATGCTAGGATAGCAGACTTGAGAAGAAAGGGCTTCTGGGAAGGATGGCTTTCTGAAAGTGATTATGCCTAAAGAAAGTCCTGGAGTGCCAAGAGAAGTGAGCAGGATATTGAGACATCCAGATGTGACAGATAAGACCTGTTTAGTGAGAACTCTCTAGAGGAGCTGAATGGAGAGAATAAGCATATAGCACAAATGGGGATTTGTTATACCACCTTCCACAGTATGGTCTTGAGTCATCTAACAACAGCTATCTTTGAACTGAAGAGCTGGAGACCTGGGTAGCAGTTCAAGTCACATGGCTGGAAACCTCAGCAGTGCCAGTCTGGTGCCAAAGGATTCCTGGAGAGATATCTAGTCCACCTTGGAAACATATAGAGGCTGGGTTCTGATGTCAAGGCAGAATGCAGTCCAGCAGTAGCTGGTAAATGGTAAATGGGCATCAGAAGACATGAAGTCAATAAAACCCACAGCTTTTCTCTTGGACCTTGTTTTATCTGGCTGCCACCCAAAGGTGCCACTCGCATTTAGAGCTGGTCTTCCCACTTACAAAATCTTTCACAAGTGTGGCCAGCTGTTTAGTTGATAATTCCAGGTACAGCCAAGCTGTCAACCAAGTTTTAGCCATCCATCACAAGACTCTTAAGCACCCAGTCTACCTTTGTAGCTTCTATTCCTTTGTTTTCCAGATTGAGAATGAATTTTCCCTGGATTATTTGACATTACACTGCTTTGATGTACCTCATGCATCTGGGATATTCTTAAGTGTAACTATAGTTTTCAAGATTTAAAAAAAAAAAAAAAGGATATGTAATTTCCAACTGTGAAATGTTTTAGATGCCACCTCACACACCAACACTCATCATCACCTCTCTTTGCCAGAAAAGTCTTAGATGTACTATCTATCTAAAAGCACTGAGAAACTACAGTTCGCTGATTTTGCATATACAGTTTCTTGTCCTGGAGTACCTCCTATTCAAAGTCTATTTAAAGTGCCATCCCATAAAGTAATCATCTTTGGATTTCCTTTAAAAAAAAAAAAAGGTTTTTAAAAAAGAGTTTTATTTACTGTGATTTTAGATTATGTACATGAATTTAACTGTTTGTGCACATGCGTGTGGTACCAACATAGGCCAGAAGAGGGCATCAGAAAACTTGGAGTCAGTTACAGGTAGTTGTCAGCCACCATATGTGGGTGCTGGGAATCAAATGCTAGCCCTTCTGCAAGAGCAGTATGTGCTTGTAACTGCTGAGCAGTCTCTCCAGCCCCCACACAATGGCTATGTTTAATCAAGCATAAATATCATCCCATACAGTAGTTACTTTTTGAATACCCCTAGTTGTTATCTTCTTCCTTAAGGGCTCCAGGCTGGATTAGCTGCTTCCTCCTGTACCTTTCCTCCAGGCTTTATTCAGAGTTTCATGATAGGTCTGCTCACACTGCACCCCATGTGCACATTTGCATAGCCAGCCCGCTAATGGCACTTCTCTAACAGGGACTATCTTTAATTTTCTTCTGTATTCTTAGGGACTGGCCATTGGTAGACAATAGGCAATTATTTAATGTTAAGGTTGAAGATGATTCCATACTCTATATCACTGCTGCTCTTACACAAAGCAGAATCTTTGCTGGGAGTGATGGTACACACTTCTTCTAACCCCAGTCTTCAGGAGGCTGAGGCAGGAGGATAACAAATGGAAAGCCAACCTCTAGAGAACAGTTTTCTCAAAAGCAAAACCAACCAGCAACAGTGAAGCATCTTTCCTTCTCACTGTTAGGGACTGATGTGTGTGTGTGCATGTGCATGTGTGTGTATGAATTTCCTTTTCTAAATTTTCACACACTTGTTCTCTCATAAGTAAACTATATCACACATAATGTGTTCCATGTTGACATGCCTCTGAAAGCATCAGGGTTGTGCCAGGCTGGAAGTGGTGATATCTTTTTTGCTTCCACATCAAAGAACCCTATTCACTGCCTGTGGGGTTTTGTTTGTTTGTTTGTTTGTTTGTTTGTTTGTTTTTGGAGACAGGGTTTCTCTGTGTAGTCCTGGCTGTCCTGGAACTCACTTGGTAGACCAGGCTGGCCTCGAACTCAGAAATTCACCTGCCTTTGCCTCTCAAGTGCTGGGATTAAAGGCGTGCGCCACCACCGCCCAGCTCACGGCCTGTTTTTAAGTTCTATGCTTGTTCTCAGTGTTGCTTGCTCTGATGCTACCACTACCTTTGTATACTTTGTAATGGATATTCAAATTACCATAATGGATATTCAAATGACCAAACAAGGCACCACGTGCACACAGTACATGTACATGCATGTAGGCAGAATGTTCATGCACATAAAATAAATAGAAACTAAGCATAGTAGATAACACACAATTTTAATCCCAGCACTTGGAGGTGGGGCAGAGGCAGAGAAATCTTTGTAAGTTTGAGGCCAGCCTGGCCTACATAGTGAGTTCCAGGACAGCCAGTTTAAAACCCTGTCTTAAACAAAACAAAACAAAACCTAAAAAATTAAGGTAGACGGTGCCTGAGAAAGAATCCCGGAAGCTGTCCTCCGGCCTCTACAGGCCTGTACACAACATACTTGCACTCTTATATACCTAAACATATACTTGTACAAACACATACATGCACTCAGATTCACACACACATACCAAAGTCTTCTCTTTCTTCCTGTGCCCCTTGGACATATACGCACCTATATCTGTTTTCTAGACATAATTAGTGTTAGCAGCTTAGTGTAGTTCACCTCTGGCCTTTGTCCATGGAGAGGCATGTACATGAGTGTGATACAAATACATCATGCTATGTGTACTGTTCTCGGGCTTACATGTCTTCTCACCTGACAGTATATCATGGCCTCCTTCCATATCAGTCCACCCAAGTCTATCTCATTTTCTTTAATGGCTGCCCCCTTTTAATTTGAGGATCTTAATTGTCTGTAAATGGGAAAGCTAAATAATCAAGCTTATTAGAATTGTACCTAAGAAAGAGTAAATCTGCTCCGAGTGAAGGCTTGTGGAATTCTCCTAGGAGTAAAATGTGTTAACTTTAGCGCATAGACTTGGCAATGTTTGTTTTGGCTATTCTGGGACTCTTTCTGTCTTATTTCCTGCCTCATTGTGTTTTGGATAGCTGAGGTTGCCAAACACGTGACCTGTGAAATGGCAAGTATTAGATGTTCAGTTTCACATTGTAGTTTTTGCTATTGTTTTGCATTTCAGCTTTTCAGCATATTGTCCTTATAGATGGTACCTGTTCTGCTTTCTAAATATTCATATCTCCGTGCAGAACACTACAGATGATAGTCGCTAAAATGTCTGCTTAGTGGCTGAGCTGAAACAGAGTTTCTTACAGGTTGTCCACTCATAAGATTGTGACCTGCATCTTAGCAGAACTCTGTGAGTTGATCTGAAGATGACGGCGGCTGTGGCACATGCTTTGAATCCTACTACTCAGGAGGCAGAGGCAGGAGGATCTCTGTGAGCTTGAAGGCAGCCTGGTCTATAGAGTGAGTTTCATGGCATCCTGGGCTACACAATAAGAAACGCCATCTTGAAAAAAATCTAAACAAATAAATTACAAAGAACAAAGCTGGGTTGGCAGTGCATGTCAGCAATCCCAGAATCTGAGAGGCTGAAGCAGGAATACCATGAGTTAGACCAGGCCAGCCTAGGCTACAGTATGAAATCCTGCCTCAATAAATGAAAGCAGACACACAGAAGGAACAGTATCTTGTGATATAAATATTAGAACCCACATGCTGTTGTCATTCTCCGAGGTAACATGGTTCAGTCTGGCTGATTCTGCCTTTAGAGTCTATACAGCTACTGCCCACTGGGGTGTTTTCGATTGTCACCTGCAACAGACTTTTTAGTTAGTCTCCTTGCCTGCCGTCTTACCTCTAGGCTGCCTACCCTCTGACTAGTGCTTGTTTTGAAATAGGAAGTCTACCCTGTTGTACACCTCAGTGTTTCTCATCGTCTCTGGGATGAGGTCTAATTGCCTCAGGTTAGCACACAAAGCCTGTTGTGCTGTGACTCACTTCTGCTTAACTCTTGAGGCTGAATGCCTCATATTTCAATTCCTAGGAAATGCAGAGGGCTTCTGGTCTCTTCACCATACTGCAGGGCAGGGCTCAATAAATACATGATAAATTAATAGATGAAGTATTTTGTGTTCCTAGGGTGGCCATTCAACATGCTCATCCCAGGATGACCTCTGTTTCCTAGTCACCCCAACATAATTAGTAATAGTGGCCCATTTATGATTAAACTTAGGGACAGGAGTTCTGTGGGGGTTGTTTTTTGTTTTGTTTTGTTTTTTAAATCTAACCCATGCCCTTGCACAGTCGAGACATATTTGTTTCGGTGTTTTGGTTTGGGTTTTGGTTTGGTTTTTAAGACAGAGTTTCTCTATATAGCCCTAGCTGTACTGGAACTCACCCTATATTCCAGGCTGGCCTTGAACTCATAGAGATCAGACAGCTTCTACTTTCTGAGTGCTAGGATAAAGTTGTGAGCCACTACTGCCCAGCTTGCATTTGTTCATTTTTAATACTCTTGTACCCTGACATTGTTAGATACTGCGGTGATACTCTTGAAAAAAAATCAAGCATAGTTCTTTCCCACATAATGTTTATGACCCAACAAGAAAGAGCAGTCTGGTTAACAATAGTGCCAATGAATGACTGGCAAGGCTAGAGACTTAGAAGTTCCTAAGCCAACTGAACCCTGTGAATGGAGGTGGTCATAGTCACAGAAGTCTAGGTGAGCCTATTAGCTGCTCATTTAAAGAGTTGTTAGTTAAACGTTTTAAGTGTAATCATTACACAGAAATTTAGTTATTGTCTTTTGCTTGAGAGTCTCATTTCTAGCCCTGGCTGTCCTAGAACTCCTTATGTAGACCAGGCTGTGCTGGAGCTTTCAGCAATCCTCCTGCTGAGATTGCAGGCATCAACCATAGAGCCCAGTTCTACACAAACTTAAGCACAGAATATTTAGGCACATGTTAAACATGAGTAAAAAGGATGATAAAGTCACATCAGAATGGAATATTAGTCTCATTCTGGTTTAGACTATTTATAATCCTGTGAGGTTTCTTTGCAGGATGGATTATCCTCATGTATCCTAGGGGAAGAGAAATTTTTTTCCAGATGAGAAACCTGACTTTTCAGAAACCAAGCCACAAAACAAAGGAATTACTTCTGAAAGCTGGATTAGCTTTCAGCTGGGCTTTGCCTCCTAAGCTGGGCCTACCTGCTCTCCCAGGCTTGTCAGCTGTGTACCTAGAAGCAAATCACAAAACCCTCTCAGGCTCAGTTTCTTCTTTTTAAAAACTAGCAATATTATCTCCAGAATTAAAGGGCTAAATGAGACTATGGAAAGACATTTAGTCTCATAGCTTGGGTCTTAGAAGGTTCTCAAAAATGTTAATTCTTTGTCCATTTCACCAATGTATCTTTTTGTACTTGATGAATTAACAATTTGAAGAGAACAAACTGTATTATAAACATCAGTGACACCAGGGAAATTTTTTATTCACAAATCTGGGTGTTAAACTAGGCCCTTTCCTCTCCCTCTAAATGTCAGTTTTATTCATGTTTACTTATAATTTTATTTTTACAGGCGAAGACCCAAAGTAATATTCAAAGCACTAAACATTCGAAGCACTAAACAGCAGGTAGGATCTTTCAGAAAAAGGGTAGAGTTTTATATTGGAGCCAAGGTTTAGTGGTCAGCTAGCAGCCCTGACGTCAGGCTTAAAAGATTTAGCCATTTCCCCTTGGTCACTTTAGTTCAAAAAAGAATCGCGTTCAGTGAGAAACCTCCGGAGGGTAAGGAGGAAAGATGTAAACAAAGGCAAAAGATCTCTATAGTTTCCACTTGGGCGGACCACCTAAGACCATCCAGCCCTCCAGTGAGGGCAGCTAGGGCAGCTCTCCCGTAGTGCCTGGGGTCTGGACTCCATTTCCCAGAGTCCCTTAGTACCCTAATGTATTCAGTGCTCAGAGT
Source organism: Rhabdomys pumilio (assembly GCA_030674055.1). Lineage (NCBI taxonomy): Eukaryota > Metazoa > Chordata > Mammalia > Rodentia > Muridae > Rhabdomys > Rhabdomys pumilio. The sequence continues at coordinate 33,085,419 of JANHMN010000004.1, forward strand.
GCCTGTATGTGTGTGAGTGTGAGAGAATGTGTGCGTGCATGTGTGTGTGAGTGTGTGTGCGCGCGCGCGTGTGTGTGCGCCTCCGAGTCCCTGGGAGAGTGGAGGCTCATTCACTGATTAGAGCCAGCGCTGAGAGGCAGCACTGCTCTTCTCTCACACCAACCGAGTCTCTTGATCTGTACATGCAATCCCAGGCAGCTCGCGAGCACAAACCCGGGGCCAGCCGCCTGCTGCTGCTGCTGCTGCCGCTGCCGCCGCCACCGCCGCCGCTGCCCCCGCCGGCTCTGCGCACCCGGGACTTTTCATGCACCACACTCTCCGTCTTCTTACCTCGGTGTCCTGAAAAGTGCGCCCGTTCTCCCCAGGAATTTCCAAGGCAAGTACGGAGCCCAGAAAGGGGTGTGGATGCGTGTGCGTACACAAGAGGGGTGGGCGCGAGGGCGGCCGGGTTGCTGAGGAACCTGGCTAACTTTCCGGGTTGGTCTCCCAGGGATTCGGGCGGCTCCCCTGCGACAAGGGGCAGGGACTGAGACCTGCACTGCCGCGTCTTAGATCTTGGCGACCGAGCCTCCTGGCTGTCGGTGCCCGGCGCGCTCCGTGCGCTTCCTCACTCAAACTTTCCGTCTTGAGTTTTCCTTAATGTGTTTTATTTGGGGGGTGTAAGGGGGAGGGACCAGACGCTGGAATTGGACAAGTAGGGAGGGCGAGGGGGATAGCCAGGGGAAGGGAGCAGGACTTCTCCATCTTTTTATAAGCCCCATTTCCACTTTGTTTAGGTCGACCGCGAGTAAGCTCTCCTGCCTGGCTTCCCGGTGCACCCCGCTGTGATTTCCAGCGGGCCGGGGCTGAGTGTTACTCAGTGGGGAATCTGAGGCGGCGGGCGGGATAGGAAAGGGGCGATCTGTTGAGAAAGGATCCCAGCCGCACGACACATTGCCGACCCGGTGGGGTACCCGGGAGACTCCGGAACCTTGGGGAGCTCGGTTTACTTTTTCCTGGCGGGGACGGGTGTGAAGGATGTAGATGGAAGGAAAGCCGGGGGTACGGTGGGGGTGGGATGGGGAAATCCTCCGCCTGCAGGATGAAGGCAGGTGCTGCCACTGAGGTGAATTGTGCTATCTGTAACCGGTAAACTCCCAGCTTTGCTGGGTTGGACTGGCCAGGCCTTAGAGTAACGCGTTCCGTGCTGACCTCCTGGGATTTGGGGGGGGGGGGGATCCCCTGTTCCAGCGATTATAAGGGCGAGGCGGGAGGATGATCTTGTAAAAATCATGAGTTTGCTTTTTTTTTGTGGGGTTTTTTTTTTTCATCTTCTACCTGCCTTAAACTGAGTAACAATTTCTCTTCTTCTGACTTGAGAGCAAAACTTTTCAGCGGGCACGCCGGTTGCTGCAGTTCTGCGGCCACCGCCGCCGCGCTCTTCACCCGGGGCCGAGCCACCTCCTCCGCCCGGAGCCCGTCCCAGCAACCGAGCGCCGGAGCCTCCGGCCGCCCCCCACCCCCAACTCGGAGCTTTTCAGGGCTCGGCCTGGGCGTTTCGCCTTTGTGTTTTGTAAGAGAAAGGCTTTTCTTCCAGGGCACAACAAACTTGGGCGGAGAGCTTCCGTATGGCCCCCCGGGCGAGGCCGCCCACGGTGGTGAGGCCATCTAGGGATGCGAGGTTCGTCCTGCGCTACAGTATCCCCGGCAAGAGCTCGAGGCCTGGGTGACCGTGGCCCGCCAGGGCGTGCTGGAGCCCCGAGGTGACGGGGTCTCGGGGTGTTGGAAAGCAGAAGACACATTCTCCCTTCCCATTAAGAACGCACTGCCTTCTCTGGTCCGGGTCACCGCTCCAGTCAAGGCCCCAGGGCCTGGGCCGGTGGCCGGACGCACTTCGGGTGGCTGGAGTGCTTAGGGCCAGGGCCACCCGGATGGGGCGCGGCTCTGTCTGGGTGGCCTGTGTCGTCCCAGGTCTTCCGCCTGCGCCCCTTCGCTGCCCCAGAAGCAGCTGAAAGGGAAAGCACCAGCGCTCTCTGCTCACGGTGTCCTGCAGCCACGACCTACCTCCCGCCTCCACTGTGGCCTCGGCTTGAGAGGCATTTGGGGGGTTTTGGGGGGAGGAGAAAAAAGGAGAGAAGGGGTGCGAGCAGGGAGGAGGCAGTGAGTAGGACTGAGGGGCAGCTGAGCGGGCTGGGGCCCTGCACCCTCAGGCTTTTCTCGCAAAGGGAAAATGAGCAAAGGGGTAAAAGGCAGAAAAGAGCGTCGAGAAAAAGCGCGCCGGGCGTTTCCCGTTCGGATCCCTCCCGGCCGGCGGAGCCCGGGGCTAAGTGGCGTGAGTTCCCTCGCTGCGTTCCGGGGCCTGGAGGGGGAATCCGAGGACTCGGGGAACGGCGCTGCACTGGGTCCGGGCGCCTAGGGAGCGGGGGCACACCTGTTCTCGGGGTGTTGCGGCCGGGCGGCGGCTGAGGGAGCCGCAGAGCCCCAACCTGCTGCACCCCACGGCGGCAGTCAGGGAACCGCGGGGGCCCTGGGGCTCCGCACCCGCCCTCGTTGGCAGCGGAGCTGGGTAGAAGGGTCGGCGGCTGCCGGCCGAGGGGCGCGCGGCCACCGCGCCCGGGTGACCCGCGGGGCGGGGCGGTGTAGGGGCTCCGGGTCCTACGACTTTACTCGAAGACTGGCTGCTTCCAGCCCCTGTCCCCAGGCCGTGTGAGCCTTCAGACCCGAGCCCCGGGCCTTATGTTTCTCCCGGGACTGGTGACTCGGCTGCCCAAAGTTAAATTGTTTTCGAGCGGAGGTTGTTGGGATCTTTGTACAAAGGCAACAGGGAGCTAGAGAGGTCAGGCCACGGAGTGTAGTGGGTTTGGCTCAGCGTTGACCCCCAAGTTTTTATAGGTTTCTCCTTCTCGTCTTCTTTTCTCGTTTTCCCTTAAAAGAGTTATTTTCCCCTCTGGGTTAAGGCTCTTCGTGGCTGAAATCTGCACCGGCACGCTCAGCATCCCCGCTTCCGCGTGCTCTCTGGATCAGTCAGGCTGTCGCGGATTCGCATCCAATGACCAAGCTAGACCAGGGTATAGGTCTAAATGTGCCACGGGTTACCGGGCCAGGTCCCAGGCGTCGGCCCTAACCTGGGAACTGTATTAGCCTTATGCTTCCTGAGCCCTTGCATATGGTGGTAAAATTTCTGTTAGGGCGGTGTTTCCACATACCCGTTGGGCATGTGTGCGGGGGGGAAATTCTCTTCAAGCGAAGTCTGTGAACTTAAAAAAAAAAAATCTTTCCTCCGTTCTTTGAATCCCCCCCGCTATTCTGGCCTCATTTCCCATTGTTCTTTGCTTTTTAAGTTGCCTGTTAATATTTTAAAAGTTTATTTATGCAAAGGAAAATATCGTTTAATTTGTTCTATTATTTTAAGTCATGGCTTTTGGAAACGGTTCAGAGACCACAAAAATGTCACCTGTTGTAATAAGCAGAGGAGCGTTGCGTGTGCATTTTAATTGCCAGCAGAGTCCTAGTTTGGTGGGCGCCTGGGCTCGGCTCTGGGAAAGAGCTTGCTTTGTGGCAGTCATTTCCAAATGGCTTTGGCTCTAAACAGCCAGCAGCAGCAGCAGCAGCAGCGACACCGCTTCTTTGCACTACCATCCTCAGAGCCGGTGAAGAGGCCCCGACCCTAGGCAGGGGTGGGAAACCGCTTACTCACTGGGACTTTCTGTCTGGCTTTCGGTTTTTCTACACCAAAGTGGCTAGTTTGCACCGGAAAGCGCGGACCGCTACGCACCAGCCTAGTATCAGATAATTGCACATTCTAAAAGCCGGCTTCTTCATTTGTCTTGCTTCTGGCATGTTTAACCACGCAATTAGTAATCTCACTAATTATTCAGTTAGCCGACGTTTTGTAACCACTTTAAACCAAGGTCGGGTATATGATTTAAGAAACAAACAAACTCCCACACGGAGAGAACTGAGCCAAACCCATCACGTCAAGGATTTGAAAATTTTAAAATTCGATATTTGTTGGTCCCTCTGTCCAACCTCACCGCCTGCCGGACAATTTATTTAGCTTCGTGGATTGATCCCTCCTCCTTGTTTAGTTAATTCAACAAAGACTTTTTGCAATCTGTTTGGAGTTTGTCTGATGCCGTGGAAAAGTAGCTGATGATTTATTTGGTTGCTTTTCGATTTCTGTCTTCAGCCCTTCTTTCTCCTCCTTTCAGCGGGGATGTCAGCTGTTATTACTTCCTATTGATCCCTTTGCAAAGTGAGAAGTGAACTAAAATTAATGTCAATTCCACTGCTCGGATCAATAGCTGGAGTTATTTTAATCTGGATTTGCACGAAGTGCTAAATTAAAAAAAATCAGCATAGAGGCAGAAAAGTACCAGTTACTTACTTTCTCTCTGCCCAGTTCTTCACAGTCACCCAAATGCACCATCAAGCTGATTATCTTACAATCCATATTTTTTTAATTAAGAGGGTCAGTTAGTTTTCTTATTTTGGGTTCTGTGTTTAAACCCATGACATTTTGACATTGGGAGTGTATTAACTATAGATTTTCATAATGACTGTGGTCGGCTGAAGTCTCATCTATACTGTTAATGTGAGGAGGGGGAAAGAAAGAAAAGGGAAAAGGAAAAAAAAAACTCCCCTCTTTTCTTGCAGAGACCAACACCCACACAGTGGAGTAAAAGAGATGTGGCCTGGAAAAATATTGTTGATTTATTTTCAGTATAATGAAGTTTTCAAATGAATTTGCAGGTTTGAGTGATTGACCGCGTCCTATTGGAGTGTCCGGTGCTGTCGCCAGATCACTAATTTATGAAACTCATTTAACATAATGAGGTGATCTAGGAAGTAAAAGTGGAAAGTGAATCCTGGGAGCAGTTATTTTGGGGGAAGAAGCGTTCTTCCCCTCACCCCTGTAGGGTCATGCCTGTCCTTTCCTCCAGCCAGCCTGCTGTACTGAGGCTTGATAGACACACAGTGTGTTCATTTCTGTTCTGAAGAGCTGCTTCCACCCCTTGGACCCACTTTCAGAGCATCCATGTTGTGGGACCATTAATCTGACTTGAAAACAGCCAAGAACAGAATTCCCAGACTTGTCAGGCTAACTGGCTGTCCTTGGCACAACATTCTCTACCCTGCTATAACTTGACAGGAAAGTTATTTAAAATTTGGAAGAGAGAAAAATCCGTTAATGTGAGATACATAATCTGGTAATTTAACAATGATGTCTATAAGGAGGGATGCCAAATGAGGAAGCAGTCTGATGCTGTCCACTCATCTTTCCAATTAATAACAGCCATTGACATGTCTGCTACAGGATGGGAGAAGGAAATACTCTCCTTGCACTGCATTAAGCAGGGAGGATTCATCTGCAATTTAACTGAGGGTTTTCTACCTGAGGGACTGCCAAAGATGTACTACAGACATGGGCTTCTTAAAAGGGGGATGTCAATTTTATTTTTGACATGACTCGATTTATAAATTGTAACAGATAGAAGTTTGAGTTATATTTTTAAGTTCCTTTCAGTTTCTACTGAGGATATAGATTTGCAACTAGTAAGTCTTGGTTCTCATCTCATCCTGTCTCTTGATAATACAGTTCTTCTCCCCCAGCCCCCACTCAATAGATTAGAAGCTGAATCAGTAGCTATGAAAATGTACAGCCTAATTTTATAAGGGAAGCTGGAAGACGTCTCTTTGAAATTCAGTTTGTTTTGGAGGGGGGCTTTTATTGGACATCAACTCTGCCTGGGCCAATAAATGGAACAAAATAAGTGAGAGATTTTGTTAACATTTTGCTCTAAATGTTAATGGTAAATCCAAGCCAGTTTACAATTTTTTTTAAGAGTGACTGTATTAGTAACTAAAATTACCAACCTGTTCTTTGCCATGTCTGGAAGACAGCAAGTACCAAAGACTCCAGTTATATTTTTAAAAAATTGTCAGAAGTTCCAGGCATTTTGTTGATGAAGGTCTTGTTTCTCTTTAGAAGAGAGAACTAGGAAGCCTGTGTAATTAGAGGGGGCTGTGTGTAAAATATTGTTCACGTGGCACTTATTTCTACAGTCTTAGGTGACATATGAAGATATATGTGTATGTATCGCATCGGCCAATGTGTGTGATTGAACCCCACGTACTATTTGTACCAACTAATATGTATAGTCTAGATGTGTGTGTCATAGATACCTGTCAGTGTAAGGATGGAGAAAGATATTAATATGGGGCATCAGTTAGGTAGAGCGTGGTCTCTGTGCCTCAAGCCAGAAGCTGGCCATGAGTGGTATTCATAGGTGGAAGCCCTTTAAAATATAGACCCCCCCAACCTAATCTACTGGGTGACTTGGCCTTCCAAAGCTCATTTGCTCAGGGAATATTGTATTTGGAGGTTTTATGATTTTTTTTTCTTTGCTGGGCTCAGGCGCATTTCACCCGGAACGTGTAGGGACCAAAGTCAGCTACGCGTACATCACAGTAAGTTGTCTATTGATTTTCCTGAATGAAAACGGTCTGCTGCTGCTGCCCACTGGCTCCTAAAGCCTATGGTGTCTCTTGCCCAAGCATCTGTAAGCCAGAAGGATGGTGTTTCAATCACTTGGGGTTTCCTTTTTTTTTTTTTTTATACCTCCCCCTGACTCTCTTCCCCCCTCTTTTTTCCCTCTTTACTGTTTCTGCAGGTCTTCGAAGGGCATGATTCCCCAGTAATAATCCTCACCCCGATCCAAGGTGCAGGTTGGCCTCCCTCCCAGGGAAGACTGCTTCTTGTGTGATACCGGCCATCAAAAGAGACTCCGATGGACTTACACCGGGCAGCCTTCAAGATGGAGAACTCATCCTATCTTCCCAACCCTCTGGCATCCCCAGCACTGATGGTCTTGGCGTCCACTGCTGAGGCCAGCAGGGATGCCTCCATCCCTTGTCAGCAGCCACGACCCTTTGGTGTACCTGTCTCAGTAGATAAGGACGTTCATATTCCTTTCACTAATGGCTCCTACACCTTTGCCTCTATGTACCACCGGCAAGGTGGGGTGCCAGGCACTTTTGCCAATCGTGATTTCCCCCCTTCCTTACTACACCTCCACCCCCAGTTTGCTCCCCCAAATCTAGATTGCACCCCAATCAGTATGCTAAATCACAGTGGTGTGGGGGCATTCCGTCCCTTCGCTTCCACGGAGGACAGGGAGAGCTATCAGTCAGCCTTTACACCAGCCAAGAGACTCAAGAACTGTCATGACACAGAGTCTCCCCACCTGCGCTTCTCAGATGCAGATGGCAAGGAATATGACTTTGGGACACAGCTGCCATCCAGCTCCCCCGGTTCACTTAAGGTTGATGATACTGGAAAGAAGATCTTTGCTGTGTCTGGCCTCATCTCTGACCGGGAAACCTCCTCGAGTCCAGAGGATCGGAATGACAGATGTAAGTACTTTGGTTGGAGCCCCTCCTCACCCCCAGTAAGCCTGCCTCCCAGAAGTGTTCAACAGGTTGGCAGCATTGCACATGCTCCTAGTGACGGGAAAGGCCAACTGTGTCCCTTGTGATAGCTTCGGACGGCTAATGCTTACTTACCTCTCTTCAGTGATCAATGACATATAGTTCTTGCAGGTTTTCCAGTGGTTGCCAGAGGCAAGCTGGTCTCAGTACCCGGCCTGGCTGGCTTCTCTGGAGACTGAGGAGGGAAGAGGGAGCCATAGACACACTGGGATGAAAGTCATTTTGCTAGAAAGAATAGGTTCCCAGGGAATTGGGGGCCCACGGAAACTTGCCCATCCCTCCTGTCTTTGCTGTCTTCCTGCTGTCCCCTGATGATAGTGTCATATATATATATTTTCATTTTCCTACTGTATGGTAGCCACCATAATCCATATGACTTTATTTTCTCAGCTCTCAGCTCTTGGGTTGGCATCAGGTTGTTTTTCACAGAAGGACAAAGGTGTAGTTAGTCACCAGAAAGCATTTCCAACAGCTGTGCTTTCCTTGCGTTCACAAGGCTGGAGAGCTGACTTCTCTTGGGACTCGGAAGGTTTGCTGGATGCTTATCCCAGGGCTAGCTTTTAGGACTAGACATAGCTGACCCAGGTGACTGCCCCGTGGTTGATGTTCACAACTATTATTAATTTCTGCTTATGAAATGGTTCTTCTCATGTTCTCTGGCGCCTTGGTAGGTTCTGGCTACATTTGCTAATCGTTTCAACTTAACCTTTCTTGGGAACTTGTAGACTAGAAGGGCAGAACCCTGCAATCATCTACTCTGATATAATCAAAAAATAATTGTGTTTTGAGGCTTTGGGGCTGTGGGTAGACAGAACAGCTTTCTTCAGGCCTGGTGCGAATTTATGAACTGAGGGTGTTTTTTCCCTCCAACCTTTTGTTCTAAGACTTGCCTCATTTTGTTTTCTTAAGAAAACTACATCTGAGGTTTGCTTTCCCCTTTCCTCTGCTTTTTTTTTTTTTTTGTGCTCTTGTCTGCTCTAACTACCAACACGAACACCATTTTTTTTCTCTTCTCTTTATGATGCCGAGGAGAGTAATAGAGACATTGCTGCTTTCTCCCCTGTCGGCCTTGCTTCCTCAGGCTGTCTCCTTGAATTAGGCACTGTGTTAACTTTCCTGTGCTAAAAGGCATCTGCCTACACCCAGCGTACCTTTTCAATAAAAGTCACCATAAAATCAACCTGCCTTGTAAATCCATCGCTCTTTGGTTTTGAAATATGTTGAGAGTGTGTCTTTTATGTCAGTGTCTGTAAGCCAGAGACCTCCCCACTTCAGGGAAAAAGGCAGTGGCTGCATGTCAGCAGAACTGCCACGAAGCCCTCTGGTTGTCACCTCCTCAGTTTCTGTTGACTAGTAGGTGCTATGATCCTGCTCCTTGGGTGTACCTGCTGGACAGGTGTTTGGCCTTGTGTTGGGCTGGTTTTCTATTTTGTTTCTGTTTTCATTTGTTGAGTGGTGAAGGCTCCTGGAAGCTGACTCCTGCTAAAGCTCTGCTGGGTTAGGGTGTGACCAGTTCTTCCTCACTTTTTCCTCCAAGTTGAAAATGAAATCCTCTCAAAACCAGTGTGTGGTAAAGTAACACTGGGAGATCAAGACTCCTTTCTCCTCACCCCACGAGCCCAGCTTACTTCAGTTTTGTTATCATTTTAGCCCAAACCAGAGTCAGACTGCCAGAGCAGGCGCAAGCTTGTTAGTCAAATCAGAACCCATAGATGTGGCTATCCATTCCCCTCTGCGTGTCAGAGCCGTAACTCTTCTGCTTGCCTGGTTTGCATTGTATGGTGGTGCCATCCCCCGTGGAGATGGATCCCTCACACAGGAACACGCCTGGGTGGAGAAAAATTAAATGAGTCTGTCTCCCAAGTGAGATGGAATTCTGACCTTGAAATTAATGGGACTCTGATCAAAAGGGTGGGGAAACTTTATTTCAAATTGTCATATGAATGGGAATCTTCTTTCCTTTTGTTTAAAATATCCTTCTTTATAGACTACTTTGTGTTCTTTTCCTTGTGCACAGGCGACAAGCTTGTAGGAAGGTCTGGGAGCACAGGATCCTTTACACACCAGATTATTAGGGTTGTATTTAGGACTAATCTTTAAGCAGAAACAAAGGCACCAAGTGAAGAGGAGACTATCCACCCCAGTGGTGGCCCTGGGTCCATGCTTCCTTCCCCTTTTGCCTTAGCCGCTGCCTTTGCAGGAGCAGAAGCTATGCAGGTGACACCTATGCTTTTGACTCTGAGCTTTTGGAAGGAAGGAAGCCTAGAAGAGCACCGTGACAAAGTCGGTGGCAGCTTTCTTGGCTCCTGTCATACACCCAACGTGTGTCAGAATATTTATGGTCTGTTTTATGTAAATACATATTTAAGGGCCGTTAGGAGGCCTGATTATCCCCACTAGATGCCTTTCGGGTCCTCCCTACAGAACCGTTTTGAAATAAGTAATATTTCTCAGATAATCGAGTGACAGTATACAAGACTGCTTCCAAAGGGAGAGAGAGCTCAGGGGCAGATGGGGCAGCAGTGGGGGTTGGGAAGCCAGAAGACTAGAGAGCAACTGTTCAGGGGCATAGGCACAGGGATACCATTTGTGTGCCCTCAGTGTGCCCTCATGGTCAAATTGAGTCATGTATTTTTTAGACTTGTCAATTATTAAAATTTAGAATTAATTTCTGATATGGTTAGCTGTCTTTTTTCAGTTCTGTGAGACAAATGTTTTTTCATAGAATTTTTTTAAAGTCTTAATTAAATATAATAGTAAAAGTCTTAAATGAGAACTTAGCTTCAGAGAATGTATGGTTTTGTTGGTAGGTGGGGTGGGGTGAGCATGGGGTGTGCAGGTTCCTTACTGGGTGTAGAAGTTTTCTGACTGCATTTTAGTTTGCTGGAAATCAGTTTTATAATGGAAACACTGACAGTTTTCACTGTGGCAGCCACCCCCTGCTCTTGGTTTGCATCCATATGCAGCTATGTCCACATGCCTTTCAAAAAGACGCCTGCAGACATGCTGTAATGCACACGTGTTCACCCCTTAACTGGAGTGCTGATAGGCAGGATTTCTTTTGTGATTAAATGTGCATAGGGGAAAAAAAAACAGACACAAGTATAGCTATTTGGGTGGTGTCCTCTCTTCTAGTGGGTTTTTTCAGTTACTTGTCCCCGTCTACCCACCTGGTTTTGCAGGTGACCCTAAGGTAGGTGTTGGGTCCTGTGGAGCAAGGAGGCCTGTGTGCTGCAGGACTGACTTACTTGCCCTGGAAAATGGGAGCCGTGGTTTTGTGAGAAGCTGTTCCTGAAGGATGCATAATTCCCCAGGAAGGGGACTGAGGTAACTCCCGTTTATTGTCATTCCCTGAACCAGTCCCCAAGGCTCCTTGTCCAGGGAAATGACACTAAAATTTATGGGCCAATTACGAATAGCCCATGTTGTGTGTTACATATGAAGTGTCTATAGATGTGTTTCCCAGGGCCTTTAAAATAAACATTCCTCATTAAGGAAACTTTACAGCAAAAGAGAAGGTAAGTCCTACGTGCTGCCTGGTGTTAGAGTCCCTACACTTATTACTCTCTCAGTGTATACTCAGGGGCTGTCATGTGCCATCTCCTGATGGCTTCCTTCAGGCCACCCCTTTGCCCAGATTCCTGCCTGACCTGTCACAGTCTTTGACCGGCCTTCTTACCTAACCCCAAACTGGAGTTGGTTAGCAGGCATGCTTACTCTAGACTTGAGAGAAGTCAGAACTGTCCATGTGGAGCTGTGGCTGGCTTTGCCTTCTGGTTTACCCCAGGAAGGGGCACTGGTCACTGACCGTTAGTTGTTTCCCTTGGTCTTCTCCCCTTAGCCTTCCCTGTGGCCAGGGAACTTGAGATCTCCCAGAAGCTCCTGTCCTGCTTCATGCTCATCTTTGATCTATTTGGAAAGCCAGCCAGCCCCAGGTCCCAAAAGCCCTGATTGGAGATGGTATTTTGCACTCTAGATTCGTCTTTATAAAGGCACGTGCCATGGAAGACCTTATGAATCAGTCTAGCCCACTTAGGCCAAAGCAGCTTGGAAAGCTAGCTGACATCATAGGGGCGAGATAAAGGAGATACTTTCCAAGGGCTCTGGGATTAGAGTGGGCAGGGAACATTAGTTCCCAGGGTCCACCTCTGGACTGCAGCTGGACTGCAGCTGGAGCAGATGACCAGTGTGAAGGGTCAACCACTGACCAGAAAGAGGGGTCAGAAGGTTGCCTGTATCTTGACTGCCTGGGTCCTGCCTGCCCAGATCTAGCCCTGTGATGCGCTCAACTGCTTTGGGTCCTCCCACCCCCTTCTCCCGCGGGGCAAGAACTCCTGTGATGTGTGTGGTTGTTACCGTTTGTTCACTCCCAACACAGTCACGGATACTCCCTTTCATGCTGCTGGGTTTAATTGTCTTGTTGGGATAAAGAAATGTTTGCACAGCTAAAGTGGGGCCGGGCTGAACGGGAGCGGTCCCCGATGGCTACAGAGCCATCTGGCCTGGCTTGGCTCTGCTCTGCGCGCCGCTAGCCCGGCGCCTGGGCTGGCTCTGGCGACCGCTCTCCCGGCCCTCGTCCGTGGTCGCCTCTCTCGGAGGGAATGCCTCATCACCATGGTGAGACGCGCGGACCCCGGGGCCGTCCTCCCTCCTAGCCGAGCGCCCTCCCTCGAGTCAATTGTCATGCAGAAGCGATCTGGGCTGCCGTTTCTTCCCGGCCGCCAGCCAGCGCCTGGCTGTCCGCATCGGGGTGGCTGGTAATTGACCGTGGGGGAGGGCGCGGGGACGCGCGCACAGGCTGGGCCACCCAGTGGCCAGCGCCTGTGGCCCAGGTGGCTCCACAAGCGCTTTTAGGGATGAGGATGACCTCGCCGTCACTCTCCAGAAGTCCGTGCGCGGCCTCCAGGGTGCGGGGAAGGTCCTTGCGACACACTACCCCAGACCTCTACGTCGCACTAAGAATCCAGTTCCTTGGCGTTGACAGCGACCGGGCGAGATGTGCAGGCGGGTGCCCGGGTGTGACTGGGACTCCGCGAGCGCGTGCGGGTGGCCATGGAGCGGGCGGGGCATTGAGCCAGGAGGAGACGTGGGGACCCTAGATGGACTTGTGCACACGCATATGAACACAGCTTTCCTTTGGGTAGTAGGGCTTTGAGGCTTCTCCTTTCGGTTTCAAAAAGAATCCCCCCCCCCCCCTTCATCTTCTTTTCGAATCTGTAAAATATTCCGGGGAGTGTTTCACAAGTCCGGGCTTGGTGAATCTGCAGTATTGCTGGTATTCGGGCGAGGCAGCCGCGGTCGCCTATGACGCTGGGAGGCTCGCAGCCAGCACAGCGGGACTCGTTAAAGTCAGGGCAATTTCTAGAACTCTTCCCACGGGAAGTTGTCCGGAACTGCCTTCCGGTCAGCGGCCCCAGGTTGATTATTTGGTAGCGCCTCACTTTTTTTGTTTGAAAACAAAACAAAACCTCACACGGGATCCAAAGTTGCTCTCTGCCTTCTATCCTCTTTCGTCAGGCCGAAGAGAACTGAAAAGTAGAATTATATCTTTATATTTTTTCTTATTTTTAACCCTTACTAACTACCACCATCTGGTCAATAAATATTAGCACAAAATAAAATGTAACATTTATGAATATTCCAGATTTAAAGTGTCAATTCATTTAATCGAGTTGAAATTTTTTTTCTTGGTTTTAACCCATAAATCACATGCATCTGGTTAATAAATATCAGACCACACATTGACATTACTCTTTATAAATACTTGAGATTTGGGGTGATGATACATGTCATCATAAAATCCACACGATTTTAACACCAAAATAACCGTAATTTTTGGAGTTGAATATTCCCACACGTTAACAATCGTTCTCAGCACCATTTTTATCCCTCTTAAAGATCAGCTGCAAACTTCTAGGATAATATATTGCTATTCAGCCGCCAACATGCCTTACAAATTTTAAAAGTGTCACTTCAATTGTGCATTTGTGACTGAACAGAATGTGTTCTTATCTTCAAAGTGTGTGCTCTGGATGGGGGGCATTGATAAATATCTCTTTGGAGGAAAGAAAAAAAATTTCTGCAAAAAGAACTTTATGTCAAACAAGGTAGTGCATGCCTTTAATCTCAACTCTTGGGAGGCAGAGGCAAGTGGATCTCTGTGAGTTCAAGTCCAGCCTGGTCTACAAAATAAATTAATAATAATAATAATAATAAATAGATGAATGAATATAACTTCATTATACCTTTTCCAGGTTAAGGACATGGAATGGATAACCCTGGTAGAGACTAGATAAACTGCAGAAATTTATCCCTTTCCAGCCATACCCAATGGATTAAACTTATTTTTTTTTTTTTAAATCTTAGCTACATTTTAGTTTTGGTATTAGGAAGGTGTGTGAGGGTGTGTGTGTTGTGTTGTATGCTTGTGTGCTGTGTGTGTGTGTTTCTTGCACTGGTACCAAGCATATTAAAGGGTTAGTACATTTAGATGAGGATTTAGATGAGGTCAAATACATGGATCTAGATGCAATCTAGACTTTGAAGTTCCCATTAGCGTGCTACTCATGCGCTGTGGGACCATGCTAATTCTAAAGATATGCAGGCTCAAGCCAAGAGAGGAGGCCTTACTTAGGCCTGAGATTCATGAATATAAAAGTGGGGAGATTTGCTGGGCAGTGGTGGCACACACCTTTAATCCCAGCACTTGGGAGGCAGAGGCAGGCAGGTTTCTGAGTTCCAGGCCAGCCTGGTCTACAGAGTGAGTTCCAGGATAGCCAGGACTACACAGAGAAACCCTGTCTAAAAAAAAAAAAAAAAAAAAAAACCAACCAAACAAACAAACAAAATGTGGGGAGATTTTTTAGGAAATATGTGAAATCTTTTCCTCAAATGCAGACTTATTTTACTGATGAGTTGGGGTGGTAAAACACTCCCATAACATAAAAATAATTGAAATTTACTTTTTCCCCCTAACCTAGGATAGGGACTCAAGAGTGGAGTGTCTTCTCTCTGTATACGTTCCCACAGTATGGAGCCCATAAACTCAGGTCTTACACTTTCTTTGGGTGTGTGTTTAAAAGTTTTTTTCTAGATCCTGGTTGAAGCTGGAATAATTGAGCAGTTTGGGAGCTATATAGACACGTAGAGCCATCTGGCCATTCAGATATTCCATGGTCAGTCTGGAACTGAAGCAGGGGACGGGTGACAGAACCCTGTTGCATGGTGTCAGGAGACAGCAAGCTCGGTGAGCCTCCTGTGGCTCACCTCATGAGAATTGTCTTTTCCCACTGAAATCCATTTGTGGCTGAGACTTATAGCTTTGCACCTATCTCAGGGCAGCAGGGACAGAGCTGAGGTGGGTGGGGGTGGGCAGGAGCAGCCTTAGAAAGGCCTCCTCTTTATTTTCAGGTATATGATTCCCATTTAGGTGCCAGCTAATCCTATATTACTCTCATTTGACCTGGCTTTTTTGGAGTTTGATTTAAATCAAGTCAGAGCAGCCTAGCATAATAAATACCTGTTAGGGGAACAGAGGCGGGGCGGGGCCCCTTGAGCTTCAACGTGAACGAGTTTCACACCAAAGGTGAAGAGGCAGTAGAATATAGTAGTCAATGAATGCAGCCTCCGGAGTTGAGTTACCACCCTTTAGCTCACTTGCTAGGTAAATTACTTAATCTGTCCAGGCTTTAGTATTCCCACCTGCAGGTTGGGAATCACACAACCTAACAGAGTTGTTGTGAAGGACCAAATGAGCACAAATACATAGGTCACCATTAAGTGTCAATGTGTAATGATGTTTGTCATTCTCAGGGCGATGTGGCGGATGATTGCTAGAAACCCCAATGTAGCCAAACACAGACAGGGTCATTAGCGGCCAGCATGTGCAAAGGACCCTCTCGCCTACTCCACCTTATGGCAGCACACAGAGATGGAGGGAGAGAGGTTGTTGGTCCAGCCTTTTTCTGTGATGGCTGCTTCACTTCTGTTTGTTAGCATCCAGCCACCAAGATTTAACCCTGGGTTTATTCACAAGCAAGTTAATATTAAGAGTTAGATAAACTAGGTGTCCAAGTCCAGAAGGAACTTGACTGGGTTAAAGATTCAGACAGTGGCCCAGGTCAAAGAACCTCAATCTCATGGTGTTCCCTTAGTCAAGACTTTTGTATTATCGAATAGTGTTGGAAATAAGTAGCGAACTGGAATCTGTGAGCGCTGGCGGTTTTGGCCCTGCCTAATGAGATTTGCTAGAGTGGTATTTAACTAGTATTAGAATGCAAAGTTCCAGAGTTTTAGTGCATCCATAGATTTCAAGTTACACAGACACTTTCACCCTCTTGCCTGTGTGAGACAAATCCGTGAACCTCCCCCCATCTGTGTGTGTCACAATCCTCTGGCATGATGGATGGTTTGTGCTTGGGGGAGGCTTAGGATGGGGCTTGGAGGGGCCTTGCAGGTCAGGAGAGAAATACGGCCACAGCTCTGCGGTAGGGGGCTGCCAATGAGGGATTAGGGGGGGCAGGCTAGGAGGGGACAGGCCTCCTATGCATGTATTGCCTGTATTCATTCTCCAGGGAGTAAAAGAGGCCTGGCTGCCATTACTCAGGGCCACAAATAAAGTCAGTGCCTCTCTCTTTGTCAAAGCAAGCCCCATGGGGCTAAGGAGCGCCAGAGAATGACTCTGCATGTCTGTGGGGAAAGGCCAAGACATGACCAACCCTCTAGCTGTGGACCTTGTGTTTAAGGCTATGGTTCAAGACAGTAGCTCATATTTGGAAGGTCCCATGTTCACATAGGTGTGTGTCAGTGACAGCCACCAGAGGCTAGCAGATAGCTGTCTCCATGGGCTTCTTCATGGCTCCCTTTAAGGAAGAGGTTTGGCTCCCTGTTAGGGCCCACAGCGTCTCCATAGATGATGGGTACACCAAATTCTGCTCCCAGTCACCATTTTCTCTCCTCCATAGACATAAAGGTGTGTGGCTGGGTAAGTACATACTGAACACTCTTAATTTTAAGTGGTTTTTTTTTTGTTTTTTTGTTTTTTTTTGTTTTGTTTTTTGACAGGGTTTTGCTCTGTGGCCCAGGATAGACTAAAACTTACTATGCTCTACAGACTGGAACTTATTGTATAGTCGAGGCTTCCCTGTAACTTATAATAATCCTCCTGCCTCAGCCTTCTCTATACAACATGCCACCAGATCCTGCTCATTTTCATTTTTGAAGAGAGGGCAAATTTGAGACTGAAATCCAAATGGCAGAATGTTACATTCCTTGTGACTAGTGGGAGTGGAGAAAGGGGAGTGCAGGTGACTGTAGAGGAGAAGGCAGTGTGCACGCTGGGGAAGGAGTTAGCAGGGCTGCAGTTAGGGGCTAGGCTTGGCCTTCCTTCCTCAGCAGTAAAATTAAAAAAAAAAAATCCTTAGAACAACAGAAGTCTGGATGCATGAGCTTCCTTCCTGACATGCCGACCTGGTGGGGCTTCATTCACCCCAGCAGCAGTCAAGGCTGATTTACGGGTGGGGTGGGAACCTAGACATGCCGGGTTAACCCTTTTCTGCCCACAGGGTTGCTAACACCGCCTCTTTCTGACTTCCCACTGTGGCGTGGACAGCTTTTTATTCTCCTTCCTTTTGTTGCTGCTGAAGCGCCCTCTTGCCCTCTTCATGAGAGAACTCAGACCGGAGGAGCTGAGTCACTTGAAGGAGACCTTCCAGTCTGTGACAGCTGGCTCACACGCTGGCAAGCACTCTAGGGCTTTGGGGGAAGTTCTGATGACTATTGGAGCATCACACTTTGATTATGGTCTCTACATTGTCATGGTCTTAGGAAACTCAGAGTTTGTTGTCCTTGTTGTGGTTTGTTTTGTTTTTGTTTTTTTCAAGGCAGGATTTCTCTGTGTAGCCCTGGCTAACCTAGAACTTGCTCTGTAGACCAGGCTAGCCTTAAACTCAGAAATTGACCAGTCTCGTCTCTGCTGGAGTTAGAGGTGTGTGCCACCACCACCTGGCGGAAGCCCAGTTTTGTTATTGTGAGATATTGATATTGCAAAGAGAATGGTGCTTCTTCCTCCTGGCTGCTTGGTGGTGGTGGTGGTGGTGGTGGTGGTGGTGGTGGTTGTGGTGGTGGAAAATGATGGCAGAGCATGTCTCCAGTAGAGAAGGGTTGATGTGTTTCCTCATTCAGCCATATTTTCTCAGGCATCTACATTGTTCCTAGCACCAGGCTCTGTGCTGGGGAGGGGAGGGTGAACAGGATAATCACAGTCTGTGTTGTCCTGGAGCTTAAAGTTCAGTCAGCATCTGAAAGGCACTGTGAAAAGTGTAACTGCTTGAGAAGTCTAAACCAGCGTGGGATTAGAAGCAGGAGTATCTGATCTCATCTGAGATTCGGGTGTCTCTGAAGCAGGCAACGCAACCTTTAAGCAGATATCGGAAAATCAGGCCGTTATTTAGTCAAAGCAGCTCCGTACCACAGTTTGCTTTTTTTTTTTTTGGATGGAATATTGCATCTGAGAATGGGAGAAAGAGCTCCGGAACTGGCCTGGACTGACTGCAATAAACTGAGAATACCATTTCTCTGCGGTAGGATCTCAGATGTGACCTCGGAAAACGACGGTACCATATTCATGCTTTCTTGACAGGCATCCATTTGGTGCTTAGATGGTACTGAGGCCCAACATCAGAGAGGACCCTGCTTTTAAAATAGCTTTCTAAGTCAGGCATGGTAATGCACACCTTAAATCCCAATACTCTGGAGGCAGAGGCAGGTAGATCTTTATGAGTTTGAGACCAGCCTGGTTCTACATAGGGAGCAGCAGACCAATCGTAGCTACATAGTGTCTCAAAAAACAAACAAACAAACAAAAAACAGAAAAGTAACTTTCTAAAGATAAGTCACTATAAAATAGTGTCTGATGACATATAACATGTATCTTAATATCAGAAGATCCAAGAGAAGCCAGAACTGAGCTTAGCACAGAATAAGGACTCAGCAATTTTTTCCTGAGAGAAGGCAAGGCCTTACCATGCTGATGTCTAGTCAGGTAGATAAAGGCCCACGTCTTTTTACCAAAGTTCATGGTCAAGTCTATACTTGGTACTCCACAAAAATATGATAGGTCCCATGACTTCGAGTACTTGGCGGGCCTTCACTAATCACCTAGATTCCTGGCACTATCTCCTGGCAAACTTTCCAGTGGGAGAAACATTCCTCAGACTTGCCATTCACAGGGTAGGTTAGTGCCAAGAGTATTGAAGAAGTGAAAAAGAGCAGAGCCAACGGTTGTCCCAGCCTGGCACACACAGACACTACAAACAGTTCCTGCAGTGGGGCCTCCACCAGCCCGTCTGTGGTTTTCTCCGCCTCTTATCTTCCTCATCTCTCTACATCCACAGAATTTCCTGTGCTTCTGTGTGTAGAGCGTTTGGCTCAGGGCTCTCTGCAGGGGAATCCGAGAACCAGATCCCACTTCCTCTTCTTGAGGACCTCGTGTTCATTGTGAATAATGAGGATGTGCACGTGGGAAAAGTGACCCTTGAACAAGCATTGTGAGTGTAAGGACTGCAGGACAGGGAGTCAGCCTGGTGACTGGGGTTCACAAGTGAGCTGCTTCTGCACATCTGTGATGACAAGGAGGAAGGAGGAAGGGGGGACAGGACTGGCAGCAACTGTCCCCTATAATGCAGATTCCCAGGGCCCACACTGGACGTGTTCCTCTGAATCTTTGGACCACTGTGAGTTCAGAAGGAGCCTCCCTGGTGATTTCTGTGCAAGACTGTAGAGAAGGTTTTGCAAAGGAGTTTGGTCTTAAAAGGAGGGCCTAAGGACTAGTTAAAAAGGATAGGTTGTGTTCTACCCAGGGGTTCTGGAGGCTAGGGATGAAGATCTGGGTATTGGGGAACCAGTAGTACCTTCTTTCGGCCTCCTGCTATAGGACCATCTGTCCAGCTGCCTCTGGCGCTGCCATCCCCAGTTCTGTGTTGGCCCCTCTTCCAGTCCTCCTCTTTGCCTCTCTTATTACTTACTGATCAGCTGACTGCATGTGCTCATACCTCCCCTCCTTGGTGCAATATTGTCATCATGAGACAACCCAGCAGAGGGGTATGAGGTGCTTAGCCAGATGTGCAGGAGTCCAGCATGCCTTGCTGCTCCTTGGGCTTCAGCCAACAGCTGTCTGCTGGTTGCTGCTGTGCTGCCAGAGTGGCTGCAGAGGGCTCACAGTACCCAGGGCCACTGTTTTGCTTCTGTTTGGGTTTTTGTCAGCCTCCTTCCCTCTTCAGCCCTGGAGCTTTCAAATGCTTATTTGTACAGAATAAGGCTTGTAGGAGGGTTAGAGGAATTAGTCACCAGTGTCTGGCTTTTTGCTTTTCGCTGGAACCCCTTGGGTGGATCTGCCAGAGGCTAGAAGGTTAAGTGGAATGTTAAGAGGGTTCAGTTTGAGGCTCAGCAGCTTCAGATGTCTGTGGGTGAGAAACACCCTTGTTAACTGTGCGTCAAGATTTGGGGGTGATGTTTCTTCTCAAAATACCCCCCCCCGAAACACTACATTGTAGTACAGTTATTTGCTCACCCATCCCTCTGACATGAGCCCACATCTGTGGCCTGCTATCATTCCTTCCAAAGTGTCCCCTCTTGTAGCATGCACCTGGCTCCATAGTGACTGGGATAGTTAACAGATGTCTACAGAAACACCATTGAGTTCTGCTGAGGCTGCCTGCTGATCCATAGCCATCCCACCCCCAGCAAGTTTAGGGACCACACAAAGGCCAGTCCAGAGCTGGGTATGCATAGGAAGGGGTGCCTAGAAAGTGAAGGTGACTTCAGCAAGATGTGTGACTCTGGGTGAATTACTTTTTGTCTCTTTGAACGTCATCTTCTTGTCTATGAAATAAGAGATGGTGAATAGCCCTTGGCCTGTACAAACTTTCGGAGACCAGAAAGATAACATGGTACCTTCTCTATCTAAAAACATCCATATAAACCTCACAGATGTGCACGTGCGTGTGTGCGCTGCAGTAAGGAGTCCATTCCCTGAAATTTGCATGTGATTTTCCTCAGTAGTCTGGAACAAAAGTTACTTGTCTTTTGTAGACTTTCTTTGAAGGCAGGTATACAAGCCATAATCTGTCTACACAAAAGTGTAACAAGTTGCCAGATCTCCTGTGAAAGGAATTCACCCTTTGCTTTGCCTGTCAGCAATGTTTTGGGGAGGCTTTATGTTTTCATTTCTGGGTTTTCCTTTCTATTCTGTGGAGACAAATTTAAGTCAGAAGCATGGCAGCCTGACTGGAGGGGTGACGGCCAGTATGGAGATGATGAAGGCTTTCTGCCCTCCCTTAGGCTGTAATAGCCTTGACACACCATCCAGTGTAACCATACCAAGAGGGTTGTATGAAACTGGGAAGGACTGGAAAGGACCTGACTCAGTCAGAGCTGGACAGGGAGGGTTGGAAAGAGCGAGCATTTGAAAGAGACTTGACTCCTGAGGTAAACTTCATTGTGCGATTATTTAATAGACCATTAACAAGCAGATTCATTAACAAGATCTTAATTAACAAGTTCCAGGGTTATTCCTTCTACCTCCCAGGGGAACTGTTCTCCTTCTATTTAGTCCCAGAGACTTCCTACCCCTTAAACTAACCGCAGCAGATGCGTTTAAATCCAGTATTTTTATTGCAGGCGAAACGACTGTAGGCAGAATGGCAGGGGCATGGTATTCTTCCTAACAATGGTTCGCTCCTTCTGAGCACTTCTGTGTGTTAAGACGTTCTATGGAGTGCTTTCTAGGTACAAATTCATCATTTTCCAGTAGTAAAACTAACATTCGTAAAATTCCCTGTGAGACTGGTCATTGTTGCTATCCACTTACAGGTGGGAGAAGTTGAGGCACAGAGTGCCTTAGCAACTTTCTCTTTGTCACAAAAACAGAGAAGTAGCAAAACTGGGATTTGAACCCAGGCCATCTGACTTCAGAGTCAATGGGAAGGAAGAAGCCCTGGAGAGGGAGGCCTGTGGGTTCCACTTAAGAGGGGACAGACAAAGAAGGCTGAGGGTACAGCTCTGTAGTAAAGTGCTTGCTTAGCATGCATGAGACCCTGGGATCAATCCCCAGGATCCTAAGTAAATAAAAATAAACAAATAAAATAAACCCGTGCAGAAGCTGCTCACTGTGTGCTGGCCAGCCGCAGCTGCGGTGCTTTGATGTGTCTGCCTTTGTACTTGAAGAGGTTTGAAGGGTCTTTGATAGGGCGGTATTCCTCACATTCCGAAGGTTTTGACCCAGTCACAACCCTTGTCCTCCTTACTGTGTTGAGTTAGACACCGTGTCTTATTTGTATCTATTTCCAGTACTACAGCACGGCCTGGAGATGATTAGTTATGATCTAAAAAGAGAAGCTTGTCAAACAGACCGCGGGACGGGGTTGGGGGTGGCAGTTTCGGGTCTGCTAACTTCTTATGTAGCACTGTGAAGTCTGCCTCTGAGCTGTGGAAAGCCTTTGGTAAGGCTGCAGCTGTAAGAGCCAGTTCTGAACTGTGGAAGATGTACCTACCTTTCCTAGATCCTCAGTCCTCAGGGTGAAAGGGAACAACAGAGTTGTTTAATGAGTTGATATAAAACAAACAGACTAATAGGAACAATATTTAGTATCAGGTACGTCTATAAGTGTTAGCTCTAGTTAACATTACAAATGCTTGGGCAAGTTTGAAGTATCTTGAGCTGCACCCCACTCTATCCCCTCCCCTCTACACACACACACACACACACACACACACACACACACACACCTACCTTTACTCTTCATCTCCTTACAGGGTTAGGGACCCTCGAAAGCCCTGGCAGGTGGTGACACATGGCCTTGTATGTGGGAGGAGTAATGGCAGTGTTGATGCAGTCTTTCATGTAGCTCAGGCTGGCCTCATACTCTCCTTGTAGCCAAGGATGACCTTGAATACCCAATCGTCTTGCCTCCACCTTCCAAACGCTGTTTTCAAGGCATGCACCAACATACCCAGCTAATGGCTTATGTCTTTAAATAGATGGAAAAATGTCTCAGGTGGTACTAAGGAGCCGATGTGCAGGGTGTTGTCTCCTTCCTGACTCCAGTCGTATGAGGACTAAGGCAAAGTTGATTTCACCAAGGACTCTCTTTGAACTTCCCAAAAGTTATCCAGTGGGAATAACTAGAATTCTACACTTACCTCCTAACTAGGGCCGGACAGTAAGCCTTCAGACTTTTTAATTAGTTTGGTTGTCTGCCTTTGCCTGACCAGCTAGCCACTCAGAAAGCCAGCAACTGGGAATCTCTTTGGGAGAAGACAAAGAAAGTGTCAAATACTTAGACTTGCTGGGGGGGTTGTGGAGGGGGGAGCTAGGACTGAACTATATCTCAGGTTGTTTTATTTTATTCATTATCTAATTCCTGCTCTTACACAAAGCTTGAGGCTCCGTTCCCCTCATTCCCCTAAGAGATGCACTGCTTTTAGTCTGTCCAGAGTTTATCCCATTGGTACATTCTAGAAACATTCTCCCAAATCTCGATGGGAGGACTCAACAGGAGCACTCATTCTGGCAGCTGTCTGTCTCTTAGCATCAACCCCACCCTGTCCCCTTAGTTACCCCTAAATGCTCCTAGGTCCCCTAACTGGTCTCCCTCTCTCTGGTTTTGTGTCCTTGTGTTCTTCCTAAGTGGCGGGCCATAGTGTCACTTTCTTTAGCAGCGTTCTAACTTCTAAGAGGCTTACTAGGCAAGGCGATTGCGGGGCCTTTGACTCTCCCTGAGCCTTAGCCCTAAGTGGTTTATTCTATTAAGCTGATTCTTGGAGGTGGATAGAGCTTTGCTGGATAAGAGGTTGGGGTTGGGGGAAAGTGGTAGTTAGAATAGGAAGGGGTCACTCCCTTTTCTGCTACACCTGCTTTCAGCCCAGCCCTGCCCCAGTGAGTCTGTTTTCAGAGCTGTGGGAAGAAGGGAGCAGAGCTGAAACTAAGCCAGAGTTAGAAGTTGGTCCGAGTCCCACCCCACCCTACCCTGCCTCTTCTTCCTCACGTCTACCTTTCTTGACCGTTTGTTCCTCCTCTTCAGTCTTACCACTTCTGTTTTTTTTTTTCTTTCCACCCCGCCTCCTCCTGCCTCCACTGCAACTCAAAAGTTGGAGCCAAGCGTGAAGGAGTAAGGCATAAAAATCACGAACCATTGAGTTAAAGAGATGAGCCCTATCCAGTTATGGAGAGTAGAAAAAAATGAGCAGATTCTAGCTCAACAAAGACAAGAACGCAGAGTTTTCCTTGATGTTTTCCTGTTCTGTGTAGGTGTGCTCTCCTTTCTGACAGTCCCACCCCCATTAAGGATTTTCGGGTTCCTCGCTTACTGTGTTTGTGGTTCCAGGAGACAGCAGGTTTGGAGAGCAGTGGGCCGTGTCTGGTTGTCATTTGGTGTGTTGAGCTGCCGAGAAACTGAGAGGATTTTGTGAGCAGGAAATCAGAAGCTGTGGTAGAAGTGAAGGAGGGAATCAGGACCGTGAGGATAGGAAGAACACAGGATGTTCTTCAACCAGAATGGAGGAGGAGGAAACCCAAAGGGACCAGAGGGCTCGATAGAGGAGAGGAAGCTCAAAGCTGAATGAGAAGAAGACAGTTGGAAGCATCCCTGGGAATCCTGAATGGCTTGTGTGACAGCATGCTCCTCTCCGTGAAGGCCTGCTGAAGCAGGGATTTCACACACTTCGTGAGATTATGAAGAAGTGGGGATTTTGTTTTATTTTGTTTTTTGTTGTTGTTGCTGTTTTGTTTTGTTGTTTAAGGTGACTCAGAAATATTTAGCTACAAAAATGTAAATGCAGCTCTCCCTTGATGGGATCCAGACCATGGGGATGTATTGTACATATGTATCTGGTCACGTACATCAAAGTGAATTTTATTTATAGTGTTGTATAGGATGTGAAAAAAGAAGAAATTAATTTGATACATACATATAATACTGGAATAAAAAAACCAAGTTAGGACTCTAAGTACTTCTGTGTACAACAAGGTAGAGAGGGAAAATTTTCCTCTGTGAAGCAAGGTAGCGAGCTGAGCTAGCTCAGTGGATAAATGTGCACGCCTCTAAGCTGGATGACCAAGGTCTGACCTTTTAAGACCTGTGTGGTAGGAATAGAGAATTGTTTCTCATAAGTTGTTATATGACCTCTGTATGCTGTGTTACACATACACACATAATAAACAAAGAATTGTAACAGACACTGGAGAAATGAGTCAGCAAGCAAGGGTACTTGCTGCTCTTCAAGAGGACCTGGGTTTAGTTTCCAGCACCCTCACAGCAGCTCACAACCACCTGTAAGTCCAGTCCCGGGGGATCCGATGGCTTCTGGCGTCTTCAGGCATCAGACACACATGTGACATACACATACATGCAGGCAAAACACTCGTACACTCTTATTTTATTCATAAAATAAGAATAAATAAATCTTTCAAAAAGAAATGTAATAAAACATTTTAAGAATTGCTTATATAGAAAATGCATGTTTGTATATATGCATATAAAACATTTAGAAGGATACACACACACACATTTAGAAGGATACACACACACACACACACACACACACAAAGTTTCTTCTGGGAAATTGGAAATACTAGGATGGGAAGAAGGGAGAAGCATTGCTCTGTGCACCTGTGAATAGTATCTTAAGAGATAGTATGTACATGTGTTGTTTTTATGATTAAAAAAATCTAGTTTATGACTTTAGAAGATAATTTGAGGATTCCAGCAAATCGAGAACATCAGGTAAACCCCCAGGGAAATCTGGGTAAAGTATGGTTTTAATTCATAAAACTGTTGCCAATATTGACTCATTTGTTTTGACAAATATATTAATATTGGGTATGAAGGATAAGGGAAAGTGGAGGAGTGCAAAGAAATTCTGTGCTAATTCTGCAGTTTTTACTTATGTCTAAGACTATCCTAAAATAAAAATTGGCTTTTAACACGTAATAGGGAAGGTGATGGAATGGGACAGCCCTATTCTAGCAGGTGGGGACTATGTGGAAAATATTTAAAGATTAAGCCTAAAAAACCTGACTTGAGCTGGGTGGTGGTGGCACGCCTTTAATCCCAGCACGTAGGAGGCAGAGGCAGGTGGATCTGAGTTGAGGCCAGCCTGGTCCACAGAGTGAGTTCCAGGGTTACACAGAGAAACCCTGTCTTGAAAACAAAACCATCAACAAAATACCTGAGTTGATAAAGTTAGCGAATCCTTTGGTTCTAAACTAATTATTGTCTCTGTCCCGTCTGTGGCCCGGAAGATAGGATTACAGTTATAAATACTGGGGAATGTCTGACTTCCTGGTTTTGTGTGTGTGTGTGCGTGTGTGGTGTGGTGTGGTGTGGTGTGTGTGTGTGTGTGTGTGTGTGTGTAAAACTAACTTTCTTTTCCGAATTAATTTTTTTTTTTAAGTTAACTGGTGGCCTTTTCCACTTCACCATCCAAAAAACCAGTCTGGCCTGGAATCTACATCAAGAATGGAGTTTTAAAAAGAATGAAGAGACTTAGGAGTGGCTGTTGCTTACTGCTCTCATCATGTGAGCAGGAGGACGAGTGTGATGGGAAAATGGGATCTCATTTAACCAACTCCACTGGCTACCATTTCTGATGTTATTCCCCAAAATTTGGTACAGCAACCAAGTAGAAGTGATTCAGAAGACTGTATCCATAGCCGTGGCCTCTGTGGGATCTCATGCCTTGCGTTCCATGGGCGCCTGTGTTCTTTGCAGACATAGGGTCTAGACACCACACTCTGGGCTCAATAGGATATATGTATGTTATCTTTCAGTCTCTAAGACACAGTTAAGGCCACATGTGAGAACAATTTCCCCAAGAGGGGAATGTGTATTGGCTTTACCCTTCTATGCAAAGCAGGAGGTCTCTGTACCCTGTTCCCAAGTGGTGTCAGTCTGAAACGGAAGATCTTCTGCCATTGGTCACAGCTCACTACTTCATCCTTAAGATTCTGTCTGCTTTTGGCACATTGTGATGTCATCCTTTATCTCCTCCTTCTCTGACCTGATTTTCTCTCCATGATACCCAGTTTCCTTGTATCCCAGTGTTTGATAGTTTGTTTTTTGTTTTGATTTTTTCAGTTGTGATAGGCGCATGCATGGGAGAGAGGACAGAGTACTGTTAGTCTATATAGGAGTTTTAAAATAATCAGTTAGCTGAGTATGGTGACACATGCCTTTAACCCCAGAATTTACCTAATATGTACAAAGCCCTCAATTTGATCCTCAGCACAGTATTAAACCGGGCAAGGTTATGCACACCTGTAATCCCAGCACTGAGGTAGAATCAGGAGGATCAGGAGTTCAAGGCCATCCCCAGCTGAAAAGAAAGATCAAGGACAGCCTGAGCCACATGAGACAAAATAACAAAAAGAAAAGTTCGTTTGGTGGCACATGCCTATAATCCCAGCACTCAGCAGGTGGAAGTAGAAAGATTAGATGTTTAGCCATCTTTGGTGATACAGGGAGTTTGAGACCAGCCTGGGTTAAATCCCAGGTCTCCCTCAACTCAAAATAGGGGGCTGGGACATTTAATAAACATTGTCGACATACCGATCTCTTTCACGTCAGCAGCCTTGCTTGGATCAGTGCGTATCAGTTCAGAATCTGTTGCCCTCCCTAAGGACCCAGCTGCACACTAGCCCAACTGCACAGTAGATTCCCAGTGAACAATGAGAGCGCTTTGTAAAGAAGAAAATAACAATGATTAAAAATTGACTTATTTTGGCTCTGCTATTCTTTGTGACAGTGTGCCCGTGGGGAGGCCAGAAGCCAGCACTGAGAGTCATCATACTTCACAGGTCTTGCGTCTTGTTTTGTTTTGTTGTTTTGTTTTTCCGAGCCACCACCGACTAGTTTTTTGAGATAAGGTCTCTCCCTGAGACTTGGGGCTTGCTGATGACGCTGGCCGGCTATCAGGTTTCCATCACCGGAGTACTGGGGTTACAAATAAAAGGGACCTGCCTGCCTCTCCACATGGGAGTTGGGGATTGAACCCAGGTCCTCAGGCTTGTGCTGCAAGCATTTTACTAATTGGGCTGTCTCTCCAGCTCCCCAAAGATGATTTTTTTTTTCTTTTCAGTGCTGGAAGTTGAACTCAAGGCTTTGTGTATGTGTAAGTGAGTCATACCTTCTGGAACTCGTATTTGCACTAACATTTTAAAGCGGTGATGTAAGCTGTGAGCTTGAGGGTAGAATGCTTTTGTGTGTTATTTGTAAACTTTAATTTGTCTAATAGTTTGCTGCCTTTGAATATTTTTAAAAAGTAAGTCATATTCTTTTAAAAGTACTAATTGCTTATATTAAGACAAACGGATTGCTAAAGAAAGAAGTTGTAACTGATTATTTCATGATTACTTGTCATTAAAACACATCCCATCAAGATGGGCAAGGTGTCACATGCCTTTGATTTCAGTGCTCAGGAGACAGAGACAGGTGGATCTCTGTGAGTTTGAGGCTAGCCTGGTCTATATAGTGAGTTACAGGACAACCAGGCCTATGTAAAGATACTCTGTCTCAAAAAAAAAAAAGAAAGAAAGAAAGAAAGAAAGAAAGAAGGAAAAGAGAAAGAAAGGAAGGAAGGAATGAAGAAAGGAAGAAAGGAAAGAGAAAAAGAAGGGCAGTGGTGGTGCACACCTTTGATCCTAGCACTTGGGAGGCAGAAGCAGGTGGATTTTCTGAGTTCGAGGCCAGCCTGGGCTACAGAGTGAGTTCCAGGACAGCCAGGGCTACACAGAGAAACCCTGTCTCGACCCCCCCCCCAAAAGCCAACAACAAAAACAGAAAACAAACAAACAAGGCCCACTGTCAACTTGCCTGGTTCACCCTTAGACATAGCATTTATAGTATTTGATTTATAACTTGAACAATAAACAAGGATCAGCTGTATTAGGGTTTGGGGAGAGGGACCATGTTCATTCTTTAAGAGTAGGGAGAGACCTGGGAACTGGAATTGTTTAAAGGACTATGGTAGTTTGGTCGCAGATGAGACAGGAAGGAGTCAGTATTTCCAGCCATGGGAAGTTTGGGTTTTATTCCAGGTGCACAGGTTTGCTGTGCACCTGGCGCATGTTAAACCAGAAGTGCCACACTGATGAGTAGTGGGTTGACCTATAGGAAGCTGGTAACAGAAACCTTGTAACATTCCCATGACAGTGGGATGGGGCAATGTCCTGTGCTTGTTACAGTAACTGCAGTGCTTTTCCCATAGTAGGTACTCAATAAATAATAACTAAAAAAATCCTACCCCCAAATAAACAGCCCAGTAATAAGAACAAACCTGCACAGATCAGGTGCTAACAATATAGGTGGGCAGTTGTGAACCTGACTTTGGGGTTCCTGGGGTGTGCCCTTTAACTGCAGTCTTGGCACTTCTGAGCCATGTTAGTTGCTGTGGAGCCAGTGACCAAAGCCTTCAGGTTTTTTTTTAGTTAGTATTTATTTGTTTGTTTGTTTGTTTGTTTGTGTGCATGTGTAGTGTATGTGTTTGTCTGTGCTTGTGTCTATGTGTGTGCTTCCATGTAAAGTCAAAGATCAATCTGGGCATCTTCCTCCATAGCTCTCCACCTGTCTCCCACTGTGTCCTGGAGCTGGTTGATCGGCTAGACTAGCTGGCCAGCAAATCCCAAAGACCTCCTGCCTGTTCTTCCCCAGCGCTGGGATGGCAGGTACCAGCCACTTTGAGTGACTTTTAACAATGGTGCTACAGATTCATGCTGAGGTCCCTGTGCACGTGCAGTGAGCTGTTTACCAGTGAATCCAGCAACCCAGCCCGTGGTTTAAACACTCAGAAGCTCACTTTTCTTGACTGCGTAGTGGAAATAACACACCTCTTTGTCTCATTGGACGGATTAGGAGAGTGTGTTTGCCATAAGACACAGGAAACCTTGAGACACATTGGTCAGTGAGACTTCAGTGTGATTTCAGCTGTGGGGCAGGTACTGGAGCCTTTCGTAGCAGGAATATATTTTACATTTGAGAGTCTGCCTTCTGAATTTCAACTTTTGCTGACATTTAAGAAGCTAAATTTTCAAATACGAAGGCGAAAAAAATGTAAGAAGAAAGCTTTGGAACTAGAGAGTTCAGGTAAGCGTCTCCAACAGCAGCTGAGTGATTCCACCCGGTTTTAGCAGTTAGGCCTCCTGACCCTTCATCCTCAGGTTGAAAGCTTGCATCCTGACTTTAGTGCTCCTTTTAGCCAGTATCCATTTTTTCTGAAACTGCTCCTTGGAGCCCAGGGAGCTCCCGTCTTGTACCTAGTTAAACGCCTCGATTAAAGATATAATCATAGTTGTTTGGCCCTGTAAATCATTTGACTTTCACCTAGCCTGGCCTGGTCAGGGCCTCTGGGGCTCCAGAAGGGATCATTCTGATTCTGTGAAGACAGTGTAGACAGAGACAGCTTTTCTCCTTAGTGAGGACATAGCCTAATTTTGGGGGCAATATTTCTTCTTTTACTCCTTCTTCCTAGGTTCTCTCCCTCCCTCCCCTCTCTCCTCCTTTCTCTCTCTCTGCATGTGCACGTATGTGTAAAAGAGAAAACAGGTCCAACAGTATACACTGTTGGCACGAAAGCCAGGGGAGGGGCTTGCAGGTGAACCAGGAAGTGATTTTATTCGGTTTAAGTCCCACTTGAACCTTGAGGTTTCTGAGTCCTGAACCTTTGGAGGTTCAAGGCAAGAGCACTCTTGACAAAAACACGGTTTTCTGTTTGCATCAAAAAGGCCTTAAACGATTTCCAGGTCTTTCCCTTGGGACATCAAACAGTCCTTAACAAAGCAGGGTGCTGATGAGATGCATGGAAATAAACAGATTCAATTCTCTGTAAGAAGCCTTGGAGTTGGAAATACAGGAGACGGGTGCAGCTCACTCAGGCCCTCAGAAGCCAGGGGGCCCTCAGTACTTCCCAGGCCTGCAGCATGACCTTATTTGTCAGTAGGGTCACCTAAAAGTATCTCGGGAATTAGACTCAGAAAACAAACTCCTCCATATTCTGTCTTGCCAGAGGCAACACTTCTGCCCCCAGCCCCCAGTGAAAGGTGCAAATTAACTTAGAAAAGATAGGACATCCCTTTGAAAAACTGTCAGTTGTCGGGATGGCTTAGAGCACAATTTTGCTTATTGAACTAGTCTTAGTCTATGCTCAGGTGGCTACAATCTTTGGTATTGGTGTGGTGGGCCGGACAAGGCAGGAGAACCTCTGTTAGTAAGCCAGTGACTAAAACTGTGTGTCTGGTGCTGCAGCTAGGTCAGCTACATGAGCCTGAGCATGGTTTTGGAGCCATGCAGCTAAAATATTAACAATCAGCTTGAAGGAGGAACAACTCTGAGGGAACCTCCCTCCCCTATTAGAAGCCATAATTAGCAATTAAAATATATTTAACACTGTTCTAACCAGCAGCTTCTAAATAAATAATTGTCCCTGCTGATTGAACATCTTTTATTTCTGTGGGGTTTTTTTTTTTTCTTCTTAATCTTTTTTCTCCTGCATAACTTACAGCCCTGTAAATGCTCAGTAGCTGTTAATATGACCCTGTCAATACGTTTACCATGGTGACTTGGGCTGTATTTGGCGAACATTTGAAGAAATCAGTCACTGGTTGGAGGGAGGAAAGACAAGCTGTCGATATCCAGGGAGAAATGCTAATAACCCTGGTGACAAATTGTCCTCTGGATTCTCCAAGGGTTAAGAAAAAGCACCTCTCAGACCTGGGAGCTCAGGGCCAAGGGACAGTGACTCATTAGGAAGCACAGACAGCTGTCACATCTCTGCATGTCCTTTTCATTGTCTTGCTTTGAACCTCTCGAAGCTACCCTTGAGTTTTGGAGACAAACAGGCCTGGATCTGAATCCTGATTCCCTTCCCATGTAAAGTGTGTGAAGCTGGGTGGACTCAGATCCTTGCTCTTCTTGTCTGTGAGTTGCAGGTTGTGATGGCTAGTCCCAGGAGGGCGAGGAGGGCCTCATACAACAAACAACACTGCTCCCCTTCCCTCACGTCTTCCTGGCAATGCACAAAAATTCTTGATTGCAATAGTGGCTAGCTAGAAATACTTAGAAGCCTCAGAGTAGGTTGTTGGATACAAGGATAGGCATAGTCAAAATTTTATGCTCATTACCAGTGAGTAGTATTACCAGGATATTTGTTTCTTTTTGCTCTTAGCAGCACATTCTGATAAATCCTTTCATCTAGGTCAGTGTTCATCTATGTTAATAGGTACATTGCTCATTTAATCTGCATTTCTTTGGTTAGGACTACAATTACACTATATTAAATGTTTATTTGAACATTTAAAAAAATGCTGCCTGGTGGTGGCAGCGATGGTGGCTGAGGTGGCACATGCCTTTAATCTCAGAACTCTTAAGAGGCAGAGACAGGTGGATGGATCTCTGTGAGTTCAAGGCTAGCCTGGTCTACAGAGAGAATTCCAGGACAGCCAGGGTTACACAGAGAAACCCTATCTTGAAAAACAACAACGACGACAATGATGACAACGACGACAATTAAGACCAGCTCATCTTCTTTTTGGAATTACCTGTTCATTTGTGTCTTTCATTATCTTTCTCTTATTTGTTTGTTTTTTTCTGACAGGATCTCACTCTATAGCCTACCCTGACCTCATTGTGACAACCCTCCTGCCTCTGCCTCCAAAGTACTGGGATTACGATGTGAGCCACAATACCTCACTTCTCATATTAGCTTTGTTTGTTTGTTTGTTTGTTTGTTTAAGGGGGGGATTCTCACTGTATAGCCATAGCTTGCCTAGACATGTAAACCAGGCTGGCCTCAAACTTAGAGATCCACTCATGCCTGCCTCTTGAGTGCTGGGACTAAAGTCCTATCGCCAGCCTCTTATTGATTTTAAGAGTTCCTTTTTATGAGGACATTCATCCTTTTGTATGTTACAGCTGGCAAAGAGAGCAGATAGTTTAGGGGCTCCCATCAGAAGCCAGTCAGGAGACTCACAAGTGCCAGAATAGCAGCTTTGATTCTTCCCCGGCATAGGGTCAACTCTGAGGCCCACTTCCAAGACAGTATCCTTGAAAAGAGAGCTCTGATCTCAGGTCTAGGAGGAAGCCATTGCCCTAGGACAATTCCATTCTGTTTGGTAATTGAGTTGTTTTAAACTGTGCTTGTGCCAGCCCTAAGAAGTCTTAAGATTTAAGATTTTGTTGTTGTTGTTGTTTATTTGTTTGTTTGAGCGAGTTTTTCTGTGTCACCTTGTCTGTCCTTGAACTGGCTCTGTAGTCTAGACTTGGCCTCCAACTCATAGAGATCTACCTGCCTCTGCCTCTTGAGTTTGTTTAGGGGGACGTGGTGATAATGTCACCTGTCAATAAATAAATAAATAAATAAATAAATAAATAAAGCTGAGGCAGGATGGGAAGGTGGGACTTCTGGTTGGGAAATAGTCAGGAACAGAAAGATTCATCCAGGATTCTGAGGAAGTAGAACACATGTACCTGAGGAGAGGTAACTAGCTATGTGGAAGACAGAATAATTTAAACGGTTATATAAGTTATGAACTAGTGGGAGCAAGCCCAAGCTTATGGCCTAGGCATATTTATTCATACATAAATAATGTCTGAGTCATTATTTGGGAACTGGGGCTTGGATGGAAAATCTCGAGGTTACAAGGGGGGTTCTCACTGTATAGCCCTAGCTGGCCTAGAACTTGACATGTAAACCAGGATGGTCTCAAACTTACAGAGATCCACTTTCCTAATGTCTTCATGTGTTCTTAGAATTTCTCCATTAGTTAACTGTTGTGCCTGAGGAATATGTCATATATCTGTATTTTGCATCCTCTATCTTGACTATCTATTTAATATTCTGTCTTGACCTCATTGTCTCACCACAAGCCCTTTTATCCGCCCTTGACACAGCTTCCTGAGACAAACCCTATTCTTGCAGACTAGGATCTTGACTCTTTCAGTTACTTCCCATTGCCTCCCCAACAACATAGGGTGCAAGGGCACCTGTCACTGTCTGTCTGCCTCCCATGTAATTTGGAGTGCAAGAGCACCCGTCACTGTCTCTCTGCCCAGTGTTCCTCATTTCTTACTGGACACCCCCAAGCCTTTCCCTTTTTCTCCCTCTCTCCTCTTTTCCACTTCCGTCTGCCCCCTTGTTCCATAGACAGTTCCACTTCTGTTTTCATCACACACACACACACACACACACACACACACACACACACACACACGTTTTCATGAAGCTCTAGAAAATCAAGGAATTACAAATGAAAGAAGACATGTATTTGTCTGCCTGAGATGACTAACAAGATTGTGTCTGGTTGCATCTATTTTCCTTGAAAACAACATAATTTCATTTATGACCAAAATAAAATTCCATTGTGTGTGTGTACACCACACTTTCTTCATCCAAGCCTACCTATGTTGTCGTACACCTCTGTTGGCTCCATAACGGAATTATCATGAATAATGCTGCAAAATCCATGCCAAGTATCTCTGTCTGAGGTTGGCTTGGAGTTCTCCAGGCGAATACCCTGGAAGGGGACAATGGATCACCAGGTGGGTCTGTGTAGTTTTCTGAGGAATCTCCATACTGACTTCCATAGTGGCTGGACCATTACATTCCCACCAGCACTGTGTAAAGATTCCTTTCTGTCCACGTCCTGGGCAGCACTTGTTGCTTAAAGAATGCCATTCTGACCTGGGTGTGACAAACTGTTAATGTCCTCCCCATTTGCCCTTCTCTGACGGTGAGTGAGACCCAACATGTTAACATATGGGTTATTTTTTAGTTTTGGTTTTGTTTCTTGCCACCTGTAATTTATCTCTTGACATTTTATTAGCCCATTTATCAATTGAATTGTTTGATTTTTTTTTGGTTTGGACTTTTAAGTTCTTTGTATATTCTAGATATTAACTCTCTGCCAGAGGAATAGATGGCAAAACCTTTCTCCCATTCTGCAAGCTGCTCTTTTACCCCATTAACTGTTTTCTTTGCTGTACAGAAACTTTGTAATTTCATGAGGTCACATTTGCTGATTGTTGGCATTATCTCTTGATCAACGGAGTCCTGTTCAGAAAGTCCTCACCTTATTCTTTTATTTTCAAGTGTTTTCCCTATTTTTTTTTCCCTTTGACAGTTTGCAAATTTGGAGTCTAAAACTAAGTTTTTCCAATCTGTTTGTGGTTGATTTTTATGAAAGATGAGGAAGACTGGGAGGGATCTGGCTCCATTCTTTCACATGGGGGTATCAGTTTTCCCAGCAACATTTGTTGAAGAGGTTGTTTTTCCTCATGTATATGAGGAAAACCAAACACACACACACACACACACACACACACACACACACACACACACACACCTGCCAAAACTCAGTGGCTGTGGCTTCATGGGTTTGAATCTCCTTTCTACTCCACTGATACACGAGACGTTTGTGCTTCTGCCACACTGCGTTTGTTCCAACGTTTCTAAAGTATACCTTGAGATCAGGTAAGGTGCTGCTTAGGATTGCTTTGGCCATCAGGAGTCTTTTGTACTTTCACACAAATTTTAAGGATGGTTTTTCTGTTTGTGAAGAATAGCTTGGTGTGTTGGTGGGGATCACATTGAATTAGATGATAGCTGTTTCCATTGTGGCCATTTTCACAATTTTAATTCTTCCAGTCCGTAACACAGGTGGTTATTCCATCTTCTGCTATCTTTTGTTTCTTTCTTTGGTGTTTTCAAAGTCTGCATTATAGAAGACTTTTTCACTTTCTTGGTTAGTGTTTTGTTTTGTTAGTATAGAATAGAGTTTATTCAGGGCATGGGGAGAGGAGTTAAGAGGGTAGTAAAGTCAGAGAAAGGCAGAGAGAGAGGGAGAGAGAGAGAGAGAGGGAGGGGGGAGAGAGAGAAAGAGAGAGGAGAGGAGAGGAGAGGAGAGGAGAGGAGAGGAGAGGAGAGGAGAGGAGAGGAGAGGAGAGGAGAGGAGGCTGGCCATGAGTACGTGGGAGTAGGGAATGGGGAAGGGGCGAGGGGACAAGTGGGAGAAGAAGGCAAGAGAGGAACAAGAGATCAAGAACCCTTGGTTAGGTTTATGCAAGATTGGTTTGTTTGTTTTGCCTACTCATTTTTCTTCTTCATTTTTTAAATTAAATTTGTTCTTTGACAATTTCATACACGTATGTAACATTCTGAGTTCTCTCACGTTCTCTTCCATTACTCATTGTTTTAAGTGTACGACGTATCTAATCTTCTGTAGCACCTTCTCTAAAACTCTTCCCATCCCTCACCAGCTCTGTATCTTGTGCCTTTCTACAAAACACCAGGCTGGCCTCAAACTCTGAGATCTACCCTGTCTCTAGAGTATTGAGATTAAAGGCCATATCTGGTGTGGCATTAAATTTGAGTTCTCCCCCTCCCCCTCCCCCTCCCCCTCCCCCTCTCAAAATGTCAAAGAACAAATTT
>JANHMN010000004.1:33121761-33184573 GCA_030674055.1 Rhabdomys pumilio
TTTTTTGTTTTTTGTTTTTTGTTTTTTTTTTTTCGAGACAGGGTTTCTCTGTATAGCCCTGGCTGTACTGGAACTCACTCTGTAGACCAGGCTGGCCTTGAACTCAGAAATCCACCTGCCTCTGCCTCCCAGGTGCTGGGATTAGAGGCGTGCACCACCACCACCCGGCTCTTTTTGCTTTTTCAAGTGCTGAGATTACAGACATGAACCTCCAAGTCTAGCATCAGGCATTAAATTTGAAGAGGAACAAAACTAATCACATTTTTCTTTTGAGGGTGAAATTGTACAATCAAACCAATTTGAAGCAAAAGCTTAAAAGAGCAAATGTGGGGCTACAGCGATGGCTTAGTAGTTAAGAGCACATAATTCCCTTCCAGAGGACCCAGGTTCAGTTCCTAGCACCCATATTGCAGCTCAGAACTATTGTAATATATATTTAATTTCAAATAGGGGGTTTCTACCGTGCCTTTGATCATTCAGTTCCCAGATAAAAGACATTTACTCACAAATCAGGGATAGATTTGGGGGGGGGCATAGCATCACTTGGATCTATGCACAGATTCTTTCATTCCTGGGGGCCACCAGGCCTTGGGGGCCAATATGTAACATTACAGTACATAGCAGAAGACTAAACCTCAACACACAACCATGTGTAATTCTAATCCCAGCAGTTCCAAAGCCATCTTCAGGCCTCCTCAACATGCCATATGCATGATGCACATACTTACAGTCACAAAACACTCGTGCACATGATGTCAAAAATAAAACAAATCTAAAAAGGGGAAGCCATCGTTTTGAAAGAAATGAACAAATGCAAAATTTTCTGTTTGTGTTGAGCAGTAAGATGCAAGTGAAAGGTAGAGAGGCCTAACTTGTCAGTTTACATAGGAAATAAGGCCAGGTCTCTTATAGGATACCATTCTTCATCTAAGAGAGTATATCTTTGCAGAGGCTTGTTTGTATGTAGATGTGGCCAGGAATGTAGAAATCTAAGGAACACAAGGAAGCTGGCCTGATGTGACAGGCTTGTCACTGTCTCACTGCCACCCTGCAGAGGCCCAGCTAAGACGATCCCACTCAGACAAGGTCTGTCCACTGGTGTAGCCTCTCTTTGGTTGTTTTCAAGGAGACTCTTCAAGAGAAATTTCAGTGTTGAGGAAGTGTGGTGGCTCACACCATAATCCTTGCCTTTGGAGGCTAAGGATTGTCATAAGTTCAAAGCCATATTGAGCTACCAAAAAAGGATGCTTGGTGTATTCGCACAGACAAACCTTCAGCAATGTGAAATCTCTGAGCTCTGCCTCCACATCCTCTCCCACTGAGGACAAGGCATCGCACCGAATGGGAAACGATGGTGTTCATTAAAGTGATAACCTTGGTCTGCTCTGCGTTCTATTTCCTGAAAGCAAATTATCTCTCTAAATCTCTATGCTTTATTAGCAGTGATAAATTACCGTGAGCCTTGCAGTTGACATCTTGGTTGAGAATCAAGACAGGCACCATGGTAGATGTTCACAGAAAGAAGAAGGGCTTTGGAGTCCTACCAACTGTGACTCATTACAGTTCAGTCATTGCCCCGTCATCCTGATCTGTTTGCTTAGTGTGTGACTTTCATCTGAAAGAGGGCTACCCACTTTACAGTGCCATTGGTGGTGCTGGGGGTGTAGCTCACTGATTGAACATTTGCCTAATAGTTCCAAGGCCTTGAATCTGACCCCCTTTGATTAAACATTCTTCCTCTCCCTCCTTCTCTCCCTTCCTCCCTCCTGCCCTCTGTCTCTCAACACACACACACACACACACACACACACACACACACACACACACACTGTTGGGATTAGAAATAGATCTTAAAATAGTGTACTACATTCCTCCTAAATAGCCTCCAGTTCTGTCCTGTTCCCTTGCTGCGGCCAGTTTGAAGGGCCCAGCATCTTGCTCTGGATCACTCCATAGTTTTTAAGCTGGTGTATTGCTCAGAGCAAGGGATAGTCTCAGAAGCCAGTTTGAGCCTTTAACGGGTGTGTCTTTACTATAGGGATGCACATGTAACTACCATTTGCCCAGTGGTTCATATGACAGGGGCTGGCTTGGCAATTTTTATGTGTTCTCTTGTTTAGTCCTCATAGTAGACCTGTGAGGTATCGCCGTCCTATGAATTAGTAGTTCTATTAATGGTTTGAGGGGTTTTGTTGTTGTTGTTGTTTTGTTTTGTTTTTAGACAGGATCTCATGTAGCCCAGGCTTGCCCCAAACTTTATATGTAACAAGGTAACCTTGAATGCCTGCTCATCTTGCCTTTCAATCTTTCCAGTGTTAAGATTACAGGTAAAGACCACATCTTGTTTTTAATACTATGCTGGAATCAAATCCAGGGCATCGTGATTCTAAGAAAGCACTCTACCCATCAAGCTGTATCCCCAGTCTCATTCTAGAAACATCAAGTAGCTTGCCAATAGCCATTCGGCTAGGACACCAAAAGCTGTGTGTGTCTGGTTGGGAAGCCACTGCTCTGCTCCCTCCGCCTGCTGCCTGTGCCTTCAGTTGCCAGAGCCTGGTGCTGCTCAGCATTCTAAGCCTGGAGCCCACTGGCTGGGTGCTGATGCTGCACTTGCCACACAGCCTCCCAAAGTGATGCGGCAATGCACATTGCTCAGCTGCCGGGAAATGAGAATGGATATGAATATCTGATCTGCCCTTGTGTGCATCAGTAGACTGACATTCTAGCTGCATACAACTGTTTTTATGGTTGTGTGAGCATGCTCCATCCTCCCTGGGCTCAAGTCTGAGTGGATCGAATTTCTGGACCAGCAAGGCTGAGCGCCAACTCTGGGTGTTGATGGGTATGTTCAGGGAAGTGCCACTTGGACTGAGCTTTTGATGGCCAGTTTGTTGTACCCAACCACAACTTTCTGATGCCAGCAATCAACTTTGATGACAGTGATGAAAACTGTCATCTATGTGAAACCGGGCTACTTTCACATCATAACAAAAGCAGAGGCTTGGTTTCCAGAGACCTGAACTAGTCTTGTTTATGGCTGTTCATTTCTTGTTTTCTTGAACATTTAATCAACAAACACATTTTGAACCCTCCAATAAGAGGAATACAAAACAACTTAGTATTTTGGCCTTGCTTCAAAGATCCTTACAATGTAATTGGAAATGTTAGATATTTTTAAAAGACCAACAATTAAAAATACCAACTCACTGTCTTTCACATAAGCACCCTATGAATCTCAGGAAGTGAATATTTGAAATGACATGTGCCCAGCTTTCAGTGTGGGGCTTGGTAAATATTTGATGGCTGAACTTAGTTACTTTTCTCTTGCTATGATAAAACATTATGATCAAGGAAATTTAAAGAGGAAATAGTTTATTGGGGACTTACTTATGTTTCAGAGGGTGAATCCATGACTATCATGGCTGGGAGCATGACGACAGGTAGGCAGGCATGGTGCTGGGGCAGTAGCTGAGAGCTTACATTTGGGACACAAGCATGAAACAGAGACAGAGGGAGTTGGGGAGAATGCTGTGGAATGGTGGCATGGGCTCTTTAAACCTCAAAGCCCATTTCCAGTGATACACCTCCTCCAACAAAGCCACACCTCCTAATCCTTCCCAAACAGTTCCACCAGCTGGGACCAAGCATTCAAATAGATGGACTGTGGGGGTTATTCTAATCCAAACCACCACAGCTGTGTATGTACCACAGGTTTGCCTTCCAGACACCTCTCTAGTATAGACAACAACCCATTCATATCCATCAGAAGCTGCAGACTCATGGCATCCAACCCCCTCCCCCAAAAGCCCCATCCCAATGACTGTCTCATGAGAACCTTAAACTCTTAGTGCCCAGGTGCATCCTATGAGTTCTCCCTCTTTGGAAAAGGAGTATGGCCTCCGAGTCAGAGCAGAGAGCAAGGCTCTGTCCACCAAATTGAGATTCCACAGGCAGATGCTGAGTAGAAGTGATAGCCTGCAATGGTCTGGCCTTGGAAAGCTGTTTCCCCAGAACAAGCTGCCTAGCGGGATCAGCCATAGGAAGAGCTCTGGGTTTGCTTGAGAGACCTTGTCTCTTAAGAATAGAAGGGAAGAGCCATAGAGGAAGATTCCCAATATCAATGCAATCTTCCATAAGCACATATATTCGTACATACCCATGTGCATGCAAACACAAATACATGCATGTGCTACACATACACACAAAGAAGTAGGGAAAAGAACAGAGTTAGGGACTTCCTTCTCTTTCTTTGTGTGAAGGAATTTAAACTTGTTTTCAGTACTAGATGAAATTATAGATTCAAAACATTCAATTCACTCTCTGCACAGAGTAATCATTAAATGTTAGCTAGTATCTGAAATTTCCCCTTAAA
The DNA here is from genome assembly GCA_030674055.1 of Rhabdomys pumilio. Lineage (NCBI taxonomy): Eukaryota > Metazoa > Chordata > Mammalia > Rodentia > Muridae > Rhabdomys > Rhabdomys pumilio. The sequence continues at coordinate 33,126,134 of JANHMN010000004.1, forward strand.
TTCTCTTTGGTTTACTTGGCAGCAAGGCTGTTGTCCACTTCAGCCCTTTCTGCCATGTTTCATTACTTTGTCAAACTCTGTCTGTTCTTCATTATCCGTCAGCGACAATTCATTCCCTGTCCGCTTAAGAAGCACCTACTAAATGCCACGCTTTCAAGCGAGCACTGTATGACTGCATCATCTCTTACACTCTGTTACTTCTTTTAATTTTTTAAAGATTTATTTATTTCATGTGTGTGGATATTTAGCTTGTATATATGTCTGTGTACTACATGTATGCCTGGTGCCAGAGGAGGTCAGAAGAGGGTGTCAGATCCTTAGAGTTATGAACAGTTGTGGGTGCTAGGAATTGACCCTTGGTCCTCTGGAAGGAAAGCTAGTGCTCTTAACAGCTGAGCCATCTCTCCAGCCCCCCCCCCCCCTGTTATTCTCTTATAGCCTTGTCGTTCTGTGTTTACTACGGATTGTTTTCATGTAGTTATCTGTCAGTACTTCTTACGTGATTGTTTATGTTATTTGCCTATTTATCTGTTGGAGTGGAGTGTCTTTTCTCTTTTGATATGAAAGTCCTCATCAATATAATATACTGTTAACTCTTTATTATATATATAAGCTGCAGTTTTTCCAGTCCAGCCAGTGCCTTGTCCTTATGTACATTGTCACATTGCCAAAAGGGGGTTTCTTTTGGGTTTTTTGTTTTTTACTTTTTGGTTTTTTTGAAGGGCTGGGTTGAGACAGGATTTCTCTGTGTAGCCCTGGCTGTTGTAGAACTCACTCTGTAGACCAGGCTGGCCTCAAACTCAGAAATCTGCCTGCCTCTGCCTCTCAAGTGCTGGGATTAAAGGCATGCGCCATCACTGCCCAGCGGGAAAGGAATTTTTGTTGTTGATTGTTCGTGAAGCCTTTGATAAACTACAGTATTAGTTTTTACCTTTCACTTATTAACTTTGTTACTTGTGTAAGTTGAAAATTAAATTACTTGCTGGGAGTGGTGTCCAAGGATCCCTGTACTTGGGAGGCAGAAGCAGAAGGATCTCAGTGAGTTCAAGGCCAGCCTGTTCTACAGAGTACATTCCAGAAAAGCCAGGGCTACCCAGAAAGATACTGTCTTTTTTTTTTTTTGGTTTTTCGAGACAGGGTTTCTCTGTGTAGCCCTGGCTGTCCTGGAACTCATTCAGTAGACCAGGCTGGCCTCAAACTCAGAAATCTACCTGCCTCTGCCTCCCAAGTGCTGGGATTAAAGGCGTGCGCCACCATCGCCCGGCCACAGAAAGATCCTGTCTTAAAAAACAAAATTTAAAAAACAGCAACAATAACAACAAAGTGTCCTCTTAGAGACTGCTCAGGGTCCTCATAGAACTTTATTTTGTGAATTACCTATAATAGCAGAAGTTAAAGTGGAGAAACATTTTAAAACACAAATATATACTTATTTAGATGCAAGAACAATGAAATTATTCTTGATATTCCATTAGCTTCTGGAATATTTCACTGTACACTTGTGAAAGATTTAAAATTTTAAAAAACAAAAAAAAAATTAAAAAAATCAAACATCCCAATATTGTCAAATGAGAATGGTTTTTAGCTTGTGGACTCCCAGGAAAAAGCATCTCAGAGCCCTTTGGGATTCCTAGACCGTGGCTGCCAGACTCCTGGGCTCATCTGGTGGTCATAGGAGAGAAACTTGTGGGTCTGGAAAAAAATTAAGTAGAGATTAAATACATACTTGATTGATTCATTTAGGTACTTGGTTATTTTGTCAGGAGGCAACAAAACTAGATGTTTGTTAGGACAGCAAGTAGATGAACTAGAGATGTTAAAAGTGACATGGAAAGATGAGTTGGTTGGCATGGAAACAAACCCTTGCAATGAATGTGATGGTCTGGGTAACCAGAGCCCAGCAGCTGGGGTCCAGAATCAGCTAGTCGGAACAGGTGCTCATAAATGCTTTTCAGACCACACTTGTTTTGAATGACGTGTGGAACCCAGACAAGGCAAGAATGAGCTATGAGTTCTCTAGCCTTGGACTTGCCTTCTGTCCCTGGTAGGCACCCAAGTTTATGGCAAGACATCGTGGGGCCGAACAGCCAAGAGCTGAGGAAATGAAGTTTGTACAGCCTGAGACCTGGACACTAGTGAAAGTATTGTCAGAGTGCCATATTTCCAGAGTAAAGTTTCTTGTGATTTGCAGGCAGATTCCAGGGCCTTGAATAGGAAAGAACACAAAGGCTGTTGAGGAATCTAAGTCAAGACAATGAATGGCTTTAGCCTCTGGAGTATAGATTCAGGGAGAGCGTGGAGCTTGTGGAGTGATGTGGATGCCCAAGGCCAGGGGCTTCTGTACTGAGGAAGGGTAGGCACACACGCAGGGGACATGGCAAGAGTCTCTCCTCCCTTCGGAGGACAAGAGTTTTGTTCGTAACTGTGACGTTTCATCAGCTGTGACCCCAACCCTACCCTCATATGAAGAATCATGCACAGAGTGGAGCAAGCAGCTAGAGAAGCAAAGAGCGTGAAACTGCGTGACGAAGGTGGGACGAAGGTGCGCTGGGAGGGTTGTTTCTGTTTGTCAAGATAGGATCTCACCCTATAGCCCAGGTTGGCCTGGAACTCGCTGGAGAGCTGAGGCTGGCATCTAATTCATGGTAACCCCTTGCCTTAGTCTCTCAAATCTTGGTATTACACCTGGCCTGTAAATGTGTCTTACTAAGTTCTGTAATGCTCCTACTAAGTACTGGGAGTTGTTTTAAAAACAGGAGAAAGTCTGGGGTGGAGGTGGGGTAAAAGGAGGAGCGAGTTTCTAGATGACAGTGGGAAAGGAGTGTGTGTGTGTGTGTGTGTGTGTGTGTGTGTGTGTGTGTGTGACAGAGAGAGAGAGAGAGAGAGAGAGAGAGAGAGAGAGAGAGAGCGCACTAGGATCACAAACATGTCACCATGCTTGGTTTTTTTTATCTTGGGTGTTAGAAATCAGGCCCTCATGCCTGCATGGGAGCAGTTTGCTGACCCGAGGCTATCTCTCTGCCTCTGAAAATGTTTCTGTTTTAAATCACATATCTGAAAACACTACTCCTTTTCTTGAAGTCTCACCCAGGGCTTCTCTTTGCTTTTCCAATAAGGATGAAGGCGTTATTCTCCTGGCCTGTAAAGCCGTGAAGGATCTGGCCTGCTTCCCTCCTTGGCCTTATCCTGTATCAGCCTCCATACTACTCCTCATTGATCTTTGGGTTTCTTAAGTTTCTTCCCTCCCTCGGCCTCAACATCTTGGTACCTGCTGTTCCCTTTGTCTTTACATCCCAACTCTGCCCCATTGGTTCCTGCCTCTACCTACTTGGTCCAAGCAAGCTCACTTCTCCTACAGGCTAGATCCACAGAATTCTTCAATGCCTCTGAGTATTTTCCTTTCCCAGCAAGGAGCATACACCCTCATAGCTCCCTCAGGGGAGCTAGGCTCCTCTCTGCTCCTTTCATGAGCGACACTAAAGAAACAAATACAACATAAAAATAGTAAAATGCTGTAAATACAGTGAAGGAATAGTTTATCATAACATTTCACTAAGGACATTGTGCGCGTGCGCGCGCACGCATGCATGCATGTATGCATGTGTGCACATGCGTGTATGCACAAACATGCCTGTGTGAATACATACATGCATATGTGTGTGTCCATTTTCACACAAATGAATGCTTAGAATCATTTCCAGATGAATGAATGAAGAAAAATAATAAGTAAGAATCCTCTAGTTTAAGGAGAGAGTAAAGAACCATTGAGGCTGAGAAAGTGACCATTGCAGAAATACAGAGGATGGGGCTGGGCATGTGGCTCAGGAGGTAAGAGTGTTTGTCCTGAATGCCAGAGGCCCTGGGTTCCTTCCCCAGTACCACATAAACAGGGCATGGTGGTACACGCCTGTAATCTCTGTATTAGGGTATAGAAGTGGGAGGATCGTAAGTTCAAAGTCTTCCTCAACTACAGAGTACATTTGAGGCCGGCTGGGGCTATGAAGCCCAGTCTCAGGAAGAAAGAAAGAAAAAGGTCATGATTGGAAAGTACCTGTCAGTTATCTAGAAAGGAACAACAGGGACTGTCTCCTTTGCCAAGAGATTGTGAAGGTAGGCGGGATTCCACCTGTCATTTTGGATTTCTTCCTGGCTGGGTGTTGGAGTGGGCAGTAGATTCAAAGGTTGTTAGGCAGGGAGCGGTACACAGCCAGCCTTGTGCTAGGTTGGTTAGTCTGTCAGTTAAAGCAGGAAATTATAAATAGAGCTATACATCTCCTTCTAATATTTTATTCTGGCTTAGAATCTACACATGGCCACTTGCTAATCTTTGGGTAATGGGCCAGGGCCTTTTCTTAAGAGTGGAATCCTTCACTCTTGAACAAACACATATTGAATTGTGTATGGAGTTCAGCTTCAGCTTCTTTAAAATAAAATAAAAAGAAAGAAACCTGAGGCTGAGGAGAGTTCTGTGGGTCGAGTGTTTGCCACACAGGCATGGCCATTATAGAGCTCTCAAAGCATTTGGGTAGCAGTCTCAGAAGCGACCAAGTCTGCTCTGTCTAGCCCTGGCAGTTTACATAGTAAATTGTGCAAACATAATGCTGCTGCTGTGGAAATACACAAATTTTGGAACAATCACAGTGACTAACGCTCAACTTGTGAGTGTGGGTGTTTGTTTGTATAGGAGAGTGGTCCAGGAGCCACGAGCATCCCGGCGCTGCAGTCACTAGCTAGCTAGTTCCAGAGGGAGTGGGAAGTTTTCGGTTAGTGTAGGAGGTCAGTCCAGACCAGGTGGGTTAGGAGAGCGTCTGCTCTTGTATGGCAGCCTCTGTCCTGGCAGCTTTGCTCTCTTGCTCCCATTACAGCAATGCTTTAATCTCATCAACTCCCAAACCCATGCCAGACCTTTAATCTCCCTGAGCATCAAAAAGGAGAATGTTCTCTTATGTAACTTAAAATAAAAATAATACCAACCTGTAAAATAAGCCTAAAAGGAAGTTCAAGAACGTTCTGCCCTTCCCCATGGTGATTATTTAAGAGTTTAATTTTTTTTTCAAATTTTTTTTCTTAAAAATGTTGGTGTGGGATCACTTTGCCCTGCTGACGTGCTGAGGATTTTATCTACCGAGTAACCAGGGACTGCCTTTGGCTTCCGTTCCTTCTCACCCTCTCAGCCTTCTATAGCTGCTCCCTTCCCTGTTGGTCTATACTAACCGTCTACCACTAACCTGCTTCCTCGTTTTTACCACCTTCCCATTTCATTTTACACTTTTCCTCACCCAGAACCCAGGCAACAACCCCCTCCGCAAACATTCCATATATTGAACTGACATGACTTTCCATGTTCCATGTAGAAGTGTTTATCTGAAACCCGGTGTTCTTATTCCATTTTCTGTTGCTGTGATAAAACATCCTGATATAAAGCAGTTGAGAGGAGGAAGGATTTATTTATCTTACAATTCCAGGTATTAGTCCATTATTTCTGGGAAATTGAGGCAGAAACTCAAAGCATCAGATTCACAGTAAAGGGCAGAAAGGGCAAATGCATGGATGCTTGCTTGCTTGCTTGCTTGCTTGCTTGCTTGCTTGCTTGCTTGCTTGCTCACTCTCAGCTAGCTTCCCCCTTACTTCTACTGCTCAAGGCCTAAGGAATGGTACTGCCCATAGTTGGTCTTCCTGTATAATGAACAATCAAGACAATTTGCCAACAGGCAAACATGATCTAGATAATTCTTCATTAAGACTCTCTTACCAGGTGTCTCTAGGTTGGGTCAAGGTGATAGTTAAAACTAACCAGCACACCAAGAAACTTGGGAATCTTCAACAAATAATCAGGCTTCATCCTGTGCGAATAAGTCGTCACCACAAAAGGGAATGCAGGATGGGAGAAACAATGGCTGACCTGACATGAAACTGTATAAATGATGGTGAAATGGGACGCAAAGAAGAAACAGAGCCTGACAGGAACTTTTGGTAAGGAAGGTTTGACTGTTGCATATAGCACAGAGTAGAGTCAGTGCATGGCAGTGGCTGGTACCTGAGAGGGACTGGACTGTTGCTTCCTGTAGACTAACTGGTTTGCTAGTAAGAGCTCATTGGTGATGTTGGTGGCTCTGAGACAAAGATATTAGTTTATTTGAAAAGATGAACATGGATATGTGTTGGGGTGAGAGTTGAAATAAGGAGAGGCAGTAATGGATGAGTCCAGCCAGAAACCACTGTGAGCAACTACAGCTTAATCCCACCTCAAAACCTGGAAGCCAGCACAAGACTCTCTCCTCACAGTTACCCCTCCCAAGGGCAGAGGGAACCTGGGTTGTCGCATACAGGTTCTTCCAGGTCATCGGCTGAGGGTTTGGATTCACTGACATTTCCAGTCCACTACTTGATCAGCGAAGCCGATGAGGCTGCGAGAGAAGCCTCAAGGCCAATGAGTACGGGTACTGACAGCTTCCTACCTGAAGTAGGAAGGGTAGGGCAGCCACCGCTGTCACATGTAGCATCCACGATTTCAGCGGTGGGAGCTAGAAGCTACAGAGCAATAGTAAATTGGAAGTGAGAAGTGGAGAGAATGAATGTAGACACCTGTCTGGAGGTGCCCGACTGAAGAAAAGAGCATTAGACATGTCAGGAGGCTGACTGTGGCGTAGGAAAGGAGGAAACACACCCTCCCAGGGCCATTCACTGAGGGACTCCATTTCCCAGACTATTTCTAACTTCAGGGTCTTACTTCAGTCTCCCTCAACCAATATCCTGTATTGTCCTCCCACCTATGTGAAGAAGCCTTGCTGGGCAGCCTTTTCCAGTCTCCTGTGCCCAGCAAGTCTAAACCAGGGAAAGAAATAGCGGTGTGTGCTAGAGAAGATGTGGAGCACTGTGTCTAGATCTGGAAGATCTGTGTCTAGCTGGAAGAGCTCAAGTCCAAAAGGCTTTCCACTTGGGGCTCCTGGCATTCCTAGCCTGTGCTCTCATGTGAGCAAATCTTGATAATTGGTTTGTTTGGGTATGGCAGGAACAACCCCCAAAGAAACCTTCCTGTGACATTCATCTGAAGTGTGGCTCTTAATTTGATTAATGTGTATCTTTTAGCTGAAGCCTAAGCTCGAGAGGCCAAGGATTGTGATCATTTAGCACTCTCTCTAGCACCCGGGGCCTCGTCAGTAATCAACAAATATTTGCTTATGTAGGAAAAAAAAAAAAAAAAAAAAAAAAAACCCAAACAGGTAATGCGGTCTATTGATGGGGCTTAAACCAAGAAAATGAAGAAGCTGGAAAATTTTATCTCCCTAGAAGTAGACTTTATATGATGCTAATGATTTAAGTTTACAGGCCCCTTACTGCATAGATTTCTTTCACGACCTTGAGACAGGCCTTAGCAATTTTTATTAATTTGCTTGTTAGTCGAGACAAGGTCTCTCACTCTGTAGCCCATGTTGGCCTGGAATTCTCTGTGTAGTCCAGGCTGGCCTGAAACAATCCTGCTGCATCACCCTCCCAAGTGTTAGGATTATGGAAGTGAGTCATAATATCTGGTTTATTTTTACATGGTCACTTTTCTTTTAATTTGTAAAATATAAAATACCTTAATCAAAATCAAGACCACCATTTTCCCTCAGACTTCATACTTGCTTTTTCCGGAGTGGATTTAGAGGAGTCATGTCTTGAGGGATATTGAGTTGGGAATGTAGTTTGTTTAAGTTTAGTGGTATCTATTTCCATGGCTCACAGTGTTTTCTGCACAGACAGCTGTCTATCCTGGTATACATACGGTTCTCAGGACAGCTGCCCACTCTCTAAAGTCTCTGTATCAGGGCCATGGTTCGTGTCCCAAGCTTCTAAGGAGACATGCATTGGTCCTATGGCATCCTATAGTGGACGGAAACAAGTCCTAAAATCTATGAATCCAGGCTATAAGAGTGGCTCAGCAGTTAAAGACGTTTGCTGCTCTTCCAGAGGACCTGGATTTGATTCCCAGCACCTGCATGGTATCTCACAACTGTCTATAATTCCAATTCCAGGGAATTCAACACTCTCTTCTGATCTCCATGGACACCAGGCACATGTGTATGTGATGTACAAGCATCCATACCAGCAAAACACCCATGTACTAAAAAATTACTAATTAAAAAAAAAAAAAACCTATGGACCCAGTGAGACATACTTACTTACATCTGTAATCTTAGCACTTGGGAAACTGAGTCAGGAGAATTATGACTTTTGGAGGCCAGGGTGGGCTTTTAACTATCAAGGCCCTGTCTCAAAACAACATGGCCAAAAATCTGGGTCCCAGAACCCAGTCATCATAAATGTAAAACAGTTGAGTGGGAACTCAGATACTCGGTGATGTCCGGTCAGCATGAAACCTCACACCCATGCGTGAGAAGTCCCCTCCCTACACCGTGTGCCTTTATAAATGTATCCTGCATTTTTCTCTCTTTTAAGGGAATCACCTGAAACAGGATGCTTTAGGTCCCTGTGTTTATTTGGCATAAACTTGTAGTGCTACCACTATACTGAATATATCATTGAGTACAGTGATGTGTTTTATACATTTCCAATATAGTCACATCACCAGCGATGATGTGAAATACATACCGTGCGGCTGAATATAGGACATCAACAATAAGCCAGAGGCTGTAGATATAAGGCAGTGGTAAAGCTTAAGGCCCTGGGTTCAATTCCCCCAATAACACCCCACAAACTAACTAATTGTAAATTAAATTACATTGTAAATTAACTAAAAAGCTAATAAATCTGTAAAAGGGTGCCAATAAGGCCCAAGAGTTTTCAAGAAACTTGAAATACCCTGAGATCTTGTAGTTTTGAAGTGATAGAAACTTGAGAGATTTCCCCAAATTTTATAGTAAACCTAAAAGTTTATATAGTAGTAGCTAGAGAGACTTTTAAAGCTGAAAATCCTTTCTTCAAAAAATGTAACAGTAAGTGGGACAGCGGTGGTAGAAGAAAACCTGAATTATCTTTGTATTTTCCATATAGAAAAAGACATTTCAGAAATGTCATTCCTATAGTCAGCACCTATAGCCCCTGAAGTATAGTAAATAAACACTGAGCGTGCATCAGATAATTTACTGGAGAATTGATATTAAAAAGCTTTTATTCTAGTCTGACATGGTGAAGAGGCATGAAAAGTGTGGAATGAATCGGCAGCCCCTGACACCCTCCCCAACTCACCTTTGCTGCAAGGGGTTGGGACCCCTTCCCCCCCCCCCCCCCCGCCCCTGTTCCCCCAAAAAGCTTTTATGGTTTTCCTCAGCTTTTAATTTTTATAAATGTATTGTGATGCCAGGAGTCATTTTAATAGATATCCACTATGTTGAGTGCTTGGTTAGCATCAATAAAACCCTGCATTCTAGCCCAACAGTGCAGAAACCAGGCTGAATAGAGCATACCTGCAATCTCAGAAGGAAGAGTTAGAAGGGTCAGAAGTTCAAGGTCATCTTCAGCTAAATAACAAGTTCAAGTTCAAGACCAGCTTGAGATACATAAGACTGTGCCTCAAACAAACAAACAAACAACAACAAAAACTTATTTTGAACCAATTGCATTTATAATTTTGTTTTGAAGGACCCACAAAGTTGTATATGCTAAACCCCAGCTCCCACCAAACTCTGATCAGATCCATATTTTCCCTTCCTCTTCCTCACCTACATGACATCTTAGTTTCCTTTCCGGCCACTAGTCTTCCTGGGTCTCTTCGTTCCTGAGTCACTCTGAACACAGACTCTAGGGACAGACCTCTTCTTTCCCATGTGACTGCCTCTAGAATAGAGGCAGTGTTGAAAAGAGAACCAGATGTGTCCACAGCTAGAGTGTGAAGGCTCTTTGAGCCTTCTGGTCTATTCCAGTTGGAACATTGAAGTCTGGCAGAAAGGAAAAAGAAGATACATCATAGACAACTGAAAGAAATTGGAACATTTGGAGAACCTATATCACCACTAGAGACCTGTTGAGTGGCGTTGGCCACAGCATGAGATTAAGAACCCTACTCAAAACCCATTGCCACTCAGTGATGGGGTTTTGTTGAATGCAGAGATCTAAGGGTCACCTTAGATGCGGCTATTCTAGGTTGGACTCGGGTGTGACTTGGCTCCTAGTTGGCTCCATGTGCCCTTTGTGCTAATGGTGTTCTTGGTGATAGACAGCAGGAACCCAGGAGGCTGGGGCCAACCTTGTAGCCACATCTCAACCTTCCTCTTGTGTCATCCAACATTACAATGGTTGAAGCAGTTCACTGCTAAACCCAAAGTCAAGGCATATGAATGGCATTCTACCTAACTCTGAAGAGAAAGTGTGGCATCTCTGTGGGCAGGGAAGGTGGAGGAGAGGGTGTTTGATAAACAATATTCCAATAATGTCACATAACTGTCCCCACCCTCTTCACAGCTGAATCTTCAGCCTACTGTAGTCACCCTTTCCTCTTCACCCCCCAGACCCTGGCCTTAGTCCACCTTGCTACATCTAGCACCCAACTCTTCTTGGTCCTCTAAGCCACTTGCCCAAAAATGCTGGTACAGTCTGCTAAGTGCTCTTCTTGTCTGGATCTTGTCATTTCCCAAGCCATCATACAGAGCCACCAGCTGTCATTGTAATCTCACCAGCTGCCCTTCATCATTGTAACCTGTTCTGTAATATTGCATTCGTGGTATGTGCCTGGCTTCTTCCTGGCATGGAGAGCTGGATGGCAGAAGCTGTTGTGTTTGAATTCTGACTTGCCTGCCTCCTGTCTGACACATAGTGAAAAGAAGCAGAGGAGGAGGGTGACCTTCCGGTAGAGGTATACATGTTAGAGCTGTACACTTTCTACTCTCCCAGTATATCATGGAAGGCAGCTATGCTCCCTGAGACCCTACCAACACTCTCCATAATGTCCCTAGTCACTGGTGTGTGGCTGATAAAAATAGGTGAAAGTTCATACCCTCCACCACACTGCTACACCAGTGGAAGACTGGGTTACTCCATGTAAAGACTCTTTCTTCCCAAATAACAATAGTATGTCTTACTTTGAATTCTTCTAAAATGGCAAAGTCCAGAGACAATAGAAAGTTGGGCACAGTAAATGTGTTATGATAGGATCCACAGCTTTACTCTTTGAGAACTGTATATGTCTTATTTTGTTCCCTTTGAACAAAGGTCAATAGAAATCCAAAGGGCTTTAACATTGTGCCACCACACCTGCCTTAACATTTTAAAAATTCCTTTGTTTTATATATGGGTATTTTCCTGCATGTCTGCCTATGCACCAACTATGTCTCTGGTGCCCACAGAGGCTAGAAGAAGGCATTGTGGGTACTTGGAATCAAACCCAGGTCCTCTGGAAGAGTAGCCGGTGCTCTTAACTGCTGAGCCATCTCTCCAGGCTCTGCAGCCCCCCTCTCTCACCCCTACCCTGGGGCCTGGCTTTAACTAACTTGTTTTTTTTTTAAAGAGGGAATTCAGAAAGGATTTTTTGGAGGAGGATTGAACCCTATTATTAGATGTGTTTAAGTAGAGACTAAATGGACCAAGTATTAAGGCTGATGAAGGGTTCTTTTAGCCATCTGATATAAGGGAAAAGTTCCTAACACCTGAAGATACAGATTCCTTTGAGTCCTTAATGGTCTTTAATTCTTTATGGTGCTGGTGGAGGGGTGTTGACAAGGCCCGGCAGCCCGGGCCAAACAGGAGGAGGATAGAAGTTCTCCCACAAAGCCTCAGAAACTCAGCAGTGGGGGAAACCTGGAATTCATTTCTCAAACCTCATACCTCCTCTCTAGGGACAGTGTCCCAGCTCTGCCTCTTAACGACACTTGAGTAAGTTTATTAATATGCCATTCTTTCAATCAATCAATATTTAAGGAGTTCCTCTGTGTCAGGCACAGCCCCATCCCTATGCTGCACACATTAATCAAACATTTTCCAGACAAATGTAAAATTACAGTGTGGCAGGGACTATAAGGGACAATTATGCAGATCGTGCAGGAGGACCTAAGAGTATGTGGCCAGTGCGGTGGCCATGTGGCTCAGTGGGTAAGGTGCTTGCCTGGCATGCACAAAGCAGTGGGTTCCATCTGAAGCAATGAGTGGTGCCTCATGCCTGTAATTCCAGCAAGTGGAAGACGAGAGGATCAGAAGTTCAAGGTCATGTAAGCTACATAGTGAGTTTGAGGCCAGCCTGGATTACATGAGATCTTTTTTCAAATAAATAATAAAGTGACTGGACAAGAATTTTAGAAATGTTCCACCAATAAGGATGATGTAAGAGTTTAGACAACAAGGAAAAACATATGAGGCAGAGGCAGCACAATGGCTGTCCTGGACCTCTCTCCATAGACTAGGCAGGTCTCGAACTCAGAAATCCACCTGCCTCTGCCTCCCAAGTGCTGGGATCAAAAGTGTGCACCACCACTGCCAGGCTTCAACTTCCTTCTTAAGGAGCTACATACAACAGGGATCACGATAAGGACTTTGGGTGGAACGCTGCTCGAGACTAATGATGGAGAGAGTCCCGTATGCACTGAGGCTATGGAGTACTGCAGCCTTAAAGAATGCTGTCACAGACCAGCAGTATGGCTCAGCCGATGCTTGCTGTGCAGACCTGATGAACTGAGTTCAATCCCTGGAATGCACACAAAGGTGGAAGAGTGGGACTGACTTCACAAAGATGCATGTTCTGTACATGCATAACACACACACCACCAATAATAATAATAATAATAATAATAATAATAATAACTTAAAATAATTCCTTGAGTACACTAAGAACAATGGAGAAACCTTTAGGGGTTTGGGGGGTGGTGGGGAAGGAGTCTTGTTGAAGTACGGGTTTCAAACCCCTTACTCTGACTGCAGAGTCCCATGAGAACGGGAGGGAGGCAAGAGCAGAAGCACACCCGGATAGAAGAGAGGGTAGGATGTAGGAGATGGGGCTGTTCAGGCAGCAGAAGTGAGTGGAGCCTTCGGACACCAGTGGGATGTATTCAGGAGCTGCGGCTGATCGGGCTTGCCGGATTTGATCTCAAGAGCAGCAGTGAGGAAAGAAGGAACGGGTGATAACGGCTTAAGCTTTTGGTGTTCACAGCTGGGGAAAGGATGAGACCATTCACTGAGACAGGTAACAATGGGAGAGAAATAAGTTTGGAAGGGAATATCAAAGTACAGTTTAGACAGTGCCAGACTTGAGAGCCTCTTAGGAACTCGCATTCTTCAGAACAACACAGCCGGTGGGAAAATGCAGGCTTATTTATTTGGGGGAAAAAAAAAAGATAAGAATGGGTAGAGGAGAAGAAAAACCACACAATTGCCCTTCTCTGGGCTCTTGCTCCTTCAGTCTGTTCTCATCTGTCTTGCTCCATGCATCCCACTCCTCTCCACTTACTGGGTGGAACCATCTGATGCCAGACATTGGCAGCTTCTTGGCCTTTTAATTTCTAAATCCATTATTGCCACTGAGGTACTGTATATAGTCTCATGACCCCACCATGAACTTTATCATTAAGAACACACCAGCCTTGCCTGGGGCATGTAGCTCAGGGGAGCACTTGCCTGGCACACAAAAGCACCCCCCCTCCCCCAGTTCAATCCCTAGCTTCTTAAAACAAAAGATCAGATCTGCCTTAAGTAGTTTCTGTTTGCCTCCCTCCCCTTCCTTCTTAGTCTCCCCGTGGACCCACTTCTGGCCACTGCCCTGTCTCTTTCCTGCCTCTTAAGAAAAGTTTCTCCCTGTCCTCTCCTGACCCAGCAGACTTTCAGGAAGCATGTGGGCAGGCACATCCAGCCTTCTGAAATTGCAGCCCGGCATTGTCATCCACAAAGTTTATGCATAAGAGAAAGAGAAAGAAAGAGAGGAAGAAAGAAAGAAAGAGAGAAAGAAAGGAAGGAAGCAAACAGATCAATAGACGAACTGACAGGTTAAATTCTCATGTTTTAAGTAAATTTATGATTTTGTATGGGGCTGCATGCCTGATACCCTCAGCTCTATACAGCTGGATGCAGCCCACCTGAGAGGGAGTGGCCGGCTCTGTTCATCTACCCAATCCCCAGTGCGGGACTTGTGGACCACGCCCCTGAGGCCAGTGGACCACACCCCCTGAGGCCAGCTGCCACCGCCATACTTCGTGCAGCTGCCCCACCAGGTCTCTCTTTAATGTTGCTGGCACTGTGGTCTGTTCCTTCTTTTCCAAACTATTTTTTTGAATTCTGAACTTTGTTTCTAACTCCCTTTTCTTAGTCTCTTTCAAGGGCTTACAGCTCTCAGGGGCTGTCTTCCACCCTTCCTTACTCTGCTGCCAAAACCATTCTCTCCAGTCTCTATGACATCACTCCTTTATGGTCTATATCCAGCTTGGAACTCTCCAGAAATGTATCTCCAAGTGCTGGCTGGATAGTTCTGTCAGGCACATTGGAAGTATTCATTAGGTATTTGTCGAACAAATGATGAAAATCTTGTATGCATCCCATGGCTCTCGTATCCGCACCCTATCCCCCCTACCCAAAAAAAAAAAAAAAAAAAAAAAAAAAACTTGTTCTGGGCAAAGGCGACAGCTACTGAGTCAACCCACGTGGTGGAAGGAGAAAACCAACTCCTGCAGTTGATCCTTCGATCTCTACCCATGTGCCCATGTACTTAAATATACACACCCATGTGCCATGTACCCACACACTACATAACACACCCATGTGCCCACACACTCATGTGCCCACACTCATATCCACACACCTGTGTGCCATGTGCCCACACTCACATACACACATCTATGTGCCCACACTCATACACCATGTGCCGACACACTCACATACACACTTGTGTGCCATGTGCCCACACTCACACATGTACACACCCATGTGCCATGCACCCATGCACTTACATAAATAAAGTAACTCTAAAGCATATATGTTTGTAAAATCCTCACCCTCCTTTCCTTCTAAACCACTTCTTGTCTTCTCTTCTCTGTTGTAATTAGTGGTAGCTTGTCCATCTGATTATCACGTTAAATATCAAGACATCGAGATCTAATTTTATTACCCTGGTTTAGGTACTTATCTGGATTTTCCTTCCTTATTGGTGTGTGTGTGTGCGTGCGTGCGTGCGTGCGTGCGTGCGTGTGTGTGTGTGTGTGTGTGTGTGTGTGTGTCCAGAGAATAGTTTAGTTTTAGGTGGTGTCCTCAGACCTGTTTTTTTTTTTTTTTTTTTTTTTAAAGACTAGGCCTCTTACTGGCCTGAAACTTTCAAAGTAGCAGGCTAGCTGACCAACAGGCGTCCTCTGGTCTCCACCTCCCCAGCAGTGAGGTTGTAAGTGTGCCACCATACCAGAGTTTTTTTCCTTTTTAGTGAACTTGAGTTAGTGGGATCAAACTCAGGTGCTGTGCTTTTGTGGCAAGCTGGTACTGACTGGGCATCTCATCATTCTTCCTTTCTTGTTCTTATTGTAACTCACCTTCGTCATTGCAGTAGAGTAGGTTTGTAACCTCGTCTTCCAGGCCTTTCTTTTAGTTCTCTCTTATTAGTGCATATATGTCTGTATATTCATATGTATGTGTATCTGTGTTCATGTATGTGTGAAGATTCACATAAAACCACCATTTAATCATTTTGAAGTTTGTGTATACGCAAGTCATTTTTGAAACACATCCGTGTCACACAGATATCCACTCATTTCCATCACCACTAAAAGAAATTGCATACTTTCGAATTCCCCCACTTTCCTATCTCATGGCATCTCTGGCTTCCATGGAGTTGTCCAGTAAGACATCAGACGTAAGGAGAGTCCTTTTGTGGCTTCTTTCATTAAGCATAATGTTTTTTGAGTCTTACTGTTGAATAACATTCTGAGCCGTCCTTCCTTCTTATGACTGAACGATAAATATTCCATTGCATGACTCTCCCGCTCATTTATTCATTCATAAGTAGATGAGTATTTAAGTTGTTTCTACTTCTCACCCATGGGGAGTGATGCTATGTGGAGGTTAATGTGCAGGGTTTTGTGTGAACACGTTCTGAGTCCTCTTGAATATATGCCTAGAAAGAAGCATTCCTTTGCCATATGGCTACTCAGTTTAACATTGGAATGAATCACCAAGTGTTTTCTATAGATGCTAAACTCAGCTAAGTGTGAGCATGCTGGTTTCCACACAGCTGTACTAGTAGGTAAGAAGTTCCAACCTTGCTTTTGATTTTCATCCCTAGTGACTAATGGTGCCGAGGACCGACCGTCTAGTTTGGTTTCTGCTAATGTGATAAGCCACTGACCAAAACTAACTTGGAGAAGAAAGGATTTATTTGGCTTATAGGTTGAGGGAAGCCAAGGAAGTAAGTCAAGGCAGGAACTTGGAAGCAGGAACTGAAGCAGAGGCCATCAGAACTTCCTGGCTTGGTCTCTGTGGCTTGCTCAGTCTGTCTTCTTATGCAACCCAGTACTATCTATTTGCCCAGAGTCCGCAGTGGGCTGGGCCTTCCCACATCAATCTGCAATCAAGAAGATGCACCACAGACTTGCCTACAGGCCAATCAGATGGAGATGTTATCTCAGTTGAGGCTCCCTCCTCTCCGACCTTGTGTTTCAGCCATGTTGATCCCAGGAATGGTCAGGAGGGGTTTGTTTTCTGACAACTTATTCTCCAAAAATAGTGGTTCTGAACCAGACCAAAGGAAGCATGTCCCCTCACCATGGAGAGGTAAGGTGGGCTTCTGCCCCTGCTGCTTCTCCTCTCGTACCCTTGCCTCCTCAGCTCATGTTGCGCAGACTCTGTTCTTTCCAGGCCATGAAAGTCCTGGATTAGCCTCTGTGGCTCTAGGCCTCACTGGAAGGTCCTAGCCTCTGAGTTTTCTTGGCTGTGAGTTCTGTTTCCTTCAGGTCCTTGCCTCCCTGGGACTACAGTAGGAGAGCACCTAGCCTGGGAGAAGGCAGGTGGGCAGAGGCATAGCAGGCAATTTGTTCTGTGAGCCTGTTCCCTCTTTAGTCTTGACTGCAGAGGGCTGGAAAGTCGGCCTCTATTGTGATTAAGTTATAATTTAAGGCAGTGAACATGTGCTCTGCTGGCGGCTATAAAGATTCAAATCATAAAGTTTTACAGTGGAACGGTTTCTGTAAAAGCATCGTTAGGAAGTGGGAGCCATGCCTTTAATTCTTATGACATATGGGGCTGCCTGGTTTGTTTTGGTTTCAGTGAAGTTTAGTAGGGTGATGGGCTGGGTAATTAACGTCAGCCTTCTTCCTTCCCGTGCGCTGTGCCCAACAGAGGACAATGGCAAAAGGTGGAAAGTGTTTCCTTTGCTTCTGGTCTTATGTCAGCTTCTCGGGGCAAAGAGTGCTTAGGAATCAAGAGGTCTCTTCCAGCTAAGTAAGTGTCGGGCTTTGGACAGTTGACATCTTCCTCCGGCTCTTACAGGCCGGAGGCAAACTTAAGCAAAGACACAAGCCCAGCTGGAAGATAATTTCACTCAGGGGAATCAATGGAGGAGAGAGAGGGGCTCTGCAGCCAGACCAGTGGTAGAAAGAAAATGTAAGTGCAGTGGTTCTCCTACCCAACGTCCATTTAACCTTGCCAGGCTAACTGCCTTTCGCTGTGCCCTGTGCAAAGCAAGCGAACTGATGCCTGCGGCAAACTCTTGGCTCACTGTCACTCTCTATACTGCTGTGAGACGTATGGGCACTCCTACCAGTCGTCTTGTAGGCTTACCAGAATGCAGCCGTACTTGTTCCCAGTCCTCTGTACATCACGAGCAGTGGTTACTCTAATTGCCTGATTTCGTTATGTATTTTGTAAACTCAACAATAGAAAATTAGAATGATTTTCCCCCCATGAAAGTCAAGTTGAAACCTAGGATGAATGGTTAACATAGTTGCTGTTGAGTGGTGTGTAAGTGCAATCGAGGTGAAAACATCATAGTCTGGGAACCTGCTAACTATAATTGCTTTAAGTCCTGATTCGGCTAAATCTTAAACTGTAGACAGTGTGTTAGGGGTGTGATTTATGCAGGAAAGATCTGGAAAGCTAGTCAGTAGGCACATGCCTTGACCTTACATCAAAAGACTATGAATGGATCTATATTCATATATCTGAAGGTAAAATCAAATGTTCAAGGTAATTATATCTCCCTTTTTCTTGATATTCTGCTTCATGACTTTCCAGATTAACCAATTCATTGAATAAGAGTTAACATGTAATAGGATTTATCGTTTATTGAGTGTCATTATGAGTGCATTAAATCTACAGAGAAATTCATAGCTAGTCCTGTCTTACAGGTAAGGGAACTGGGGCACAGAGTGGCTAAATTTCCCTGGCTCACACAAAGACTGTGGCCATCCTGTCTCCCCCAGCAAGAAGGAAAGGCCTGATGTTGAATTCAGGACAAGTGTTGCCCACGTTTGATCTTCATTGCTGTTGTTGGCTTGATTTTTGGTTTTGTTCTTTTAGACAGGTCTTACTGTGTAGCCCTAGCTGTTCTAGAACTCACTCTGTAGATCAGGCTGGCCTGGAATTCACAGAGATCCGTCTGCCTCTGCCTCCCAAGTGTTGGATTAAAGGTGTGCTCCTCCACTCTTGTTTGATTTAACAGTAATGTTCAGTAGGACACCTAGGTTTCTGAGCTGAATTTATGTTGTGTAGCCTTGTGAGAGGCAGTGTTCAGTGGGTAAAGGCACTTTCCACCAAATCTGGTAACCTAAGTTTGGTCCCCTAGTTATGTAATGAAGGGAGAGAACCCACAAGGTTATCCTCTGACCTCCACACATGCACCATGGCACAGTTGAATACCCACACCTACAGATACATGTACACACACATAGAATAAATACGTATATAGATGAATTGTAATAGCATTTAAATCGACATCATCCTTTGGAAAACAGCATCATTTTTGTTTATATCGATCAATGAGAAATTAGGTCATCTGCTCTATGCCTAGTACCAGGTTTTGTTCTGCGGATATGGCAATGGATAAAATAGATTTAAAAAAAGTCTCTGACATAATGTATTTGTAGCTGACAGTCTTGTGTAGCATACCATGTGTATCAGGTGACTTAGCAGCTCCTAGCAGCTCCATCTTTAGGTGTGTTTTCTAAAGAAACCCTTGCTCATATACCCTCAGAAATGTGTACACAAGTGATTAGTGTGCACACAAGTGCACACCATGGTAGCAGTGTTCATAGTGACAGCAAGGGAAGCACAAGTTATCCAAATAAATGCTCAGTAATGGAGGGCGACACCTAAACAGATTTTGATATATCCAAATAATTGAATATTATACAGCAATGGAAATGAAAGCACTGTAGCCATCGAAAAGAAGTTTTGTGTCATAAGGTTGAGCAAAACAGCCATTTCCAGAAGAATACACACAAGTGTGATGCCCGTACAATCCCAAAGCAAGAAAAAGTAAGCTATGTATCAGCCATGGGCTTGCATGGTAAGTTATAGAGGAAAGTAAAGACTGAGGGGGAAGTTGAACATGGCCATTGTGTGATTTGAGACGGGGAGGTGAGAATCTGAGATCTCCTTGGAGCACAAAGGAAGCTCCAACTGTGAGAAGCTGGTTACACTCTAGTTCTTATGGTAGATGGTGCCTCACAAACCTTTGTCTCACTGCCGTCTTTCACCACGTTTGTGTAACTCCTATATAATTTTTAAAATAAAAGTTTAATGCCTTGAAGAAGAAAAAGAAAATAGAAAGACCCAATGATTAAAGTCAAAGATGTTGACTCAAAAGAGCCTAAATCAAAGGTGAGCATGGTGGAGCACGCCTTTAATCTCAGCACTCAGGTGTCAGAGGTAGGTAGATCTCTGTGAGTTCAAGGCCAGCCTGTCTACTTAGTGAGTTCCAAGATAGCCAGAGTTACATAGTGAGACTCTGTCTCAAAACAAAACAACAATAAGAAAAAAGAAAGAAAGAAAGAAAGAAAGAAAGAAAGAAAGGAAGAAAGAAAGAAGGAAAGAAAGAGAAGGAAGAAAAGAAAGAAGGGAAGGAAGAAAAGAAAAAGAAAAGAAAGCCCTAAATTGGGAAAGCCAGAAAGTCAGATATCCTATTAACTGGATAGCTTGAGGCAGACCCCATATCCTATTTTCTACTTCTCTGCAAGAGGTCCCCGTGCTCCTGAGCTCTTCTCTATCGCACTATGTGCTGTACAGCTTCAGAAACATTGTTGCAGGTACTGAGGGAAGCTGGGTGTAGCTTGAAGAAGCCTATGGTTTAGAATCATCAGCATAAGAAGCCCTTGGGCTTCGGGCTCCTGCCGGCATCTTGAGCCAAGTGCTGTGTGTTTGCATGCGAATTTGTGCGTATGTGTGTATTTGGGGAATAGACAGAAGTCACCAAGTCCTCTTAATGGAAAAGTTTGCTCCCGCTATGGCAAAAATAGCAGATGGCTTGTGCTGCATCTCTGACCCAGAGCCATAATGTCCTTCCATAAGCAATCAGACACAGTGTAAGCAAGTGTTTCCCAGTGTATCTAGATTCATTCCACTCGCTTTAGAAATGCCTTTGTTCAATAACTCTTCCTTGATAGTCTGCCCACAAGTCTTAAGCCCAGACTTTGGGTCCTTCCTAAAGCTGAGTTCAGTGGGGAAAACAAACAAGTCAACAAAAAGCATTTGTCATTACAAACAGAGATGGATGCTAGGAAATGGATGGCACTGCTATATAAAACAATGAATCGATCTATCAAGGGTGGTCTCTGAAGAAATGCATTTAAATTAAAATCGGAGGTTAAGACTTGCAATGCACAAGGGTGTGCTTAAAAAGAAGGGTCAGGTTGCTTTAATACTCCGGAGTCTGTGAAATGTTCTTTGCATTGAAAGGATGAGAAGTAACCAGCTAGCTTGTGCTGTGGAACACACGGTTGCAGAAATCTCAGCTGCATAATCTCAGCTGCATACCAACCACTGGCACCTCTTTTCTTATGCACCGGTAGGCAGACTGGTCCAAGCTGAGCTTGACCAGGCATTTCTCTCTGCATCTGGTACTTGGCTAGGCATGTGTCCTGTCTATGCATACACATTCTGCAGCTTTGGCTGAAAAGACAGTGGCTACTTTTATGCAGGAGAGCTAGCCATAGGAAGTACATTTCAAGACCATGCTTAGGTCACTTTTGCTAATCCACCCTTGACCAAAACAATCACAAAGTTGACTGAGCATACACTACCAAGCCCGGCTTTCTCCTCCTCTTCCTCCTCTTCCTCTTCCTTCTCTTTTTCCTTCTCTTCTTTCTCTTCTTCACCTCTTCCTCTTCTTCCTCCTCCTTCTCTTCTTTCTCATCTTCCTACTCTTCTTCTTCTGCCTTTCTCCTCTTCTCTCTCCTCCTCTCCTAACATGGGTTCTGGGACTGAAACTCAAGTCTTTGCATTTTCATGGCAAGCATTTTACTGACTGAAGTATCTTCCCAGCCTCAAAAAGACCTTTTTAAGAAAAGAAGGAAGGAGGAAGGAAGGGGGAGAGAGAAAGAAAGAGAGAGAGAGTGAGAGAGAGAGAGAGAGAGAGAGAGAAGGTGGGAGGTAGAACACTTGTGGACATCTCAAGAGAAAGAGCATTATTTTATCAGCTGTCAGGAGAGAAGATGGGAAAGAGACAGGGATAACACATCCTGGATGCCTACTGTGTGCCAAGCATTGTCCTAAGTGTCCTACACTTGAGCCCTGTGACTTTGGTTTTATTTCATCCCCACTTTGCAGATGAGAAAACAGAAGCTTCGAGAGGCTGAGTAACCTTCCTAGAGGCTTTCTCAACCAGAAGGATAAAAACTGGAAACTTGAACTCAATTAGTCTGCACCTCAACCCATACGCTTAATGTCTACCCCAAACTGGCCCTGCTCATTTTCCATAGGGAAGTAATTCTCAAAAAGCTACATGACAGAACTGTGAGCACACTGTGAACAGAGCAGACCAAGTGTGATCTCAGTCCTTCTCAAGTGAGCAGGAGATACAGCTGTAAAGCTGGAGGAAGGATGGAGAAAAGAGACTGACTGTGCAGTACTACTGATTTTTCAGTGCATTTGCATATTCCTTCAATGCATTTGCATATTTCTTCAGTGCATTTGCATATTCCTTCTCTCCTGGAGTTATAAAGAGCTTAAGTGGGGCTGGAAATCTTTCTCCAGGAAGAAAAGCACCTATTTTCTGCTTATCGTGAGATATTTGAGTTGTAGGGAGATGAGATTCTTCATGTTTGCCCTTGAGCATAGCCTGAAGCTAATGCAAGCACCACATTAATATAGATCCTTGAAGGTTTTGAGTTCCATGTGCCTGTGGCTGGCTGGCATTGCCTGCTCTTCGTGAAGGAGCGAGGGGTGCTGAATAAGAGCATAAGGTGAGGCTACTGCCAGACTGCCATTTTAAAAGCATCTTAACAGAGGAGAGGCAGGAATGTTGTGCTTAGAAATATCTAGTTTATAATCGGTGCAGTGTCCTTTGTAGCATATACAGCTTTATACAGTGCTCTCACCTGTAACTGTACAGCACACTCTTTCGTAACTGTACAGTGCTACAGTCATCAGATACTCTTGGCCCTGAGCTGGCTGCAGAGATGTAGGAAGCTCTTCTGGACATAAAGAATTTCGGAGCTAGTGGGCAACCTTACTTCCAAACCCAAAAAGGCATTCAAGGAACACATGTCCCAGGAGTCGTGAGAACATGGAGTGGCAGGGTTAGAAAAGGGGGCGGGCGGATCTGAGATTCCTGAAGAGTGTGAGCAGAGGGGCCATCACATCTACATTGGGGCTTTATGTTGCTTTCAGGTGCACATTGGTTTTGTTTGAATCAAACAATCATGGCCTTCTCCTTATTACCTTTCTAGCCTTGAACCTTCTGAAAGCCTTGCAGACTGATACTTGTCAAGTCTACAAGAAACCCACTGTGTGAATGCCATTTCCAGGAGTTCAGGCCCACAACTAGCCTTGGCTCTCCTGACTCTCTTATGCATGTTTATCCTATGCAGGTGGTAGAAGAACTCTGAACAACAGCCCCTGCTTCCCAGCCCCAGGCTCTGTTGGCCTCTGTCCATGTCCTTCACAAGCCATAGGGCCTCCTGAGGGAGGTGTTGGTCCTTTCACGCTCAGGGTTCAGTTGTTCACCAGCGAAGACTTATTAGTATGGCAAGCGAGTTGTGTTTGTATGTCTGCCTCATTGTGGTGACTTTGAACTTCAGGTTTACCTATCCTCTCGAGTTTGAGATATTTTGCTAGATATAATAGCTGGCATGTAAAAGAACAGAGAATCTTGAAGGGTCCTTTTTGTGGACCCTAGAGAAATGGACTATCACATCCATCCACAGTCCAGTAACCAGAATTCACCCGTCTATCTCAGCAAGAAAGTGTGGGAAATTCAGTCCATCCACGTGTGCGGGAGGAAAAGGAGGCAGATTTTAGTGAGCACGTAACAGATCCTGCATACAGTAGATGGACCTAGTACAGAGGGTGGACCAGTGTGTTCTAGGGAAGACAACAGGATCCCCCAGTATCCAAGTATCACAATCTAGCCTTTCTACCTAGGGTCTAAGTTTAATGGTTGAGATGCGTGCTCCGCCCACCCTGAAGAGAAGAAGGAGTCTCCATGAGTGGACAGCCAGCAGAACGGGTACAGACCATGTCTAGGCAAAGGCTCTATGACCATGGCTGCCACGGAGCTGCTCAGATGGTGGACTCTCTTTAAGCTTTTCTCAGCTTGGGGAAGCAGGAGTGCCCTAAGGCATCCGATGGATGTAACGGACCTCTCTGCAATGCATCCTCATTTTGTTCTGCCACCCTTTGGAGAATTAAGAAAATAGTTACTTGGGTAATGACTTTGCTAGTATGGTCAGAGGTGAGAGACACTTCTAAAGAGAGATAAACTGCATACTTGAGGAAAAACCTCTGTTTTCTCCTTCCCCCTACACCACCCCCCAAGGAAAACAACTGATGTCATGAAAAATTCCTTTCTGATAACAAAAACAAATGGGAGGTCCTGAGGGACTGCTCTCAGGGACAGACAGGTCGGTGGCTTAAGAATGGGAAAATGGTCACTTCTGCTCAGAGTTCTGGCTTAGGTTTCAGGTAAAATTTTTCCAGCATCATTTTGAATCAAGAGAGACGCCGAAACGACTTCAGTAAAATGTTCTAGTGGGAGAAATGTAAAGAAAACAAAAATCCAACTCTGGCGGCTTTCCCCAGGCAAGGCATTAGTCAGGCAGTCAGGCAGCCACTGGAGCCAGCCACCTCTCAAGAGCCTGTTTTTCAATGTCGCCGCAGTGGCTCTCCATGCTCTGGGTTTTAATTCTAGCCTCTAATCTCGGTCGCTTCTGTGATAAATTAATTGTAATGATAGAGGCCCCAGTTACGAGGTCTGCACCGTTTGCTTGTAATGTGAGCGACAGGTTTAGGGCCTGCTTTATTTAAGATGCCGGGGTAATTACATGGGAGTTAGCATATGCAGGCAGAGATATGATTCATTCCTCCAGCCGCAAGCATGACACAGCTGTTTGCGGGATAAAATAGGGGAACCGTGTTGTTACAAAATGTTCCCCTTATTATACCTCATTAAAAACAAGGCCGTGATAAGTCAGGACTGGCAATGAAGAAAATCTATTGCCCCTCTGTAGCGCCTGATAGGAGCGGAGCTTAGAGCTGGGCTGTGTCATTTTAGCATTTATTTATTTCCTTTTTTTTTTTTTTTTTTTTTTTTTTTTGTCTTTTCACGGACTGTTCGATCCCTATTATTCAGCAACATCCTGGATTCTTGCGGGAGAAGAACAGCCTCCCAGACTCTCCGTCTTTCTTCTCACGAACGGGGCTGCCCTTCTCGTGCTTAGCGCTGGCTGAGGGTTTTCAGAGAGAGAGAGAGAGAGAGAGAGAGAGAGAGAGAGAGCTTTCAGTGAGAACAAAGCAAAGGAGGCTTTTTTGGTGACCTGTCCCAATTTGGTCCACATCACCTCCAACCAGAGCACGTTGGCTGCAAGAGCTCAGAGGCTCCAGCAGGGGCCAGAGCTTCAAAGTCAGAGAAAATCACGGGCAGGAGACAGGGCCATTCCTTTCAAGAGACAGACATGTGCTCTCTGCCCCCGTCATCCTTCTTTTTAAAAATAACTTTCAAAATGGAAATGAATTGTGGCCTCATTTCCCTTCTTCCTTTCTCTCTCTGTCCAAGGGAACCAGTGAGACTTTTAAACCAACATGCACGTTAACATTGACTTACAGAGCCAGGACCGGATCCATCAGGCTGTTCTTGATGAAAACGGATGGTTCAGAAAGACAAAAGCCATGGTGGGGAGAGTAGTGTTCAGGTAAGGGCTATTCCACGAGGTCTGTCAAACAATGACTTACAAGTCTGGACTGTGGGGGTTCGAGCCTGCCTTCGACCACTTGCAAGCTATGTGGCCTTGGGCAAGTGGAATCCAGGTCTCCACCCTCACAACCTATAAAATGAAGTCAGTGGTAATGTTAGCTACCTCTAGGGTTACTACAAGGGACAAATGAGAAATCCATATACAGGCACTTAGAACAATGCCTGGCAAAAAGCAAGTATTCAATAAACGGCACCCATTATTGTAAGCGACATGATTAACAGCATCTAACTGCTATGGGCCAGGTTGTAGGATAGATTTGAAAAGAACATTTTTAGAATTGTAATTGTTTGCTGGAGATGGAGCTTGGTGGTAGAATCCTTACCTGGCATGTGTAAGGCCCTGGGTTCAGAGTAAAAACAAAGGCTATATTTTCTGTAACAGATACAGAGAATAACCTGCTTCTTTGGTTCGTCATCAGTTTGGGCTTTGGAAATAAAATCTTAGGTTTAAGTTGGAGAGGCAAGCACTGAATGAAGTGTAATGGGCCCGAATGATGGGCATGGTCACTCCCCTGTAAGTACTTGCTGAACTGAGTTGGAATATTCTGGAATTCCAGAAAGAGAGTAGCCCTTAGACAGTAAGCATGGGATGTTCAGAGATACACAAGTTTTAAAATACTGCTAGTAAGCTGGGCATGGCGGCACACGTTTGAACCCCAGTACACCAGAGGCAGAGATAAGCAGAGTCAGGCAGATGGATCTCTGTGAGTTTGAGGCCAGCCTGTCTACATAAGCATGTTCCGTGCTAACCAGGGCTACATGGCAAGACCCTAGCTCAAAAAATGAAATAAAATATTGCTGGAGTCCTAAAAGTAGGTAGGTGAGAGGCCTACATGATATGAAATGTTTCATATAACACAAATAGGATTAGACAAGAGTTAGATACTAACAGATAATGCAGATTACAGATAACTCCATGGTAAAATCAGTAGGCATGACTGCCATAGACAAATTCTGGTAAGTGTGGGCACCCAGAGCATGGTGGGATGGCTTTCACCTGGAAACCCTTGGTGCTCGTTGGGACTCTGTCCTCCGCACTGTCCGTTCTTTCAGTTCTCAGTGAGTATCTCTAAGTTTCCACTGTGTACCAGGCACTCTCCCTGGGCTCTCATCTATGTCCGGTTTTTAGCTGCATGAGGATAAGGGGTTTTTTCCCCCTCATCTATCTTCCTGTTGGACACTGATAACCTGAAGAAGCAAAAGCGTTTTCCTCAGAATCCCAGTTCTCTAAAGGGCCCCTGTGGTCTGACAAGATGGTTCAGTGGGCGAAGGTGCTTGCTGCCAACCCTAACAACCTGAGTTCAATCCCAGGGGTTCACATGTTGGAAGGAAAGAACTGGCTTCTGCAAGTTGACCTCTGACCTTCATATGCACACTGTGTGCTCTGCTCCTTCCTCCAAATAAATAAATAACATATAATTTTCTAAAGGTCCCCCTGTGCCATCTTGGCTTTGCTAGGTACCTGTTTCTGAGCCAGTTGTTAAAAGTGAGAAAGAGAATCGTTCACTTGCCCTGGCCCGTGCTGCCCCACGGTCCTATAACATAGAATGCGGCTGAAGCACTGCTGGGCAAACGCATAGCTGTGCTGTAAGAAAGGGTGGGGGTCTTAGGCTGCCACCCTAACCTTCCAAAGTAAGGAGTTGCGAGGACAAAAGGGACAGATTCAAGTCAATGTAAGCAGGGGAAAAAAAGAAAATAATCAAGATTAATGTACGAATCAGTGAGTCAGACTAGGGAATCAAAGGAGAAACACCATCATACCAAGAGGAAGCCAGAGGATCGAGGTCCAAGGCCATGCTTAGCTAGATAGAAAGTTGAAGGCCTTGGATACATGAGATGATAGGGCAGACAGACAGACACAGACACACACACACACACACACACACACACACACACTCGGTGGCAGGGTGGGAGGGAGTATCTATAGTTAAACTGAATAACTCAAATTACCGAAGTCGGGATTAAAGAAGAAATAACCACCTCTGTTCTTGCGGAACCATATGAAGAGCTGATGAAGTGACATATTGTGCTATTTAGTTTTTGCTTTTGTCAGCTTGCATACGCCAAGGTCATGTGGGAAGAGGGAACCTGAATTGAGAACATGTTTCAATCAAATTGGCCTCTAGGCAGATCTATAGGGGATTTTTCTTTTCTTTTTATTTTATTTGGTTGGTTGGTTGGTTGGTTGGTTGGATTTTTTTGCTTTGTTTTGAGACAGGATTTCACTATGTAACCCTGGCTGATCTGAAATTCATCATGTAGACCAGGCTAGCCTGTAACTCACAGAAATCTGCCTGCCTCTGCCTCCTGAGTGCTAGGATTAGAGGCGTGCGCCACCACCACCTGGCTATTCAAATTTTGTGATATTTTCACATCAGAAAAACACTGGCCTGCAATGTTTTGAGAGACAGCTCTTCCTTTAATTTTCTGGCAGTTTGTGTCAGATCGTTATTTGTTCTTTAGACATTTGGTAGAATTTGGTAGATCCCTGAATTCAAGGTCAGCCTGGTCTACAGAGCAAGTTCCACAGCAGCCTGGGCTACACAGAGAGACCCTGTCTTGGAGGAAAACAAAACAAGTTTGTTTGTTTTTTTAAATAAATAAGTAAGCCTTATGACAGACACACTTTCTCTTTTACTAACATACATACATATACAATATATATCATATATTTTTCTAACATACATACATATACAATATATATCATATATATATATGTATGTATATTAGAGAAGGATTATGCAGCAAGATTAAATGAAATTTAACCCAGGGATACAAAATTAGTTTAACATACAAAAATAAATTAACACAATGAGGCAAGAGGATTATGAGTTCAAGGCTAACCTTGGTTACAATAGCAAGGCTTTGTCTCTAAATAAATGAATAAATAAATATGCAATAGAATATATTGTTAATAAAAGATAGAAGAAAACTATAGCCGGGCGGTGGTGGCGCACGCCTTTAATCCCAGCACTTGGGAGGCAGAGGCAGGTGGATTTCTGAGTTCACAGAGTGAGTTCCAGGACAGCCAGGGCTACACAGAGAAACCCTGTCTCAAAAAAACAAAAAAACAAAAACAAAAAAAAAAAGAAAAGAAAAGAAAACTATAAAATTACCTCAATAGATATAAAAATTTTTTAAAGCATTTGACAAAATTCAATGTCACTTCCTGACAAAACACTCAATGGATGTGGCGTACAGGGGACTTCTATAGTATTGAGGCCCTGGGTGATTCCCTCTGGTCAGGAGCAAGGCCGGGTGCTCGCCCTCACTACTCACTTAGGTTATGGTGAGGTTGTAAGAATGAAGTGATGGATTAAAATAAGAGGCATTAGATGGGAAAGGAAGAGACTCAGTAACTGAAAAACAAAAGCCCTCAGTTGTAAAATGATCTCAGTACAGTCTCCAGGGACTTGTGGACCAGATCCACAGTGAGGTTCTACTTCACACCCACTGGGATGGATAGGATTTTAAAAAGTCAAAAACAAAGCGTTGGCAAGGACAGAAGGACCCTAGAGTGCCCGTACAGCACTCATGGGAATAGAAAATGGAGTCACTAATTTGAAAAGTAGTCTGGCAGTTTCTCAAAAAGCTAAGCCATAGGGCTGGAGAGATGGCTCAGCGGCTAAGAGCACTGGTTGTTCTTCTAGAGGTCCTGAGTTCAATTCCCAGCACCCACATGATGGCTCACAACCATCTGAAATGGGATCCGATGCCCTCTTCTGGTGTGTCTGAAGACAACAACAGTGTGCTCACATATAAAAATAGATCACTCGAAGATACTGCACTCACCCTCCTCCTGAGGCTGGGGTAAGACATGGTACCTTTGTGAAGTACTGTGATTGTCACTGACGTTGTGACTCAGCATTGGGCTGATAGATTTTTCTGAGGAGAAGAATCATTGAGCCATTAATACATTATTAATGCATTAATTCAGTGCCCATTAATACAGGAGGAAGAAAGCCTTGGGATAGCTCTCAGTAGCTACATACCCCCAAACTGGAAACATATATCCATTAAAAAGTTCACACATTCATGTTCAGACCAACATTGCTCAAAATAGCCAAAGAGTGCGGCCCATCCAGGCATCTGTCAGCTGATCAGTGGAGAAGCAAAGTGTGTTGTATTCATATAGCACTGTATATGTTCAGCCACGAGAAGAATGAGGTACTGGCAAATAGCATGTATGAACCTTGATCACATGCTGGATTTAATTAAATTATTTATTATTATATTATTTATAGCTTATAATAAAGTTTATTGATAATATATACAATATATAAAATAATAAATTAATTAAAAGATATCCTTTAATCCCAGCACCTGGGAGTTAGAGGCAGGTAGATCTCTGTGAGTTCAACTCCAGCCTGGTCTACAGATCTACAGCCAGGGTTACACAAAGAAACCTTGTGTCAAAAAACAAAGCAAACAAACAAATAATAACAATATCAGACATAAGAAAAAGCTATAAATTGTGTGATAACATTTATATAAAGTGTCCAGAATAGAAAAATCTTATGAAAAAAAGTAGACATGTAACTGCCTGGGGTTACTAGAGATTAAAAATTTCAGCTTAAGGAAACTTGGGAAAAGGGAACTGTGATTTAAACTGTATTATGGTCACTTGACCTTGGACATTAACTGTGGGGTAGAGAGAAGAGGAAGCCAGAGAGTGATTATAGAACTGGAGAATCCACCACACTTTGCTGAAAGTTTGGTATATGTACAAATTCAAAGAAGAAATCAATTTGTGGTGAAATTTGTAAGTGAGGCACCTAGGTTAGGTGTAACAGAACCAGGAACTATCAGAGACAGAGGGAAAAAGAGTGAATGGAAAGATTCTCAGACTGCCACAGTGGTTGGCACACAGCAGGTGATAATTAGAAACCTAATTAGAGACGTCTAATTAAAAACATAATTAAGGTCTGGAGAGATGGCTCAGCAGTTAAGAGCATCAGCTGTTCTTCCAGAGGATCTGAGTTCAATTCCCAGCACCCACCTGGTGTAACTCTAGTCCTACGGGATCTGACGCCCTCTTCTGGCTTCTATGAGCACTGCATGCACGTGATCCACAGACATATATACAAGAAAATATTCATACACATTTTTTAAAGGAAGGAAAAACTAATTAGAAATAGTGAGTTAGCTGGGCAGTGGTGGCACACGCCTTTAATCCCAGCATTTGGGAGGCAGAGGCAGGCAGATTTCTGAGTTCGAGACCAGCTTGGTCTACAGAGTGAGTTCCAGGACAGCCAGGGCTACACAGAGAAACCCTGTCTTGGAAAAAAAAAAAAAAAATATATATATATATATATATACATACACACACATATACATAATACACACACATATACATACATACACACACACATATATATATATTATAGTGAATTAGAGGGTTAATGCGCTCACTGCCAAGCCTGGCATCCCGAGTTCACTCCCTGGCTTCCACATGGCAGAAGGGGAAAACTGATGCTACCAGTTGTCCTCCGACCTCCATTCATGCTGTGACACATGCTTGCCTCTTTACCTCACCCCACAAAATAGATTGATAAATGTAACTTTAAGAAAACAAAACTGTCGAGGCCAGCCTGGTCTACAGAGTGAGTTCCAGGACAGCCAGAGCTACACAGAGAAACCCTGTCTCGAAAAACAAAAAAACAAAAAAACAAAAAAAAAAAAAAGAAAGAAAACAAAACTGTAAGAAGGAGGCCGTTGAGAAGGGCAGGATGATTGGTTTGTACTTCAGAAGCAGCAGCGTGACTATAAAGCGGAGCATGTGGCGTAGGCAGGGATCTCCTGGATGGTGAAGGGACCTTTCGACCTGTCAGATAGTAGACACCTGTTGGAACTTCTGGCTAGAACTTGGGATGCAGATAATTCTACAAAGATAAAAATAGAAAATCAGAAGAGGAGTCAAGGTTGGTCTTAGGGGCTCAGAGTTATTAATACTTAGGTGGTAGCTGAAGCTGTAGGAATAAATGAGGTCTCTCTGGAAGAAACATACGTAGTCATGAGAATGAATGAATGAATGAATGAATGAATGGATGAATGAATGAATGAACCGTGTAGCCTCGCTCTGAATTGGTTTGGCTAGACTCCTGCAGAATGATGGATGAGGAGGAGAAAGGGGAAGACTTGAAGTAATGAAGCAGTGCTTGCTCCCAATCCCACAGGGCAGAGCTGAGTCTAAAGGGATAAAGCCACATGCCCAGAGTAGACAAGGGTGACTGGCCACATCCACACCCTTACTTCTCACCCCTGCCCTTTGTCACCTTCACAGCTGCATGCCTTCTGGCCCAATGTGGTGCTTCTGGGTAATAGATTTGTGTGATGTGGGTGATGGCCCGGAGCATAACTCCAGAGTCCATCCCACCCCACGTACACAAACCCCATTCTCCTATCAAGTTGGTAAAATTAAAACTTAATCAAGCATGCTCAGTGGAGGGTGCCGAGTATTTTGTGGCTCGCCTCAGAGAACGGGACATTGTTGAGCAGACAGCTGCTGAGGTGCCTCCCTTTCTTGAGGTCCTTCTCCAAACTCCCTGCCTCCTGCTGACCTGCCCCCAAAGCAAAGCCCTGACCAGTGACAATGGCCCATGGATGGGATGGGCCTCCAACTTCCATCCTGGCACTTCTGCCTTTTCCTATCAGTGGAAGGGTATACTAATATCACCCTCTAAGTCTACCTAGGGCTTAGAGCCTGGAAGTCACAGGTATGCCGAAGATTTCAGGAAAACAGTGCTCTGACAGACAGATCTATTTCAGCCTTTCCGAATGTGCTCACTTTACTCAAATTCCAGCGGCTTCTTTTAACATGATGTCAGGGAATCCATGCTTGCCTCAACCCCTCTATATGGCTAAGGCTGGATGTGAACTCTTCTTAACCCCCCTGCCTTCACCTCCCCAGTGCTGGGAGGACAGGCATGCACTAGCTTGCTAGGATTATGGGCTGCCACAAACCCACGGCTTCCTGAATGCTAGACAAGCGCTCTACCAACTGAGCTAGAGCCCCAGCTCCTAGGTCTCTCTGCGGGGTCTTGTTGGCTCTTAGCTTGGTCAATAAGTGCATGTGCAGTTGACAACTCTCTCCTCCATCCAAGCAAGTATCTCTGCCTGTGCTGAGAGACTGAGGTCTTCCTATGTGAAGTCACCTGCCCCTTCTGCTCTTATCCAGGTGTGTGTATCATTGAGCGTCTTAAGTGAATTCCACAGCAGGTCTTGTCACTGTGCCGTTAGACTGCACACTGTTCTACTACATGGGCCATCGCTCCCTTCTCCCTGTGCGACAGTCCTCTATTATCTCATTTCCAGAATGATAATGTTGTTGGTCATTGTTATTTCATTATGTGAGATAATCTTTTCCCGATAAAGGCCAGACCTTGTGAGTTCATGATTATGTCCGCCTCTCCTTGGTGCCTGATAATCATGCCATAATAGTCCTCAAGTTTAACATGTCCTCTCAGGGACTCGAAGACTTCACCATCATCAGATTCCAGAGTGCGTCTTAGAACAGAGATCACTGGGCCCCACCAGAGGTTTTGGTTCTATAGGTAGGAAGTGTGTCTCTGGATCTACATCTTCTGTACGCTCCCAAGGGGCACTGATGTTGCTCATTCAAGACTTGTCCTCCTGCCTCAATCATCGACTGATGCTTATCTCCAGCCTCGTCATTGTAAACAACACCTCCTTTGTGATATCTGCCTTGAGCATCCTGTCCTCCAACCTCCAGTTCACTCCCGGGGTACCCTGATTACAACTGCAGCTGCACCCCATCTATTAGAGCTACCATGTTTTTGACTGTGTCCCCATTGCGGCAAACTTCCCTCTTAACCTAGCTTAGATTCCACAGCCCACTATCATTTGGGTTTCTTATATAGCCTCTGCCAACTCCACTGCCCATTTCCTCTGTTAGATTCTCCAACCAGATCTCTACCCTTGGTTAAGCCCACCTCTTGCACCATCTCAGCAGTTGTCCCCCTACCCCATCTCATCAAATTTTCTCTGACTAACAGTCTTTTTCAAAAGCCTTCTATTGGCCCTGTCTGCCCCACAGCTTCTCACTTTGCTCTCTCTGGTCCCATTTTTTTCCCATCCTCCCTCTGAAATCGTTTTCAGCAAGGTCAAAATCTGGCAATAGCCAGTTGTCAGCTCAACCCATCATTCCATCCTCCTGGAAACACTTCCCTGCTATCCTTCCAGAACACCACCCACTCTGTGCATCTTCTCACCTCATTGCTCACTCCCTCTTCCTGGTCCTTCCTCCGTTCTCTGCCCTGAACTATAGAATGCCCTTGGACCTGGTCCTCAGGCTGCCGCTCTCCAGGAGCAGGACTTTGATACCCGCTCTTTGTTATAGTTATAGACTCAAATTTCAGTTCCAGCCTAGGCTTCTCTTTGAACTTCAGACTCACCTACCTAGTGGCACACAGTACATCGTATTTGTAAGTCCCAAACCCAACCCAAGTCTTCTAAGACTTAGAAGCCCAAGTAACCAACTCTTCACCTCTGGCGGTAACAATAAATGGCTACATTTGTCCTACTTTTTTGTTGCTGCAATAAACACCATGACCAAAAACAACTTGAAAGGGTTTGTTTCATCTTATACTACCAGGTTACAGTGTATACTGAGGGAAGTCAGGACAGGAACTCAGGGAGGAAGCTGAAGGCAGGAATTGAAGCAAGGATCCTGGAAGACTGCGGAAGGGTGCTTACTGGCTTGCTCCCCATAACTTGCTTAGCCTGCTTTCTTATACAACTCAGGACCACCTGCCTAGGGGTGGCACCGCCCACTGTGGGCTGAACCCTTCCACATCAGTCATTAACAAGAAAATGCTGCACAGATGTGCCCACAGGCCAGTCTGATGGAGGCAGTTCCCTAATGGAGGTTCTCTCTTCCTGGTAGACTTCAGTTTGTGTCAGGTTGACAAAACCAACCAGCAAAGATGTCCATTTGGGCCAGGCCCAAAGCCTTGAAATCATTCCTATTCCTGTCTTTCCTTCCTACCATCCATATAACCCACCAGCAAATCTTGTTGGGTCTACCATCAGAGTGTACCCCAAATCTGACAGTTTCTCTCCATCTCTACTACAGCACACTGGTCCAAGCCATCATTCGCTCTCAATGTAAAGCATACTGTCTCCTCGGGTCTTCCCACTTCTTCTCTTGCCTAGGACCTTTCAATATATAAGTCAGATTCTGTGAATCCTCTGTCTTGCCCTTCCTGCCTCCTGCTCCTCTGGAGTCTCAAGCTTCCCCTTTCATTCAGGTCAGCACTTTGGTTGCTTAGTCAACACCCTGGGCCCTTTGCTCCTGCTATTCCCTCAGGCTGGATTTCTCTTTTCTCAGAAGCTCTCCTCACTGAGTGGCCCTTTTTAGATTCTGACTGAATTGAAGGTCTGTCAGGACACACCCCTCACCCTGACCCCCATCTGGCTCTCCACCATCATTCTTTAGTGTTTGTTTGTTTGTTTGTTTGAGATAATAGGTCACTCTGTAACCCAGGCTAGCCCAGGTTTACCTTGAATTCTTAGCAATTCTCCTGCCTCATGGTCTTAAATGCTGGAATTAAAGGCATGAGCCATTGTGCCTAGCTTCTAGTCCTTTTTCTTTTTATAATATTTTTAATTAATTTTTGAAAATACATGAATATAATGGATTTTGATAATATTCCTCAACTCCTCCCAGATCTATTGAGTCCAATTTGTGCTGAACATATATCCATGGGTGGGGCCTTCCACTGGAGCACCTTCATCCTAAGGGGCCACACCCTTAAAGAAATTGACTCTTGCCGGGCAGTGGTGGTGCATGCTTTTAATCCTAGCACTTGGGAGGCAGAGGCAGGTGGATTTCTGATTTCGAGGCCAGCCTGGTCTACAGAGTGAGTTCCAGGACAGCCAGGGCTACACAGAGAAACCTTGTCTTGAAAAAACCCAGAAAAGAAAAAAAAAAAAAAAGAAAAAGAAAAAAAAAAAAGAAATTGACTCTTTCTCTTCTTGTAGCTAGCCATCACTGGTGTATGAATTAGTTAGGGATGGAGGCTTGTGAGCCCCTCCCCACTTTATGCTAGAATGTTGGCTTAGCTCTTTTTCATACAGTTTTATGTGTGTGTGTGTGTGTGTGTGTGTGTGTATGTGTATGTGCATGCACACATGCACCAGTACATATGTGTGGAGCTCAGAAGACAATTTATGGAAGTCAGTTCTCCTCTTCTCGTCCGTGAAGATCAAACGTAACTAGTCCAGCTAGTCAGCAAGCACCTTTATCCACTGAACCATCTTCTACCCCGTTTCTTCCTACACTCTTCTACAGATTTTTTGCCTGAGGTATTACGTATTGATTCGTTTTGCCTACCAGAATGTGAACTCTGTGATAAAGGCTTTCTTTTCTACTCTTTCCCCCAATGAGCACAAGATAGATGCTCAATAAATACTTGTTGAATTAATTCATTAATTGAAAAGCATTTCCACCCTTTCTCCCCAGTGGCTGCCGCCTGTATAAGGTGTGCCCAGGCTGTCTTTCTCCATTTTCTAATAGCCTCCTGGCTACCACCTGGGTCTCCTTCCCTCCCCAGAGCCTGCCAGACCCTCTAATTGCTCTTGCTGCAGAGGGAGGGAGCTTGTCTCTGAGGAGAGAGGAGGGAGGGAGGAGCTCCATCTGGTGTCCGAGAAGATGAGGAAACCAGCTCGGGGCACTGCTGGGTCTACCCTTGAGTCCACAAAGGGAGGGAGGCAGCCTAGGCACCAGGCACTCTTCAGATACACTGACACTTGGCTCCTCTCTGCCATCATAGGGTGGGCCCGGCAGCCCCAACTTTTCTTGGTTTGGCCAAGGAGACCAGGGCTCAGCACAGACCTCCAGGCTGCGGAAGGCAGGGGGTGGGGTGGCAAAGACAATGGGCAGCTCAGAGCCAGGGCTCCTTTTGCACCAGCCTGAAGTGATACAAAGATACAAAGGGAGAGTCTTGTGCGTGCAGGGCAGGGGGTGGGGAGAGGCCTTTGTCAGGCTATTTTATACATTGCAGGGGGGTAGGGAGCTGGAGGAGGGGACGCTGGTGAGCCGCTGTCAATATGGGGAGGAGCAGAGAGTGGGGCAGAGGCCCTGGAAAGTTTTTGAATTTCAATCAGGTTGCCTTTGAAAGAGTTTGGCTTTTGTTGAAAGAAAGAGAAAGGTTAATGCTAAAGTTGAGGGGGAGGGAATGGCTTCTGGGGACCGAGGGCTGTTTGCAAGCGGTCAGCTGTGGGACACCCAGGCTGGCAGAAAGGCTGGGGTGGAAGAGTAGGGCCCCAGTCTCCCTTGGTAGGGTCAGACTGAAGAGTGCAATTCAAGATGGCAGTCGGCTTGTTGGTTGGGAGCTGAGAATGTCAGTGGGAAGTGGAGGACACCTGGGGCAAGCAGGACAGTTTCTTCTTGTCGTGAGCTTTTGACTTTTTAAGCCTGGACAGAATGAGCTCCCCTCTATCTCCCTTCTTCACTCCACCCAATCAGAGGGTTTGCCAAGGACTGACTTGGTTCCTGGTATAGGCTTAGTGCTGGGAGAAGGAACGAAAGCTAGGGTGGCTCTCTTTCCCCACTTCTGCCAACCTTCTGTGCAATTTTCCTCCTCTGAAAAAAAAAGTAGAAGCCCCCGAAGCTGGTGTAGCCTTTGGACTAGACAGTGTACCCTCTTCCTAAAATAGGAAGAAAGAGAAAGGGAGGGTAGCCATGGCTATGCTACAGGCTGAAGATGAGTATTCCAGGTGTCCGGGGATCCTGCGTTGGCCAACTCAGTG
Organism: Rhabdomys pumilio; assembly: GCA_030674055.1. Taxonomy (NCBI): domain Eukaryota; kingdom Metazoa; phylum Chordata; class Mammalia; order Rodentia; family Muridae; genus Rhabdomys; species Rhabdomys pumilio. Next base: position 33,163,209 of record JANHMN010000004.1, read on the forward strand.
CCTCTGATCTCCCCCTACCCCTCTCCAGTATTCTAACTTTAAGCTGTCTGTCTGCTTGCCTGCCTGCCTGCCTTCTATCTATCTCTGTCTGTCTGTCTGTCTATCTATCTATCATCTATCTATCTATCTATCTATCTCTATCTATCTATCTCTGTCTATCATCTATCTATCTCTATCTCTATCTCTGTCTGTCTGTCTATCTATCTATCTATGATGTACATGTGGCTCTCTTGAGCTCTGGTCATCAAGCTAGCCTCGATCGAGTGTTCTAGAAGTCCACAGAAGTATGGGTCTCAATTCTCTTTGTGCTGTTTGCTTTATGGGTTATAGTTCTGCCAATGAGAACCCCAGGACCAAACCATGAATTTCAGCCTGGAAATATCTGAGAGGAAACATGACGGTCCATAATGGTAGTAATCCCAGCACTCAGGGTTGCTGCGAGTTCCAGACCAGCCTGAGCAACAAACAAACAAACAAAAGAGAGAGAAAGAGAGAGAGAGGAGAAAAGATCAAAGGAAGTGAAAGAAAGAAAACATGGGAATGATTATTCTTTTTTTTTTTTTTTTTTTTTTTTTTTCTGGTTTTTTGAGACAGGGTTTCTCTGTGTAGCCCTGGCTGTCCTGGAACTCACTCAGTAGACCAGGCTGGCCTCGAACTCAGAAATTCACCTGTCTCTGCCTCCCAAGTGCTGGGATTAAAGGCGTGCACCACCACCGCCCGGCGACACTATTCTTATTTTTATATTTAATAAAGAGCTGTGATAAACATCTGTATAGTACATAGTGTTAGGCTTCGCCTCCTTGCACACCAAATATCCATCTGTTAAATATTTGTTCAGCATTCCTAGAATTAGGCATTGTGCCAGGCCCTAGGAAATGCAGACGGAAGGAGACCTGTCCTATCTCTCAAGGGGAACACAAGCAACTGTAATCCCATGAGATAATAATACAGCCCGGCCACACAACAGTCCAATGTTCATCACGTCTTCATTTGACAAGAGAACAGGGTTTTCCCTAAGGTTGCCTATACATCTTTGTTTTTCAGTTTGCTACATTCAAAGAATTTATGAAATTTGTTTTTAAAAGTAAAATTTGTGTGTGTGTGTGGGGGGGTGGCCTGTGTGTGTTTTTGTGCATGTGTGCGTGTAGGCCAGAAGTTGACATCAGGTGTCTTCCTCATTCTCTACTTTATACATTGAGGCAGGGTAGGTGTCTCACTTGAGTGCTGAGCTCACAGGTTTGGCTGGTGGAGCTAGCCAGATTGCCCAAGGATCCACCCCTCCCTTTATTTCCCCAGTGCTGGAATTACAAACCCACCAATTATCTGGGTGCTGGGGATCGAACTCCTGACCTCAGGCTTGCATGGCAAATGCTTTGCCCCAGAGCCATATCCTTTGCTTCCGCCAGGGTCCCTTTTTGAATATTTACAGATTATGGTATTAGAAGCTGTTTAAGACTGTGCTGTGCCTCCTCCCTCTGTGCCATGCTGAGGAGATGTTAATGGCTTTATTCCTCATCTGGTTTGTGACCAAAAGAAAGAATAATCCTTGACCTCCAGTACCACTGAGAGAGCAAGAGAGAGAGGGGTGGGGGAGAGAGAAAGCACTTTACCCAAACCTTTCTATTCATTGTTAAGGCCCAGATCTGAGGTGGAGAGGGGCATGGAGAGAATCTTTAGCTAGTGTTCCAAAAACCTAGTCACAAGCCGGGTGGCACACACCTTTAATCCCAACACTCAGGAGGCAGAGGCAGGTGGATCTCTTGAGTTCAAAGACATCCAGATCTACAGAGTGAGTTCTAGGACAGCCAATGCAAGAAACCCGGTCTTGTCGAAACAAACAAACACTAAAACAATAACCAACCAACCAACACAAACAAACAAAAAACCCAGGCCTTAACCAAGAGCAAAGAGCACATCACGCAAAGATGCTCATCCAGCCAGGCTCAGAGAACCAGGATGTAGGCCTGGCAGTCTGTTTTAAGCAGCCTTCCAGGTCCTCCCTAAGTTTCTCCAGTAATTATTCATGTTATTGTTCTCAGTAAGGTGTCTCTGAAGCTCCTCAGAAATCATTTGCTCTGGGTACAAGGCAGGCTAGCGTTGGGGTCAATGCTACAAATGGAAGGCACAAATGATGGGGACAGCAAAACGTAACTGGAATACCTGGTGCTCACACCTTCTGATGGCCTCTGGCCACTGTGCTCACAGCAGGACATTAGAACCCAGCAGGCAAGGAGGCTGACAGAAGTACAGGTAACCATTGACAATGGCTGGTCCCTCTGCAAGTCCTCCAAGCTTGTTACAGTGTGTGGGGAGCCTCCTCTTCCAGATTTGATTTTTCAGATGGCATCTGATACTTGACAGCCATGGCCGAAGAGTCACCTGGCACCTGCATCTTCTTAGCATAGACTGAGAGTTTCTTCTTAGGAAAATACCTTTGCCAACGCCACATGACTTTTCTGTCTCAAAAAGCTGGCATCTGTCCTTTCTGCAAATTTGTCCCTCTGGCTCGTTTTTTCTTCCCAGGTTTTCCTCTTACCTTGAGGGATCTTCCAGACCATTTCAAATTGATATAACCAAATTATACTTATGAACTATAAAATGCAGGCTTAAGACCTCTGTTTAGGGGAAAGAACAATTACCATTAAGAAGAAATTTGGTGGCAAACACCATACTCACTAACTTGACTGTCTTCTTCATCCTGCTCCCTGAATTGTATGTGGAAGTCTGTGAGCCCTCCATAGCTTATAAGTAGCCTTTGGGATTTGAACCTGGATCTGAATGGCTTGGCACACACATTTGTCCTTTTAACTACATGTTCCAGGGAGAGTTCCTCTAGGCCCTGGATCCCTCTCAGACAACTGTCTAGATTTCTCCTTGGTGAGACTGGTCAGCCCTTACCTGACTCATCCTGCCAGGCTACTTGCCCATCTTCTAGCTCCATAGAGGATCCCCTGAAAAGGGACCAAGTAGGGCCACAAGGTCCCTGGCCAGGTTGCTAGAGAGTCCCTTCCATCTAGTGTTAACCCCTGTGGCTGGCCCACAGCAGGGAGGCTTTCTCGCCTGCCTCTGCACAGACTGCTCGCTTGCCTGAGTTTGCATTATTTATTTAATGTCTTGTACCGTAAATAATGGTAACTTTATGGTTATTAGGAACGGGTTAAGGTACATGCGGGTAGCACCAGGCTGCCTTCAAAAGGAACAGTCCTGGCATAAAATGTTGCGATAATTGCTTTACTGCTGAGTGTTGGTCTTTATTTTGTGTGTGATTTGTCCCTTAAGCCAGCGTAACATTCTCCCCACGGCTGGAGAATGCAGAGAGTAAACTGAAGGGCTGGGCAGGAACAATGCGACACGGCGCACTGCTGGGTTTTTCTTTCTTCCTCTTTCTTCGTTTCTCCCTTGACCTCCCTCCAATCCTCTCCGCTCCCCTCCCCCCATGCCCTGCCCTAGTCCCCGCCCCTGGCTGGTTGGTAGAATCCTTCTCCCCCATTCTTGACTCCCTACGAAGTTATCCCATCCCATCCCTGTAGTTTGAAAAAAACGAGCCGATAACTCTTCTTTCTTCGCCTTCTGCAGGCAACAGACCAAAACAAAGGATAATTATGAAAAAGGAATCTTCCTTCTCAGGGACCCAGGTATCCAGGCCCAGGGTTGGTCTCCCATTCATTTCTTACAAACCAACTATGTGCTAAGACCCAGTCTCATAGTCCTTCCCAGCTTTGTTGTGGTCAGACAGGGTTGAGTATGCAAGAAAAATGGGGGGCTGTGGCACCTTCCTAACCCTAGAGAGGACGTCTTCCTTTGGTGTGTACTGGGACTCTCCTGACCTCAGTGTGCTGTCACCAAGTAGGTAGACCACTGACCCTACCTGCCATGTACCAAAGCCCAGGTTCCCTTGTCTGTGGAAGAAGGGTATTGTGGAAACCACGGGGTGGAGCAGATGGCAGGGTGTGGCTCTTAGTATGGGTCAGACTGTACTGTCCCAAAAGATCTCACTGGCTTCCACTGTTTGCTTCAGAGGGTCAGCCTCCTGCCCCAGTGTAGCCCCAGGCCCAATGACCCCAGGAAACTTAACTCTCTGCCTTCTTCATGCAGAGCAGGCCTAGAATCATCCAGCAAGGGTGCATGGCTCAGTGGGGCTTTATTGACGTCCGTGAGTGTAACCAGCACTGAGACCAGACTCCGCACGCCTGGGCGCATCTTTCATTTTCTCCTGACTTGTCCAGCATAGAAACTTGTAGGATGCAGAGTTCTTCAGAAACTTTCCATCTCCGTTTCCTCTGTAAAATAGAGCATAACGTACCTGCACTATGGAAATGACAGCTAATCCAGACTCCAGATCCAAGCACAGCCCATGCATGGTTGAGTCAGCCATCCTGTCTACCACACTCTCTCTCTCGCCAAATGCAAGTGTCTATTTCTGGATAAGGAGGAGTGGGCAGTGGGAGTTGGGGGTGAGGTAGGGGTGGAGTGACACAGAAAGCAGGGGAAAAGGCAGGTGGGGAGGTCAGGGGTGTCTAAGCCACCGTAGCTCTCCTGGGAAGGGAGTCATGCTTCTCCATGAGAAGGAAGGTAGGCTTGGAACAGATATGGAGACTCTACCCTGACTTAAAGGGACACCACTCATCCATCTGCTGGTGCTTTCTGACCTCCAGCCACATCCTCATCCTTCCTGCTTACTTCCTTGTCTTCCTCTATGTTTCTTCCTCTTGGCTATGGCTGAGAGGGACAACAAAGTCCAAGCAACTTGACAGCTCCAATCTATAGGAGATTTCTATGTCTCCCTACTTACCCACCTCTCCAGAGCCTAGTAAGCCATCAATAGCGGAAATTTGAACAAACTGGAGAACCTAGGATGAAAGGAGAAAGGCTGCCATGTTTGAGGTGGGATGCAAGGGGGAAAGGGGGATGGCTTTAATTAGGGCTTCTTGGCCTCTTTAGTCCTGGGGCTGGTAGGGGTAATCCAGTTAGAGTCCTAGCCTTTCATCTCAGCTGGCTGGCCTCTCTGGGGCCCTGTCAGAGCCTTTAGGGGGCAACAAGTAGCAAGCAGGCTTGGAGTGGGGTGGGGGCTGGTACTGCGCTCACTTCCAGCTGGACACAGAGGGGGGTGCGGAATGAAACCCAGCCAGCACAGCAGTTGGTGGTGGGCAGTGAAGTGGCCAGGGTGGGCGGCTTGGGCGCTGGGCGGCTGTCTCCTGACACCAGAAACTCTCTTTATGAAAGGATCAAGTCGGAGCATTGTTCTCTGGGCCAGGGAACCAAGGGCTCAGAATGCTCTTTTGTGTGGAGGTGCCCCCCCACCATAGTCCCCCTTCTTTTTTTCTCCCTTTGAGCCATTGCTGACTGTGCCTCAGCCCCCATGCTTGATGGGGGTAGGGGGGCTTGTGGAGTGGTAGAGATGGGCTAGGGACAGACAGTCCTGGGGGAGCCATCTGTGCTGGGGCAGGATCCACTGGAGCTGAAAAATTAAACAGCATTTTCAATTAACTTTTCCTCTCTTGTTTGGGGGTGGGTGTGAGGGGGGTGGGGCGGGCTGGTTGAATTTAACCTTTGAAAAGCTGCTGTGGAGAGGAGGGGGAGGGAATGACCTTTCTTTCCTTAGACTGGGCTATGGTAGTGGTGGGGAGTGTGAAATTGTTCCCTAGTCTGGGCAGGGGACCCTTTCCTGGTAGAGAGTCCAAGAAACCCTTGGTGTTCTTGGCTCAAGTCCCATATGAGAAGTCATTGACTCTGCACACACACACCCAGGTGCTCACCACAGGACTGATGAGCGAGTTACATGGGGTCAGCAGATGGTCAAACCTCCAGCGTAGAGAGGTAAGGGCCTCCCTTTAGTAGCTATTCCCCTTTCTCTCCTGGTTTTCTTATCTTCTTGAAAAATCCACTCTTGAGTTGGGTACGTCAGAACATGGAAGCATTTTTGGAGAAGAGGTTCTGCTCATGCTGAAACTTGGCCTGGATGGGCCCTCAAGACCTTCCCCATAAGTTCCACTGGCAACATGGAATAAAATGGAATACAGCACAATTGGAAATCAGAATCAAAGGCCAAGTTGGTCTCTTTCTCGTGTCTCAAGGCTGCGTCTCATGGCTTCCCCCAAGTCTAAGAGAAGGGCTTCCTCATGCTTCCCTGGTCTCTTCCTACTTCATGTGGCAACCACAGAGCCTTCTCTTCTTGGGGCCCCAGTGGTAGACAGGTCTGAAGAGCACTCTGGGTTTTGGAAGACCTGCTAGCTCATCCTCATGCTATGGGAAGAGAGGTGGCAAGAGTCACTCTCCCTTATGGTAGAGGAAACAAGGCTCTAGGAAGTGGGGTGAAGTGGAGCCTTCCCTGGATGCCACACAAGATGACCTAAGGGCCTTTCCCAATGTATCCATCTCTCAGCCCTCCCCTGCCCATCCCCTCTCAGCCCCCTTCCCTCCACCTGTGCCCTAGAGCAGCACTCTTTGGTGAAGCTGTGTATTCTTTAGGACAGTCAGCCCCATTCATGGATAAGAAAATCAGAAGGTCACTCAAATTACCTAAAGCAAAAGAGGCAATAAATCCAGTAGTGGTGTTTGGGTTTTCACCAGCCATGGCCTCCTGAGGGTGGGGAAGGCTGTGTGCATAGGACAGAGGCACGGAAATGAGTTGCTCCCCTGGCCACTCCAGGGCACCATGGAGCATGCCCTTCCTTCCCAAAGTTGACTCTCATCTTGGTTGTCTTCCTGGTGTGAATTTTCTCCCTGGTTAGACGTCCTCCTGGCTTCTTTGATGTAGCATCAGGATTTGCAGTTGCGCACTAGTTGAGAGACTGTAATTAAGGCCTCTCTTCCACTAGGCTTGAACACTCGGGAGTGAGTACCTTGCTACTGGTCCTCTGTGCTATGAGTACCAATTGGGGCCTTAACACATGCCATATGAAAGCACAAAAGAAGAAATAGGCAAGACAGACTCAGTGGAAGTGAGGGGAATGAAAATAAAGGGTTTCTAGAGATAAAGGCAAGCACCGGCCACTGCATTGACATAGAGGACATTTCTTTAAGACTTCAACATGGAGGCCGGGCAGTCTGAACAACACAGAAAATACCTTTTGGGGCCAGAGATCAAGACTATGAGATGGCTAAGGGCAGGGCAGGTGGCAGCTGACCTCAGCTTTCTTTCTCTATTTAAAGATGCCAGTCTGTCTCAGAGCCTGGAGCAGAGAAGGATAGAGGTTCTGTGGGAAAACTGTAGACAGTTTTGATGGAGAACCTGGAAAGAAAAGGCCTGGCCTCCTGAGGTAGCTTTGGGAGAGGACCCTCTAGTTTTCTGTAAAACAAAAGGGTTGGTTTCAGGAAGAGACCAGATCTTGGGGCCTGGAAGCCAGAGGGAAGTTGACGAGTGAAGGGTTAAAGGAGGTGAGAGATTGGGGCTGAGGTAGGGAGACCAGTGGGCACAGAGACCGCTAATAAATGAAGAGCTGTGGAAGAGTCTCCTTCACCTCCTACAGGGCAGAGGTGTGCGGCTCATTTCTTAGATCAGTCTTTAAGAAGAAAAATGACAAAAAGGAATTTGGATAATTAGGAAGTAAACGCAGACTGTGAAAAAAAAAAAAAAGACGTTACTGATAGAAAGCAGGTAGGAGAACACTCAGAAAATGTAAAGGGTTCACAGATCAGCAAGCCAGGGTGACATCCATCATAAGATATTAAGGCTAGCGTTCTGGGAACGTGCTAAGCGGGGTGCTGATGGAGCCACTTATAATTGTGTCTGGAAAATCATGGAAAGTAAAAGGGACCATGAGGAAACTGGAGAGGTGAAATGGATATGATTCCTGTCATCTAAAAGGTGGCATAAGAATCCTAAGATTCTTCATTCTGTCAGGTTAGAAAGTACGCACAAGAAGGGAGAAAGATCTATCATCTCTGGAAGAAAAATAAAATTGTAGACTCGTGTGTGTGTGTGTGTGTGTGTGTGTGTGTGTGTGTGTAAGTGTGTGTAAGCATGCCTAAGGGCCAAACCACACCAAACAGAATAACACTGAGTGATCAAATTGAAAGCAGAGAAACAGATGTGTTCTAATGGGCGTGCCACAAGTGGCTGTTGTTAAAGCAGGTTCAGTGGTGTAGGTATGTAAATGAAAACTGCATAGAAAGGAAAAGTCAATAGCAGAGAATCCATTCAGGGCGAGGGGTGCCCTCCTGATGAACAATTAACCATGTCTTCTCTTGGACAAGAGAAAGCGACATGTAGCTGAAGACGCTGATGGATAGGTATGGCGGAGAAATAATACAAGAACCCAAGGAAGTCTCCGGCTGGAGCATCTAATTATGGAAGGAGAGGCAGATTGGAACAAACAACACATTGGGATGGGGGGGAGGTCCCCCTGTTCATTCAAGAGAACTATTCAAGGTCTTGGAAGCTGCCTCGCTGTGGAGGCTACATGCAGAAAATTTGGGTGTAGAACTCTTGGGACTTAGAAGAGACTTGACACAATTGGGTAGTTTCAAAAAAAAAATGTGGAGAAGGCCCTGAAGGGGTGGGCTGAACGGCATGGCCCCGCATGGTAACACGATGCTGCTGGGCTGTACAGCTCCAGCACCCTACATGCTTTTACAAGGTTAAAGCAACAGCTTGAACCTGTATGGGGTGACCATTTGTTTCCTTTCCAGATTGCCAGCTAATGAGGAAAGATTAAAGAGGCTAAATCTGTTTAGCTTGGCTAAGTGTCGACCGAGGCGGCGGGAGCGGAGAGGCATGCTGCGCCTGCCTGGCAGAGCTGGGGTGTGATAAGTGTCTGCAGACTTCAGGAAGGTGTGACAGTGGCCTGGCCCAGGGAGAACGTCTCTCTCAGCTGGTGCAAGGAGCCTTAGCTTTCAGCACTGGGAAGAAAGGCCAGAAGGTTCTCTTAACAAGGAGCTCAGCCTCTCATGGGGCAGACAGGTGACCTGAAGAGGCAGAAGGCCAGCTTTGCCAAGAAAAGAGGAACCAGGCCAAGCACTAACCGAGTCTTCAGTGTTTCTGAGGGCCTCTCTGGTCCACTGCCCCCATCACAGCTGACAGGAACCACTTTCGGGTATATGACATTCTTGGTAGTTAGCTCCGTAGTTTATAACCAGGCTATCTTTGATGATATCTTAAGAGGAATTCTTCCAATCTGTGAGAAGACCTCCTCTAAAGGCAAACAGAACATCCCCCACAAAAGGGGAAGCCAGTGGTGAGGCCAAAGATTTAGTGTCCCAAGTGTTCCCAAGCTTGGGCCCGTGGGTGAACTGGACTGACTCTCATTCTGACTGTTGGCAGTCTCATGGTTAAACACTTAAACAATCTTTCTTTCTCCTCTTTTCTCTCTCCCCCTCTCTCTTTCTCTCTCTCTTCTTTTCAAAGTTGACAGGGGCCAAATAAAGGCCCTTTTAAAAAAACCACACAAAACAATTTTGTTCCTTCTGAGAGTGATGGAGTGAAAGCGAGGCAGATTATAGGCCTGTGCACCGAGGGCCTTGCAGATGGGGGGAGAAGAGCTGACATGATGGGAACCTAATGGCAGTAATTGGCCCTGGCTTTGACAGGACCCATATCACAGCTCAGGAAAAGAGAGATGTTTAAAGTAAAAATTTACACAAAATTATATGTTTTCGGGGTGAAAAAGACTGTTTGGATTTCATTTTTTTTCTTCCTCTTCTTCCCCCTAGAGCATGCTTCATGGGTCACCCTCTGCATTCTCTCTCTCTCTCCCTCTCTGTTTCTGTGTGTGTGTGTGTGTGTGTCTGTGTATATATGGATGTGCAGATGTATAGATGCAAGCATACGTGTACATGACTGTTTATACATGAGTGTATGCACACACATGTATGCTTCCATCTTCCCTGGTGTACTTGTAACTACTGTGCGACCAATGCTGTCTTTTCCCCCATCCTCAAACAGATGGCATGAGCTAGCTCTGGAAGTTTCTCTTTAGAAAAGAAAAAGGGCCTCAGAGGAGAAGGAAAGAAAGAACTACTATATTAGGCCACCCTTTATGATTTCACACAGCAGAGATTGCCGGGGTGCGGTACACAGCTGCCTGGCATCTTGTATTTACCCTTGAAGCACTTACTCCTGACTATAGCCAAGCAACAGATTGGGTAATTACATTTGCTTGGTGTCTGACTCCCGCTCCAGTCTGGGAGCCCTCTAAGTGCAGGACCCTGTTTGTCTTATTTAGTGCCATATTCCCACTACCCAGCCAGCAGCTAGCACACTGAAGCCTCTCAGTAAGTGGCCAGGGCTGAGGAGACAGCTCAGTGGGTAAAACGCTTAGCATGCCAATGTGAAGAGCAGTGTTTGGATTCCTAACACCCACATAAATACGGGGCGTGGTAACCCACCTATAATCCCAATACTCAGGAGTTGAAGACAAGCTCCCTAGAACAAGCTGGCTAGTTAGCTTAGTCTGGTTGGAGTGTGGATTCAAGTGAGAGACCCTGCCTAGGTACATAAAGCGGAGAGCCATTGAGGAAGATACTTGCCATCAACCTCTGGCAGGTTGATGTGCACACATACACATGCACACATACACACATTCATTCACACACATTTGTATACACACAGTCACATGCACACATACACGTTCATTTACACACACATTCATTTACACATACACACATGCACACACATATAGACATATACACACACATCTCACACACACATATACAGACATACACATGTACACATACACACATTTATACACACACATACACAGAGTTTTTTTAAAAAAAAAAAAAAATGAGCAGCCTAAAATAAGAAGTCATGGGGCAGCAGCTGTGTTAGAGGAGCATGCCTTACTGAGGATAAACTGACTGACATAATACGAAAAGAAAAGCCCCATGAGCTCCTGGGAGTAGCAAGCTGGACCTCAGGTTGCTGAGTGGCAATGGAGGCTCTAAACTCTATCCTTTAGGAACAAGAAGGAGAGTATTGACAAAAACTGCTCATGCTCTGGTTGCCAAGATTGGCATGTCCAACCAGGAGAGTGGAGCTTAAAGTCAGGAAATGAAGGGCCAGGACCAGGATGTTTAAGAGGGAATCCTCAGGGATGGGCGAATCACAAGAGACAGAGAAGGAAGAGAGAGACTTGGTTACAGAGAGCAGCTATGAAGGTGTGACTCCTGGAGGGAGCGTGAGGTAGGTTGGGGTCGACTTGGGCTTATAGGAACCAGTAGCAGGGTCAAGCCCAAGGCCTTCCCATTTTCTCAGTGTTTGAAGCAAACCTCAGGCCTCTAGCTAAACCAGGCCTCTCTAAGACCACTGAGGAATCCAGAACTCTGAGTCAGTATTTCTAGGCATGGGAGATTTGTTTAGGATCATAGGGAAATGATGCTGTTGGAGCCATGGCACTTATTAGGATCAATAGAAAGCCAATAAAGTAGTCATTAGGTGATTCTGAATAACACAAGGACAGGCTATGTGCACTGGGAGCTGTCTGAGGTACAAGGGCATCAGACCAAGTTGTAAGTAATTTCTAAGACTGACATGGTGTAGCAGTGAAGAGGCCTGCTGGAGCGATGGCTCAGCGGTTGGTTAAGTGCACTGTGGTGGTATAGATCCAAGCTTGGTTCCCAGCACCCACATTGGGTCTCCTATCTGCCTGTAATTCCAGCTCCAGGAGACCCAAGGCCTCTGACCTCTATAGGCATGGACTTATGGGTATAAACTTACACATAAACACAGAACTAAAAAAAAAATTAAAATAAACCTTCTTTTAAAAAGGAGGGAGTGATCACTTGCAATCAGATGGTTAAGATACGTACAGATTCTCTCTGGGTTTTGTTGTTTGTTTGTTTTAAATATTTATTTATTGGGCTGGAGAGATGGATCAGTGGTTAAGAGCACTGACTGCTCTTCCAGAGGTCCTGAGTTCAATTCCCAGCAACCACATGGTGGCTCACAACCATCTGTAATGGGACCCGATGCCCTCTTCTGGTGTGTCTGAGGACAACTACAGTGTACTCACATATATAAAAGTATTGTTGGGAATTGAACTCAGGACCTCTGGAAGAGCAGTCTTAACCATTGAGCCATCTCTCTAGACCCCTTTGGTTTGGTTTGGTTTGGTTTGGTTTGGTTTGGTTTGGTTTGGTTTGGTTTGGTTTTATTTTTGAGACAGGTCTCACTCTGTAGCTCTGGCTGGCCTGGTACTCTGTGTAGACCACACTGATCGCAAACTTAGAGACTTATGTGTCTCTTTGCCTTCCTAGTGCTGGCGTTAAAGGTGAGCGTGCACCAACAGATTCTTTGTTGTCGTTATTGTTGTTGTATTTATTTTTCTTTTATGTGTATAAGTGCACAGCATTCGAGCACTGTCCAAATAAGCCAGAAAAAGGAGAACATTGGGTTCCCTGAAATTAGAGCTACACACACAGTTGTGTGCCACCATACTTGTGTGCCACCATGTGGGTGCTGGGAACTGAATCTGATTCTCTACAGGGGCAAAAGTGCTCGTAACTGATGTGCCCTTTCTCTCTCTCCAACCCCAGAACAATAGAGACTCTTAACAACTGAGAGCTAAAGAAATGGCTCAGAATGTTAAGTGAGGGCATGAGTTCAAATCCCAGCACCCACGTAAAGCCAGGTCCAAAGCTGTAGGTAGGGGCACATGCCTTTAATCCCAGCACTTGGGAGTCAGAGACTGGAAGATCTCTGAGTTCGAGGCCAGACTGCTACAATTTAAATCAGGACATCCAGGGCTATAGAAAAACTCTGCCCTTCACTCCCACCCTCCCCCAGAAAGGTCAGGCCCAGTGGCCTATGTGCATACCTCCAGCACTGGAAGGCAGAGACAGGCAGATCCCTGGTGCTCACTGTCTAAACAACCTACTGAATTCCAGCGTCGGGTTCAGTGAGAGACCCTGTCTGAAAAATGAGGTGAAGACTTGTAGAATACATTTAATGTTAATCAGGGGTTTGTTCCCTGCCTTTGATTATTCGATCCCCAGATAAAAGACACACTCAGACTTTAATTTATAATAAGCCTTTATCAGCACTAAAGCTGGGCAGATGTCTACACTCTATGCTGTTAGAATCTACTTTCCCATGATAACCCTGAATTATTACTCACTGTGTTCCTTCTGGGCTGCTCTTAACTTCAGTTGGCCAGCCTTCATGGCCATGATTTTAATATTCTTACCACAGGGTGTCTTTTCCTCTCACTACCTTCTTCTCTCTCCTTGTGGTCTCCTCAGACTCCAAGCATGGGAACCCCAATGTCTTCTGCCCAGCTATTGGCATATTTGATTTTTTTATTTGATCAGTAGTTTTAAATTAGAGAGCAAGGTCACATGGTAGGTGGGGATTCTCTTGTTCCTGGGAGCAACCAGGCCTTGGGGGTCAGTTTTTATCATTAAAATACATATCAAAAGATCAAGCTTCAACCAAGACTAATTGAGGAGAATGCACAATGTCAACCTCTGACCACACACACACACACACACACACACACACACACACACTGAGGAGTTAGGGATTTGAACACTCTCACTTGTATCAACACTGACAGGCTGCCTCTTCTCTTCCAGGTACCATGCTTGGCCAAGGCCCTTCAGAACTACTCTTTAATTTCAGACACTTCTCTTATAATTAGTCTTTCGATGCAGGTGTGAATGGAAATCCATGACAATCACACAATATAAGAGAATGCCATCTTGGAGGTCTCAGGGTTTCCCCAGTTCTGCAGATGCTCAGGTGTCTAGGGAAACAGCTCCTGCCTATGGAATTTAACACACCAGTGGGAACCTTATCCCTGTCTGTTTCCTCTGTGGAGCAATAGTAGAAGCATAAATCATGAGCAGTTTCCTTAAGCACGGGCCTTGGGATCTGAAATAGTGAGTTTGCTTCATCAGGTACCTCTGGCCTCTGGTCCATGTTGACCGGAGGATGGGATGCTGGAACCTCCAGCTCAGCCCTCATCAGGTGTGGTCCTCCACCGCTGCTTCCATGCCGTGTGATGGCATAGAAATGGACCATGGGTGCTGGTTGTTTGTCACCCATCTAAACTTTTTACCTAAAATCATGGAATCTCAGCACCTTAGGGACCATACAACACGTGTAAAAATAGCCTACCTAGACCAAGTTAAGTGCTAGAGATTGGTAAATTTAAAAATAATTCCTGCCTCAAAGGAATTATTGTCTGCTGAGGTGGACCAGCCAAAGAGAGATGATTTCAGCATGCTGTGTGTGGGGGGGGTGCTAAGATGTAAATACAACTCCTCTTAAAAAAGCAGGCTGCTCTTTCTGCCAGAGACCTGGTTGGGGGTGGGGCAAGGTGAGGGCTGTCCTCAGAGTCAAAAGAACCTCCAGGGAGCAGTCGTCTTTGAAATGGCAGAGGGAGAGAGTATTTCAAGCAGGGGGCACATCGTGATGCCTGAACAAGTGAATTAATCCTGTCCCAGCATTCAGTGTATTCAGTGGCTTTGAAGAAATAAATGCATTCTCCTCACTTTCTTTATTATTTACTTTTATTTTATTTTACTTTATTATTTATTTTTATGTTTTGTTTTTGTTTTAGAGACAGGGTTTCCCTGCATGGTCCTGGCTGGGCTGGATCTCTCTCTCTTTCTCTCTCTCTCTCTCTCCCAGGCTGGACTCGAACTCAGAGCTCTGCCTGCCTCTGCCTCCCAAATGCTAGGATTAAAGACCTCATGGGTGACCATCACTCGGCTTCTACAAGAATTTTTGTTTTAAAAGAACTTTAGATTGCAGTATATCAAAGACCTAGAAAAGTATGCTTTTAAATTTTTATTCATTTATTATTATCTCTATGTGGAGGGGGCTGAGTGTCAGGTCACGTGTGTGGTTGTCAGAAGACAACTCTGTGGCACTGGTTCACTCCTACCTTTAAGTGGCCTTGGAGTATTGAACTCAAGACTGTCAGGTTTCTGGGTGAGTGCTCTTACCCACTGAGCCGGCTCTGCTCGTTCACCAACACATCTGGCATCTTCTTGCTTTTGTAGCAGCTGTGTGCCAGGCATAAGGATCATGAGGAAGAGGAGGGGCTTGAGGAACCACTGAGGAAGAAGAGGACAGAATAAAGAACAAGGAAAGAAGGGAGGGAAAGAAAGCCACTGTCTTCTGAGTCTCTGTTGCGTGCTCAGTGGTCTTAAAAGGTCTACATTTTTTTTTTTTTTTTTTTTTTTTGTTTTGTTTTTTCGAGACAGGGTTTCTCTGTGTAGCCCTGGCTGTCCTGGCACTCACTCTGTAGACCAGGCTGGCCTCGAACTCAGAAATCTGCCTGCCTCTGCCATCCCAAGTGCTGGGATTAAAGGCGTGTGCCACCACCGCCCGGCAGGTCTACATTTTAAAAATCAGCATTCAGGGGGCTGAGGCAGGCAGATCTCTGAGTTCAAGGCCAGCCTGGTCTATATAGCAAGTTCCAAGCCAAGCAGAGCTACGCAGAGAGATCCTGTCTCAAAAACAAAAATGGAAAAGAAAAGGAAAATGTAGTTCAGAGAGAGGGCTGAATTTACCACCTCAGCTTCTCCTTTCTGTCTTCTCATGTCCCAAGCCCACTATGCCCCATCCCAGAGTTCTACTTAAAATGACTGACACCTGTTTACCACCACTTAAACAGACAACACACACTCTGACTTAACCAGTTCAAAACGGCGCTTGGGCTGAGTGTGGTGTACTCTTGAAAGCCCAGTACTTGGAAGAGAGACCGGAAATAGATTTCAAGGTCATCCTCAGCTCCATACTAAGTTTGACACAGGTTGGAGTACATGAGAGACCCAGTCACAAGACAAAGAAAATGCTGATGATGCTGAGAATCATGAGATCGGTCTATAATCTCAGCTCTCAGGAGGTTCTCCACAAGGCTGGGGCCAGCCTGCTTTACATAGGGAGTTCCAGGTCAGTCAAAAACTAAAAACAAACAAACAATCAAACAAACACATTCCCCAACCCCACACCCAGTGCAGGCATCACACACCCCTGACCTTGTCGCCTTTACAACCTCCTTCAGATGCATTCTTTTCTGCCCAGTTTTCCCCTGTTACCCATCACTGGGCTCTCTCTCCTCTCTGTCCTCACTGCCTCCCACTCCAACCTCTCCATCAGGGATCTTTAAAATGCATGACCGCTAGAGTCAAGCCATAATCCTTAATCCAGCAAAGATCTGCTTCCTGTCCCCCCTGACCCTCACCTCACCTCTGGAGCTTGGGTCCTGCTCAGTTCAAACCTCACTGGTTTGAACTGATCCTTCCGACCTGGGCTTAAAGACTGGTACCTCAGAGACGTTTCCAATCAATAAAGGATTTCACCCAGTTTCCTGTTTCTTATCAATTATCTGTCTCCAAGGTATGTACTGCAGGTTGTAGCACTCGTCATTTGTTCAGAGCCTGTCTCTTCCACTCACGTGACTTTTTAAGGACAGGGAAGCAGTCATCCCTCCAGACCAGCAGGTCAGGTGGAAAATACAAAGAATTTGGCATCAAGTACAGAAACTTATTCCCGTCACTGCCCACTAAACAATACAGCATCACAACTGTATGCATAGCATTTACATTGTTGGAAGCAATCTAGACATACTTTAAA
Source organism: Rhabdomys pumilio (assembly GCA_030674055.1). Classification (NCBI taxonomy): domain Eukaryota; kingdom Metazoa; phylum Chordata; class Mammalia; order Rodentia; family Muridae; genus Rhabdomys; species Rhabdomys pumilio. The sequence continues at coordinate 33,179,734 of JANHMN010000004.1, forward strand.
ATATGCATGGGGTGGATGCTGGTTATATGCAAATATAGCATCATTTTGCATGAGGGACTTAAGCAGCTGCAGATTTGGGTGTCTCCAGGGGGTGTTAGAGCCAGTCTCCTGAGGACACAGAGAGACAGCTCTATCTCTCTTGTTCCCTACAGAGTCATTAAGCCCTTCAGAACAGCAGTCCTGGAAAAGGCACACATGTATTGTACTTTAGCTATTATATATTTTTGTTAGAAAGGAGTATTTAATAAAATGTGTCAGATAAAGAGGACTTTAGATTTAAACCCTCCCCCTCCTGACACCCAAGCCCATTCTCTTTCCTCTTTACCAGGTTCTAGTGGGTGTAATCTGTGGCAGGCATCAGAAGTCAGACAGCATTCCTGAAGTCTGTCAGAGAACAGATAGAGAGCCTGCAAAACCTTAGCCCTGGGGCTCGGGACATTTTTCAGGTGGTGAATTGCTTGCTGCAAAAAAAAAAAAAAATATGAGGATCTGACTTTAATCCTTAGCACGCACACAAAAGCCAGTCATGGTGGTGTGTGCTTGTAATCCCAGCACTAGAGAGGCAAAAACAGCAGATCCCTGGAGCTCAGGGAACCTGTCCAACTAAATAGGTGAGCTCCAGGTTCAATGAGAGATGTCAGAATACAAGATGGGGTGAGGGGAGCAAGACAGAGAGCAGTTGAGGGGGGCAGCCGACCTCTAACCTCTACACATACACTAACACAGGTGCCCTTTTGCTTAAGTATCACCCACTTAACAAGGTAAACCTAATTAGAAAGTTGCGCTCTGAAGTTTGGAGGCCTGTCTTGTTTCATAAGTGCCTGGCTCAGGGTAGTGGTGCCCAATGGGCACTGAATATCTGCACAAAAACTCTGAAAAGTCTCAGGCTTCTCATATGAAGCAACCGTTGGAGCCCCCCCCCCCCCACCTGTCTTCTGTGGAGAGCAAGGGCGTGAAGAGCAGATCTGCGGCAGTGTGGGAGAAATGAAAGACGAGTTGGTTTGGGGATGACGTGCAGAGAGAGAAAGGCACAGTCATCAATAAGCCTGTTGTGGTTTGAAAACAAGGAGAAGTGTGTTCATTCAGTCATTTATTTATTTAATCATTGATTTAATCAACACATAGCTATTTAAAGCTCAGTATTTGTGAAGTGCTACGATGGGCCCTGAACATATGACCAATTAGAAGCAAGAAAAGGAAATGGATACAAAAACATTTACAGTAAAATAAAGAGTGGCTTAGCATCACTTACATAGTGGGTGTAGGGTACTGTAGAGCCTTGGAAGTGGAGGCAGCTGGGCATAGGAGACTTTGGGAGGCTACCCTGGGCTACTTAGCCCGTGCTACCCTGTGCTCCATAGGAAGACTGTCTCAAAAAGCTGGAGGGCTGGAGGTGACTGCTGCCTCACATGCACAGGGACCTGAGTTTGATCCCCACACTACAGGGGTTGAAGAAGTGGAGGCAAGAATTGTTGGCAAAATTGATACCTTTTAACTGCACACCACAGAATGGAGGGCATAGGCGCTAGCTTGACTGAAAGCTAAAGAAAGCGTGTTCTGAATTTAGGAAGGAGCATGCACAAAAGACCAACAGGCAAAGAGTGAACAGAGAACTGAATAGCCTAGCGGGCATGGTAGTGTAGAAAGCAGGGGCCTTCAGGAAGACCGCTGAGGTACATGTGATCTTCTGGTCATCCCTTCCCCTCTGCCCCTTCTCCTCTGTTCAGATAGAACAGATCCTGTGAAAGTTCAGCCTAAAGTCAGGCCTGGTGGCCCACATCTTTAATCCCAGCAGCCAGGAGGCAAAGGCAGGCAAATCTCTGAGTTCAAGACTAGCCTGGGCTACATAGTGAGTTCTAGGATAGCCAGGGCTACACAGAGAAACCCTGTCTTGGAAAACAAACACACAAAACAAAAATAAGAAAGGCAGACAGGCATAGAATAGGGAGAAAGTCTCAGTGTTAAACGTGTGTGTGTCTGTGTGTGTGCGCACATGAAACTATTGGATGAAAACAGTTCTGATCTTCATGAGCTGATGAAAGTCCTTGCCCCTTGCCTGGACTCCCTGTGATTGCATGTGTGCTTACACTGACACATTCAAGGCTTCCCTGTCTCTTGTACCCATTACAGTCAAACTATATCCAAGTCTTTTCACCCAGACAGCTCTGCAGGGTTTTTTGTTGTTGTTGTTGTTTTGTTTTGTTTTTTTGTTTTTTTGTTTTGTTGTTGTTGTTGTTGTTTTTTCGAGACAGGGTTTCTCTGTGTAGCCCTGGCTGTCCTGGAACTCACTCTGTAGACTAGGCTGGCCTCGAACTCAGAAATCCACCTGCCCCTGCCTCTGCCTCCCAAGTGCTGGGATTAAAGGCGTGCGCCACCACTGCCCGGCTAGCTCAGCAGGTTTTGATCTTGGGTACTGCTTCCTCTGAATACAGTCACATTCCTATTGCTGTTCTTTTCTCTTCCTTCCTTTTTTGTGATTATATTTTTCTTTTATGTGTCTGGGTGCTTTTCCTGCACGGATGTCTCTGCCCATATCCATGCAGTGCCCACTGAGGGCAGAGAAGGGTGTTGGAGCCTCTGGAGCTGCAGTTACAGATAGTGGTGAGATGCCCTGGGTGGGTGCTGGGAGCAGACCACGAGTCCTCTAGTGCAGTCAGTGCTCTTAACTGCAAGCCATCTCTCCAAACCCCTCTCCTTTTCTTGTAAAGGCACATCCATTTTTGTGGTATGTATGTGTGCCAGTGTGGGTTTGTGTGCAGGTGCCAGTGGAGGCCAAAGGGCATCAGATCCCTGCAAGTAGAGTTACAAACAATTGTGAGACCTCTGATGTGGGTGTTGGGAGCTGGAAACCACCCACATCATCTCTCAAACCCTGAATTACTGTTGTTTCCCTGTCTTCCAAACTAAACTATCTATTCCTCATGGTTTAAGGATATTCAAGATTTTTTATATCCCTGATATCTGGTTATGATCATGGTAAACAGTGGGTACTTAGTAAATAATAGAAACACTAAAAATAATTAAAATACTAATAAACTAGAATGATCTAATAACATGAAACATAATAAATGTAAATTTCTGCACTTGAGTCCAAAATTTCAGCCACTCCAGGACAGAAGAGAAAATTAGGGTGTGTTCAGTAGACACCTACTGATCTTCGAGTGTGTGCCAGGCACTGGCAACACTAGGCTTGAGCCAGGAAAGTAGGGCAACACAGATTTTATCTTCATGGGGTTGATAGGCTCCTGGAATGGTTGACTCTAAAACACATGACCAAATGGAAATGAAATACACTGGAGAAAAAATAAAGAGTGGGCATGGGTGTGGGGTGGTAGCTTAGCAGATTAAATGCTTGCCTTGTAAGTGTGAGGACTTGAGTTTGAATCCCCATTATGCACATTAAAAAGCCAGGCATAGCCTTCTGGTTGTTTAGACAGGAGGATTCCTAGAGCTCACTGGCCAGTCATACAAAGCCAAGATCACCAGGCTCAATGAAGAGGCACTACCTCAAAAAATAAGGTGGAAATTGAGGAAGACACCTGATGTAACCTCTGACTCACAGACAGACAGGCAGACACACACACACACCAAATATACATTCATTCATTCATCATATACGAGAGAGAGAGAGAGAGAGAGAGAGAGAGAGAGAGAGAGAGAATACAATTAGAGTCCTGACTTGGTCTGATCTTCCAGGAAAAGGAAGTGATATTGAGGCCCCCTCCCCAAACGGTGCTGTAGTTTTCTGCAAAGTCAAGGCCAGTAGTCTTGGGTGGAGGTTAGCAAGGAGACATGGTTTTCAGCAAATCTCAGTACTATCACTCTCCCCGTGGTAAGAGGTCACTTATCTTAGGCATCATTGCTCTTGCCTGTGTTGTAGATTCTCATCTAGTTGACCATTATGACCATGGCCTGCTCTCCCCCTACCAGGCTACGTGCCTGTAGAAGAACCCCTTCCTACCCATCAGTGTATTCCCAGTACCTAGTACATATATACCCAGGAGATAGGAGGCCCTCAGCTCATGTCTACTGAATGGATGTAAAAGTAATGAATTAGCAAGTGGATGAATGGGAGGGCGGGCATCCCAGGTAGAAGAAGCAAGTACCAAAAGTCAATATGTAGGAACGCATTGAGAGGGAGCAGGGGAGCAAGGTGTCTGGGAAAATCAGAATTCTGGATGTCTATCAACTATGTGTGAAGCCACAGGGTGAGGGGGCTTAGACATTGGCCTTAGGACAGACTACTGCTGCAATGTTGTCCTTTCCTCAGGGAGACACTTAAGAAGGGTCGTGACAAAAGGGTGCAAACATTCCTGTGGGGGGGAACTCCCTCACATAACAGAAGACATGGGACTTGTGAAGTTTGAATCCCAGTTCTGCTACCTGCTCAATGGCTCAAGTCATTGAACTTCTCCGAGCTTCCTCTGTTGGCCACAAGAATAAGAGCAGTGATATCTAGAGACTGAAAAGCCATATATATATATATATATATATATATATATATATATATATATATATATACATATATGAGAGATATGGTGCCTGTTATACTGTTATACAATAGGTACCCAGTAAATGTGAGTCCTTTACTGATCACGAAGAGACATAACCCTGAGCTGTGTAGGTTAAGGAAGGCTGCTTGCAGGAGGTAAAATTTAAGATGTCCACTTAAAAACCTGAAATTTGGGCTGGAGAGGTGGCTCAGTGGTTAAGAGCACTGGCTGCTTGTACTCACATACATAAAATAAATAAATCTTAAAGAATCTGAGATTCTGTTTTATTGAACAAAGGGGGAGAGAGAGAGAGAGAGAGAGAGAGAGAGAGAGAGAGAGAGAGAGAG